>JARHVA010001989.1:1662500-2902108 GCA_037957365.1 Torreya grandis | reverse complement strand
TTTGATTTGTTTTTTAGCATATTGATTGTGATTTTTCCCTTTGAAATTTTGATTATTGTAGACATATAGTGCTATGTAGGTTCTTTTGTTAGTAAACCTATTTTGAGAATGGTTGTTTGTGTAGCATGATTTTGAATCTATAACTTAAGTTCCTATTATTTTTATAAGATGTTATGTATATAAATGTTTTACCTTGATAAAATGTATCTATGACTAATGTGTCTTAGGATGTTCAATAAATCCCAAACCTTATTGACCAATATTATCAACTGATAGAATAAGAGAAGTGAGGCTTTGGGCCTACTTGCCCAAACTTTGACCATGATAATCAAACTATTGTAAATATTTGTGACCAAAATCATACCATATTTAATGTTGAGTCTCATTTTGGAGAGGTAGATTTTCTTCATTTATTTGTGCTTTTACAATTTCTTGATTTGATTGTGTTTTTCAAACCATGTGTTGTTTTGAGTTATGCTTTGGTAACCATTTTTGTACTATTTCTAAATTTAACCCTTTTTAAATTGGTATATGTGCCATCGTGTGTTGTGTGGATGAAGTGTCATTATGTGAATCATTCGTATCCATTATATGTTGTGTTTTCATTTTTAATGCTAAACATGAATAAGTGTGGTGAATATGCATTTTATGATATGCACAAAAATATATGGATCTCATCAATGGGTGTAGATAGGGTAGGTTGATCGACTTAGCTTTAATAATTTCCCTTAGTACCTCAATTTAACTCTTATTTAATCTTTGAATATTTTTTGAATCATTATTTTTAGATGTATTTTTTTGTGATTTATGATTTTGGATACATAACATTGTTTTCCACAAATTGATTAGGTGAAGATGCATGATTTACACTATTGTGCCCTGGAGGCCTTTGTCTTGTAAAATTGATTTTCCAAATTTTTAATATTTTTATGTAATATATGATTCTAATTTTGTAAACCTATAATTATATTTCTCATACCGAGAATTTGATCACATAGAGTCTCATAAGTGCAAACCCTAGTTGTTTCTGATTGAACATGTAGGCACACATCTTGTAGGGAAGAGGTGTGAATAGGATGAGTTTTTGGAATAGTGACATTAGTATAGGTTTCTTCATATCATGGATGAATGATAGCATGGGCTTGGTTAGAGGGAAAGTAGCTATCACCCTCATGGAGATGAGGAGGAAAAGGATATTATTTCTTATATATAAGATATGACATTGAAACTTGAAACATAGTTATTAGCTTACATTCTAAATTATCTCTATGTGTATATGTTTACTTGTTAATGGAATTCCACATAGGAGAAAGATAACATGCTATGAGAAATGGCATATGCATAATCTATACATGTGTTTATGTATTTTTTGAGTTCATTCCAAATTAAAGAGAATAAGCATGCAAATGAAAGTATTAAACTTTGTAACAAAAAGTGACTAATTTATTGTAATTATAATCATTATTATACAAATGATAAGATATATTAATCTAAAATCTGAATTCTAGAAATATAGACCCTAGGGTTAGGTAGTTCTATGGTTAGGGTTATCTGAATTTAGGGTTTATTTGAAAAAAATTAAATTATATTTAAATATATTAAAATCCTAATATGAAATTGATTTAATTATGTATGTTGTCTAAAAAATAAAAAAATATAATTATGTGACCCTAATTTTTTGTACAAAAATTCAGAAAAGGCAAACTAGGGTTTGAAGCAATATTTAAAGTAAGCTAGGTTCACCAAATGATTTAACATTTTAGGGTTTTTTATATGTAAATCCTAAGTTATATTAAAGGATTAAGCTATATAAATTAGTTAAATAATATTTAATAACTAACCATTGATTTGTTATAGATTTTGATTTGCTTTGACTTTCTAAAAATAGTAAATAAATATGTGAAAATATATCCTTATCTAGAAAATGACTGTTAACATCAAATTGTGCACCCTAGGATCATTAGCTCATCTCATAAAATTTTATGCAACATGGAGTCATCTCTCAATATTTTGGGATCTTGTAGGAGAGATGAATATCTCTTATTATGAGGGCTAGCTCCCTAGATTTCTCTTGTACTTCTTCTAAACTACACTAACAACTCGATAATGAAAAGAGTTTAAGGAAAACAACTAGAAAAAAAAGAGGTGATACAAAAATGTATATTTTTCCTCACACTTAACTGAAAGTAATACTCGAAAATGAACAATATGCTTTTGCACAAGACTCGCAACTTTAGAGCTCTCATTGCATCAATGTTTCACAAACTAGATTCAACAAGGTAAAATAATTATCATGAAGGAACTAAAAGACACAAAGGGAATACATTAATGGATCAATTATGATATTTTTATATTTATAAGGAATACTAGTAAGGACTTACAACAACTATCTATTTGCAACTTGGTAGACCATCAAGAGTGCAAAGCTAGCAAAGATAACTTCCCTAAACTAGACCACATGATTCAAGTTATGACACAATATTGCAATGTAAGAATGGAATTAACAATTTTAGTATTTATTAAATATTTATTCATGTACAAAACTAGCTAGATTTTCCCCATTAACCAATAGAGGCTACGTGAACAAGCCAAAACAACACATATTTATAGCCCAAAAAAGGATAATAAGTAAGAAGTCCAAGGGTCACTTGGGCATGTGTCCATCTAAAAATTGGAGTTAAATTTTCATATGAAACATTATTTATGTGATCCATGCCAATTCAAAAGGTAAAATTGTCCAAACAAGTCATAAAGAAGGTAAAAAGTGGCACAAAACTGCCAATTTTACACAAAACACTGTCTACTAGAATAGTCTTCAAAAACTCTTCTTTTCTCTAAACATACTAAATTATGATGGAGGTAAATGATATGAGTGGTTACCAAAAACATCATCCATGCATTGGTTTGATATTTGATCACTCCTACTACTATGGGCATGCACAATCATTTTAGGTAGTTTCAAAAGTGCTCATTCCATGCACCCTTACCACTTGGCACACCAAACCTTCAAAAAACTACATCCAATTCATAAAATAAATGGTATTACACCTTTCAATGCCTTAAAAAACATTAATTTCAATAAGAAGTCTTTAAACATTGCTCTTTACCACTTTTCATCACTTTGCCTCAAAGTTCATTACTTGGCTTACTGGAGTGGCCAAATGTGGAGACGTATTCAGGGAACTTAGAAAAAATTTCATGAGTTGGAATGAATTTTTTGAGTTATATAAAGTGTATATATTCTTCCCAATACTTATTTCATCTTTCAAATCTCTCTACAACTCACACACCATAAAAAATGGTAGAAATTAAGCCTTTTTATCCCCCTATTTTGTATGGATATGTACAATAAATTTATATGTGTGGAACCCTCTTGGAGTCCTATGCAACTTTATTTTTATGAACTTGGTCTAATTTCTTCATTTTATTTCACTTTTTTCTTGATTTTTACCATCAATTTTTTCTAAGGGGTTTAGGAGGGTTTAAAGTTTTTTTGATTTTAAGGATTATTCATAAAGTTGTGATGTTGAAAATTCCTCAAAATTGAAATTTTGTAATCTAAAATACCCCATTAAACTGTTCTAAAATCCTTCACATCTCATTCAAAGGTTTGGAGAAGTTACAAGTACAAGAAGGTGGCCTTCGAATGGGGTTCTTGTATTCCATGAAGGCTCTAACACATCTAAGCCTCAAAGACCTTTCCTAGTGTTTTATTTTCAATAAAAATCACTAAAACATCTATAATTTACCCATGAACATATCCAATCACTTTGGAAAGCTTGCTAAGAGACCAAATTGGAAGTTGCCCTGCTTTGGGAGAAGAACTCTATGTTACCAAGCAGCTTGTGTGCCCTTTGTGCACCAAGAGGTGAAATTTGTTATCTAAAATGGACTTATAGAGAATTATAACATCCAATTTTTCCCTAAAATCATGAAAAAAAACATTATAATTCCTTTGGAGATGTGTATTTTGAGTTGACACCTTGCTTGGTTTTGGGAAAGCATGTTTTCCCATTAAACCTTCATGGAAAGCTCATTGTATGGAACAAAACATTGGTGTCCAGAACTTATAGTTTGGTTTTTAATTTCCCCATAGGTGTCTTACATCTTTATACAACACCTCTTGTGCTTAGACCAAGTTTAAACCTCCTATTAGTAAGATTCCCCAAAACTGGCCTTTTTCCTGCATGCTTGGATTGAGGTAGGTCTAAGACAAATAGTGCATATTAGGCCTATTCCTCCATGAAAATTAAATATTTTTTAATATATAATATTTAATTATGATCATTTTTACCAAAGTTTTTGACTATAATCCAAGTCTAGCTACCCAAAACAACTTAATCTTCTCAAAAAGGTCACAAAAACCCTATTTTTGCATGTTTTTATCCATATTGACCTAAAAATTCTATTTTTATGAAACCTTTCGCATTTTTTAATATTTTAATATGATAATAATGTATGAAAAAATATTTTAGAGATTTTAAAACATTTGAAGAACTCATTTTCACATTAAAACCTCTTTTTGCTCCTTGGAATGAGGCCTAAACAAGCCCACTGTATGGATTGTGTCAAGTACGCATATGTGAAAGGTGTGATGGAATATTAGGGAATGCATTGGAAATTTAATATCATTAAATTGAGCATGAGTAACCCATATTAAACTATCTATAACTTACACTTCACTCCTTGGCATTCAAATCCTACATGCTTCTTTCTTCTTCATGCCCCTACTTGCTAGGACTGAGACATGCCTTGTAAGCTTATAGGTTACTTTTATAGGTTTATTGATCTCATTTGTATGAAAATAATTATTTTAACCCCTAAAATCATAATTAATAAATCACCCATTTTTTTCATGTATGAACTTGGCCTCCAAAGACCACTTTGCTCTTGATTGCCACTAATTGTAACCTTGACTATGTTTTCACACTTTGTATGTGATTTTAGCATATGTTCATGTCTTCAAAGGAATGTGAATAACCTATCTTGTATATTATATTTTTATATCACCCAATGTCATCATATTTCATGCTCTATGAGCTTAAAAACCTCCCCATTACATAACTATGACTAACTTCCAAATAGCTAGCTGTGTATGCATGTTTCACTTACATGTAGGTGATTTTAGGTGATTTGAAGCATGATTAGAAGCTTTATGATACCTACTCAAATTTAAATAGAATTAAAAAACTCACACTATTATTTTGATTCATCATTAAGTGCTTAGACACCATTTCTTTATTCCAATCCTCAAACTTTGTTTCCTCTGCCTACTCTGCCCGTATACAGACATGGGCTAGGTCCAAAAGTTCATTCTAAGAAACACAACTCCCCTTCATGGTTTAAGTGATTAGGATTGATGGTGGAGTTGTTTTGAATTTTTACCTCTTATAAAATTTGGTCTAGGAATTATCAAATATATTTTAGGACCAATACTCATTGAGAATCCTGTAGGTATCACTAATGTGATTCAGTGATTTCTTGTCATTTTAGGAGGTCACAAAACCTACTTTCCCTTTAGAATATAGTCTTCAAATTTGGCATGGTTAGAATAGATATATTGAGCTACAAGGTAAAAAAATTATATAATCATAAAATATCCATATACCATTTCAAATATTAAGTCAAAAAAGGCCCATGACCTCTCTTTTTACCTTTTAGGGACTGAGGACCTAAAGTTGAAAAGGTCTCTTTTGAAGCGATTATGGCTTATGCAGCATCTTAAGAACTTTGGCTATGAAAAGAATGAATTATTGGAGTTGATGAAATTGATATGGATTTCACCATATCCTTCCCTCCTTTTTTAATTTTATACACCTCTCATGGATAGGTACAACCTGATTGAGATTGAGAAAAGAGTGAAACATGAAAAAATGAGTTAATTGGCCTTAGAATGGTATTAGTTGAGATTTTCACTAGATGAAACATTGAAATAACCCTTATTTATGAATAAAAAACATGACATAACCACCACAGAGCTCTCCTAGATGTTATAAAACACATTAATTGCATTCAACCTTGTAAACTACAAGAAACTAGAACCTTTCTTTGCCAATCCTTCAAGCACAAAGAAGTGAAATTTTAGATATTTTAAAAATAATTAAGAGGAACTTATTCTAACCTAAAGTCACCTTATCAATCTCACTCAGCTCCAAGGATCACAAAAAACTCAAAATAGATGCATAATTCTACCCCTCTCCTATGTAATTCTTTAAAAAGTTACTTGGATTGTTAGCAATTTTTCATAAAGGAGAAAGCACAAAAACAAATAATCATGTTATTAAAATCAAGTAAATTTATATTAAAATCCACCTATAGAATCACTCCCTCCAACTCTACTTGTATGTTCTGTACCAAGTGTTCAAAGTGGAGCCTTCTTTGCATGCCAATGAAGAAAAAAGAGAAAAAGAGTTGCAGAAGTCAATTTTTGAACCCTCCTTGAAGTTTTGGAATGTAAATTTATGTGGGGAGATTAAGATACCCCTAACCCACGTTTTTAGCTAGATATCATATAGTGGTGGCCGTACAAGTGCCCAAAAGGGCCTAAAAATGAGGAAAAACTACCATTTCTAACTTTTAAATTAATCTTGGACTGCCAAAACCTATAAATAACTTCCTCTATCCTTATCCACATTTATATTCTACCTGGATCTAACCTTATGCCACCTACCATCTGTATAAGCCCTTAAATTTGGCACAAGGTGGGTCCACAAGCTCTTTTTTGCACATTGGGAGTGAAATATGCAAATTAATTGCATAAAATGACATAAAAAAATGTTAGATACTATAATATGACCCAAAACACATATTTTAAATCTTTGACCAAGATTGACTCTATTTGACCAAGGTTGACTTTCTTTGACTTAACTAGTTATAGGCCTAGACTTTGGACCAAGGATGGACTATGGATAAGTATGCATTTTGGATTATAAATATACCCCTCTAAGACATGCATGGAATTATATTTAAAAATGTAGGGGTTGACCAATTTTGACTAAAATTCAAAATTGATCAACATTTTTAACAACTCTTGGGGTAAACATGCTAGACTATGTTTTAAGAGTAGTAACCTTATGCAACTAAGGGCCAATAGAGTCAATGTAACCCTGAAGATGATTGAAAAGATATGAAAAAATGGAAACATAAAGAAAACACTCCACTCAACACAACAAGACTAAGCAAAACAACACGAGACAAGGTAAGGAAACACACACTTATGCACAAGCACTTAGGGAACACATAAGGAAAGTAAGAAACTATGTACAAAGGGAAAAGAGAACCTTAGTAGCAATGATTGATGTGTATCCCATTGACTGGGATATGAATATCTTCTCCATCCAAATTTCAAAGTTGGAAAACATTATGTGGCTTGCATTGAGTGATCACATATGGACCACTCCAAAAAGCATCAAACTTTGTGTGTTTTCCAGGTTTGGCCCTATCCTCATCCCATTTTAAAACAATGTCCCCTTGAAACTTCTTAGCTTGGATATTTTTTCAAATTAATTCTTTATTTTCTCTTGATGAGTGGTCATAGTTTGCATAGATTTGATCGCTTATCTCCTCAATCTCCATCAACTTACACAACCTAACTTCCATGCTCTCATTCTCCATCAATTGCAGCTGATAGGTGAGGTCTAAGGTTGGTAACTTAAGTGAGATAGGAAATCTAGCTTCCTTTCCATATACAAGTGTATATGGTGAGTTGCCAATTGCTCTCTTTGGGGTGATTCTATCAGCCCAAAGGGTTGTCTTTAACTTTGAATGCCAAGTCCTTTAATTATCCTCCATTTTTCTCTTAATGATCTTGATTAGATTCTTGTTTGTGGACTCAGCTAGCCCATTCCCTTATGGATAGTAGTTATAGGAGGTACTAAGGTAGATGCCATGCTTTAAATCCCATTCACTAGTCCTTATTCCTAGGAAAGCCAATGCATTATCTAATATTATTATGGAAGGAGCTCTAAAACCTATTACTATACCTTCATAAAAGTCAAGTACTACAATTTCATTTGCCTCTTTGAGAGCTAAAACCTCCACCCACCTTGTAAAGTAATCAGTGGCAGTCAACACTCAATTATGACCAACACTAGAAGGAGGGTTGATTAGGCCTATGAAATTCAAACCCCATTGCATAAAAGGTTAATCAACTTGAATGGGATGGAGAGGTAGGGAATTAATATTTTGTTTTCCATCAAAAAGGGCACACTTTTGACATTTCCATACCCAATTTTGAGTGTCCTTGAACAAGCAAGGCCAAAAGTATCCAGCTCTCATGATCTTGATAGCAGTGGTTTTAGGAGCAAAGTGACCACCAACTAGTCCATCATATAATTCAAATAGTACCTTTTAAACCTGATTGGAGTCAATACACCTCAAGAGAACACCTAAAAGGTCATTTTAAAATAACAAACCATCAACAAGTACATATGGAATATATTTCAATCTATAATACCTTCTTCTAGCTCTATCAAGACCTTGTGGACACTCATTGGTTTGGAGAAAGTGAATCATATCTTGCATCTAATTTCCCATGGATGATGTTGTAGCTATATTAGGATCATCATGGAGTGATAAGGCAACTTCTCTTTGTTCCTTCAAATCTTAAGCAAGGTGTTCACATAACCCTTTACCTCTTACTAGTTTGGTTGTCTTGATATCAACATCATATTCCATCACTTTGGTGATCCAACCTACCCTTTTATTATTCAAGTCTTTGCTCAAAATAAAGTCCTTTACACTAATATGAGGTAAAAATATGTGAATCTTATTATTTGATAACACATGTCTAGAATTATTCAAGCTCCTAATAACTGAAAGTACTTGTTTCTCCACATATGTATACTTCACCTCATACCCTTCCAAACCTTGGATAAAGAAAGCAATACGTTGCTTCAAATTCTCATCAATGGCTTCAAAAATCATGGTATAAATCACTTAATCATTCCCAAAAGTGTACAAATTTAAATATTTAGAGAAGTTTGGGCTTGAAAGAGTAGGAGCTTGGGCAATAGACTATTTGACTTCTTCAAAACTTTCCTTTCTTCTTCCAGTCCAAGTAAATGTTTCATCCTTCCCTAACATAGATGTTAGAGGTTTGAATAAAATATAAACATTATGGATGAATATCCTAATGAAATTGATCTTACCAAAGAATCTTTGTAAACCCTTCTTATGTTTAGGCAAAGACAATGCCAAGATGGCATTCACTCTTTCTTGATCAATAGATAAGCCCTTTTTGGAGACAATGTTCCCTTGTAGTTTGCCTTCATGGATATTAAACACACAATTTTTAGGTTTAGAGAGATTCCATACTCTCTACACCTCTCAAATACTTGCTTTAAGTTTTTCAAATGATCCTTTGCTTCCTTGGAAAAAACTGTCACATCATCAAGATATACCAATACAATCTCATTAATTAGTCCTTAAAAAGCCATATCCATAGCACATTAGAAGGTAGCCCATACTTTAGACAACCCAAATTAAATTTTGATATAGGCATATGTAGCCCATTTAGTGGTGAAGGCTATCTTGTATTGGTTACTTTCCTTCACTAAAATCTGATTATCACCGGAATACCCATCTAGAAGAGAAAACCTCTCACTACCAACCACAACTTGTAGGATTTATTCCATATATGGGAGGGGATAATGATCTTTAAAATACACCATATTAAAGTCCCTAAAATCCACACATAACCTGATCTCCCCATTATTTTTCCTAATAGGGACTAAATTAGCCAACCAAGAGGAATATTTGATAGGGAAGATGATTCTAGATTCAATTAGCTTGGTAAGCTCTTTCTTCATAAGGGGATCAATTTTGGGATTTATTGGCCTTTTTATTTTCTTGATGGGTTTGTCATTCTCATCTAGATCTATGGTTTGTTGATCTAGGCTAGGGTTGAAACCTTTCAAGTCACTATACTCTCATGCAAAAATGTCACTAAACTCTTTACATAATTCAATGAAGTCATGCCTTTCTTGGTTAGTGCATACCTTCCCAAGTGAAAGTAGATTATTTTTTAATATATCCACCCTTTCATAGTTCTCTTGTTTATTATACATACATAATTTTTCCTTTTTAATTTGATCATCCTCATTGAAAATGATTTCAAGGATCACTAGGCCTTTAGGAAGCTTATTGAACTTCAATTAGGCAATCTGCCCCCATTTTACTGTTGTAGCTTAGAATGATTTTTCATGGAAAAATAAGCTTCTTATTTTAATGAAATGGATATTTTTTGATCACTTTCAAAGACTTACCAATTGGTGACATTATTTGGTATTGAAGGCCTCACAATCACCTTTAGATGAGGTTGATTCTTCTCTTCCGTTATGCTCTTTGGAACATCAAATTGAGGACCAATAGATGCCAACCTATTAACATGCTTGTTTTTTTTATCTTGGAATACATGTGATGTTAAAATCCATGAATTCTTCCATGATCCCCAACTCTATGCTTAAAACACTTAAGTAAAAAGTTCTTAGTCAAGTTCTACCTCCTAACTTGATTCACAACAAGTTCACTATCTCTATACACTTGAAGCTCTTTAATCCCTCTCTTTATTTCCCATTTAAGGCCATGGATAATATCCTCATACTATGATACATTACAAGTGCAAGAGAACTGAAATCTAAAAGTTGAGTAATTCCTTTCCTTTGAGGGTGAAACCAACATGGCTCTACCACCTGCTCCAATCTTGCTTCTAGATCCATCAAAGAATAATTGTCATAATCCATTCAACTCCTCATATATAATATACCCCAAGACCATATTCCTTAATTAACTTGTATGGATCATGTTCATAGTGCTCATTTCCCCATTCATCTAAGAACAAATCTGAAACTCCCTCAAGAGAAGATGATGGAGATTGGTCAATGTGAAGCTCCTCCTAATAAATGATGGCATAATTAAAATTTTCAACCTTGGTTGAGTATGGATATAAGTGATCTTTATTAATATTATTTGAATCAATTTTCACTTTAGTGCCATATTTTATCCTAAACACCATGTAGGATCAATTAGCTACCAAGTATCCTCCAATATTGGATGTGAAATCCCTTAGAAAGCAAAGAGAAAAATATAGAGGTAAATATTCCACCACTACATCATGAGGAATTAGAAAATTAGGAACAACATGAAGGATCAAATTCAAACCTTTGACTACCCCCAAGGTCTTGGCTGGTAATCCATCCAATTGTAAAACTCCTTTGGTCATAGGCTCATACTTGAGGCCTAACTTGTCCATTATACACTTAGGCATAACTAATGTACTTGATCTACTATATATTATGAAATTTTGGAATAATAAATCACAAATAATCAGAGACAAATATAACGGGGGAGTTTTCTCATCCTTCATTACTTGTCCATCCATAACTTGAGTTCTATTGACTAGAACCACATTATCATTCCTAGGTGGGACAACTTGTTTACCCAAACCATGAAACTCCTTCTATAATATATCTTTCTACCCTAGTATTTTTATATAATCCTACAATTATATGTTCATATGTAGCTTCTTCATCTGCTCTACAACATTGATAGAAGGATTACTTAATTTAAGGAGCTCTTTAAGAGTACTAGCACCTTGTGATGTAGCTTGTGAAGGTGGAGGCATATGAGCTATCTTCATGTTTTGTAATCTTTGAATTTATTGAGAATTAGAAGATTAATTAGTCCTAATTCCCATTTTATTTGATGAAGTATTCAAAACAGGACCTTGATTGGTCCCTTGAGTCTCCTCAATAGCCTTCCTTTTGGACCTAGTGTTGGATGCAACACTAGTATTCTGATTGCTTGTATTTCCTACATAGTTAATGGAAAAATATTCACCCTATAAATTATTTATGAGGGTATAATAAATATGATGTTGTCTATTCCCAATCCCACCTTTCATATATGCTTCAAAACTTGGATATTGAAAATATTGGTCACCTTGCATTGCCATGTTTTGATTTTGCATTTCACTCGCATAAATTACTTGCTCTTGACCATGTTTAAAGGATGGATAATTGGGTTGATCTTGGACCAAATTATTTTGAGTGGGAACAATATATTTATAGGTTGTTGGAACATTTGTATTGTATCTTTGGTAGGGATTAAAATGGGTGATTTGACCTTGTCCTTGTGCATTATTTTGGAAAGGAGGCCTGCTTGTTTACCCAAATTGATTGTATATTTGATATGGCCTATAAACTTGAGATTTTTGTATTTTGAGGGAAACTAACTCATTTTTAACACTTTTAATCAATATCTTCACTTCATGTATTTTATTTGAGGGAGTAATAATAGGTCTTTCTTGGTTTGGAAAAGGGGCTAAAGTAGGCAATGCACCTTGATTAGGAGGATACAAATCAGGGAATAGTGGCATTGGAGGTAAAGGGGATATATTTACCACTTGAACAAGGAAATTATAAACATTTATGGCTATCTCATAAGAAATAGGAAATGCAATCCCACCCATAGATTGAATCATCATGGCAATATCACTATTCAATGCCTTCAAATAGTATAAAAATGCATAGTTTGGGGTGGGTCTCACAAGAGTTGGGATTCTATCCCAAGTTTTTTTAAATATATTATTAAATTTATACATATATTTATGAGGCACCCTTTTAATGGTAGTCAATTTCTCATCCAAGGACAAATTATCACTTTTTTCTCTAAACTTACTAGTCAAAAGGTCTCTTAATGCATCCCATAAGCCAATGGAGTTCACCGGTCAGGTCCCATACCAATCCAATAATTTTACTTTGAAATACAAGGCCAAAAACCTAATGGATACATTTTCTTTGGTGATGTTATAGAAATTTTCTATGTTCCTAATGTGCTCAATGATAGTAATAGGACCATCACAACTAAAAGATGGGACACTTTTAAGAGCTTCTCCTAGAATTTGGTCATATTGGGCAAGTTGTAAAGGAGATGCCCTAGTGTAAAGCACAAAGGTTTGAATTATAGCCATTTCGGAAAGATCACTATGAATATCAAGAAATGAATGCAACACAAACTTAGAAGGTTTAAATACTAACTCTCTTTGATAAGGATGAGTAGTCATAAACCTAAACCTTTTGATATAGTATGGGGGTAGTTTCAAAAAATAAAAAGGTAATCATTTAGTAGCATACCTTGTAGTCACTTTTGGCATGGAATATTGGGATTGATCATCAACCAAAGACTTAGAATCTTCAATGGAATTGCCAGGTACTGAATGTGGATGTTATTTCTATCTTGAACTATGCCAAGACCAACACCAATCTTGGATATTTTTCTAGAAATTCTTATCTTATTTGGTGTGCCAAAAATATTATCATAAAATTGTGCACCCTATGATCATTATCTCATATCCTATAATTTGATGCAACATGGAGTCATCTCTAGTATTATGAGGGCTAGCTCCCTAGATTTCTTTTGTACTTCTTCCAAACTACTCTAACAACTTGATAATGAAAAGAGTTTAGGAAAAAAATAAGAGGCGATACACCAATGTAAATTTTTTCTCACACTTGACTGAAATTACTACTTGAAAATTAACAATATGCTTTTGCACAAGACACACAACTTAAGAGCTCTCATTGCATCAATGTTTCAAAAACTAGATTCAATAAGGTAAATAATTCTCATGAAGGAACTAAAAGACACTAAGGGAATACATTCATGGATCACTTATGATATTTTTACACTTATAAGGAATAATAGTAATGACCTAAAACAACTATCTATCTACAACTTGGTAGACCATCAAGAGTGCAAAGCTAACAAAGACAACTTCACTAAACTAGACCACATAATTCAAGTCATGACATAATATTGCAATGTAAGAATATAATTAACACTTACACTATTTATTTAAGATTTATTCATGTAAAAAATAGGCTATAATTTCCCCATAAACCAATGGAGGCCACTTGAACAAGGTTAAACAATGCATATTTATATCCTAAAAAGGGAGAACAAGCAAAAGGAAGTCTAAGGGTCACTTAGACATGTTTCCATCTGAAAAGGGGAGTTAAATTTAAATTTGAAACATTATTGAGGTGATCCATTCCAATTCACGAGGTAAACTTGTCCAAACAAGTCACAAAGAAGGTGAAAAGTGACACAAAACTGCCAATTTTGCACAAAAAATTGCCTACTAGAATAGTCTTCCAAAGCTCCTCTTTTATCTAAAAATACTAAAGTCTGATGGCTAAAAAGGAGAGGAGGGTTTACCAAAAACATCATCCATGAATTTTTTTGATCTATGATCACTCCTACTACTATGGGCATGCACAATCATTCTAGGTAGTTTCAAAAGTGCTCATTCTATGCACCCTTACCACTTGGCACTCTAAACCTTCCAAAACTTGCAACCAATTCATACAAGAAATGGTATGACACTTTTCAAGTCCTTAAAAAAAATCAATTTCAAGAAGAATTCTTTAAAAATCCTTATTTACCACTTTTCATCACTTTGCCTCAAAGTTCATTACTTGGCTTACTGGAGTGGCCAAATGTGGGGACCTTTTTAGGACACTTAAAAAAATTTCATGAGTTGGAATTAATTTTTTTAGTTATATAAAGTGTATATATTCTTCCCAAAACTTATTTCATCTTTCAACTCTCTCTACAACTCACACACCATAAAAAATGGTGGAAATAAGTCTTTGTATCCCCTATTTTTTATGGATAGGTACAATAAATTTATATGTGTGGAACCGTATTGTATCCCTATACAACTTTCCTATTATAAACCTGGTCAAATATGTTCATTTGAGTGCACTTTTTTCTTGATTTATACCATTGAGTTTGTCTAAGGGTTTTAGGAGGGTTTAAGGGGGTTTTTGGTTTTAAGGATTGTTCATAACATTGTGGCATTAAACAATCCTCAAAATTTAAATTTTGTCATGTAAAGGATCCCATTAAATTTTCATAAAATACTTCATTTATCATTCAAAGGTTTGGATAAGTTACAAGTACAAGAAGGTGGCCTTCGAATGGGGTTCTTATATTCCATGAGGGCTCTAACACATCTGGGCCACAAAAAGACCTTTCCTAATGTTTTATTGTCAACAAAAATCACTCAAACTTATATAATTGACCCATGAACATATAAAATAAAATTTTAAAGCTTTCCAAGAGACCAAATTGGAATTTGCCCCTGCTTTGGGAGAACTCTGCCTTTCCAAGCAACCTATGTGCCCTTTGTGCACCAAGAGGAGAATTTTTTTCTCTCTAATGGAATTATAGAGAATTATAACATCCCATTTTACCCTGAAAACATGAAAAAAAAAATTATAAGTCCTTGTTATATGTTTATTTTGAGTTGACATCTTGCTTGGGGTTGGGAAAGCATGTTTTCCCACTAGACCTTCATGCAAAGCTCCTCGTGTGGAAAAAAAACATTTGTGTACATACATTATAGTTTGTTTTATTAGGTCCCCTTATGTTTTTTCCAGATATATACATCACCTCTTGTGCTCATACCAAGTGTAAGCCTCCTATTAGCAAGATTCCCCAAAACTGGCCTTTTTCCTACATGCTTGGACTGAGGTAGGTCTGAGATAAAATAGTGGATATTATGCCTAATAATCCATGTAAATTAAATATTTTTGAATATATAAGAGGTAATTATTATAATTTTTACCAAATGGTTCTACTATATTCCAATTCTAGCTACCCAAAACAACTTAATCCTCTCAAAAAGGTCATAAAACCCCTATTTTTGCATTTTTTTGTCTATATTGACATATAAATTCTATTTTTATGTAAAATTTAATGTTTTAATATCTTTTAATATCATCCTCATGTCTGAAAAATAATTTTATATATTTAAAAACACATATATAACTCAGTTTCACATGAAATCCTCTTTTTGCTCCTTGGAATGAGGCCTAAACAAGCCCACTGTACGGACTGTGTCAAGTATCCATATGTGAAAGGTGTGTTAGAATATTGGAGGATGTCTTGGGAATGTAATATTATTAAATTTATAATTATTAACCCATATTAAACTATTTATAACTTTCACTTCATTCTTTGGCATTCAAATCCCACATGTTTCTTTCTTCTTCAAGCCCTTGCCTGCTAGGACTGAGACAGGTCTTGTAAGCTTATAGGTTGATTTTCTAGGTTTGATGATATAATTTTATGAAACTAATTATCTTATCCCATGTAATCATAATTCATCCATTACCCATTTGTTTCATGTATGAACTTGGCTTCCAAAGACCACTTTGCTCTTGATTGCCATCAATTGTAACCTTGATGGTATTTTCACACTTTGTATGGTTGTAGGTGATTTTAGTGTATGTTCAAGTATTAAAAGGAATGTGAAGAAAATATATTGTCTATTATAGTAGTTTATCACCCAATCTAATCATATTTCATGCTCTATGAGCTTCAAAACCTCCCAATTACATGACTATGACTAACTTCAAAATAGTTGGCTATGTATGCATATTTCACTTGATTGTAGGTGATTTTAGGTGATTTGAAGCATGATTATAAGCCTTATTATACCTAATCAAATGGAAACAGACTTATAAAGCTCACATTATGATTTGGATTCATCATGAAGTACTTATACACCATTTCCTTATTCCAATCCTCAAAATTTGTTTCCTCTGCCTACTCTACCCTGTATATGGACAGGGGTTAGGTCCAAAAGTTCCTTCCAAGAAACACAACTCCCCTTCATGGTTTAAGTGCTTACGATTGATGGTGGAGTTGTTTTGAATTGTTAACTTTTGTAAAATTAGGTATAGGACCTATCAAATATATTTTAGGACCAATACTCATTGAGAATCCTGGAGGTATCACTGATGTGATTCAATAATTTATTGCCATTTTAAGAGTTCACAAAACCTACTTTCCCTTTAGAATCTAGTCTTAAAATTAGGCATGGTTAGACTAGCTATATAGGGATACAAGGTCAAAACATTGGATAAAGATAAAATATCCATATACAATTTCAAATGTTAAGTAAAAAAAGGCCCAAGACCTCTATTTTTTTCCTTTTAGGGATTGAGGACCCAAAGTTGAAAAGGTCTCTTTTGAAGTGATTATGGCTTATGCAGCATCTTTGGGAACTTTAGCTATGCAAAACATGACTTATTGGATTTTATGAAATTGATATGGATTTCACCATATCCTTCCCTCCTTTTTCAATTATGTATACCTCTCATGGATAAGTACAACCTGATTGAGCTTGAGAAAATAGTGAAACATGCAAAAATGAGTCAATTGGCCTTATAATGGTACTAGTTGAGCTTTCCACTAGATAAAACATGGAAATAACACTTATGTATGAATAAAAAATATGCCATCACCATCACATAGCTCTCTTAGATGTTGGAAAACACATTAATTGCATTCAACCTTGCAAACTACAAGAAACTATCACCTTTCTTTGCCAATCCTTCAAGCACAAAGAAGTGAAATGTTAGTTATTTGAAAAATTAGTAAGAGTACCTTATTCCAACCTCCAGGCACCTTATCAATCTCACTCAACTCTAAGGATCATCGAAAACTTAAAATATATGCATAAATCTACCCCTCTCCTATTTAATTCTTCAAAAATATGCTTGGATTGTTAGTGGTTGTTGATAAATGAGGAGGAACCAAAATAAAAAATCCTATAATTAAAATGAAGTACATTCAAATTAAAATCTACCTATAGAATCACTCCCTCCAAATCTGCCTATACATTCCTTACCAAGTGTTCAAAGTTGAGCGAGCCTTTTTTATATGCCAATGAAGAAAAAAGAGAAAAAGAGCTTCAAAAGATAATTTTTGAACTCTCCTTAAAGTTTGGGCATGGAAATGGATGTGGGGAGATTAATAGACCACCAACCCATGCTTTTAGTTGGATATCAGATGGTGGTGGCCGTATAAGTGCCCAAAAGGGCCTAAAATTGAAGAGAAACTATAATTTCTAACTTCTAACTGAATCTTCACCTACCAAAACCTACCACTAAATTCCTTTGAACTTATCCACATTTATATTCTACTTGGATCTGAAATTATGCCATCTTCAATCCATACAAGCCCTTGAATCTAGCACAAGGTTGGCCCACAAGCTCTTTTTTGCACATTGGGAGTGAAATATGCAAATGAATTGCATAAAATGACATCAAAACATGTTATATACTAAAATAGGACACAAAACACATAGTCTAATTCTTTTACCAATATTGACTCTATTTGACTAGGGTTGACTTTCTTTAACTTAACTAGTTATAGGCCTAGACTTCAAACCAAGGATGGACTATGGATCAATATATGTTTTTAATTGCAAATATACCCCTATAAGACATGGATGGACATCTATAAATTTTAAAAAGGTAGGTTTTGACCAATTTTGACTAATATTCAAAATTGATTAATAATGACTATGATAGAAGATATGGGTTCTTAAAACTAGGTTCTAGATAGGTCTGAGTGTCGTCAATAGGGTCCTGGGGTCTTATTCTTCACTGGATAGTAGCACCTCACCTGGATAGTAGCACCATACTACTCTAGTGTCCTTAAAATAGTGCTAGTGTCTTCTTTATGGAATTGTTCTTATTATTTTGGAGCACCTTCACCCATGTTTCTGGGTTTTATTCCTATGCACATGAAATATAGAACTCTATATTATGCTTGAAATATCTAATTTAGTGTGCAAAACCTAATCCTCATTACAAGTATGGAATTAGATAAAAATATGTGTTGATTAGTAGAATAGTATGGACATCCTCAATACCCTATTGTGAAGAGAGTTGCCTACATACCAATACTCTGACGAGGGATCAAGCTTGATTTAGTTCTCCCACCTAGTGCTTGATATAAGTGCAAGTAAATGCTAAAATGAGAGTGGTCCTAAATGCCTTGAGTGGGCTTGAGATTGGAAATATATGCTTAGGGAAGCTATAGATGGTAGTATGCAAAATTAACATAAAATAGGGATCAATTACCTTGAATTTTATCAACTTGTTTCTTATTTGAATAGTCTTTTTGCATCTATTTTCCATATAGTGTATAGAGGTCAAATAGTCTTGTATTTATAGGGATCTTTAGCTTGTGCAGATAATAAAATATACTTAGGCAAAATTTAGGAGGGTTAAATGTTTAAAAATGTATCTATTTAAGATCTTTAGGGCAAGGGACACTAGCACCAAGTTAGGGACGGTAGTGCCATGTGGTTCTAGTGCCCTTAATGTGGTGTTAGTATCCATCCAACAAACTACTAGAGACAATTGGTTGGAATCTAGGAAAGCTATTCTAGGACTATGTTTGAACTAACAGAAGATGTCTACGGTCTGTACAATGAATGGAAAAGTTTGATAAAGGCTCTAGTATATGTCTAGGGCTAATTTAGGAATAGGCTATCTAAAGCAACACTCCTAGCATCCAAATGCCACTTTTAGGTGGTTACATGCAAGTATACAATATTATCAATTTGGAGATAGGAATTCATCAACACACCCTCAAAGTTTTTTTACTTTCGTAGCATTCATAATGCTCATCATCAAATGTTTTCAATGTTTCATGATTTTGATATTTTAATTTATTATCCTAAATATATTTCAATATCTGAAATCGTCATGTGAAACATTGAAAAAGAAGTCTAAAGGTAAACCATGGAAGCCTTTAGTCATACCAAAATATAATACTTCATAATATTGATAGTGCATAATGGAATCCCACATAACAAAATAAAGAAGAAAACTCATGAAGAAGAGATGTGTCTTTTGACACTTTGAATGTAATATTATATTTAGTTTTAGTAGTGAATTGAATGGAGAATTTAAGGTAGAATTAAAGAGAATTGTATTTAGTTTCAATAGTGAATTAAATGTAAAAATTTAAAATCCCCATAGATTAAAATAATCATGAAAGGCTTTAGTCATACCATAACATTAGACATCTATAGACATACTTTATGGCATTGATAATGCCTTATAACATCCCATATAACATAATGAAGAGGAATAGTTATGAAGAAGATATATGTATTTTGACACTTTGAATGAAATATTATATTTAATTTTAGTAGTGAATTGAAGGGAGAATTAAGGGTAGTAGTAGAAATAAATGTATTTAGTTTTAGTAGTGAATTAAAGGTAAAAATTAAATATCCCTGTATTGAGTATAAATATAAACTACATAAGCCTATAGTCATACCACATGTTCCTATAACCTTGTTAGTTACCAAATTTCCATCTAGAATCAAAATAGTCCATGATGTAGTTCCTTGAACCTCTTTAGCCATTGACTTTCTTGATGAAAATGATTTGATTGATAAATATGTTCCTTAAACATTGTTGTCTATTGATGTTTTATATAGAGCTGAGTCTATCAATAAACATTATCCTTGAACATTGTTGCTTTCAAGGTTCCAAATTTAACCAAATTAAATGATGCTACCAACAGAACAAAAATAATCAACATTCCTGATGGAATTGAAATTGCTAATGTTCTCGATGGAACTGAAATTATTGACATTCTTGATTAAATTGAAATCAGTGATGAAACAAACATAAAATTAAAAAATAAAAATTAAAGTTTTTATTAGTTCCCATGGGCCTTGCATAACTTTAATTAAAAAAAATGGTTTCAAATTCTCACTAAAATGCATTGAAAATTATGCATAATATTTAATACAAGAATCTAAGGTGTTCCTATTTGTGTTAATTTGACTGATGCCCTCTATCTCATCCTTCTAATGGTTTTCCTACCCTTTTATTGAATGAAGACACCACCATTTTCTCTACGTCTTAAAAACCAATTGATCTTCACTTTGTGACAAACCCTTGTATATTGTTATGTGAGTTTGTCATAACTCTTTTCATTACCTATTCATACCCTAGGTTTTTCTCTATTTTAAATATTAATTTTAGTCTTATTTATATGAATTAAAAACTTCTTTATCTAACGAGTAGACAAATAACAAAACCCCTCTTTTTTCCTCTTGGGTAAAATGTTGTAAACCAATTTTATTAAAAATATCTAGCTTATATGAATTTTGTTGTTTGGTTATTCTACCCATGTAAATATAACCTCCCTTTTGATTTCATATACAAAAATCATCTTTATTTTATTTTAATAATATCCTTTCTAATGACTAATCTAATAAAGATGAAAAAAAAGTATCAAAGATATGAATAAATGTCTTCCCTATAAACTAACCTCCCAGAAATTAGATATTCGAGCTTTGTCATATCAATATAAGTTAATATTTGTAGAGGATTAAAAATCAAAATGAAACCTCCATTACTTAAAGGACCTGTGAGAGTGGGATCATACATGCAATCAATTTTCCCACCTCAGTTCAATGCACTAACCTAGTGGTTCCTTGTGATAAATAATATAGTTAGGAAATCATAGAAGTAAGGTCTTATAAAGATGAAGTGGTTGTGAAAATGGATAATCAATCAATAAATGTTATCTTCAAGATTCTACAAATGAAATAATATGTTGAAATGATAAAATAAATTAGATAAGTTCATTTTGAAGAAAATAAATACACCTTTAAGTTAGTAATATCTCAATCATAGTTGAAAGAGAAAAGGAAATGTAGATCCAAACTTCCTAAAATATGATATATGTCTAATTTATAAAATGAATAATCTAATAGCATAACACTCTTAAACATAGTGATGGGTTATAATGAAATCAACTTGTTCCACAATTAAATGTGTTTTTTAATTTATATCATTTATGATGGGATTGAATTCATATGTTGGTGTTATATTATCAATGATAATATTCATGAAAAATTGATTGAATTAGAGTCAACTCAATATTTCTACATGCTTTCTTACATATTATATTCCATTACAGCTATGAAGTCATGGCATAGAGTCACAACTAATGAGTATTCACCTTTAAAATATACATATATGAGTATTATCCCTAGTTAATTATAGAAGAAAGCAATAAACATTTAAAGAGGGTGAATGATGCTTTCATAATGTTGATAATAAGGACACTATAATGTTACACTACAATGATAATTTATCCAAAACTTGTTGCTTTATTCATGAAATACTATGGTTATTTTATATAATTCCCCAAATTTACATATATCATGATTGGTGGGTTTATTGGTATTCCTTAAAAACTATCTCAATTTTCCAATGATAAAATTTTCTTGACTGAGGTATGCAAACAAGTGGGAGAGGTCAATATGAAATGCAAAGAGAAAAATAAATATGGAATCCCATTTCCTATAGGCCTAAGTTTTACATCTGTGAGACTTAAATTGATGCAAAGAATATTTAAAGGATGTTGGATAGTATCACAATGCATTTCTACTTAAGAGACCTACTTTTGAAAATAAGGGTTATGTGGAAGCCAATTTGAATCTTGGATCAAGCTATCATCACATTCCATAAATTGAAGACTACAAGAAGACTATGAAAATGAATTTTAGGTAAGAAAAAGAGTATGGATGAGAATGAAACTAGATCAATTAAATTCATAAGGGTTGAAATGGGTTACTCAAGGAATTATAGATGATAGGAGTGATTTTATTTTATCATACCTTTGAAAAATATCTAAGTTCTTCCACTGCCAATAATTAACTATGCAATCAAAGAGACAACAGATTTTTCAAGAATGAACCAAATTTGTTTCGAAAAGGTCTAGATATTGGTTTATGAGTAAATTTATTGAACACATGATGGGAGGAATTTTAGCAAAGGGAAAGTATTCAAAAAATAAAAAATAGGTAAGCTTTTATCCATCCCGTCAACCTGCCACTATACATGCAAGAGGAAACATAAAACCAATATATGAATGTGATGATGAAGACCCAAATAAAAATCAAATTTCTTAAGAAAACATGTGGTGATGATTTAACATCAAAGAATAGGTTAAAAATAAATATATCTATAGCTTTTGTAATGCATGTAGTTATGGATATTCCATCTAAAAATGTCGATTCCTCACCATTTATTGATAATAAAACACAATAATATTTTGTGTTTGGCATGGATATTTATCAATTTTCATTGGCACTTTCTATTTCCATGCTTCTCAT
Source organism: Torreya grandis (assembly GCA_037957365.1). Classification (NCBI taxonomy): domain Eukaryota; kingdom Viridiplantae; phylum Streptophyta; class Pinopsida; order Cupressales; family Taxaceae; genus Torreya; species Torreya grandis. The sequence goes on along the minus strand of JARHVA010001989.1, from coordinate 2,879,097 downwards.
TCCATATCCCCCTCCTAGGTCACCTTCTCCATTACATGTGGTAGTCCCACCTCTCCTTCCATCTACTCCACATGTGCAATCTCCAACAACTTTTACACCACATGATTCCATTATTTCCACTCAACTGTCAACCCCCTATTTATACCACCATTTCTACCAACACACAAATGGTTGATTTTTTATCAAATACACCCTCTTCTTAGGTTAATAAAATTATGGTAAATAAAATGACTATGACCAAATCTATTATTCTAAACTTTGTTGTTATTGCTAATATGCTGCAAGCAACCCCCATGCTCAAAAAAGTTAAAATCAACTCAAGGTTCATGATAGATTTTTATTCAAGTACATAATATTTTAAAATTTAAAAACCAATTACAAATAAAAATGAACAAGAAATGATATAATATGATTATGATATAACTTGAGTGGATATTAGTCCATCAAACCATGAAGATGATATTCACAACTTTTATATGTATAATACCAAGTGAGTTCAGAGGACTGAGGAGGAAAAAAAGTAAGGAATAGCTAGAAGAAAAGGTCTGCATGCTATATTCTTACATTAGGTCAATTTTTTATATGAGAAATGATAATATTTATTCAAATCCTCTTGACTCAATCAAACCATGTACTTATAGTGGTGATATTGATAAGAAGATAATTGCTAAGATTAATAAATACAAGAGCTATGGGAGATTTATAGAGACTCGGGTCAAATAAGTAACTATTGATGACCTCAAGTTAATTGAAGAAGATATAAGGCTTATGTCTCAATGCAAACAAATCAAAATAAAAATAATGATGAGACTGATGTAGTTAAAAAATTAAAAAATATGATCCAAGAGCTTCAGGAAATGGTTTCTATTGATGACAAGTTACTAGTAGCTGAACAAGTTTTATCAAAATTTAATTAGAAATTTTATTATGTATGACCAAAAAAGTGTGGAATGGAAGATAAATAAAGTAGAATAAACTATTTAATATTATCAAAACATCAACAAGCTATGTGATGACATCAAAATTGATATAGGGCATATTTATGGTCAATTCATTCTAAATTGCTAAAAGCAAGAGAAGATAAACTCTTCATTATTATAAAAATGAAATAAAACTTTTAGAAAATGATAAATAAATATTTTTTTAAAAAAATATGTATTTAATATAGATGGCATTAATAAATTAAATGATATTTAATCTACAATAGCATAATGCAATAAGAGCATGCCCAACTTATTCAAGAAAAGCAAATAAATAACTAAGACATTGATAATTTGGCTAGTTCATCTTTCAAATATAATTGTTCCTATGTATAAAGGAATTTATATAGTTGTTTAAGCATTAAAAACATAAAAATTTAAATCATCTCAAATGGAGCAACAATAGAAAAAATAATGATACAAAGTGATCAAGCTTCCCAAGGTGACAAGGCTTTAATTCCTTCTTCCCAACTTTCTCTCTCTAGATTTTATTTTATCATTACTATTGGCCATTTTTGGCCCACATATGAAGCTCTTGCATGGTTTGATGAAGCAGTGGATCAAAGGCTAAGAAAGGGGTTGAGAAATGAAAATAGAGGATCTAAGTAGGTTTTTACATGTTTTGAGCATTAAAAAGCATGGACCAGGTTGAAAAAAGCCTTAGAAAATCATCAAGACCTTGAAATAATGATCAAAGAACAAACTGTACAAGCTTAGAGAACAAGACCATCACCAAGACATCATCTGAGAATGAACGAACTAGATCTCTTATGTAATTTTTATCTTCACTAAAGAAGCCCTGCAAGCTAGCAGATCATGCACAATTGTAGTTCTACATACCAAACACGTGCTATGAAAGTTTCAAGTTTGTAAAAGATTTCTAGATCAAGTTATAAGCTTCTAAAAATGGACCTAAAAAAAAGATGTTCACACTAATGTCAAGTTTAAGATTCAATTAAAAAAAATATTTTGATCTTAAATTTGATGTTCATGTGAACTTCAATGATGATCATACAAACATCATTTGATGGGAGCAAAAATGTCAAATTTAAGCTTGTGAAGTAGCCATTGGAGTTTAAATAGTAGGTCCTAGTTGATCTAATCATCCTAACTCAATCATACATCTTGATCTAATGGTGTTAGATGGGTTAAAAAATCAAGGAGCTTGATAGATTGACATGTGGCTTAAGTGTGTGAGCTAATAGACTGATAACATGATCTTGAGGGTCAATGCATGCTTGACACATGGCATAACCTTGGATAGATTTGACAAGTTAAGGGTAGGATTTATGGTTCTCACTCAATCATATAGATCAAGATTGATGGTACAAGTAAAGGTCAAAAATATCCATAGTTTGAGTCATGATCAACAACCAATAAGCAAAGGGTGAGCTTGAGACATTTTGATGAAATTTGATAAGGCATTTTTAGACATGAGAAAGGTAAATATGAAGGAGCCTAGCTCGAGCTCTATCTGAGTTAATCTAGATGGACATTTTAGGATATGGCATCACCATTTAAGCTCCACATGGACAAAATAGGTCTTTCAAACATAATATATATAAAGAGTAGCTAGTTTAAATGATGAAATAGGATCAAACATTATCAATAGATCTCTATGGAGGTAAAATAGGTCTTTTAAACCTAATATAGACTTAGTGGGAGTATAGACAAAGGGTTATATAGTTTATAGGTCTGTATTATTATGGAAACTATAGGAAAACCAATAGTCTTATATTGGTTTTCTATCTATAGATAAACTAATGATCCAAATATGAAAATAGAGAAAATATGTGTTTAATGCAAAAGGGTCTTATATATCTACATGGCTCTATCATTTAAAAATAAGGTACTAACCATCATCCATGGCATGACACTATTAGTATCAAGATTAGAGGATTTAATCCTCGTGAACACATTAAACTTAGGGTTTCAAGGTGGTGAGTTGGTAGTTGGAGAATAGTTAAGAGCATTGATTCCACTCAAATAAACCTTGTCATCATACTAAACAAACTCTTATCCTCTAATGAATCTCTCAGCCAATGAGAGGATCCCACAAATTATGGAAACAAATAAGGTTAAGCTTCTTGATAAGGATCAACTCTAATTAGAAGAAGGCATGTGTGCAAAAGGAACCAATGAGCTGCCACCACATTCCTTGATGACTTGGACCCTTTCTCCACTTTCCTATGCATGGTCCCATCTCTCTCATTTTCTATTATATATATAGGATTCTAAGCCAATAAATAGGGCCCCATATATTTTTTCTTGGTTCTCTCTCTTAGGCATGACTAAACTCTACTAAGATGGAGCTTGTAACACGCTTGAAATGAATACATGACTATTCTTTAGATTTCATTATTCTGGTATAGTGTGCACTTGTCAAATTTGCATATGTGGTAAAAATCTCTCCCTTGTCAGGTCGTGATCTCACCTAGTTAATAGTTAATCTTGTTATGAAAGTCATGTTTAGTGTTATACATCTTTTGATCAAATCCTGCATGTGGATACCATGACTAGTTAGTGTATTGCATTAGACCTTTCCATCATTTCCCTTAGCTTGGGATCATTTGGTGAACCTCTTCATGAAATAATGATGTATGATAGATATTTATAATCCTAGATTTAGTTTTTATACTTATTTCATTAGTGTTTTAGAGTCAAGTAGAGTAGATAAACCATAATTTCTGTGCATCACCATCTTTAGTTTAGGTTTCTATTTCATGTTATCTCTCTCTCTCTCTCTCTCTCTCCCCATTTCCCTAGTCATTAGTAGGTTTTAGTAGTAGGTTTTAGTAGTGGGAATGAGATAAATGATGCATTAGAGGAGCTAGACTCATTAAAAATCCTAGAGGTCTAACCCCATTATAGGATACCCATAGCCTAGGGTTAGACTCATGTTGAGCTAGATTTGGAAGTAGGACCTAAACACTCTTGCCTCTAGCAAGGGTGCAATCTAGGTTTTCAATAATTTTGTCACACCCAATGGGACAAGGTACAAAAGAGTGTAAATATCTTGTTGTGTCTTTCCTCTAATCAACTTTTTTAAGCAAGTAGTTAGCACCAATGATGACTCTCAATCAAGATTTTGGTTATAAATAGGCCAGATCAAAAAATCAATAAGGAAGGGAGAATAATCAAGCATAAGCCAAGATGTTGAAGTAAATATCAAGGAGATCATTCAACCTCCACTCCTTTCCCCACAAAATCCTATAAAATTTCCTTCATGGAGAGCCATTCAAGAAGCAAATAAATAGAGAGAGGAGGTGAAGGTGATCTAAGAAGAGTAGCTCCATGAGAAAAATTAAGTACCTATGGTAACTTCTTTGGACCTTTCTCACCTTAATGAATATTTTCAAGGGTATACTATGCCACCCTTTGAGAAAGAACATCTCTAATATGAGGCAAACCAAGAAGATGCAACTAAATAAATAGGAAATAAAGGTGACTTAAGTGACCAAGAAGAAGAAATCATTATTGGGACACCTCTTGGTAAGGACAAACATGTTTCAATTTTCCATGATGATGAAAATATGGAACAAGTGTAAGAGAAAGCTGAGATACAAGTATAAGAACAAGTACAAGAAGAATAAGTTGCTAATGTACAAGAGAAGGATGTCCTAGTTGGATAATTTGATGATGTTTTCCACAAGTTCTTTGATAATATATAAGATTCCATTTATCATGAAGGACAAGAGATTATAGGTGAATAAAAATTTAAAATTGAGAGCATGCTCAGTCATTAGCTTGATATTGAAAATGAAGTAGTGTTAATTGACCAATCTAAGATGTCAAAAGAAGGCTTGCAACCTCATGTTTGTGGTTAAGAAATTGATATGCTTGCTTTTGACATTTAGTTTGAAAAGGCTCCAATTTAACTACAACTTCATGAGAACAAATCTTCTAATTTGTTTGACATATTTCATTTAGTTTTTTCTTTACTTGAATACAATCCATTTTAGGATAAGAGGAGTGTTATCATCAAGCAAGAGGTAGTTGTTCTCTTAGGAGATGACATGTTTAAAGTTTTTATATAGGGTTATCAATTTTTATCTCCAAATCCATACATATATCTACTCGTATAAGCTAAGAGTGAGATTAAATGGCTTCAATAAGTCATAAAATTAGGTCCATCTCCCTTATAGGTCAACCTTATAGATATGTCAAAAGAGACACATCAAGCTGGTCTATATGTTCATGATCAATAGTTTAAGAATGAGGAAGAACTAAAGTTGTTCTTGTAAATTCCAAAAATTTGAAGGAATATACTTGGGTCTTGCACTTATGTCTATAATTCATTCACCTAAAATTGGTAGCAGAGGAGATATTTAATTCCCCAAGAAGACATGAGCATCGAATTGCTCATAGTTGTAGAAGAGAGTTGTCAAGAAAGGGCAAGTATGCTTCTAAGTTATAAGGTTCATACAATAGTTTCCCATTTGAACCAAGTGGAAAATACTTGTAGATTTCAGCCATATACATATTAGAGTAGTTTTCTAGTTTTTCTCTAAGTGCATGTGTGTACATTGGTTTAGTAGGTTATTTGCTATTTTTTTTCCATGTGCCTACATGCACTTGCCTTTCCTTATTTTGTTTCTATTATCCCTTTTATTTCAAGAGGTTAAAGCAAGATTGGAAGCTAGTGTTAAACCCAAATAAAGAATCCATGCCTAAATAAATTGGAGAAGGCAACATGGTCTAGGTTTTCTTGCATAGATAGGTATGTAACCCCTATGAGTCACCATAGATATTGGCCATTTTTAACCCATATATGAAACTCTTGCATGGTTTGATGAAGTAGTGGATCAAAGGCTAAGAAATGGGTCTATTAATGAAAATGAATGATCCAAGTAGGTTCTCATATGTTTCAATCATTCAAGAGCATGGAATAGGTTACACAAAGCATTATAATATCATCAAAACTTTGAAAGAATGATCAAAGAATGAATTATACAAGATTAGTGAATTAGACCATCACCAGGATGTCATCTAAGAATGAATGAACTAGATTTATCATGTAATTTTTATCTTCACTCAAGAATCCCCATGAATTAGTGGATCATGCACAATTATATTTATATATACCAAGAACATGCTCTAAAATTTTTAAGTTCATGTGAGCTTTCTAGCTCAAGTTATAAGCTTCTAAAAATGGACCTATAACATAAGCCATTCATGTTAACATCAAGTTTAAACTTGAACAGAAAAAATATTTTGGGCTTAAATTTGATGGTTACATAAACACCAATGATGATTATGTGAACATCATTTAATGGGAGTGAGAACGTAAAATTTAAGCTCATGAAGTAGTCATTAGAGTTCAACTAGTGGGTCTTAGTTGATATAATGGTCTTTACTCGATCATAATCTTAATTTAATGGTGCAAGATGGGTCAAATAACTAAATAATGTGATAGATTGACATGTGACATAAGCACATGAGCTGACAGAATGACAATAGGATCTTGAGGATCAATGCACATTTGACATGTGGTGTAAACTTAGAAAAAGTTGACAAGTCAAGGGTAGGATCGATGGCTTTTGCTTGATCATATAGATCAAGATCAATAGTATGAGTAAAGGTTAAAATATCCATATTTCAAGTCACAAACGATAACCAATAAGTAAAGGGAAATCTTAGGACATTTTGACAAAATTTGATAAGGCATTTTTAGACTTGGGCAAGGTAAGAATGAAGGATCATGGCTCAAACTCAATCCAAGTTAAACTAAATGGTTATTGTAGGATCTTGCATCACCATTTGAGATCCATAGGGACAAAATATTTCTTTCAAACCTAATTTATATAAAGATTCGATAGTTTAAATGATGAAACATGACCAAACATTGTCAGTAAAGCTTCATGGAGGTAAAATAGGTCTTTTAGACCTAATATAAACCTAATGAGAGTACATAAAAATGGATATATAGTCTATAGGTTTATATTATTATGGAATATATAATAAAACTAATAATATTAGATTGGTTTTCCATATATATATTAACCTATGATCTAAAGGTGAAAATAGATCAAAGATATGTTTAATGTTAAAGGGTGTCATCTGTCTATATGGCTCTATCATTGACAAAGTAGGTACTAACTGCCATCCATGGCATGACACTATGAGTATCAAGATTAGAGGATTTGATAATCATGAACATGTCAAGTGGACTTAGGGTTTCAAGGTGGTGAGTTGGTAGTTAGAGAATAGTTAAGAACATTGATTCTGCTCAAATAGATTTTGTCATCATGCTAAACAAACTTGTAGTGAATTTCTCAACTAATGAGAAGAACCCATAGATTATGGAAGAAAATAATGTTAAGCTTGTTGATAAAGATTAACTATGATTGGAGGAATTCATGTGTACAAAAAGAACTAATGAGTTTCCACCATATTTATTGATGACTTGGATCCTTTCTCTACTTTCCTTCACATGGTCCCATCTCTCTCTCTCTCTCACACACACACACACACACACACACACACACACACACACACACACACACACACACACACACACACACACCATTTCTCCACTTTCCTTCACATGGTCCCATCTCTCTCTCTCTCTCTCTCTCTCTCTCTCTCTCTCTCTCTCTCTCTCTTATAGAGGCTTTTAAGCCAAAAAATAGGGCCCCCTCTATTTTTTCTCAGTTCCCTCTCTTGGGCATGACTAAACTCTACCAAGATGGATCTTGTAACATTTTGAAATGAATATAAAAATGTTATTTAGATTTCATTATTCTGGTATAGTGTGTACTTGTCAAATTTATATATGTGGTAGAAATTTCTCCCTTATCAAGACATGATCTCACCTAGTTACTAGTTCATCTTGTTATGTAGGTCATGTTTAGTATTCTAAATCTTTTGATTAAAGCCTACATGTGGATACTATGATTGTTTAGTGTATTTCATTAGACCTCTCCATCATTTCCCTTATCTTGGGATTATTTGGTGAACCTCTTCATGAAATATTGATGTATGATAGATATTTAGAATCCTAGATCTAGTTTTTGTGCTTGTTTCATTAGTATTTTAGATTCAACTAGAGTGGATCAACCATAATTTAGGTGATTCACCATATTTAGCTTAGGTTTCCATTTCATGTTATCTCTCTCTCTCTCTCTCTCTCTCTCTCTCTCTCTCTCTCTCTCTCTCTCTCTCTCTCTCTCTCTCTCTCTCTCTCTCCCCTCTCTCCCCCTAGTCGTTAGTAGGTTTTATTAGTGTGAATGAGATAAATGATGCATCAGAGGAGATAGCCTCATTAAAAATTCTATATGTCTGAACCCATTATAGAATACCCATAACCTAGGTCAGTCCCATGTTGAGTTAGATTTGGAAGTATGACCTGAACACTCTTACCTCCAACAAGGGTGCAATCTAGGTCTCCAATAATTACAATTTTTGATATAACTTAATTAATTTTAGGTCACTTTTTTTGAATAAATTATAAAAATTAAATGTGAAAATATAATTATTATTTTATTATTAATTTCTACACAAGACAAGAAATTGGCTTCCTAATTGATAATTTTTAAGAGGACAATATTATTAATATCTTGACATTTATATGGGTATCTATCCATTCTAAATAAGATACATGACCATTCTAAACAAGTCTATTATTAAGAATATTGTCTTCATAATTGATAATTTCTAACAGGCCAATATTTTTAATATCTTATCAACATGTAGAATGGGTAGTTTCACATTATGAAATAGACAAGATCAATATTCTTATATTATTTAGAATGGGTAGCTACCTATTTTTAAAAGATAATAATATTGATCGTATCTTATTAAAAATGGGTAACTTTCCATTATGAACAAGATAAGAATATTTATATTATCTTTTAAACATGTAGAATGGGTAGTTGCCCATTTTGAACAAGATAAGATCAATATTCTTATCTTGTATTCACCTATTCTACATGTCAAGATAGTAATATCAACATTCGATAAAGAAGCTATTATTATATTTTTGGTAGGATTATTAATTAAAGCATTGACTATAAAAGGTAAACCATGAAATCTTACAGTCATACCATTTCAGCAGACATCTATAAACTTACTTCATGATATTAACAGTGATTCATGACATCTCACATAATTAAACAAAGAAGAATAGTCATGAAGAAGAGACATGTATTTTAACACTTTGAATGTAATATTATTTAGTTTTAGTAGTGAATTGAATGGAGAATAGATCCATCGATATTCATATCCCGATCATGTACTTAAGATATATCTATAAAGCTTGTATTTTAGATCTATATGAATTAATTAGAATTGAGTTATGCATCATTATTTGTGTTATCTATTACTAGTGTTATGATAATCTATGTAATAAAATTTATTTTAGATTAATTTAAAAAATAAATTTCCTTGGTATGATGTCAACTAAGGCATTCAAATAATAAAATATTTTTGGGCAAGTCGAGAAAGGATGTCATGACATCTTATGCCAAATGTCTAAGTTTCAAGTTAGTTGACCATGCTAAAAATTCGTAGGTAGCTATAAAGATAATCAAATGGAAATATAAATTAAACATAATGAACAAGAAAATATTAAATAAAAATATTGATGTGTTAAATGAAACCAACAAAAATAGTGACAAAAAATAAAAACATCAATGGCATTAAATGAGAAGTGGAGGTGTTTAACCCTGAACATACATATGTGTGTGTATCTAGGATCAAGATAATTATATTAGATTTTACACAAAGGTGGTAAAATAATATAATAAGTAGGTTGATTAATATAAAACTTATAAAAGTAGTGTTCTAAATTTATACAAATGAGATTGCTAAAAAATATTTAAGTATAACTATTGATAGATATTGTAATAAATTAGAAATAAATGATACTTAGCTAGTCTATTATGTGGATGCAGGACTAGACAAAAACATGATGGAAGTAGAATAGAATATGATCTTGGAATATTCATCATATTTTTATAATATACTTTCTATGGCCTCATACTATTACATCAGATCTAGATAGTTGCATTGATATAGGTGTCTAACCCTATCATAGGTGTCTTGTATGGAATACTAATTAGATCTAGATGTGACCAATTGGAGCCTTATGGTTTTTTTATCATATTTATTATGATGTCTTGAGATCATGCCCATATGATATATCTCTTTTTCAAATGATCAAAACCTAGATCTTCACCCTTAGAATGTCTGGAAAAAATTGGTTTAATGGGATCACAGTGTTGAACTGACCTTAAAGACCCCTATGTCCATGGGCACTATCTACATAGACAATACTATGAATATGGCCTCAAACTAATGTATTTATCTCCTATGTGTTGGATTTTATGTGTACAAGAGTTTAATGTGTGATAAATAAAGACACATAATGACCTAGCTTGTAATTTGGAAATTATGGCTCATGGACTATTTTTTGAATGCTTCATACCGATATAAATATTAGTCCTATAACTAATATATAAATATGGATAAATGGGGAAGTTTTATTCACTTGAATTCTTGATTGAGTGCTTATTAGTATATCTAATTGTGAGTTGTATGTGAATTCCATGTGAGGAATGAATGAGGGTTGATATTATATATATATACCAATACCTTTTAGAAATATATCATATTAAAGAACTTAGGTTGAAATTTTAGATACATTATTTTTTAAAATTGAATGACTTTTGGGCATTGGACACTTGTAATAAAATGGACACTTGCACTAATGTATGTGTCTAACTAGGACACAAGCATCAAGGGAGCTAAAAAATAGGTATAGGTCAAAAATTGGTAGTCAAGGATAATAATCAGGTTTGGATATTTTTTACATAGTATAAAAGGCATGATCATTAGAATAACAATGGTCAAACTAAGAGATAAGTAATTAGGCACAAAGAGATAGTGAATGTGAGTTTTTTGGTAGCAAGAAGGTATAAAACTAAAAGTTACAACCATGATATGTATTTTCAAAGTTAAAAAGATTGAGGTACTATATAAATAATATTTTATTATCTAAAATACCCTCCCCCTTTAATCTAGTGATGAAATTGCTAATTTAAAAGAAAGAAATGTGTACTTGGGTGTGTATAAAACACCTTGACTTTGCGTGAGTCCAATTTGAGTGTTTTTATGGTGACTAACTTGTAACCAAGATCATGTTACATTTTATAATTAGTGTATGAAATATGAAATTTAAATAATTTTAAATGCTTTAAAGTAAGAATAGAGAGGGTAGGAGTACACAAGTGTGTTAATGCAACCATCTTGCCTTTTAGAAATTTGATTTGAAAGCATGCTTCATTATGAAGAATCAAAGATGATATTAGGAAAATTTTGAACTTGAAAGTGCATGTACATATAGATATTGGAGGACGCATCCCCCAATATTGGTGTAAAGGTGAGTGGTATCACAACCATTGAGCTTGTTTCATCTCAATCATGCAACCCAAATATGTGCATAATCTAGTGAGTGTGAGTGATTTAATCAAATCACATCATATATCTAGTGATGATATTTGATTTAATTAAATAAAATATATGATTAGAGTGAATTTATATATTTTAATAAAATATAAATTATAAATTTATTAGGATTGATCGATTTAGTCAACTCAACCTTCTAATGGTGAACTAATTGCTATAATAAATTAGCTTGATAACAGTCCATAAAAGTCCATTTTGGGTATGATAATAGTCCATAATAGTATTTTAAATTTGGAAAATGATTTTATTTTGAAATTTTTAGGTTATCTTTTCATGGAATATGCACCTCACATATGTATCAAGTTGAAACTTGTGTATAATAACACTAACATTATATAGAATGCTATAAAAATATGTATATGAATCTTATAACTATGAAATATGGTGAATTTTGAAATTTGTGCATGTGTGGAGAACATGTTTTATAACATGCCCCTAATAAATTTAGAGAATATGATAACATTTGTAAATGTGGAGAACATGTTTTCATAACATTCCCCCATTGTAATATAGATATGTTGAGTAATGAATAAGCATGGAGGTCATGCCTTTTTGACATGCCTCCACTATAATCTAAAAATATGAAAATGTGAAATTCATGCCTCGATGACATGACCCCATTGATATTCCCCATTTTTGATGTGAGGGGAAGTATAATCTAGTAGTTACCTTACCTCAAAAGGATAATATAACTGTATAAGTTATGTATGGATCATATAACATATATGAATAACATGTCTATGTAGATTTAACATTAAGGTATGCAGTATGTGATCACGTCAAGTCCTAATATGCATTATATATATATATATATATATATATATATATATATATATATATATATATATATATATATATATATATATATATATATATATATATATATATCTTGGAAACACATAGAGATCAAAAATACAAGCTCAACAAGAAATTAATCACACATAGGATCACTCAAAAATGAATCAAAATTAAATGACCCAAGGAGCCCTCATACAAGGGGCATGCTCAAATGTGGCATAATCAAAGGGACATGACTTAGTCAAATATACAAATAGCATATAGATGACATATTTAAATGTCTAAATGCAATATAGAGTAACATATTCAAATGCTGAATAGGCAAGAAAGGAAAAGGGGGTCATAATAAATGAAGCAATTTAAATTTTAAAACAAATAAGATAATGCAAGATAATAGAAAGCAAAGAACACACTCAAGGAAGTGCATAAAAATAAATTAAGGAATATAGGCAATTAATATGATCATAACATACTAGTTTTAAACATATGTTTTTTCAAAATGTTATGTCCATAACATATCAGGTACACTATGAGAGGTATAAGCATGGATAAGGGCATATGTGAGTATATAAGATCAAACATGATAATGGAAAGTGATCATAAAAAATATATAACCTGGGTGTATCATGATCAAATAATAAAATGCCCCCAATGTACTTATGATGTGAGTAGATGGAGGATTAAACATCTATATGTGTATATATAAAGTGTTTGGTTATGCTTGTATCGCACTAAAATGAAGCATGAAACATGTGTATATATGCAAAGTAATGGTATGTTATTTACTAACATAGATCAAACAACATATGTATGAAAAACAGTACAACTAGGAACATGTTAATTTTTTTGGTATTTTTGAATTTTTTGAATGTTTTTGTGTTGTTGGAATATTTGATTTTTTTATTATTATATTTAAATTTTTTAAGAAGGAAAATTATATCCAATTATCCCATCTAAGGTATGCTCATCTATAAGTGATCTAAACATTGAATATGTTATATTAAATTGTGATACTACTGAGGAGTATATATAGGTGTAATATATAGCACTGGAGGCTTTGATATGCCTTGTATATGTATAATAGGACTCTATGGTATTGAAAGGTAATATAAGGAGTATGGGTTCATGGAACCCATCATTTTTTCTCTATAGTTTGTTATAAGTAGTAATAATAGGAACAAGTTTAGTTTCTTTGTATAAATAAGTAGGTTATATAGTAATAGATGAGGATTCCATGGAAACCAATGCATATCTTCTGTTGTAGAAAAGTTCAACTATCATGGGTGTAAGGTTGTATTAGTTGGTTTTTGATTTATTACAACTAGGCACAATCATGGGATATTTCTATAGTGCTCAACATTTTACACTCAATTGTGTTGTTATCAATTCACATAAGGTAAAAGCCTTATGTGCTCACTTGAAGCGTAACAAAGAAAGAAATAGGGCATGCATTGGGTTAATTGTGCCATGACATGAGAATTTACTTATGATACTTGTTCAATTCAACATAAGATTTGTTATATTCATTAGCATAGGATTTTTCTAGGCTAAGCCCGATGGTCTATAAACACAAGCCTATTTTAGGTGTATCTATAGTCTTAAGGGCATAATTCATTATTTCACTAAGGTTAGAATCATTAAGGAACTTTGAAGGGTCAAGGGACTAATCTCACTTCAAATATTCATACTTAGACTAGTGATTCTTAGCAAGGGAATACTTATCGCATGACCCTTTCTACACTTAGGCTATTCTTACAAGATACACTGATGTCATTAATTAACATAGGGATACCATTAATGACCTAGACCAATAGATTACTTAAAATTAACATAAAAGTATTGAATTTATAACATTATAACCATTACATCCATTGTGAATATAATAACAACACTAAAGATATGTAAACTAGAAACATTATATGTGCAAAAAACTTCATCATTCATTAATCAAAGTTCAAATAGAATAGGGTATATAGTTCATGGTGATATAAGATAATAAATGCTTAAGTATAACTATTTAATGACATAGAGGCTCATAGGTGAGATTGGGCATATTCACTTGGAGCCTTAATGTCATCTATGGTATTTCTCATTCTAATGACAACTATAATGTATGCAAAACATGTCTAACTTCAATTCTCTAGAACTTTATTAAATTCAATTCATGTCATCTTGCTCATTGGTTTGATCTCATTTTATATCACATAGGAACATCTCTTTGATAGGGTGGAGTGTGCACACCAGGTGCTAAGATGGAGCCTTTATTGATCATTACACTAACTCCATCAATTTTTGCCCTTTGTACTATGGTTACCATGGCTCATCCAACTTAGAAGATGCCCCATGAATCCTAGAATTTCTTAGCCACCTACCAACTATCACAATTTAAGTGTTCAATCCTCTAACTAGTGCCTAGATGCCAAAATAACAACCATTAAAAATGAGCACCTCACACCAATGTGTCTATCATGCTGCCATTGATCCCATCCTTAATGAAATAGGGGCCCAACATTACCCCATACAAAATTGCTAGTCTACCCTCAGACTAGTCTGTTAAAGCCTTCAGTGTGAAGAATTTAGGCATGCTCTCTTTGAGCTCGACATCAAAGTCTTGAAAGACCTTGATAATGATCTTGATCTCTTCAACATCATTGTCTATTTTCATGGGGATGGTGTTAAGTGTAAGCACATAAATATTGTCTAGTTCCTTTCTAAATGCCTCTAGACTTACCCTATCTTTTGCCACTCCCTCATCCAAGATTGTTCCTTGATCATAGGCCTTAGTATATAAGGTATAAAAGAGTGCTTCAAGGTTATATTATTGGTCCTATATTTGGGTACTTAGTACATTGATCTTCCCCATGATCTTCATGCATTATGACCTATTCATATAGTACACCATCATCAACTCTTCCTTTTCCTCCTTTACTTGCTTGAAGCATGTGTCTATGATTGACACTTGGTTAGAAAATCTCAAGAAGATGGTGTCAACTGCATCTATGCCTTTTTGAATTTTCACAAATAGGTCCTCCACCTCTTCAAGATTATCAACAAGCTCCTTATGCAGCATGACATAGGGATATTGTACTTATTCTTCTTCTTGTACTAGCTTTAGTTTCATCCTTGGGAACATCTGCTCCATTAAAACATAGATCTTAACAACCTTAAAGAGGTTAGATGTATTAATTCTGACCAAGAGGGAAAGTTTGATATATTTATGTTCTCACATAACTGTTGTAGCTTAAACTTCATGGCTTGTGCTTTATCTTTGGCATCCCTAAATATTTTCTTCCATTTATTTTCCTTACCATCATTTATGATGTTTTTATGTGTGACTTATATGGCTATCCAAATAAGTGAATTCATAGACTAGATTGGGTTCATGGTGTGAGGGTTGATGATGAGGGAGTCATGCCTTTCTTCAAGTTCTTTTGCACCCAATATAGCCTTTCAAGGTACCTCAAAGTGAGGCTCATCCATGTAGCTATAAAATGTAAATGCAAGTTATTTGTGCATCCTAGATATGGTATATTTGGGGGGCATGAAGTCAAAAATATAGAAGTCTTCATCTATCCACCCCTTATAAACCTTCTTTCTAAATCTCAACTTTACACCTTCTTCCTTGACTATGGCCAACTCTATTTATTCTTCCTCCTCCTCATTGGCACCACCACTTTCTTTGATGCTTTCCTATGAGGACTCATATTCATGTTCTACAAGGGGTTATTCCTTATATTTTTCCCCTTTATCCACTTATTCTTTTAGGAGTTTCTCAATGTTTACCTCTAAGTGTATTCCCTCAGTGCCAGCTTCACCTTGTTCTTATTCCTGCTAGGGCTCCTCAACACACTCCTTTTAGTTTTTAAAGGTGCTAGTATCACCTTCCTTTTATTTAGGTATCCCTTTGCTACTTGGGTGTGCCTATTGTGAAGCTTCATCTACTTTTCTAGTGGGGGCACTAGGTGCCTTCTTTGCTTTCTTAAAATTTGGTCCCATGCTTATAGGACCCTTCTTCATCTTATTCTCTCTCTTGGCCCTCTCTTCTTCATCCTTCTCTTCCTTAGCCTCAGCCTTTTCAATATTCATATCATTTAGGCACATTTCCTTCCAAGCATTCCTCTTCTTCTCCAGTGCTAGCACCATCTCTATTTCTTCCTCATTATGGCCCATTTTCTTTCACAAACTTCTCTTTTCCTCTTATATTTTTGGAGGTTGTGTGGGGGGTTCTATGTATGAGGCACTAGCCAACTTCTCTAATTTTTTAAGCATGGTGGTTGTACCACCTTAAAGGGACTATTGACCATCCTTAGTGTTGGGATCCTCTCCCACTTCTTCTTCTTGCATAATGGAGGTTTTTGTTATTCCTTATTCCTTTGTCTCTTCATCTCTTTCATGTACACAGGCCTCTTCCTCCTCCATTTCCACTAGAGTTATTGTAGGGAGTGTAACAAGTCCCTTAGACTTATTCTTTTTCTACTTTTTTCTAGATAAAGTAGTCTCTGGTGTAAATGTTACGTGCTTATTGGGAGATGGAGGTGTTGTTTTTTCACTAGAGGTGGTCTTTAATATGATGCACTCTTAGATTTCCTCGAGTGTCTCTCCATATTTATTTTAGGGATACTTATACTACATTATTGGCACTGGATTCCCTTTTTCACTAATAAAGAGTGGGTGATCATCATTTTTTCCAAGGTTGGCACCCTTCTTATACAACTTCATCTCATAAAAGATATTGAATATGTGCCCTATTATAATAATCCTCTAGAGGGGATGGAGGTTCATTTGGTCAGAGTCATCCTCTTCATCCTTTGTGGCTTTTTCTCTTGGGTGCACACACTGGCACCTCAACCTACTACTTTCTCTATCCATGGACTTCACTAAGATCTCTAATTTATATGAATTGTTAATTATCCTTAGCATCACTATGAAAATTTTTCAAGAAAATACATAAGGTAGCTTCAACTAACCAAAAAGTTTTCATCTATGAGTGCCAAGTACACTACACAAAAATGTTGCATAATGGTAAAGGTCATCATGCCTAATATATACTAAGGGAGATCCTATGGGATGCACCATTCAATCCTAAATGCCTCTATGTATCGAGTGCACCACCCTAGTACTCTTATTTTGTACTTTTGGGAGAATTTGGGTTGGTAGGTGAACTCTTGATACTTTAGTGTTAGGGAGTTCTTATGCACTGGGAAGGCCCAAAGATTGTAATCAGTACCATTAGGTATGTTGATCTCCTCCATCAATATTAGTATTAGCATGGACCCCTATCAAAATATTTTTCACACTTTGTGGCATTCCAACACACTCTTCACCATCTCCTCAATAATAAACTTTGAAATATTGAACTTAACCCATTGTGCCATGTGATAGGTGATGCATAAGTAGGTCTTACTAATGTTTGTCCATCATCTATTGGGGAAAATCTTGGAACTCATGAGGTACATCACTACCTTCATACTAGAGTCCTATATGTATTTGATCAAGAATTCAAACCATGCATTATAATAACCTAGGAGTTTTGTAACCCTCTCTACCTCTGCATCATCCTCCACCATCTAGAGGATGTCCATCCCTATGCTTGGGATCCCTATGATCCTATTGATGAGGTGCACTGAGATCTACATACACCTTCATACAAAGTAAAAATGATCATTATGGATGCATGAGAGGAAGAATTATAGCAATTCCTTTAGCTTACCAAAACTTGATAGCTCATATAGTTGGGTTATACTAGTGGTCGCTATCTTGTCTCAAATGGAAATGTTAAATAGTATTATACCTACCTCCATATTTATTTTTGTGTCAACCATCCAATCCTGCTTAAACTCTTATTCTTTACTCAACATGTGATGGTTATATTTTTTCATCCTGAATGTATGCATGAATGATACCCAAGTCTCCCCCATTATGACCTCAAGGGGAAACTACATTTCTCTATACAAAAGTTTTGTGCTATCTTTCAAGTCAACCACGATGATGCTAACTCATTATACTAGTTGCACCTTTTTCTTCATATTGGTTGTTTCTTCTACCACCCATGCCTTTTTTGTGTCCTTCTATGCCTATGATGGACAATAACTTATCCTATTTTTACCCATCCTTAACTAATTTATATTGAAGCACGATTTATTGATCTTCCTGAAACCCTTAATATTTCTCCATGCTTCTTCACAATCATAGGGTTTATGATTGTGACTTCAAATCTTGAGCTTCATTCACCATTAATGGTAGCCTCAGTGTCATGTATAATTCTTACGACCTAGTTCATTTGAAATTCTCTCTCCACATGGCTTTTTACCATATTAAATAGAATGCAATTTCTTTATCTTTTCAATGATTCTTGTTTGGTTTTTATGGGTGTTTATATTTTCACTTGGTAGTATTTTCTAGATTTGGATATAGTTTAGCTTTAGTTTTGTGTTCAAATTCACATAAGGTTTATAACCTACTACATTTGGTTGTTTGCTCCTCTATAGCTTAATTTCAACTATGTTATTAATTGTAAGTGATTAATGTCATGGTGGTGCATGGATTTCTTAAAATATTCTAAACCCATGAAATCTATAAAAATCCACCATCACATTCATGTTTATTATGGATCTTTGTGCCTCTACCATCACTGCATTAACTTTTCTTAATAGTGTATTTAGTGAAATGATCAATGATTCAAATAGTCACTTCTGGTCTACCATTGGGTGGATGCCATCTTATCTTGATGATATTATTTTTGCACTTTATTCACCTTAACACGACCTTTGCCCTTTTTATGGAAACCTAGGTTCAACACTTCACATGCATGTGATTCAACCTCCTCAGTTCCATCTCTTCTTCTGACTGTACTTCCTTTCAATCACACTTCTATTTATTGGTCAATTTATCTACACTTTTCATCTCTTTCCCTAGCCTACCCTACCCCATAAAAATTACTATTTTGGTCATCCAATGCTTCATTCTCTAGGTTTTTTGCATACTAGCATCTTGTGTGCATTTATTTCATCAACTTGTTACTCATATCCTTCCAAGTCTGGCAATCCTTATGTGTCCAAAAACATAGGTGTCTAGCCTTAGGCACTTAAAAAGCAACCATGCTTGAATCACTCAATTAGAGTTATATGTGGAAGCACCAAAAGAGTTCTATTAGTCTAAAAGTTCCTCACTTATCCACTTAACACAAATAATAACATAAAATATAAAGAAATATTTGGCTTACAACAAACTTTATCCTAGTTAGCATAACACAAATGACTTATGATTAGGAAGTTGGTATATAATAGAACAAGTTCCATTATATTGTCTAAAAGATTAGATTAATTGAAATTGAAATTATTAGGGAACATTTCACCTGTCAATGTGTGCATCTTACATACACTAGTCTCCAATATGCTATGGATGACATAAGGGCCCATCCACCTAATCTTCAGCTTGCCTAGGTGCTTAAGGTACTCGAAGTCATAGAGTAAGACCAATGATCCTTAATTAAGTATCTTAAACTTGATATGTTTATCATGTCATAGATTTTGGTGCACCTTCTCTACTTGTTGGCTCCATCTTGATTGGGCGTATGTCTTATCCAAACATTCTAGGTCTTCTAGGTGTGTGCTCAAAGATTCTTGGTCATCTAAATGACCAATATGCACAATGCATAATGATCGCACTATAAAATCCAAAGGTAAAATTACCTCTATATAAAACACCAATTAGAATGGTGTGGCCTTGTTTAGATGCTTGTATGTAATATGATAGGCCCACAACACTGCTGACACATGATCATCCCAATCCTTACAATCAACATCACATATATTTGTGAGGCACGTTTTAAATATATTATTGAATGAATTAGTGGTAACATTAAGTTGGGGATGATAAGGTGTTGTCTTCTGGTGTGCCATCATGTATTCAATCAATAAAATGTGCATAATTTCATTGATGAAGTGTGCATTACATTTGCTAGTCAAATTGAGTGGGTACCCATAATAAATAATGATATTCTCCCATAAAAACCTTGTATTTGTGGTAGCTATGCAATATTTGGTTGGCATTTCCTTGGACCACTTAGTGAAATAGTCTACGGCTATCAGAACGTATCATGCACTTGTGAACGTCACATTGGGAGTAATTGACCCCATAAAGTTAATGACCCATTTTTTAAATGGTGCTTGGACAAGAATGGGGATAAGATGTATATTATCCTAGTGGTTTGGTTTTCCTATGTGCTAATATATATCACATGTCTTGGTATAGTATTTTACATCCTAAAATAGAATTGGCCATCATAAGCCTAATTATAGCACCTTATGTACCATATCATCTCTAGTGCAATGGCCTCCTACTATCCTCTTGTATACCTCTTATAAGATATATGCCATTTCATGTTTGAGGACACATCAGAATAGGACCTTGTCATGGATTAATTTATATAGTTCCCCAATAATAAGTTGAAGTGGGGTGACATGAACTATGAGTTGCTTCTTATCTTTATATGTCATAGTTTGGGGTGTAGACCTAGATGTCAAAAATGTGGTGATCTATGCCAAGTCTTCAGGGACATGTTGGAATCTATATAGTTGTGCATCTATAATATCATCCTTAGTAGGCACTACCGCATTGCCAGAGTCAATGCAAGATAAATGGTCTAGGCCTAAGTTCTACATTCTAAGCTTTACTTCAACTAAGAACTAGAATTATTGAAATAAAACTATCCATCTATATATTTGCTTGTGAGGAATGGGCTTGTTCACTAGGTACTTAAGTACCTCATGATTAGTGAAGAAGATGAATGGGGTCACCAAAAATTATTTCCTAAACTTATACAAGGCATAGACCATGGAAAGCACCTCGCACTTAGTTGTAGTGTAGTTATGCTCTACCTTGGTTAGTTTTCTACTTGAAAAGGAAATGGGATGATCCATTTTACCTTTGCCTGATTGCACTAGTATGGTGTCAATTATAGAGCTAGATACACTGATATGGATGTGGAATGGAATCATCTAGTCAGGAAATTATAATATCAACTTGCTTGCTAATTTGAGCTTTAGTGTTTAGAATACATATTATTATATTGTGCCATAATAAAATGGGTGATCCTTGTGAAATATATCTTCTATTGGTGCCATAATATTTACATAGTTATTTATAAAAAAATTGTAATATCCATAGAGTCCAAGAAAGGTGTGAATGTCTTTTTGCATCGAAGGGGTCTAGATCTAAAGGATGATTGTAATATTTGTAAGATCAATGAGTAGACCATATTTGTAGATGATGTGCCTAAGAAAAGTGCTTAATGGTATCATGAAGATATAGTTTTTGTGGTTTAAATAAATTTTTAGGTGTCATCACCTCTCAAACATTAGGTGAAAGTTGTCATAATGGTCTTTCACTATTCCATACAAAGTCTAGTCATCTAAGTATACTTAGAGGAACTTGTGAATGAAGTCCTTAAAAGTAGTGATCACCAATCCAAATAACATAGTTGGCATATTCTTAATTCCAAATGGCATCATGTTGTATACAAAACAACCCCATTCTATGGTAGAAGTAATTTTAGGCTTGTCCTCCTCCTCAATATAGACTTGATGGTATCTTGAGAACCCATTAGTGAAAGTGTATATTTCATAGCCTATGATGCCATCTTAAACTTTGTTAGTGAACAAAGTTGAAAAGGGGTCAATTATGTAGGTGGTATTCAAATTTCTATAGTTGATACAAATCCAAACGTGCACATCCTTCTTGATACTAATGACCATGGTGATCAACCATTCAAATTATTGTATAGGGTAGATGATACCTATGGATAACATACCATTAATATCCATTTTGACCTTGGTGTGAAGATTGAGATTCATCATGTAAGGTCATTTCTTAATTGGTCTTACGTCATTGACTAGTTTTATGCTCATATTCCCAAGAGATGGGTGGGTGCCCTTCATATCATGGTAATTATAAGGGAACAAGTCTTAAGACTACTTTAGTAGATCCACAATGTATGCTAGTTCCACATCTAACCAATAGGCACCTAGAGTAGCAATCTTTGGTTCCCCTTCTGAACTAATGTATACCTTAGTAGTTTTGAGAAGTGCATAATAGGGCTCATTTTTCTCCAAATATGATTCCTTGACTTGATTACTGCCCTCAATTATTTCTATGCAAAGGTGGGTAAGGTATTCTTCTTCTAAAGAGTTATCCACAACTTGGCACACAAGATTCCTTTTTCCTATCAGGTTTATCTAGTTATACACCTTCCATGTTTCATAATCCTTATCACTAGAGTCACTATTAATGTTTTTATCTTCAAATAATGTCAAGAGCGCCAAACCCTTTTCACTAAATATGTCTTTTAGGTGCTCCTATAGGATTTCAGTGTCTTCAAACACTTCCCTTCAAATTACTTGTAGTGGTTCGATCAATTCAATATTTTGTGAAGAAAATGAGAATGTATGCATAAAAAAATCCTTAAGTGCATCCCAATTAGTTGGCTCATGTCACATCTCATTAAAAATGTACCATGCTTACACCCACATCTTTAAGGTTTTATAGAAGGCATATACCCATAGATAAATTGGGGCATTCTCACCATAGATAGTCCATGTTTCTTTGCACAAGTACACATGTACTATAAGGTTAGAGTCACCATAGTATGTTGATATGTCTATGTCCTCACTAATCTTCCCAAATATAATGTAGATGACTTTTTTCACATCTATCCAAGTTAGAAAGTTAGGCTTTTATTCTCCCTACTAATGAGTGGTAGTGCTCCATAATGTATACACTAGTGTGTCCATTCTATCTATTTATTTGGGGATGCATGATTTAATGTCATAAATATACTCTTGTACTATATTTCTCCCCTCATATATTGGGATATTTTAAAGTTTAACTTTACTTAGGCAAAAGACTATCTTTCCCTTCTTTTTGGTGCATGAGACCCATTTTCTAGAAGTGTGATCAATTTTGACCCATCCTATATTTACTAGTTTTGGCACCTTTACATGCACCAATGTAATGTCCCTTACTTAGGGGCTCCTTTTTCCAAGCAAAAGCTCTGATACCACTGTAATATCCCCTTCAATAGGGAATATAGAAATACAACAGTTCTGAACAAAGATACACTTTTTGCCAAAATAATTTCAAATATGAATAAATAAATCACAATATAATCTCTCAATAACAAATCAAAGATCTTATCACTTGTTCTCCTAGATGATTACACAATTGAGTCTCTATCATACAAATAAAATAATGTGAAATATTCTATCTTAAAACCCTAGGCTTTTGCAAATCTAGAAATTGACCCTGAATCTGGAAATTTTGTCTCGACCTGTTGTGTCGAACACACAGTTATCGATGTCGGTCGATATGTTGCTGACATCGGTCACTGTAGGTCCTTCTCTACCGACATCAGTCTTCAGTCAGCTAATGTTTGTCACTAGAAATCTTTGTCTATCGAGGTTGGTGTCTGCGTGGATCTATATAGACCTGTACGGACTTCGTACGGCTGCTAATTAAGCACAACCTACCTATTTTGAACCCCTGATCTGAAGATATATGTCTCTAAATATAGAAGATCTCTATCTATATAATTTATTGAATCAAAAGCATAATAAAATAAATACCTAGAAAGCTCTATGACAACTTCTATATGAAATTACCTCTCAAATCTGTAAACCTCAGTGATAACTTCTGTATGAAGCTATCTCTCAATTTGGCAATAGATCAGCTGATATTTCACAGCCTCTGAATCACACACACTGAAGAGGGAACATTCTCCAATGCAAATGGAATCCTAGAACCCTTGGCTCAGTCTTCATAGAATAATTCTTCAAAATCAATAATCAGTAATCAATGCATGAATACAAACTCTCCCCCATGAGAAACCCTTCTACCCTCCAAAGGTGTGCTTTTCTAAAATTAGATTTCCTCAAATTAGAACTTGGGGTTCTTAAATTAGAATTAGGGTCTTAAAATTAGACCAATTCTTAAATTAGAATTAGGGTCTTAAAATTAGACTAAATAATTAATAATTAATTAATATCTAATTTAAAATTAGACCAAATAATTAATTAATTAATATCTAATTTAAAATTAGACCAAATAATTAATATTTGATTAAATCAATCAAATATTAATATCTCCCTCAATACATGTCAGATCCTCAAACCATCTAAAGATGGTGAACCAGGGAGTGATTCTACACATGATCATGCCATACAGGGATGGTCTGTTGAGTGCCAAATATCCCTAAATAATAGGAGCTTAGGCAAACATGTCTGAAAGAGCCTGAATGAAAACCAAATGTAGAGATTCTATGAATCAAAGTCAAGCCAAGCTCCATTATGACCCTCTATCCATCCTATCAGCCTATGAAGGTTGCATAATAGGCTAATCATCAAGTCTGTCAATGTCCACAAAAAAGGGGACATGACAATCCACCCCTCCAAAAATTGCTTGTCCCCAAGCAATCTCAGAATAATGAACCACTCGATCCACTTGGATCCCAAATGTAGTTATGCTCTACACTACTGTAAATCAATGCAAGTTCTTGCAATATCCTCTGTAGTATAACCGAGAGGAATCCATAATCAAACTGGCAAATGCAACTCCACCAATCTCTAAAATCACCACTGCCCTGGATGTGTCAATACTGTAGGGTGTGTAACTTACAACTGCTAATTCCATCTACAAAAGATGGTGCCAATCCATCGCATAATGGATGGTAAGAAACTAGATCCGATCCACACCTGTGTGAAATCAAATCATCTAACTTTGGGTCAAAAGAAAAATAATGAGCATATCTCACCATATAATGTCGGTAGGAACCCCCAAACTCCGCTACTAAATCACCATCACTAAACTAGGAATCAACAGATGGCTCTAATATCTGACTCTAAGTGGCTATAGGCTAGATAAGACCTTGCACAATATGCTCAACAAACCTCACCTCAAAATACCTATGAGGTAGCATAGTAGAAAGGATCACTATAATCTCCCCACCCAATCTACTTATAGCACTAGTACCTCAGATGAGAACACCTTTTGTGACTTTATGCGAGTCCAAACGAACACCTGCACTATCTAAAAAATACTCCATGAATGATTCAGTGTAGTAAAAATTATATGAGGAAGCATTAACATACTCCCCCACACACCACAACTGATTCCTCTATAAAAATGGCATAGCGAACAGTACCATACTATCATATCTATGAGAAGAATCAATCTGGAGACTCGACTCCACTGGTATCCCAAACTCATCAAGACTAGGTACTCCCAAATCCTAAACATGTGTGTTAGCCCCCATAATGTGTTCCTCAGCTACAACTATAGGAACATACTCACAATCAACACTCAATGTACTAACCTCACTATACAACTAAATTGGCTCTGGGGCTGGTGAAGACTACAAATGATCTAACTCCATGATCATCTCCTCAGACTGAAACTATGACTCCTGTAGATCTCATTGTAAGTCATCACAAGAAGAACTTGCTGTAACTCCTTTCTATCTCCTTATGTTTTGAAGATGTTGTCTCACATTGGCAACCACTAATCTAGCCTCCTTGGCCTTTTATGACCACATATCACATAAATTTTGGGTCCTTTCCATATCCATCCAAGTTTGATGTTCTTGGTGTGAAGATGAAGGAGCAATATGATCATGCAAAGAATCCATATCATTAGCATGCTCTATGCTGGTCTCCAATGTAGAAGTCTCAAGTGGAACATCTTGCAAAGCTGATATAGACAACTCATTCCCCATGGCTGCCCTCATATCCTCTTGAGTCAAATCAACATGTCTAACAACTGGTGTAGGGCTGCCATCAACCCCTGTAGAGACCTCTTATTTCTCCTTCATTCTGTTTTGTGATGTGGACCTTTTACAAATGGATACCATATACCATACTAATTTGTCTTCAAATGTAGGATCTGAAATAATTTCATTCATCCTCCTCTGGGTTTCAACCAACTGGTTTAAACCTTGTTTCAACTTCTTCATATCCTTGTCCCACTGTCTTTGAGTACTTGAAGACATCATGGATTCTTCACTGATCAATCTACCCAAACTACCCAACAAGTTGGCAGGACATTGGCTCTGATGTGCCCAACAGGATGGCAGGAATTTGGCTCTGATACCACTGTAATGTCCCTTACTTAGGGGCTCCTTTTTCCAAGCAAAAGCTTTGATACCACTATAATATCCCCTTCAAATAGGGAATATAGAAATACAATAGTTCTGAACAAAGATACACTTTTTGCCAAAATAATTTCAAATATGAATAAATAAATCACAATATAATCTCTCAATAGCAAATCAAAGATCTTATCACTTGTTCTCCTAGATGATTACACAATTGAGTCTCTGTCATACAAATAAAATAATGTGAAATATTCTATCTTGAAACCCTGGGCTTTTGCAAATCTGGAAATTGACCCTGAATCTAGAAATTCTATCTCGGCCTGCTGTGTCGAACACACAGTTACCAGCGTTGGTCGATATGTTGCCGACGTCGATCACTGTAGGTCCTTCTCTGCCGACATCAGTCTTCAGTCAGTCACTAGAAATCTCTATTTGCTGAGGTCAGTGTCTATGTGGATCTATATAGACCTGTACAGACTTCATACGGCTGCCAATTAAGTGCAACCTGCCTATTTTCAACCCCTGATCTGAAGATATATGTCTCTAAATATAGAATATCTCTATCTGTATAATTTATTGAATCAAAATCATAATAAAATAAATACCTAGAAAGCTCTGTGACAACTTCTGTATGAAGTTACATCTCAAATCTGTAAACCTCTATGATAACTTCTGTATGAAGCTATCTCTCAATTTGGCAATAGATCAGCTAATATTTCACAGCCTCTGAATCACACACACTTAAGAGGGAACGTTCTCCAATGCAAATGGAATCCTGGAACCCTTGGCTCAGTCTTCACAAAAGAATTCTTCAAAATCAATAATCAATAATCAATGCATGAATACAAACTCTCCCCCATGAGAAACCCTTATACCCTCCAAAGGTGTGCTTTTCTAAAATTAGATTTCCTCAAATTAGAACTTGGGGTTCTTAAATTAGAATTAGGGTCTTAAAATTAGACCAATTCTTAAATTAGAATAGGGTCTTAAAATTAGACCAAATAATTAATAATTAATAATTAATTAATATCTAATTTAAAATTAGACCAAATAATTAATTAATTAATATCTAATTTAAAATTAGACCAAATAATTAATATTTGATTAAATCAATCAAATATTAATATCTCCCTCAATACATGTCAAATCCTCAAACCATCTGAAGCTGGTGAACTAGGGAGTGATTCTGCACATGATCATGCCATACCAAGGATGGTCTACTGAGTGCCAAATATCCCTAAATAATAGGAGCTCAGGTAAACATGTTTGAAAGAGCCCGAATGAAAACCAAATGTAGAAATTCTGTGAATCAAAGTCAAGCCAAGCTCCATTATGACCCTCTATCCATCCTATCAGCCTACAAAGGTCACATAATAAGCTAATCATCAAGTCTATCAATGTCCATGAAAAAGGGGACATGACAACCAAATACCATCTTTAATTAGTGGTCTCATATGTTTCCTCAACCCATTGATTGCAAACAATACTAGTGGTGTCTGAGGTTGATTGTCTATCCTACCAAGAAAGCACACCTTGGTCATTGGGGTTAATAATATCAATACTTTATGCCATGATGTTGTATATTTGGTTGATCTCATCCTTGAGGTCCAAATATCTACGTAAGTGATCCTTGGTCACTTGAGAGGGGGATAAATGCCCTCTCCTTGTTATTCTTAAATGTCATGTAGCACCTTTTGAAGTGCATATCTACATTATTTGCATAGTACCAAAGACTTTTGAGAAACACCAAGTAGTCTTGTTATGCCAACTCAATCACTTTAAAGTTAAAAAAAGTTTGGCACCCATGATGTCTAAAACTATGCTATTTAGAATTTCTATGGGATATACCCTAGTCTTGTTGGCCATGAAAAGTACATGAGGGGAAATTCTCAATGATAGCCTACCCATCTTTTCCCATACATTTTTGGTCAAGATATTGACCTTGGTGCTTGTGTCCATGAGGACCTCATAGATAGACCATCCATTAATGGTGGAATTCACAAGGAGGTCTTGATCATATTATGCATTTTGTGTATGCCAAATTTATTTCACCCTCTCTATGTGTGGCATAATGACTTCAACTGGATTTTACCCTATATGCTCCAAGAGTAAGTTTTTCAATAGGGGAAACATTCCTTCTATCTGTAGGAGGTACATGATCTCCATTAATTATTTTATCTCCACCTTTAGGCTATATTACTTATTCTATGAGGTATTAGCCTATGATTCTAAAACTCATGCCAACTATATCTCTCCTTTTAAGTTTTGAATTACACTTATTACCTACTACAATACATCTTTATAGCATGATGGGTATGGGTAAGGCATAACTTTGGGTTCAAGCTATATTATGCTCTTAGTGTGGCAGTTTTCCTCATATTCTAAGCATAACTCAGGTGTAATTAGTGATTTAGTGGTGAATCCACTATGATTGACCACCTACACTTTAACTATCTCCCCATAGGTTGGTTTCACTTTAAAATTCCACTTCTCCATTTTTGGATCATGCCTGATCTTTCTTGTGCCTTTGTCTATGTCAAGCCTTCCTTAGTTTAACTTATTATACAATTTGAGGCATTATTCAACCTTATGGGCCCTTCAATAATACCCACACATTGGATGTGTAGAGTATTCATGTTTGTAGTTCTCTATCGAGACACACTTGTAACATGAAAGGGTTAGGAACATTCCACTATTGCATCCTCTACCTTTCCCTATAGAACTTCATTACATCCCAAAGCTCATATTATGTTGGACATAGCCTTCATTCCATTTGTTATCTTTACCTCTAATTATTGTAGTGGCCTACCTTGTGCCTCCCTCCATGTTCTCATGCATCTCATTAATCACTCAAAAATTAGTTACTATATGGGTGTAGGCATCACACAACTGATAATAAATGGTTGTGTTAACCTTGTTGGCATATTGCAACAATGGGTAGTTATGAGCATCATGTGCCTCTCTATAGAATTCATATCTTAGAATTAATGTGCACACATTCCTTTAAGGTTAGTTATTCCTATTATGGAATTTTTATTCATAGTCAGTGCATCATAATTGACTTTGAGCATCTTATGATGAACTAGTAGTAAGATTCTACAGTTAGGAGGCCATGAATGCAATTTTCACCTCCATGAATGGGTTGATTCCATTATCAATGCTTCTAAATACCTCAACTTTGAGTGTAACTTCAAGTGTTTTGTGAGGGTCTGTAAATATCTTCATGGAAAATTCTCTTTAAAATGACACAAAGAAACCTCTAATGAAACATTGTGCATTTTGGGAGGAGTGTATGTTAGAAGGAAGCTTGGAAAGGAGAGTTTTAAACCTTTCATCATATAGGCACACACTCTCTGAGATCCCTTAGGTAATTTCCTTGAGCACAGTGATGCTATACTATTTAAACTACAGTATGTCAAATTCCTTCAAGGTATCATAATCTAATATAGCTTGGTTAGTGTCAAATTTCCTATACTAGGTATGGGCATAATCTAGTAAAGTGGTCATGAATTGGGTTGCCTTACATTCTGAATAGGTTATTCCCTAAACATGCCACTATAGTTCACATTTTAGCATATACTCTATGGCATTTTCCACATCATGGTATTCTAGCAAGTGCATGGCCATTTCATATTATATTTTTTGTGGAGGTAAAAATGACATCTAAGGTGCTTGTCCCCCTAGAATTTGTATTTGTGGTGGTCCTCCAATACCTCCATCTATTGGGTTAGGAATCAGCACCATTGTTACTACTAACACCATTGATGTCATTGACATTGTACTAATTACTTGTGGCACTGAACCACTTCTTGTGGGATGTTTCCCACTCTATGTAGCTAAAATTGGCTATGCTAGTATGATTTTGCTCATGTTATATTATGATGAGATAATGACCAATGTTATATAATTAGTCTCACTCAATCATTGTAGGGAATAACTTGTTTAATCACACAATTACACTCCAAGTCTACAAAATATCCAAAATCTATGTCAACAATAGGGTCAATTATCACTCTTGTTCTTTATTCAAGTGGGAGATCTAGTGTATGAGATTTTACCATAGGTTCAAATTGGGTAGGTGTATCAATCATATCTCCAATCACCAAATCCTATAGGAACCCAATGCATTTTTCACCTATTAAATATTGAGATTGATCCATTACTTCATTATTTCTCTCCTCATGCTATTGTATTTCAAGAGATGCTTCCCCATACCCTTCTTATTCACTATGGGTTATATCATCACTTCTAGGTTATAGATATTCCATTAGTGTATTTAATCTCTTTTTATAATTCTATCTCTTAATATCTTAGGTGTCCATCTACTCATACCCTTTCAGTTTGCTTCACCTACACATCCCCTTCTCCCCTTTCACTATTCATACATGAAAATACTTTAGCCTTCTATTCCTAAAGTTTTAAATCAATAATCCACCATTATATTATTAATATTTGTGCCAAAATATTTCAAAAATTTACCTTTGAGTTCATTAAAAAAGTGATACTCTACTTTCTCATGGCATGAGTATGTTGAAACTATGAACTCAAACATGTAAATATTTAGTGCTCTTTGACACCATTTGTCTATTGATCTAGTCCAAGTGGCATATAGGGTATCAAGCCTCTATAGGTGATCTTTTTTACATTCATAAGGTTTTATATAACTTCATATTCAATTGGTTGCATATGTAGACACCTAAAATTGGCTACCGATAACCTCTAACTAGGGTTTTGACCAATTTGCACCCAAAGTGCACAATTTGGCCTAAAAATGATAAAACATGTTAAATGATGATAAACTAACATATTAAAGTACTGATTTTGGCTAGGGTATCCCTAAATGGGGAAATGCAATTTATGGGCTAGCTAACTTTGATTAGATCATTCTGAGTCAAAATACCAATTTTGCACCTAGGTGCTCTGAATTGCTCTTTCCTATTAAATATCTTGCATAAGATTCATGCCTTTGTTATTTTATATTTGTGACATCCTAAATGTGATAATGGATCCAATGCATCTAACATTGACTTCCAATTCTAATCCAGTCAAATTTTGGACCAATAACAAGGCATTTTGATCAATTTGAGTAACTTGTGCACAAAGTGCTTAAACATGCTTAAGACCTAATTAACCCAAATCAAGGTCTAATTAATAATTCCATGGAAACTTGTTGAAAACTTGTTTTTATAAATGAATATTTAATATCTCCATCATTAAGTGACCTCATTTCTTGGGAAGACATCCCTAGGCCATAAATGCCACAAATATCAAGATTCATGCCTTCCATGCCTCATTAATACCTTCCATGATGCCCTCCATTCCTCTTAATTTCCCCTTATTCAAATTTCATGATGATGATAATTACAAACTTAATTCTAAAAATTTAATTAATCCTCAACCACACATCTCAATCTTAGGATGGATGGTTTAGGTTGATTCTAGACATTCTCAAAAATCTATAAATAGAGAGGCCATGAACATCATTTCCAAGATATTTTGGTGTAAATTTATAATGCATAAATACCTTCAAGAATCCATTGAAATTAGTGTTACCATGCCAAATTTATTTCAAGCCAAGCCAAGACATAAGCCAAAGGTGCCAAGGAAAGATGGAGGTCTCTAAGCTTCCATTGCCAAGGACTTCATGAGCACAAGGAAAACAAGCCACTACAACAAGCATTTTGGAACATCCAAGGAAGGTAAAAGAGAGTTTATTTTGCATTTTAGTTTTGTTTTATTCATGTTTGTTAACTAAGCTCTCCCTAGTGTCTAGGCCTAAAGATGTTATACTAGTTAGTGTGTTTATTTCATTTTGTTTTCATTTTAAAACTAACAAGATACTAACCATCCTCTTTTGAGTCAAATTCCTAGATCCAAAGAATATATAAGCAACCACTGATACATATTATTAGGTAGTTTTTAGAAAAAGAACTCATATAAAGCATCATATAGGTTGTTCTAAACTCACTTTCTTAGTTTTTATCTTCTATAGGTTATATGCTTTAGCATAAATTTATCTTCCACCTGTTATAACTAGTGCTTGATGTTTTTGAGGGAGATTCAAAGAATCATTCTATCCCACCATTACAACAACACAATTCAACATGGGCCCTAGAAAAAAATAAAAATGTGATAGAAAATTTCAACTATCAGGGGTGCAAGGTTGTCTTAGTCAATATTGGACTCATTATAACTAGGCACAATCATGGGATATTCCTATAGCACTCAAAATTTTACACTTGGATGCACTGACATCAATTCACATAAGGTGCAAGCCTTATGTTCTCACCTAAAGTGCAATAGAGAAATAATCAAGGCCCGCATTGGGCTAGTTGTGCCATGGTTTGAGACTTTACTTATGAGACTTGGTCAATTCAACATAGGCTTTGATAGATTTAATGGCATATGAATTTTTTGGGATAAGCTCGATGGTCTATAGGTTCAAGCCTATTTTAGGTGGTTTTATAGTCTCAAGGGCACAGTTCATTATTTCACTAAGATTGGCATTATTTAGGTGCTTTGAAGGGTCAAGGGACTACTCTCACTTCAAATATTCATGCTTAGGCTAGTGCTTCTTAGTAACAGAACACTTGGCACATGACCCTTTATACACTTAGAATATTCTTATAAGATATACTGACATCATTAATTAACATAGGGATGCCATTAATGACTTGGACCAAAATTCTATTAAACTTAACATATATATATATTGAATTTATAACATTATAACCATTACATTAATTACATATTCTACTAATAATACCAAAGATATGTACACTAAAAACATTGTATGTGTAACAACCTTCATTCATTTATCAAAGTTTGTGTAAATAGAGTATGTAGTTCATGGTGATACAATAGATTAAATTCTTAACTAAAACTATTTAACAACCTAGAGGCTCACATGTGAGCTTGGGCATATACACTTGGAGCCTGAATGGTGTCCATGTTATTTCTCATACTAATGGTGGATATAATGTATGTAGAACATGTATAAATTCAATTCTCTAGATATTCATTACATTTAATTCATGTCCTCTTGCTTGATAGTTTGAGATCATTTTATCGCACAAAGGAACATCTATTTTCCAACGTGGAGTACACACACTAGGTGTTAGGCTAGAACCTTTGTTGATCATTCCACCAACTCCATCACCTTGTGCCATTTGTGTTATGGTAACCACATCTCTTCCAACCTATAAGAAGCCCCAAGAATCCTATAAATCATTAGTTTCCTACCAACTAATGCTAGGTAAGTGCCCAATCCTCTATCTGGCACCAAGATGCCAAAATATCAATCATTCAAAAATATTGCCTTTTGTCGATGTGTCTATCATGATGGTGTAGATCCTATACTTAATGAAATAGGGTCTCAACATCTATGATGAAATGGTATCTCAAGTATGGGATGCCTAGGAAATGGGATTTACTATTGACTACCCTTTTTTGAGGATTAACCTTTGTAGGTTTGATAATTAGCTATATTGGAATAAACTTCTCTTGTTCAATTGGATGTTCATATGAAATTCTAAGAGCTATTACTACTTATTGGTATGAATGTATTTAATACACCCATTCAATATGGAAGGTATTATGTAGAGTTTATGTATCTAATGTCATTTAGATATCATATCAAATACTCCCATGTATGGAATAACTAATAAGGTAGTGACCACATGTGTTGGGATAACTTGTAAAGGTAAATCAATCTCACTAAGAACATGGTGTGAACTCCCATCAAATGATCTGACCATTTTGGTTGAAGGGTGTAAATCATCATGTGTATATCTAAAGTATGTAAGCAATGTCATGTGTTGAGAAGTTTTTTAATTGAGGTTAAAGTTGATGTCACTTGATGTTAAAGTTGATGTCATTTGAGGTTAAGGTTGATATCATTGATGTCAAGATGAAGATACATTGTGAATGTCCTATGAGATATGAGCTTATGTGTTTGATGTGAAAAGAATCCATATGACAAGAGAGAATTTGAATGAAACCTAATGTATTTATATTAAGAGGGAATTTTAAGGAAACCTAATGATTATTCTCATGTTGATTTCAAGGTTCAGGTCAAGTAAATCATGTTTGAGTACTAGTTCCTGAGTACAAGGTGTCTTGAGAAGCCTAGTCATAACAAACATAGTCATATCATGATCATATGCATGGTGAGAATGAATAAGTGTGTAAAAATATATGACATTATTTTAGGAGCATGTAAGGATGTAAACAAGGTGAAGAAGCATCAAGGAGTGTTTTAAGGTCAGTTGTAAAGTTTTAAGCACTTGAGAAGCCTAGTCATGGCATGTAAAGTCATAGTGAAAAGGTTTGAGCATGGTGGCTGGTGAGATGGATGCAAAGAGGCATAAAAGGTAGTAATAGGGTTCTTGATAATTTATTTTATGAATTATATAACTCAATAAAGTTTTTAAGTGAGCCTACTAGGGTAAGACCTTAAGTCCAAGTCTGCAACTAGACTAGTTCTAGACCTTGCCTGACCTAATGAGGTGTCATGAGGTATTATCAAGGCATATGAAGGATGTATGGATGTGTATAAACATGAGAGAGGTTGATTGAATATATAAGTGAGGTAGATAGCACATGAAAAGAGGCATGAAGGTTAGTTTTATGGACTAATGTGGTTTGAAGGTCAAGGTTTAAAAAGCAAAGAGAGAGATGGTGGCCAGATGAGGTATCAAGATAAATTTACAAGGAAAGTGTGAGTATGTGATCATTGATAAAAGTGTGTTATGTTTTTCAAGTATGTTGACCAAGTTTTAGGTCAAAATTTTAAGGTTAATGTAAGAAAAAGTGCTTTGAGGTCTCTTAAGTGCACATAATGGAGGGTTCTCAACTCGATAAGGACTTTCAGGTGTTCATTGGAAAGTGTAACCTCTACATGGTAAATTGAGATATTAAGGAGAGATGGGGAATTTTCATAGATAATATATCAAATTATGAGTTTTTGAAATGATGGGAAGTCCTTTATGAATAATCATTAAGATTAGAAATAGTATTAACCCTCTCTAAAACCCTAACAATTACCTAATGTGAAATATCTTTTTATAAAGTGCTTATAATGGATTTTTATGGCTAATTAAGTGATTGGATGTTGTAATAAACTCTCTCAAGCACTTCCAAGTGTGATTGGTTTGTCAGGTGTGTGATTAGACCCTATAAAAAAGTGTTAAATTCTTAGAGATTTGATGTAACAATCAAGGTTGACCAAGTCAAAGTTGTTAAGTGGATGGAGGACAAAGTTTTAGAATTTTATTTTATGTCCATGGTGGTTTATTGGTATGTTATATGCATCATTTTTTCTAAACTAGTCATCCAAAATAACCTATCATTAATAGGCCTAATGGTGAAAATAGTGAGAAACCCAGGTAGAAGTGAAAAGGTGATTAAGGATCTATTATCATGGATCAGGGATTAATCCAAGTGAATGGAGAAAATTTTAAAGAATTTTAATAAATTTTAATGTTGGATGTAAGTTTTAGAGGTTAGTAGATATGATGAAATTATTTCTCATAAGTTGATTTATCTAGTTTAGATGAGATAATGAGGTATAAGATTATGAGATTGGTCTATAAGACTAATATTTGCATTTGAATATATTTTCCTTATATCTAATAATGGAATAAATATATCATAATATCATCCATATGTATCAAGAGTCTCTGAAAGTGTCTACATAGGTGTTGAAGGTCATTATCACCATGACTGTGCTTGAAGGTAAACTGGTAGTTCTGGGTAAGCAAGTTATAGTGATGAGTTTGAGGCTTTATGCCATGATTTGATACATATGATGCATATTTGTTTTATTTTTATAATTTTAAATTACTTCTCATTCTTTTTTAAAGGTTTGGTTGTTAGTGAAAGTGGTTGAAATGTTGAAGCTAAAATGGCTTGTTTGGTTGAGTGAGGTCAACAATTAGTTTGCAAGACCAATAATTACCATCATATCTCATGATATTTTTTAAAGGTTGTTATAATTAAATTTTAGGATCATTTCATTCATTTTAATTACATTTTTATGTTCTTTTAGGTGTCATAATTTCAAGTTTCCATGACTATGTTTTAAGGTTAGTTGGCAATTTTGAGTGGGCTATTTGTAAATAAGGGTTTAAGTCCTTTTACTCTGAGTTGTGAAGTCTAAATCACATGGTGATGACCCTAAGTTAATTTATATTTTTTATATGTGATTTTTTTTCCATTTTTACTTTTAATAATTGGTGTTTTATCTTTAGTAGTTCAAGATAGATTTTTTGGGTATGCATAGGCCTAATTGTTAATAGTACAATTATTGTGATTCAAATAGTGGTTGGCTATAAAAAGTGTTATGGAGCCTCAATTATATTATAATGGGTATATATTATTGGAATATGCTATGTTCCTACCATATGAGGTGTTTTAATGTGTTCCAAGGAATCAAATGGCAATGTGTTAGTAGACAAACCTAATGGGATTAGGTCTCCGTGAGACCTAAAGATAAAATAAGGCCTGATTGAGATATGACAGACCTTAAGGGATTTAAATAACATTTTATTCAAATTTATAAGATGGCATAATATCTATTTCATCTTTTAACTAAGGGTTTAAAGGCATTTTTTTGACTAAGTGGTAATATGAGCAAGATGCTTGAATAAATACAAGGTACTTTTATGCCTATTTGAGTGTGTAGAGTATAAGCAAATAAGATAACACTTTTTTGAGAATAAGGAGGTATTATATAAAATAATAGGATTGTATAATATTATTGATGAATATTTTATATAGGTTCTATGTATGAGGATCAAGGTCATATGACCTAATCAGTCTTGAAGAGACCTAATTGAGTGAAGAGGCCTAGAAGGTAGTTTGAAAGGGATAAGAGTGTGAAGAGATGAAGAGGTGGTCATAATTATTTAATTAAGAAACAAGGTTTATTTAAGGTTATCAAATCAATTATGTGTCTTAGTTGGTGTTGATTCATCGAGGGGGTTGGTGCCTCCTTGGAAGTTGGTGGTTAGCTAGTTAGGGTTGGTGCTCTATGTCAAGTGGGTGCTTCACTAAATTTGGTGTTTATATTATAAGTGTGATCATAGGAATAAAATAAGGTAGGCTAGTATCATGTTAGTTAAATCATTAAAAACTTAAATAAACACACTAATAATTACACTCCAAGCCTAGATCTTAGGGGTGAGCTTAGTTAATAAAAAATAAGCAAAATCACATCTAAAATGCAAAAGACAATGAATCCTTTACCTTCCTTGGGGGTTCCAAATTAATTTTTGAGTGGATTGATAATATTGTGCTTCAAATAATCTTTGGAAAATGGAGCTTGTTGGTTGCTTCTCTCCTTAACATCATTGTGGCTTTGATGTAGCTTATGTTTGGCTCAAGATTTTAGCATTATAACCTTACTTGTTAGGAATTTCTGCATTATAACACTAATCTTATCAAATCTTTTAATTAATTTGTGCATGATAAATTTTCACTAAAATAACTCAAAATTCAATAAGCAAGGAATTGTATTTGTAGGCTTAGGAACTAACCCCAACCCAAGTTGATTCAAGGTGGAGTTAAGGATTGGAATGGGTTCAAACCTAATCTAGGTGAGTCAAATATAACCCTAGTAGAGTTAATAGTTATCAATTAATAATGATTTGAAATGAATAGGCATGTGTATCCAAACTAAGATATTTTAAGATATTTCTAAAGAGCTTGACAACTCATTAAAGGTCATGATGAAAGGCTGGGACATTTGCATTTTTAAATTTCCTTTTTAAGTTATTCATTAATTACACATGGATATTTTAACCAGGCATTTAATTTGGTTTATATAGTTAATTAATTTTGATTATCCATTTAGCTCTTTAAATAATTGTTTTTTGTTCACGTGTCCCACTTAATAGGTCCATAGGCCAAATTAATTATTGTGATGCCACAAGATGATTAGAGATGAATTCATGAGAGATTAATGCTATAATCCATAGGATACCCCAATTAGGGATGCCTCAAAATGATTCTAAGCTTTGATAAATGATGTGAAATCAAATTTGGTATGTTTAGTGATTCTTAGGCTTAATTTGCAATGGTTGGTAGGAATCAGTCTAAAGTCCAATCAAAATCTAGTTATGGCCAATTTTAGGTGTCTATTATTTGTCCTTATTTGGGAAGGCATTACAAGATGTAGGTATAATAATGCCTTGTCAAATAATGAACTAGGTTGAAAAGAATGCAATGATAGAAGAAGAAGCTTCAAAAAAAATTTGGGAAGCCTATAATGATGCTCCCTAGAGGGAGTGGCCAACACATGTGATTAATGGATGGTCCATCAAAAAAAGCAAGAGGAAGAATGAAATTAAGCCATGGATGAGATTAATCCAATAGATAAAATGATTACATGCATTGATTAAAAAAGTATTGATTTTTCCAAAGTTGGTTATAATCAGTAATAAAGGTGGAGACACTGATTTGCCCAAAGGAGGTTATAATTAGTGGTAACAACATATGCCCCACTTAGGGATGATAAGTCAAAATAATTTGTTTGTGACCAAGTATAACTCAAGGATATAACCTATTGTATAGATTAAAGATGATCAGTAGATGTGATGGTTGAATGATTGAAGAAGTAAAAAATAACTAGGCAGACAAAGATGCACAAAGTGATGAAATAGATGAATAGAATAATAATTGATCAATGGAAATGATTTAGTTATACCTGCAAATGTAGAGATGCTCATCCTTATTATCATTGATACAACCAAAATGGTCAAATGGTTGATTTGATCAAGAAGGGTGGGAAGATTTGCCAAGGTTACTAAGGAGAAACTTTTGTATTTATATTGCTTATAAGACATAATGAGCTGATTTTTACTATATAATGTGATGGTATGCATCATGATATAAAATACCATGATAAATTAGCCAAAATATGCATAAATACTAACTCTTGATCTAATAAATAA
Organism: Torreya grandis; assembly: GCA_037957365.1. Classification (NCBI taxonomy): domain Eukaryota; kingdom Viridiplantae; phylum Streptophyta; class Pinopsida; order Cupressales; family Taxaceae; genus Torreya; species Torreya grandis. The sequence continues at coordinate 2,839,756 of JARHVA010001989.1, read as the reverse complement.
TTGAAAACAACACACCAATGATAAAAGAAATGATGGCCATGTTGATGTATGAATATGGATGGAGTCAAGAATAATGCACAAGGAATCACCAAATGAACACATATAGACTAAGTTTAGGCATAGTAATAAAAGCAAAAAAATAGGAAAGTAAACAAATCAATAACTAAACAAACAAATACACAAAAAACATGAAATTAAAAGCAAAAGAAAGCATCCTAACAATGGAATTGACCCAATAGGGCAGATCAAGGATGACTAACTAGTCTTAGATAAGATAAATGTTTTTAGAATTTAAATTTTTTGAATGTTTTTGGAATTTTTAGGTATCTCAACTCATTATAGATTGAAAAGATACCACTCACCAAATGGAGAGAGTGTTGTCTTAGGTTGCTCATAAAATGGCAAGAGAATATAGAAAAGGGGGACTAGACTAAACTCAATGTGAATTGAACATGACCTAGATAGTCCCATTAAGACCTCAAGTTATAGTAATTCCACCAACACAAAAGGTGGTGAGAAATGACCAAGTCATGACAAGTTCTAAAATTGAGGTGAAATGGCTAGGCAAATGAGAATAATAATGACAAGGTGATGTGATAATGCATGGTAAAAGGTGTTATTCCTATTAGCTAAAATTGGCCCACATATGAAGATTTTGCCTGTATATCCTGAGCAATCTTCATCTACAACCATGGTTTGAGGACAAAGGGAATGAATTACTCCCTTCAGGGTTTTGGTTCATTTATCTTTTCTCAATGAGTGCAACTATATATAAAACCAATAAAGGAATTGATTTTCATAGATAGGACAAAGAGCTAATTTCATAATTGGTGAACTTCAAACGTCTAAGTTTAGTCATGATCCTCTAGGTTCATTTGAGTAAAATAATTTAAAATTTTGAGCTAAGTATATACCTTAAAAATGATGTAGCTATATGGAATGTGTTAGAGGACATCAAATTAAATCCCTATGAAGTATCTATTTGTGTTAAAATCTTCAATATGATCATAAAATTTAATGGAGGTATATCAAGTGTCAAAGCCTCACTTAATCAAAATAAAGATCAATGTCACATGGGTATTATCATAAAGTCATCAGGTTAAAATATCCTATATTAAGATTGATGGTGTGTATTCTTGCGTACAAATCATAATTGATGATCTGTGTTCAAGGATAGAGTCAATAAAGATAGATTGATGACATGCATGAAATCGTGCATCAAAGATATAATGGTGAGCACAAGGTCAAAATGTTAGTGGATCTTGAGATTGAATAAACTAATGACAAGTGTCTTGATCATGGTGAACCCCAAGCAAATTGATGAACTACATTTAATTGTGCAAAAGGAATATCTATGATGTACATTCAACCATGTGGATAGAGATTGATGATGTAGATCAAGGTCAAAAATTCAATGAGACAAAATTGCATATGAGGCCACCACATGGAATAAACATGTTAACTAGATGGATACTAATAGTAAGGTCTATAGAAGGCACATGGAGCTACCAAGTGTCACAATCCTACAAATGGATATATAATGGTGCACACAAAGATAAGTGTCATAATCTCAAGTGTAGATTAAATATCAATGATTGATATTAAAATTAAAGTCCAAGAGACTCTCAAGAGGATTTATAGAGTAAATTTTATTAAATATTTTGGGGCACAAGATGAGGACACATGTCTAAAATGACAATAGTCATATTTAAAAAATATGATAAATAATATGGCAGGGAAATGCCACAGGTAGACACATTAGATAAAAAGATTTTATGGAACCATGGGTTACCAAATAAAATAATTCAAACTCATTTCCACCATTAAAGCTTATTTAATATCACTAGTTTGAATATTTAGAGCCTACATGCCATGCTTTCTAAGGTTACAATGTTGTTTTAAGACTATATTCATTGTTTTTTAAAAAGGAACCACATGTAAAATGAGTTATTGTCTTCCTTAATACTTTGGCCTATAAAACCATGATTTTCTACTAATTATGTGAATTGGAATTATCTTATGTTGAATCAGTGTTTATTTCATGCTTGTGTGAGTGTTAATAAATTTGATGCATCACCCTTTTATTGCTTTTAGTTACCCTATACCCCCTCTCTATCCCTTTTACAAGTATAATCATTAGTTTCGGTGATCCATCAAGAGGAAGTCGACCTTCTCTAGAGGTTAAACCCCATGATAGGATACCCATAGCTCAGGGTTGTTCCCATTTTTTGGCTTAGCTGGAGGGAGCCTGAAGAACCCCCTCTAAGGGTGCAATTTAATACCACAACAATTTTTGGCACACTCAGTGGGACCATTTTTTAAGAATTTTGGTCAAGTTTGATGCTGATTTGATCAATTTGTAGTGGTTATAGATTTCATATAATAGTATATGGTGACTCCAAAGAAAACTCAACATTTTGGTGGTAGAGAAGTAACTTTCTTTTATACCAAAGGTGGCTATAAGACCAGCTTCTAAAAGTATTCCTTTCAAATTTTTTGAATTACCTTTGAACTCAACAAGAAGGTTAATATTTGTTAACACTCACCCATATGTGGGAAACTTTCCTCCTAAACTAATTTTAAAATCTACCTCTACAAGGAGATCTTTGTTAGCCCCTTTCATTGCCATGGTAGTCTCTAAATCTTTCCCTTTTCTTTATTTTAATGGTTATAGTCCATTGAACCTCAATCACTATAATCCTATTCTAATGGAAGCTCTTAAAAGTGTTCCTTACTTCATAGGAGACCAATCTACAACCCCTTTTAAGTGCCTCAGAGATGTAGCTAATTTCTACAATATTTATGTTGTCAATGAGGAAAACATGGCCATCAATTTATTGTCCATCTCTTTTAAGGGTAAATCCCTTAACTGGTATATAAAACTTACTACTAACTCCATCATATCATGAGATCAATTAGGTGATGCATTGTGTAAGAGATTTGAAGACAAGAATGACCACTTGTCACTTGTTGAATAGTTAACTACAATCAAGAGGGCTCCTCATAAGGTTATACAAGATTTCAATACAAGGTTCTAAAATACATGGGATAATATTCCAATCTCTATTAGGTCTATTCCTAACTATGTTTTCCTTTACTATTTAAAATATCTTAATAGTGATATTGTAGTAATTATTTAGTCTATGGGAGGAAACACACTACCAAATGCTTATGAGGTGGCAATCAAAGAAGAGAATTGTCTAGTAAAAGTTGGTAATATTACACCTAGACCACCAATGATTTTATTTCATAATATTCAAACACCTTCTATCATCATTCCTTCCCTTGATGTTATTCCACCTATGCCGATACTCACTACCATAACTGTACCAAAGCAAGGAAAGGCTTCAAGTAGTCAATCTAGTGACTCTCAAGAAAAAAAGAACTTTCAAGAGCTCAAGAGCATGTTTCAATCCTTTGGAAATGAATTGGTGAATGTGAAGAGGTAGAAATCCTAGTTCAATAAACCTTATCAATCTCTATGTCATCCTCAACAACAATCTTATCAAGCCAATAGACCACCCAACAAAGGAAATTTCCAAAGCCAAGGAGAAGGCCAGCCTAACTATGTTAGTCAAAACAATTATAATCCAAATACTGCAAGTATTTTTAATACTTTAGTCCCTAATTAGAACAAAATTTCTTAATAAAGTGGGGTACTATGCCTTGGAATCAATCTTTTAGTCAATCCATTATCCTAAACACTAAGTTCAATAAGGCTTTCAATGATCTATGGCAGCAGGGTGCTAGCTATGGGTACAATCAAGCTCTTATGGCTAATAATATATAAATAGCTATGATGACAAAAGTAGAAGATCCTCAAAAAATCTAAGATACTAATGAAGGACCAAACTAGTTGGGTGATACAATGGTTAATTATGAGTAGGGAGAATGATATGCATCCAATCAATAGGCTAGTTCTAGCCAAGAAAAAATTCTTGTGTCAGCTAATAATAGGTTCAAGAGAAGGAACATGAATGGTAATCAAGAATTATTCAAATATCCTCTTATTATTATCCCATTACTATCAAATCCAAGTGAACTTACTACTTATCCAAAGGTTCTAATTGCTCCAAATAATTAGAATCAAGGGAATGCCTTTATACCCCAAAACTCATAAGTTCAAAGTATGGTTGTGGCTCCCAAAACACAAGAAAAATTTAGTGGTTTTCCCATCAATATTGTTAAACAAATGAAAAATTCCAATGTGAGTGTGCCAATGTGGGACGTACTTTCCATGCTTGGTCAAGTGGATATACTTTGAGAAGGTTTGTCAAAGATCAATATTTATAAGAAGCCACCATATAAGGAAAATGTGGTTCTCACCAGTGAAACCAAAGGACAAAATGAAGGGAAATAAAATAAGGGGTTAAAACCTCCTCCCTTATACATTTATATAATCATTGGTGACTCTTTGATGCATAACTATATGATAGATAGTAGAGTAAGTACTTTAGTGATGCTAAAGTTAATTGCTGATCAACTTGGTTTGAAGTATGAACCCCAATCTAAAAGAGTTTTATAGCTTGATGGATCTTCCAAAAAACCAATTATTATCATCAAAGATTTAAAATTGACCTTGCATGCTTTTCATAGTGTTTCAGTGGCTCAAGATGTGTTGATTCTAGATGTGCCTCCTCATTTTTCTCTATGTTTATTTAGAGACTTTATAACAAAAATTGGGGGTTATCTAGTGTTAGATTGGTCCTACATGGATTTCAAGACCAAGTATGGAAATAAATTATCTATTAAAGATGATCCTATTTCATAATTTCACATGGAGCCTTATGGGCTAGATAGTCCAAACATCAACTGCACCATTATTGATGAAGATGAACACCTGACTGGTCAAGAACTAGACATTCATCCTAAAGGCATACTTGATATGTTCTTAGATGAGTTATGGAGTGAAAATTAGCTAATTAACCCTTTTTAAGGTTTTTAAGAAAGGGACATGGGTGTCTATTGATTGCATGAGGAACAAGAATTCTTGCCATCCCTTACTAAGCCATATGAAGATACTAGTGGTTTGTGGAAATTATTCTTTGATGGATCAAGGAGCAAACATGGAGTAGGTCTAGGTGCAATACTAGTATCTCCCTCCAAGGATAATTACTTCTCTTCTTCCAGGTTTCAATTGAGTTTATCTTGTAATATATCTAAGTATGAGGGCCTTATCCATAGCCTTCATCAAAATAGTAAGAGGGGAATCAAGTAGTTATAAGTATATGGGGATAGTGAGTTGGTAGTTCATCAAGTCAAAGGATAAAACACCATAAAGAATCCCTTAATTAAATCCTAAAAACATAGAGTGTGGGACACACTTGAAGGTTTTGAGGCCTTCAACATCCAAATAGTGCCAAAGAACTAAAATTAGCATGTTGATAGGTTAACAACTATGGGGGATCAGTTTAACATCCCAAACAAGCTAAAAAAGTCCAAAGTGTAGCCACATGTTAAAGTGGTGGTAAGACCATTAATTCCAGATAATGAAGTTCATTGGTAGGTCTTTGATAGTGACAAGAAGATTGTTTGTTTCTTACATTAGGAAGCTGAGTTTTCCTCAATGAACCAATGTAAATTCAAACATTAATATGAGGACCAAATTATTCAGCTAAGGTCTAACAAACTTCCTAAAGGGCTAGTCACCTTGAAGGATTTTTCCATGTGGGAGACCATATGAGGAAAGACAAGGCAATAATTTCAAGTGATGAAGATAACTGTGAAAGAGTTCTTACTCTCAAAGACAAGCTCCTCAAGCTTGGAAAGGTAAGAAATAATACTGAAAGGCATGATTTCATTGAACTTTACAAGGAGTATTTAGACATTTTTTCTTGGGAATATAGTGATTTAAGAGGATTTTATCCCAAGCTAGCCTAAAACACTATATAATTGGAGGCTAATGCTAAGCCTATTAGGAAAAATCAAAGGCCTATAAAACCCAAAATTTAAGACCTAATAAGGAAATAATTGACTAAATTTATTGAATCCAATATCATCTTTCCAATCAAACACTCTTCATGGGTAGCTAGCTTGGTACCCATGAGGAAGAAGTATTGTGAGATCTAGTTATGTGTTGACTTCAAGGACCTATATAGGGTCTCTTTGAAATATCATTACCCCTTACCACACATGGAGCAACTCCTTCAAATGTTTGTTGGTTAAAAATGCTTTTCTATTTTGGATGGGTACTTAAGATACAACCAAGTGATGGTAAGAGAAGAAGACCAATATAAGACTACCTTCACCAAAAATTGGGGCACATATGCTTATCATAAGATACATTTTGGCCTATCAAATGTTAGGGCCACTTTTCAAAGAGCCATGGACATGGATTTTCAAGGCTTGTTAAATTAGATGGTGCTAGTCTACTTGGATGACATAACATTTTTCTCCAAGAAGGTTAGTGAACACTTGGATCATTTAAGGTTATCTTTCAAAGATGCAGATAATATGGAATCCAATTGAATCCCAATAAGTGTGTGTTTTTCATCCATAAAGGTAAACTATTGGGACTTATTATCTCAAAATATGGATTAGCTATTGATCCTGATAGAATAAGTGCCATTTTGGCATTATCCTTACCCAAGAATAAGAAGCGACTCTAGAGTTTCCTTGGGAAAATAAAATTTGTGAGAAGGTTTATAATTGGTTTTGCAAACAAGAACCAAGTGTTCACTTGGTCAAATGAAGGTAAAATAACATTTTAGGATACCAATAAATCCTTACCCAAGCACCCACACTCATGAATCTTGATTTCTCAATGGATGTCATATTGTATATCTTTTCCAATATTGATAATATATCATCTATGCTAATGTAAAAGAATGGTGAAGGACTTGAGAAGCTAATTGTTTTTTTTTAGTCAAGGGCTTGAAGGATATGAGGTAAAGTATAATTTTATATAAAAATAAGTCCTCCCAATGGTAATAATCCTTAAAAGGTTTAGACCAATGCTCTCCAATAGTAAAATATATCTTATGGTGTCTCATCCTAGAGTAAGGGACTTCCTTCTTAATAAAGACTTGAATGAAAAGAGGGCTGGTTGGATTACCAAGGTTATGGAGTATGACATGGAGATTAAAGTCACTAAGATAATAAGGGGAAAAGGATTATGTGAGTATATGGTGGATGAACTTCATAAGGATAAAGATATTATCTTGGTAACACAAGACAACTCATAAATAGATGCACCTCCATCTCACACTAGTTGGCTCAAGGATATGACACATTTCTTGATAATAGGTGAATGACCATAAGGTATGGATAGGGTAAGGTGAATGTATTTTAGACTTAAGTTCATACCTTATGCATTGGTTGATGGGGTTCTATTCAAAAAAGACCTTAATGGGGTGTTTTTAAGGTGCATTGACGATGACCAAATGACTAGGCTTTTGGAATAATTCCATGATGGGCCTACAAGAGGCCATTTTTATACAAGGAATACAATAGAAAAAGTGATGAGGGCTGGTTATTATTGGCCTAATATCTCCAAGGGTGCATATGCATGGGTAAGAAAGTGTCAAAAGTGTGATGTCTATGTAAGCAAGAAAATATTGACTACCCTTCCTCTCAGCCCAATCTAGGTGGAATAACCCTTCATGCAGTGGGGTTTAGAATTCATAATAATGCTCAATACACCTTATAATAAAGGACACAAATGGGTACTCGCTACTACGAACTACTTCACCAAGTGGGTGGAAGCAATTATGTATAAAATAAGCTAATGAAATAATAGTGTTGGTCTTATTTGATAGCATAGTGACAAGGTTTGGTGTACCAACAATAATAATTATAGATAATGCCTTAGAATTTATTGGCATTAGGATAGTTGAATGGGAACTTATTTGGGCATCTACCGTAGTACATCCTCAAATTACTATCCCCAAGGCAAAAAATTGGTAGATTCAACAAATAAAAACTTGAGAAAGATCATCAAGAGGGCTATGAAAGAGAATCAAAGAGTGTGGCACACAAAATTAAAGACAAAACTATGGGATGATAGAGTGACTCCGAAATTTCCCATTATAAACTCACCATTCATCCTTATATATGGGAGGGAGGTTAAATTTCCCATCTCTCTTGAATTACCTACCTTGGAGTTAGCTCAAAAGCTTGAGTTAATGGAGAGTGAGCCTATGAGCATAAGGATGGAAGAGTTCATGGAGATTATAGAAACAAGGGACCTTAAAATGAAGACACTAGAGTCACACCAAGCTAAATCCAAGAAATCCTTTGACCAGAGAGCCATAGCAAGGGGCTTAAAATAAGGGGATCTAGTCCTCAATTAGGATTCAACTACGACCAAGCTAGGCAACCATACCAAGTTTGATATCTTATGGAGTGGCACTTACTTGATCTACGTATGAAAATAACATAATGATTTTCAACTTACCTAGATGGATGGAGAGGTATTACCCATACAATTCAATGGGATCATTTAAACCCTTGATTTTAGATTATTTTTCAACCATTGTATATATTGTACATAATAGAGTAGATTTTGTTGTTTTCCTCTAAGTGCCTTATCCACATGTTTTTAGTTGTGTGTTCCCTTCCCTATATTCCGTGGGCACTATGTTTTTTCATTTCTTGTTTTCTTTATTTCTTTAAAAGGAGGTTTTATGGAAAGGGACAACCTTGTATCATTTTCACATCAACTGGGAAAAAAAGGCTTGTGATCCTATATGCCTAATGAATTAGATAGACAACTAATATATTACATATTAGGCATGTAATCCTAGGAGGTCACCTGAAATGTTGGCTAAAATTGGAACAAATAAAAATATTTTTCTTGTACAGCCTAAGTAATGTTCATCTACAACCATGGTTTGAGGATCAAGGAAAGGAATTACTCCCTTCAGGGTTTTGGTTCATTTGTCTTTTCTCAATGAGTGCAACTAAATAGAAAACCAATAAAGGAATTAGTTTTCATAGATAGGACAAGGAGCTAAGTTCATAATCAATGACCTTAAAAGGTCTAAGTTTATTCATGATCTACCTAATTCATTTGATCAAAAGAATTCACAAGTTCAAGCCAAGTATATGCCTTAAAAATGATCTAGCAATGTGGGATGTATCAGAGTACATTAAATTAAAGCCCTAGGAAGTAGCAATCTAGGTTGAAATATTTAGTAGGATCATAAAATTGAACATGGGGATGTCAAGTGTTAAAGCCTCACTTGATCAAATTAAATATCAATAACACACAGATAATATCATGAAGTCAACAAGTCAAAATATCTTGGATCAAGATTGATGGTGTGTATTCTTGCATAAAAATCTTAATCACTGATTCACATTCAAGGATAGAGTCAATAAAAATAGATCAATAACATACATTAAATCATGCATCAAAGATATAATGGTGAGCATAATGTCAAAAGGTTAGTGGATCCTAAGATTGAATGAATTGATGAAAAGTGTCTCAATCATGACGAACCTTGAGAAAATATATGGACCATGTTCAATCATGCAAAAGGAAGATCTACAGTGCACATTCAACCATGTAGATGAAGATTGATGGTGTAGATCAAGGTCAAAAAGTCAATGATTCCAAATTACACCCAAGGCCACCATGTGGCATAAGCACATTAACTAGATGGAGACCAACAATAGGGTCTATAGAAGGCACATGAAGCTTCCAAGTGTCACAATCCTACAAATGGAGATCTAACATTGTGCACAAAGCCAAGTGTCACAATCTCAAGTACAAATTAAATATTAATGACTGATGTTGAAAGTCAAAGCTAGGAGACTCCTAAGGGGATAAATGGAGGAAATTATATTAAATATTTAGGGGGCACAAGATGAGGACACATGTTCATAAGGAGATACCACATAGGTGAACACATTAGATCAAAATATTTTTTGGACCCATGGGTTACAAAAGTAAATACTTTAAACTTGTTTCCACCATTAAAGCTTAGTTAAGATCCCTAGTTTGAAGATTTAGAGCCTACAAGCCATGTTTTTTGAGGTTATAGTGTTGTTTTATAATTATATTCATTGTTCTTTAAAAACAACCCACATGTACAATGAGTTCTTGGCTTCCATAATACTTTGGCTTATAGAACCATGGTTTCTTAGTAATTAAAATGAGATGGATACATCGAGGGTGAGGTGTCTATGGAAAACCAATAAGGAAATTAGTTTTCCATTCTATGAAGACCTTTAATAAGTTCCAAAAAAGTACTATATAGTTGACAAGATATTAATGGAGCATGGTAAGAGGATGATCATAAAATTGGTATCAAGATAATTTTTTTCAAAATTAGGCTAGGCCTAGTTTTGATCATCCTCTTATAAGTGATCGGTCACCAAAAATAGTCCTAAAGGAAAATAATCACTTGGTATGATTACCATTGTCATATCTTTTGCATGAATTGGTAGGTGGGTAATTGGTGCCTAGTTTTTTAGGGGATCTATTTGATTGACTACATGTGGAAACCACAACATAGAGGGGCTAAGGATATGGAATCAATAGAATGATCAACTAGGGCTCCATCTTAGCGCCTAACGTGCACTTTCTACCCTAGCATAAAGATGCTCTTGTGTGATATAAAGCCTAGCTGAATTTAATAAATAAAAAAGACTCTCATTTGACATGGTGAAGCCTTGCCAAAAAAATTGTATGAAAGACCTCTTAAAGCAATAAAGATAATTTTTACCTATCTCTTACCTTTGAAATATGTTTATCAAGCTTGTGCATGATATCCTTGTGAAGAAGTGTTATTCTATGTCTATTATCCTTCTTTTTTGACTATTTTTAGGTGTTTTCAAATTAGTTTTAAGTCTAAACTTGAGATCTTTCTACCATTAATGGATGTTTGGTGTGAATCTTATAGTTCCTCTTTGCTTCATTCATTGTTTAGTGAGCCTAGTTTATGAAATATTTATGCAAAATATCTAGACTGTGAGATTGTGTGAGTTAGAATTATCTTATGCTGAATCAATGTTTATTTTATGCCTATGTGAGTGTCAATAAATTTTGTGCATCACACTTTTATCTCTATTAGTTACCCTATACCCCATTTCTATCCCTTTTCTAATTAGAAACATAAGTTTAGGTGATCCATCAAGAGGAAGTTGGCCTTCTCTAGAGGTTCAACCCCAAAATAAGATATCCACAACCTAGGGCCATTCCCATTTTGTGGCTTAGTTAGAGGGAGCCTAAATAATCCCCTATAAGGGTGAAATTTAATACCAAACAATTCCTAAGTTTCCCATAGGTAGTTATAATTGGGAATAATGGCATATGTTTATGATACTAATTTACCCATAAGTGGTTATAATTAGTAACACAAGGTGGAATATTGATTTGTAGGTAGTTATAATTAGTGGCACTAGTTAAACATAAATTAAAGATAACTTGAAAAATCCACTATCACAGTAATTTCATAAACTCTCATTTAAACACAAAATTATCAAACTAATGAAACTAGATCAGAATCTCCTCCCTTAAGGTGTGGGAAGAACCAAAGGAACCAAGATCAAAAGGGTTGGGTAGGATGGCTAAAAGTAGGCTTCAATTTAATAGGGATGACATGGTAGAAAAATATACAATATGTCATTTTTTAGGATGATGATGGTATAAATATTGGGTGAATTGGTTAGAGGGCTTCCCCTAAGTGATTAGGTAAGGAAAATGATAGGATATGAAATAATGGCAAAAGAATGGCAAAATGAAAACAAGGTAAATGAAAAATATAAATGTATGGTTTTTGGCATGGTAAATGGCAAATGGAAAGGGTAAAGTAAATGTTTTTGGCTAGGGAAATGAAAAATGATTATGGAAAGGTAAATGTTTTTGGCCAAGATAAATGATTCTATTGTTCCTGTTGATATGGAGGTGCACATCCTAATCAACATATGATACAAATAGAATAATTAATCATGTAAATTTCTAACCCACACCTCTTCCAAATATATTTTCTATCAATAAACTACTGTAGATTTGTATTTCAATGATATTATTATTATCTTTGTTAGTTATTGATTCTATTTCTTTCAAACATTGAGACAAGGTATCTTTGTATCCTCTATAAAGGAAAGTGTGGCCAAGGATGGTAAATATGGATAAATATTTATTGATAAATATGATTTGGAAATGTAAATGTGGATGATAATGGAATATATAATTATTGAGAGATAAATGAAGATCAAGATTTTCAAGCACACACAATGTTGTTGATTCTAGATTTGACATAAATTTGGATGTGGTGGGGCTAAAGAATTTTGAATATATTCTCGATAGGACCACCATTTTTTTCTTTTTTTAGGATTGAGAGTAGATACCATCTGATTAGAATTTATATTAGAAGTTGTATTGATTGTATCTTTGATAGTCTTCATCAAGCAGTGAAGAACTATTGTGCTCAGCTATTGCTTCCTTGATGAGGTTTTCACCAATGATTTTTTCTTGATTGTCCCATAGTTCCTCTGAGAAGGTTTCACTAAGGAACATTGATGTTTGAATTTTATTTTCTTCTAGTACCTCTAAAAAGGTTTCACTAGAAGATTCCAAGTGTGAATTTTGATTTCCCCTTAATGCCTTTGAAAAGGTTTCACCAGGAGATTGTTCATCTTCTAAATGAATGTGGTTTTGGTCCCCCTAATATTATGCAACTGATATGTCACCATGGATGCATTACAACAAAGTGTAATTATGTTGGTCCTAATAAATACTTATGGGAGGTGAAAGGCCAAAATAATGGCTAGGTTTGTTGGTGGTAATGGCATGTGGAATGATAATACAATGGGGAGAGAAAGCATAATCCTTGTAGAAGATACTAGGATAACTTGTGTTGATGCTAAATAAATCATCCTAATAAACCATGGAAGGATCAAAATTATATTTAAATTTATCTATAAGGTATGCATATTTAATATGTTAATAGCCATGAACATATTCTAATTCTAAACTTTATTGTGACTCAATAGACTCTAAATATGATGTTGAGACTGATGTTGATTTTGATTTTGATGCTAAATATGATGTTGGTTCAAGAATAAAACCTAACTTTAATGTTGATTATTCATCTATTATGGACACTACTAAAATTATGTCTTGTTGAATGTTTGGTATTGGATAAGTAATGGCTTGTGATGGCATAATGGGATTCATAAAGATTGGTTTGTCAAAGTGAGACTCCTTAATGATAGGAAAAAGGTCAAGAGACAACTCCTCAAAGATTGGCTTGTCAAATGGAGTCTCTTTAAAAACAATCATATGGTTAAGGTAATGATTTTCCTAAAGGTATTTATAATCATTAATAAGTGACTCAACAAAGACTGGTTTGTTAGAGTGAGACTCTTTGATAATGGGTATATGATCAAAATAAGATTCATCACAAGTTAACTTGTCAAAAATGGGTATTTAAACAAAAATATTGTGGCTTAGTTGGTTTTTTTGGCCTTGATTTATAAGCAATTGTAAAATACTAGTTTTTAATATATCTTGGTTTTTGAATGATTGACTAAGTTGGAGAGGTAATGATTGGTTAAATTATCACTAGTTAATTGGAAGGGGTTTTCTAAAGTAGGGAATGGCTGGAAACATATGATGAATGGCTAGTGGTTGGACAATGATAAGCTTAACAAAGGTTGGTTTATGTCTTATGATAGTAACTATGACCCATTGAGTTGTAGGTGTAAACCTTTGTTGGGAGAATGAGTTACCATACATGGAGGGGATGGGAATGGTAATGGTAAAACATTACAAAGCTTGGCTATTTTCACAAGCTGAAGTATGAGGTCTTAGAATGGTAATGGTAGGATGTTTTAGAGCTTGGTTATTTACATAAGCGAAAGGATGAGGTCTTGGAATAAATATGGTAGGGTTTTGTGAAGTTGGGTGGCTTACACAAGCTAAAGGACAAGGTCTTGGTATAGAAATAGTAGGGCATTTTAAATCTTGGTTACTATCATGAGCCAAAGGATGAGGTCCTATAATGGTAAATTTTGGAAGTTGTGGAGTTTGAAAGATTATGTAATCTAAAGGAGGGTTAACGGTATAGGTGTAGCATTAAATTCCATGATTAGTGAGATAGAAAACATTATTCGTCAACTGACCCAAATAATTTACCACCAAATACAATGTTTGGATTTGTTCCCTAGATTGAGGATTGTAAGGATGATATGGATCTATCCCAAAAAACACTTCTTCACCATAGGGGTTTCAAATAAAGTCAATTTGTGTGGATATTTTATCATAAGTTGGATTTTACATGACTCTAACATAATTATAGTGAGACATATCCACATCAATGATGAATGTTTCATAAAAGGCCTAGAGTTCTACAAACACTTAAATGATATTCAAAGGATAAAAGGTTTTAATATAGTCTAACTTGGTCAATGGAATGGATTTGTATATCAAAAATGGTCTATGCTAAAACATGGTCTAAAATAATCTCACATCAAATGTCTAACGTCAAATGTGTTACTCAAAAGGTCAAGCATTTGAATCAAAATCAACATGCCAAACTCTAGGTCTAAAGTGTTCCAAATGGGTCTAATATAAGAAAATAGAAGTTGATAGGTATTTTTTATAAATATATCATCAAAATCTAGGCTCAAAACATGCATGTGATAGGACTTTTGGCAAAACAAGCATAAAATCTAGACTTTAAACAAAAGGGTGTGAGTTAATCTTAAAAATTTGGAACACTTTGGCCTAGACTAGACATATCAATTCAAATATGAACTTGGTTAATTAGAATAAGGTATGAAACAAAGGAATGATGAATATGGCTATTTATCCCAAATTTAGGCACAAACAATAGTTTTCAAAGTGGGTAAAGAATTAACCTAAGTTACATAACCCAAAAGAGAAAGATTGGTGTCTAGGCTCAAATTACACAAGGCATAAATATAAATCAATTAATGTTTGGATTTGAACTTTTCAATGGTTAATTAAAAAATCAAATTAGTAAATTAGGATTCTTTGATCAAACAAAAATATAGACAAAGGTGAATGGTATAATGACACTAGACAAATATCTAGAAAGGCATACATGGCTCAGTTTTCAAATTAGAATTGGGCATAAAGCAAATAAGTCTATGAAATAATTCAAGTAGTGTAATGACATTATCACTCTCTAAAGATGTGATCAATGGTTGGATTAAAGACTCAAATTCTCAAAAAATTTCAATGAATTGGGTATCATAATATTACCCTTTCCAATCAAGTGAGACACACGCACAAAGTTTTGTCAAAATACTAAGGCAAAAGTATGGTATCAAACAGATGGCATAATGCCTCAAACAATAAATTGATGTGGATACAAAAATCATTTTTTCATGACATAAACGAACAAGTTTAGACTCAAAAATACAAAACAATTAAAAGAAAATAAAAAATATAACTAAGTATAACATCCTAGATCCTAAAACTGACAAGGTTGCATCATATCGATGAATTCCATCTATATACTTGCTCTTGGGAGGATTTTAAGTGTTAATACAAAAATAAAAGTTCATTAATTAGTAGGATTTTTACACCCCCCTTCTCCCAAGATATTTTAAGGAAATATGGAACTTCAAGATACTCACCCTGCATCAACAATATGTCCACGACAAGTGGGGTTATTCTAAAACTTAAGTTTTTGACCATCTAGATGGTCCCAAGTGTGGTTAAAACTAGAGATGCCTCATGTAAATTGAATTTATATTGTCTAACTTAATATGCAAGGGTCTATTCCTTTTCATAACAACTCCAACCATGTACTTCTTAATGGAATCACTTAGTTAGCTAGACCTGACTTGGGTTTTTGTTAGGATTGGATAGGTTAGCCACTCAAACCCCTATAAATCATAATATATGTGACCTAATTTATATACCCTACCATGAAATGGGTTTGAAATAATTTCAAGAGATGAAACCTATTGTTTCCAAAATCTGTCACTTACTTTTGTGGACAACATATTGACCATTTTAGTCTTGCAGACCAAAATTCTCTCTTTTCTTTCTCAAAAAGTTTTTCAAATATTCAAGCCTTTTCAGCTAAAGAAGTTGTAGGTTCAACAGGAAAGCTTTCTCAAAGGGAAGTTCAAAACACTTAAGGCATTTCCTTAGTGTTTTGAAGATGGTTCAATGCCAAGGTTTAATCAAAAGACTTAACAATGGGCTTAAAATAATTATATGTTAAGTTGTGGAGCTAAAAGCTTCACTGATGCAGACATTGGAGGAGGGTGCTGAGTGTCACAGTCACCGATGTCGATCAGGCCAATCGACATCAATCAGGTGGAGACAAGAAGTTGCCGATGATGGTCAGAGAGTGGTCGATCTCAGTCACCCCCAGGCAGACAGGGACCGATGTCGGTCGCCTGTGCAGTTTTAAAACTGATGGTTGCATGAATAGTTAGTTAATGAATTGATTGTTTGCATGTAAGAAGGCTAATTATAGTCTTGAGTTGTGGATCTAATTATTTTAATTAGATGTCTAATTATTGTTTGCATGAGATGTATATAATAGACTCATGGGATGTATTGTAATTTGTGCTAGAGAGTAAGAGAGCAAATACTAGCTCCTTCAGAGTGAAGAGAGCAAGGTGTGTTCCTCCTAGTGTCACAGTGCCAAGTATGGGTGCTGGTTTGGAGAATCAGAAGGATTCTTCATGTATGTAGGATCTTGGTTGGTAGGTGTGCAAGGCCATGTCTAGAGATCTACATGGTAAGTAATATCATTGATCTGTAGGTGTATGTGTGTGCGAGGTCTAAGGTTTTTAGGTGTGTAGAACCAGGTTGATTTACAGGTGGCAGCAGGATCAAGGTGACAACAACACAACAGGGAGCAAGATCAGGTGGGATCTACTTGGAGTACAGTGTGTACTTAGTTGGAGAGCAAAGAGGAAGGCAAGGTAGATCCTTCCAAAGTAAGATCATTTGAGTTGCAAGTTGTTGTAAGTTCATGGGAGATCTACTTGGAGTGCATTGTGTACTCGATTGAGTATGTGTGTATACTCGGTGTATTGGTAGTAGTGATACTGACTAGTTGGAGGTGAACACCAACTCTGTGTTTGAGTTATGTGTTGGGAGCGTAAGAGAGAGAGTGAGCTCTTGAAGAGATTTATTATTTATGCTCTAGATGTGTGTGAGCTCTAGAGATGTAAGGAAGAAGACTGTGGCATCTTCTTTGTTGTATTTCCTTCTGGAAGAGTATTAATACAATTGGGTATTGTCTCTCATATTCTATGTTATTTCTGAATTTTAGTTACTTGTGACTTCTGGTTAAATTCTGCATGTTTAGTTGCTTGGTAATCAATGGTGCTCCCTAGATCCTGACATTATAATGAACCATTGAACCACTAAACCCCACCTCTGAAAGGTTCAAAGGTTCAATGAGTTCAAAGGTTCAATAACTTTGGTAGACTTAAAGAAAAGAAGGCTTCAAAGAGTGAAGAATGAACCATTGAACCGTTGAACCTTGAACTAAAAGAGTTCAAAGGTTCAACAAGTTCAAAGAGTTTGACAAACCTAGAAAAGAAAAGGATCTAGAAAGTTTGAAGCTTCAAAAGATTCAAAGAAACATAATGAACCATTGAACTGTTGAACCTCAAACTAAAATGGTTCAAAAGGTTCAAAGGTTTAAAGGGTTCAAAGGTTCAAAGTTCAAAAAGAAGCTTCGAGTGAATGAAGGAAGTGGAAGATTGCAGAAAGAAGTTCAAACAAATGGTTCAACTAAAGAAGAAAAAGAGAGCGAATGCAGCCATTTACAAAACATTAAGTCGATGAACCATTGAACCTTCTAACCAAAAGAGTTCAAGGTTCAAGGTTCAAAGAGGTTCAAGGCAACCAATGATGTCCTCGTAGATGTCAATTTTAGGGAAATGGAATAACCATTGGTTTTTAAAAGACCTGAGAACAAGCTCAGTGACAAGCCCAGAAAGGAGCTGAAAGAGCCATAAAAAAGTGAGAAGATAGCCCTGAGAGCTCAGATCACCAAGGAAAGACAAAACGTGGCAAGAGAGAAAAACTAAAAGAAATACAAAAATATCTACAAGAGAGTTATTTCTAGTAGGTAGAGCAGTCCACCAAGTGGACATCAGAGAACATAAACATTCAAAGGTGTAACCTATTTTTTTGCATTAAGTAAAGGTGAATGGACAATTGTGTAATCATCATAAAGAAGACAGACAACCCATGCTTATGAGGAGACATTTGAGATGATGCAAAATGCCAAAGTCAAGGCTGATGACCTATTCCAACATGGCCCTTTCACAGATATTCAATGCATTCAATTCAACATAGGCCATTTTCCTGAAAACAAGTGCCCAAGACTTTCTTGTGATGCTACATATTGTAATCTCTCATTTTTTATAAGATAGATCTCTCTATTATCAGAAGAGAAGCTCTACTCAAATTGAAAGGCATTCATGAGACTTTGAGCTCAGACTGTTAATCATATTTTGTTGAATGAATGAGAAAGCAAGCAACCTTTCAGACTTTGTGTTAGAATAAGCTTGTGTCATCTAGGAAATTGTTATTATATCTATTTCCTAAATATAGTCTTGTCTATTTAATCAAACAAGCTGAACAAGTAGAAGTAAGTTGGAAGATGTCCTGAAGCTGATTGTGGGAGACTTTGTGCTGCCATAATTTCTTTTAGTCTTTGTTTTGTGTACAGGATAATGGAGAGACTTTGAGCTCCCCTTATCCTTCATAACCTTTTACTCTATTGTAGTTGAAGTGGATACTTTGTGCTATGCTTCAAACTACTATGTTCCTTTGTCCTAATTACTAGGAAGAATAATGAAAGACTTTGTGCTTTCGCGGGGTTCTTATGGTTTCTGTTACTACTCAGAAAGGACCCTGTTGTTGGCTAAATATCACTTTTGAAAGAAGAGAAGTGCCTTCAGTAATTACACCAAGATTCTCCTCTTTTTGTGAATATCATCACTAAAAAAAGAGAGATGGATGTTATGATTTCATCCCTATGTCTATTTTCAGTTTATATATATATATAGAACCTCCTCTTGCTAAGAGGAGAGATTTGTCCCAATCTAGTTGTGGTCACCACATACATTTTGCTATATAAATATCCTTATGCTATGGTTGATGCACTTATTTTTCCATCAGTCAGCTGGTGACAAAATATTGACCCAATAGTTTTTGGCAACTCTGCTGGGGAATCAAACAAGCAGTTTGAAGCCTCAAGCTTTAAATTGAATCAGTTCCAGTTATTTTTCATATCCATTTTACACTCTGGCAGATCCATCATACACATGAAGCCAAAGATCTCAAGGTATTGTTGACCTTGTATTTGAGCTTATGCAACAAATTTTTTTTGATCTTTCCCCTCCACAAACTCACCTTCAGCGAACTAGGAGTTTTACTCCTATAAACAGCAAGTCCCCAATACCAAGTAAAGCTATTCTTTCCTCTACTAGTAGAGCTTTGTCCATACATATCCCACCTAGATTTATTATCCCTCCTTTCAAAATCCATATCATGGCAGCTTGAGGCCCCTGGGGTAATACTTTTGGTCCCCTAAATCTGACCCCACCTCTACATGAGCTACCTCGTAGCTCAAAAAAAAAAATCTTCAAGTTCTATGGTGATGGAAAGGTTCATCTTGATGAACATATAACAACCTTTTACATAGTTTGTGGTGTGATAGGCATTGAATATAAAGACATTATAGTTAGACTATTTGTGGAGACATTGCAAGGCACTGCTGTAGACTGATTTTATCATCTGCAAGTAGAAACAGTGACTAACTAGAACACTCTCAAAGCCAAATTTGAGGCCAAGTTCAAACCTACAAAAGATTCACATGCCTTGTTAGCTTAGCTTACAAAAATAAAGAAGGAGCCTCATGAAACTATGAGAGACTTCATTGCTAAATTCATCAAGCTGAGGAACAGGATTCCCACCATTGCTTAGCTGAAATTTGAGAATCTCAATTGCTTCTTTATAAATTCTCAACTTCCTAAAGTGAGTTTCTTATTGAGGCAGGCTGTCCACATAGATCTTTCTATAGATCAAATTTTGGCAACTAAGGTTGAAAATGACCTTATCTTGGTAGGAAAGATAAGAAGAGATCCTAACAGAGGTAAATCTTCTTCATCTTTGAAATATTCTTCTATAGGCACCATTGATCCTATGGTGAAAAAGTTAGCAAATGAATTGCTAGCTCTAAAAAAACAAATGGCACAAGGGATATCTACTCCTCCTTATTGGGATATACCAAAGAGGATGTTTCCCAACTAGTCATATCAGGGTAATGCTGCTAGAAATTAAGGGCAACCAAATTGCCTTCCTCCCCCACTAGGGAAGCTTGCCATTGAAGTAGCACCAGCTAACTCAATAGTTGGTTATATTGAAACTGAATCTAATTTTTCTTTCTAACCTAATTTGAACCAAGAAGATGACACTAATCTCTTTGCAAAAGGCTAGAAAGAATCAGCTAGTGACTCCAACATTGGTTTCCTGAATTACCAGGATGAACCTAGAAGTAAAGGAGAAATGTTTGATGGATCATATGTTGTATTTACCAAGTCCAAAAACTAGTCAGCTCAATAAGTAGATAAAGGAAAAATAGGGGAAGAATCTCAACCAATAATTTCAATTGCTAAATGAGGAACTTTGCTTCCTTTCCAATCAAAAGCCTTAGTGATCACTAAAAAAGTAACTCAAATATTTCTTCACCTTCTACTTCAAATTCATAGACCGGTCTTACACCTATCAAAAACTAGATTGATGAACTACCTTCCTCTATTTCAAATTCATTTCAGTCATTTGATATAATTGACCTTGCTAAGAAGACCAAAATTCAAATGTCTGAGTTTGAATTCTTACAATCCAACCCTGAGTAGTTGGATAGACTCAATGAATACATCAAAAATAAAACCATCTCTATAGGACAAGATATTTTGAAAGTAAATCCTATTCCCCCAAAGAACACACCTACCCAAAATAATCTTGTGATTACTCCTCCAACTACCCCTAGAAGGATAGAACCATTTTATGTCTCCCTACTGATAAATGGTCATCAACTGAATAATTGCATTATAAATTCTGGTACCTCTGACAATGTCATGCCCACCAAGGTAGTAGACTCTCTTGGTCTCATACTAACTAAGACCATTGGGAGATGTTTCTATATGGAAAAAAAATGAGTGCCTCTATTGGGATAAATCAAAGATGCTCAATTTGTATTTACGGCCTTCCCAAATAAGAGAATCAAAATGACAGTCTTAGTGGTTGACGTCCCAACCTCCTACGACATTCTTCTTGGGTGAAATTTTTGCAAGGACATTGATGGAGAATTGAGCATGAATCTTTTGAAGGTGAGGATTCTTGTCAAGGGCATCATGTAAAGTCTATTTCCTAAGAAGGAGGTAAAATACATTATCACCCAAACATCATCCCTTGAAGCTCAAATTCTTTTTAAGTCTTCAATCATGGGTAATTACTTTCTGTCTACTGAAGGCATTCCTATTATAGTAGATGAAATTTCCATAAGTGACAATCCAAAAAATTTAGATAAGACATCAAAATAATTAGTAAAGTGTAGTACACATGAAAAAGGATCTTCCCTTCATGATGAAGAAAAATCTAAAAGAAGATCAAATTTTGATGATATTTGGAATCTGGAATTTGACGGTAGTAACTCTTCTACTGGTTCTAGAGTTGGAGTTGTTTTGATATCTCCTTAAGGAGATATCTTCCCCTATGCATATAAGTTGTAGTTTAGTAACACTAAAAACATTGCTAAGTATGAATCACTGATACTTAGGTTAAAGGCTGCTCGAGATAAAGGTGTTAACATCCTTAATGCTAAAGGAGACACTGAGTTGGTGGTTTATCAGGTGAGGAACCTATATCAAACTAAGAATGAGAGATTGTGACATTATCACAATTTGGTGTGAGACTAAATTGAAATCTTTTCTGCTTTTAGTATTTTTGCCATGCCTAGAGAATTTAACAATCATGTTGATTCATTAGCTGTCTCTACAACTCTCTTGGTCCCTCACCAAGATTTCAAAGAAGATAGGTACACTATTGAGTTAGTATTTCAACCAAGTGTACCTGATAATGCTAACCATTGGCATGTGTTTGATGGCAACAACCAAATCATTTCTTTTTTGGAACAAATGGATAACTTTGAGAAGCTTCAATTTAAAGGCAGTGAATCTCCACTGTGGGAATCAACTCTTGAAACAAATTCAAAAGCTGAAGAGTTCCTTCAACTCAAAGGGAATAAAATTCCCAAAGGATTAGTTTTTCTTGAGAATTTTTTTGACAAGCATGATGTGTTTATTAAAGAATAACAAATAGATTCAAAATTCTCCAAGGATTTTAATCAAATAAATTTGAGTACAAAAGACAAACCAAAAATGGTCAACATTGGAAATTATTATACCCCTGATGAAAAAATCAAATTTATCACTCTGCTTCACCATTACATTGATGTTTTGGCATATTCCTATGATGATCTAAAATCTCTTAGACTTAAAGAAATCTAGCATGAAATTACTCTCAAGATTGGGTCATTGCCTCACAAGCAGAAGCAAAGGCAGTACAATCCCAAGATATCAGGTACAATTTTGTCTAAAATATAGAAAATACTGAATAGAAAAATTATTTTCCTAATCTATCATTCCACCTAGATTGTGAACATAGTCCCTATGAGAAAGAAGAATGGATAAATTTGCCTATGTGTTGATTTTAGAAATTTGAATCAATCATATTTAAAGGACAATTATCCCCTGCCCATCATGGATCAGCTGTTGCAGACAATGACTAGAGCTGAGATGTTATTAATGCTAGATGGTTTTTTGAGATATAATCAAGTGGAAGTTGGTGAAGCAGACCAACATAAGACCACCTTCACAACACTTTGGGGCACTTTTGTATATTTTAGAATGCCTTTTGGCTTGATCAATGCTAGTGCCACCTTCTAGAGAGCGATAGAACTTGATTTTAGAAATGAAATGGAGAAATTCATTATGGTATACCTTAATGACTTGACAATATTTTCTAAACATCATCACAATCATGTGCATCATCTACAATAAGTGCTAAAGTGATGTAGGCATAATGGTATTTCTCTTAATCTTAAGAAGTTAATTTTTGGGGTTACAGAAGGTAAACTTCTTGGTTACACTGTGTCCCGAGAAGGCATTAAGATTGACCCAAAAAGGGTCAAATCCATTCAAGAGCTTTCTCTTCCTACCAGTAAGACTGTAGTTCACTCTTTCTTTGGAAAGGTGATTTTTTTGTGAAGGTTCATTCCTAAATTAATAGAGAAGACTCACCACATTATCAATATGATGAAAAGTAAATCTACTTTTAGTTGGACTGAAGAAGGTAAATCAACATTTTAAGACATCAAGGAAGCTATTACCCATGCCCCAATTTTGGTTTGTACTAATTACACCAAAGACTTTGCAATATATAGCTATGATTTTAAACATATGCTTTCAACCATTTTGGTTCAACAAAATAAAGAAGGTGTGGAATCTCCCATCTCCTTTATGAGCTATCCTCTTAAAGCTCATGAGTTGAAGTATTCAAACATGGAAAAGCATGTTTATGTTATGGTAGAGGTGGTAAAGCACTTATATTTTTACATCTCAAACTCACACACCATTACTTTAGTCCCTGATACAATAGTCAAGTCCATACTAACTCAGCAGGAGTTTGGAACCAAAAGGGGCAATTAGATTGCCAAAATTTAGGAGTTTGATCTTGTTATCAAACCAATGAAGCTTGTATAGGGAAGGGGCCTCTGCTAATTAATTACTGATAACATACCAAAAGAAGTAAGGCATGAAGAAATAGAGGTTGAAGACATGCCAACAGTTCTCTTTGTCACCACTACAAACTAGTGGTATTCAAATATTGCTAATTTCCTTACCTATGGTGAGTGTCCCGATCACCTATCTTTTAAAGAAAAGAGGAATGTTAAGTTGAAAGCTACAAACTTTGTCCTATGGGACAATAGTCTGTATAAGAGGAACCTTGGTGGGATAATAGTCTAGGCATATGACTGCCCATAAGATTTTGTGAGCTAGGTATTATTGGCCTACTCTATTCTGAGATTCATATGCTTAGATACCTAGATACGAGCTGTGTCAATAGTTCATTGGCAAACCCAAGTTGGTTGTGTTACCTCGCAAGCCTGTGGTGATAGAAGAGCCATTTCAGCAATGGGGAATTGATTTCATTGGTGCTATAAATCCATCCTCAAGTGCTAGACATGATTATGTCCTTACAACCACAAACTACTTTACCAAGTGGGTAGAAGCCATTCTAGTCAAGCATGCTACTTCAGAAGTAGTGTGTAATTTCCTCAAGGAAAACATCATTTCCAGGTTTGGGGTCCCAACCAAGATTATAATAGACAATGTAACTTATTTCTCTTCTCATGAGATTACCCAATTCTACTACTATTATGGGATTATTCTCTCCCACTCTTTTGACTATTATCCATAAGGAAATGGACAAGCATAATCAAGCAACAAGAACTTGGTGACCATTATCGGGAAGCTAGTAGATGAAAATTAGAGAACCAGACATAAAGCATTGCTTGATGCTTTATGGGTAGACAAAATTACACCCAAGAGGGCAATTGGTATGTCCCCATTTCAACTTCTATATGGTCTCAATACAGAGATACCAATCACCCTAGAATTACCAGCGTTAAATTTAGCAAAGGTAGTGGAAAATTCAACTTTTGAAAGTTCCATCGACAAAAGGATCATGTACTTGACTAAACTAAATGAGAAACAAACTATGGTGGTAGACTAAATTGCTACACATCAAAGCTTGGTAAAGAGATTCTTTGACCAGAAAGTAAGGATCCATGATTTTCAAGTTGGAGATTAAGTCTTGTTATGGGACAACAGGAGAGAACCAAAAGGAATGCATGGAAAATTGGATTCCCTATGGAGAGGCCCATTTTCCATTCATCATTTAAATGGTGAAAATAGGTTTTTTCTAAAATATCAAGATGGAATGCCATTTACTCTAACTCACAGTGGGCAGCATTTGAAGCACTTCAATCCTTGAAGTATTAAATAAGTCCAATTGTACATATATACATTCATATAGTCTTTATTTGTTTTGTTTTTTTCATTTGTTTTTGGCGTCATTCATTTTTGGCACCTTTCTTTTTGGGTAAGCATGACTCCATAGCCCAATGGCATAAATAAAGGCACTGAGATTTTGGTTTTTAGTCCCTTTGACTATTTCAATATTTCAATTGATGGAAGTTCCCTAACTAGAACTAGCTATTATTCCCAAAATCTATCACTTAATTTTGTGAACAACATACCAACCATTTTGGTCCTATAGACCAAAATTCTAACTTTTCTTTCACAAAAATATTTTGAGCAGTTAAGTTTTTCAAATATTCCAGCCTTTTCAGTGAAAGAAGTTGTAAGTTCAATAGGTGAGCTTTCTCAAAGGGAATTTCAAAACACTTAAGGCATTTCCTTAGTGTTTTGAGGATGGTTCAACACTAAGGTTCAATCAAAAGACTTAAAAATGGGATTTAAACAATTGGAAGGAACCATTGAACCATTTAACCATTGAAATCCACCTCTGAAAGGTTCAAAGATTCAACGAGTTTAAAGGTTTAATGACTTCGGTGGAATTAAAGAAAAGAAGGCTTCGAAGAGTAAAGAATGAACCATTAAACTTTAAACTAAAAGAGTTTAAAGGTTCAAAAATTTTAAAGAGTTTGACATACTTAGAAAAGGAAAGGATCCATAAAGTTTGAAGCTTTAAAAGATTCAAAGAAACAAAATGAACCATTGAACCATCGAACCTCGAACCAAAATGGTTCAAATGGTTTAAAGGTTCAAAGGGTTCAAAGGTTCAAAGTTTAAAAAGAAGATTTGAGCAACTAAAGGAAGTGGAAGATTTCAGAAATAAGTTCAAACAAATGGTTCAATCAAAGAAGAAAAAGAGAGCGAATGCGGCCCTTTACAAAATATTGAATCGACGAACCGTTGAACCATTAAACCATTAAAACTTTGAACCAAAAGAGTTCAAGATTCAAGGTCCAAAGAGGTTCAAGGTGACCAATGACATCCCTAAAAACATTAATTTTAAGGTAATGGAATAACCATTGGTTTTCAAAATACCTAAGAACAAGCTCAGTGACAAGCCCAAAAAGGAGCTGAAAGAGCCATCATAAAGTGAGAAGATAGCCCTGCGAGCTTAGATCACCAAGGAAAGACAAAATATGGAAAGGAAAGAGAGAAAAACTATAGGAAATCTAGAAATATCTATAGAAGAGTTATTTCTAGTAGGTGGAATAGTCCACCAGGTGGACATCAGAGAACATAAACATTCAAAGGCACGGCCTATTTTTCTACATTAAGTAAAGGTGAATGGACAACCATGCAAGCATCATAAAGAAGACCAGATAACCCATGATTAAGAGGAGACATTTGAGATGATTCAGAATTCCAAAGTCAAGGCTGATGACCTATTCCAACATGGTCCTTTCATAAATATTTAATGCATTCAATTCAGCATGGGCCATTTTTATGAAAACAAGCACCCAAGTCTTTCTTGTGATGCTATATATTGTAATATCTAATTTTGTATAAGAGAGATCTCTCTATTATCAAAAGTGAAGCTTTGCCCAAATTGAAAGGCATTCCTAAGACTTTGAGCTCAGACTATTAATCATATTTTGTTGAATGAATGAGAAAGCATGTGACCTTTCAGACTTTGTGTTGGAATAAGCTTGTTTCATCTAGGAAATTGTTCTTATGTATGTTTCCTAAATACAATCTTGTCCATTTAATCAAACAAGTAGAACAAGTGGAATTAAGCTAGAAGATGTCTTGAAGCCAATTTTGGGAGACTTTGTGTTGCCATAATTACCTTCAACCTTTGATATGTGTAAAGGAAATTGGAGAGACTTTGAGCTCCCCTTATCTTTCATAACCTTTTACTCTGTTGTACTTGAATTGGAGACTTTGGGATATGCTTCAAACTACTATGTTCCTTTTTATTAATCAGTGGGAGGAACAACAAAAGACTATGCTTTCATGGGTTTCTTGTGGTTTCTGTTACTACTCAGGAAGGACCCTGCTGTGGGTTGAATATCACTTCTGAAAGAAGAAAAGTGCCTTCAGTAATTACACCAGGATTCTCTTCTCTTCTATGAACATCATCTCTAAAAAAAGAGAGATGGATGGTATGATTTCACCCCTGTGTCTATTTTTAGCTTATATATATATATATATATAAGTATATATATACTATAGTTTATGGGGAACCTCCCCTTGTTGAGAGGAGAGATTTGTCCCAATCTGGATATGGTCACCACATCTATTTTATTGTATAAATCTCCTTATGCTATGGTTGATGCACCTATTTTTCCGTCAGTTAGCTGGTGACAAAATATTCACCCAACAAAACCCTAGGTCAAATATTCCCTAAATAACTTGTGAGGAGTCTATGAAGTCCCACTCATAAGCCAAGTTACTTAAAATAAATGACTTAGTGAAAAGAATTTAGAGGATGTGTTTATATCACCCAAACCATACGGGTTTTGGGGAGAGCCTTAACAATGTTTTTTTCATGCCTTGGAGAAAGGCACAAATTATAAAGAAGAAGTAATTCTAGTCACCCAAGTTCCCTAAATGGGATAAGGAAAGCATACATGCATCCTTGATTTGTGAAAAACAAACAAGTATAAAGTTATCTATCATAAAACAAAACACTTCAAAGAATTTACAATTTAAGTGAATGTTTATTTTATGCACCAAATTGAGATGTTTGTTAAACTTTCTTGGCCTCTTGGTCTTAATTTCAAACTTTTTAAAACTTTCACTAAAAAAACTAAGTATAAACCCATCTAAATTCATTTTAGCACCAAAGGGAAATTTTCAAGACTTAAACATGTTCAAATTTGGGCCTTTTCAATGCATTACCTATAATTTTTAGAGGGTTTCCTTCTACTTTGAATCACGTTTGCAATTTATAAAATGAGGTTTAAAATGTAATCTCTCAGGTTTCTCTATTTTTTTACATAGAGACCAATATCGATCAATAGTGACTGATGTTGATTACAATAGAACCAATGCTAGTTGTAACATAACTGATGTTAGTCGAAGCATAACCAATGTCAGTTACCTATGAAATCTTAGGCAAAAAAATTGTCAAAAAACACTTATTAGCCCCAAATTAGTACAAAATCTCTAGAAAACCTATAATAAAATGTTCATACATATAGTATGCAAGCTTTAAAATCATAAATATCAACTTGAAACTCTTAAGGAAACTTAAAAACTCAATTTATCTATTGGGTTCTGCCCTACACACTGACCTATGCTAGTTAGGATACAATCAATTTTGGTTATGGAAAACCAATATTGGTCACTGTATATGACCAAAAAAATATAATACAAAAAAAAAAAACCAAGTAAAAACTCTAATTTTTAAGATGGTTAAACAATCATTTGAAAATTTAAGAGTTACACTTTGGTCTCCTTGGTATTTGGGATGCTTTAGGTCCCACAAGGCATGCCATTTGTGATCATAGGAATCCAAGAAAGGAGGTTAGTAACATGTTAGTTTAATCAATAAAAACTTTAATAAACACACTAAAACTTACATTACAAGTTTTGATCTTAGGGGTGAGCTTAGTTAACAAAAGAAAATGAATCTTTTAACATCTTTGGGAGCTCCAAATGCATTTTTGAGTGGCTTTATCGACTTATGCTTCAAAGAGTCTTTAGAAAATAGAGCATGTTGGCTCCTTCTCTCCTTGGCACCATTGTGGCTTTGATGTGGCTTATGCTTGGCTCAAAATTTTGGCATTATAACCTTACATTATAAGTATTTTTAATTATAAGACTACTCTTATCAAAGATTTGAAGTAATTTATGCATGATAACTTTACACTAAAATAGCTTAAAATTCAATAGGCAAGGCATTATATTTATAGGCTTAGGAACTAACCCCAACCCCAGGTGAGTCAAGGTGGAGTTAAGGATTGAAATCGGTTCAAACCTAACCTAGGTGAGTCAAATATAACTCTCTTAGAGTTAATAGTTGTCAATTAATCATGATTTACAATGAATAGGCATGGGCCTCCAAAATGAGATATTTGAAGATATTTCCAGCTTAACAATTTATAAAAGGTCATGATGAAAGGCTAAGATTTTTGAATTTTTGAATTTCCTTTTTTAGTTATTCATTAATTACACATGGATATTTTAACTAGGAATTTAATTTGGTTTAGATTGTTAATTAATTTTGATTAGCTATTTAATTCTTTCAATATTTGATTTTTGTTCATGTGCCCCACTTAACAGGTTCATAGGCTAAATTGACTATTGTGATATTGTAAGATGATTAGAGATGAATCCATGAGATTTTATTGTTGCATATGATAGGATACCCCAATTAGGGATGTGTTAACATGATTCTTAGATTTTATGAATGATGCACAAGCAAATTTGGGACACTTAGTGATTCCTAGGCTTAATTTGTAATGGTTGGTAGGAATCAATCTGAAGTCTAGTCGAAAGCTAGTTATGGCTAGTTTTAGGTGTCTAAAATAGGACTATAGTCCATTTGTAGATATCAGTGGGTTTTCATCCCCTTGAGGGTTTCCAACATATGTAAAGTGTTCTTGTATTTCTTGCTTATGTGGATAAGTGTTTATGCATGTTAGATCTATATGTTTACTTGAATGTTTCATGATTGTTTAAGTGAAATTATTAATAAAGGTTTTGAAGATTGATTCATTACCCCTCTTAGTCATTTTAATTTCAACATTTGGTATCAAATTCTAGACCTTTAAATTAGGTCTAAAATCCTAAAGGAGATCCTAGAAGCAAGGATGGCTAATCAACAAGCTTAAGGTGGTTTCTCTACCAGTAAGGCTCAATTATTCAATGGATCTAATTATGACTTTTGGAACATCAAGATGAAGATATATTTAATGTCTCAAGGCCATGATATTTGGCAGTCAGTTGTGAATGGATATAGTGATCCTCCTATTCCGCCAACTAATGTATCAGGTAAGAAAGCTAGTGAAAATAACTCCAAGGCAATGAATTCCATTCTTTATGGTCTATCACAGGTAGAGCTTGTGAAGGTAATGCACTATGTATCAACTAAAAAGATATGGGAAAAATTGAAGACTATATATGAAGGAGACACCAAGGTGAAGATGGATACGTTACAGACCCATAAGAGATAGTTTTAAATCTAAAGATGAATGAAGACGAAACCATTGCATCTTACCCATTAAAAATTGATGAAGTTGTCAATGTCATTAGAGGATTAGGATAAGAAGTAAATTAGTCTATAGTTGTTCAAAAATTGTTAAGATATCTAACTCCTAAGTTTGACTCTAATGTGTCTATGGTGGAAGAGATGAAAGATTTAGACAAGCTAGAGATGGATAGGATTCGTGGCATCTTGACTACCTTGAGATGAGAATAAATGATGGAAGACCTAAAAAGAAGGAAGCTACTTTTAAAGTTGGAAAAAATTAAAAAGACAATAAATTCAACATGAAGAGACCAATCAAACATCTTAATGTTATGAGGTATGTTAGTTAATTTTAATGGTTACTATTTTGTATATAGTCAATTTGGTCATAGAGCAAGATAGTGTAGAAGACCCTCCAAGAATGGGTATTCATGGGACTATGGAAGGAGTAACTATTCACATCAATTAATAGGTATATATGAGGTTATTTTATATAGTTTTCATAGTGTGGGACACATTTCAAGATTGTGCCCTAATATAATAAGAAGGTCATCAAGTCAAAATAAGAGGTTTGAATCTTCTAGAATGCAAGAGAGAAGGCAAATGAATGTGTGGAAACAAAAGATAGAAAATGTGAGTCATGATTAGTATACAATCTCAAGTGGATTATTTTCTATGATAGAACATACTTTAGATGAGAAATTAATTTAGGAATGTTCATTATCAACTTAGATTATTAATCTTATAGATGATGAAAAGGTCAAGCTTAAGATGGAAATCAAGCCTAATAGAATCTTGAAAGATATTCAGTCTTTTAAAGGCATGGAGATTTGGTAATTTCTTGAGATTGGGTTGTTCTAGTGCCCTATGAAATTGGTGATTCCATTAGGCTTCATGGAGACACTATTTAGTTAGCATAATCATGGTAGATGTTTGGTTTAAGGGGGAGTTATTCAGGTTGTTGAGTGAGATTGATCTATGTTAAGAAGTGGTCCTATAATATAAGTTAATTTTAAGGAGGTAATCATGGAGTAAGGGGGATCATGTTGCCTCAATGCTTCATATTATGTGCATTGAAATTTTATTGCAAATAAAGTGTGATTCTAGATGACAGTTGTGGACGACCTTTGTCATTAATTTCAAAGAGGGAGAAAGTTAAAGAAGGGAGATGAGAGTGATTAGATTAAAGAATATTTTGCCATCAATGAAAAAGGGAGAGTTTTTTTAGAAGTGTTGTCATTGATGTCAAGGTTGATGCCATTGATGTCAAGATGAAGATACATGGTGAATGGCCTATAATACATGAGCTTGCGTTCTTGATGTGACAAAGAATTCATATGAAAAGAGAGAATTTTAAGGAAAACTAATATCTTTATATTGAGAGATAATTTGAAGATAACTTAATGATTATTCTCAAGTTGATGTCAAGGTTTAGCTCAAGTAAAGCATGTTTAAGTACTAGTTCTTAAGTATAAGGTGTCTCAAGAAGCCTAATCATAACAATCATAGTCATATCATGAGCATGTGAATGATGAAAATGAAGAAGTATAACAAGAGATATGACATTTTTTGATGAGAATGTAAGGCATGTGAAAAAAGTGTAGAAGCATAAAGGAATGTTTCAAGGTTAGTTGTTAAGTTTCAAGTGCTTGAGAAGCCTAGTCATGGCATGTAACCTAGTGAGAAGGTTTGAGCATGGTGGCTTGGTGAGATGGATTAATAGAGGCATAAAAGGTAGTATTAGGGTGATTGATCATGAATTTGAGTCATTGGAACACTAAGTAAAGTTTCAAAGTGAGCCTACAAGGGTAAGACCTTAAGTCCAAGTCTGCAACTAGACTAGTTCTAAACCTTGCCTGACCTAATGAAGTGTTGTCAAGACATATGATGGATGTATGGATATGTATTAAAATTATAGATGTTTATTTAATATTTAATAGATGTGGATATCACATATGAATATGCATGAGGGTTAGTTTCAAGGACTAATGTGGTTTGTAGGTCAAGGTCTAGAAAGCAAAGAGAGAGATGATGGCCAGATGAGGTATCAAGATCAATTTACAAGGCAAATGTGAGTATGTTAGAATTGATATAAGTGTGTTATGTTGTTTCAAGTATGTTTACCAAGTTTCAAGTTAAATTTTTAAGGTTAAGGAAATAAAAAGTGCTTTGAGGTCTCTTGAGTGCATAGAATAGATGGTTCTAAACTTGAGAAAGAATTTTAGGTGTTCAGTGGCATGTGTGACCTCTACATGGTAAATTGATATATTAAGAATATATGGGGAATGTTACTAAAATATATCCAAGCATGAATTTTGGAAATTATGGGTCGTCCTTTATGAACAATCTTTAATACCAAAAATAGTGTTAACCCTCTCTAAAATCTTAACAATGACTTGATGTGAAAGATCTTATTCTAAAGTGATTATAATGGATTGGTATGTCTAGTTAAGCTATTTGAGGTTGTATTTAAATATCCTAGGAACATGTAGGCGTGATTGGTTTTTTAGGTGTGTGAGTAGACCCTAAAGGAAAGTGATAGTTTCTTAAAGATTTCTTGTAGTAGTCAGAGTTGACCAAGTCAAAGTTGCTAAATAGATGGATAAATTTTTTTAAGAATTGTATTTGATGTAAATTGTGGTTTATGTTTAGTTTTTATCCCTTAGGTGTGTTAAATCAATCATGCAAGACAACCTATCGCTAACAGGCCTAATGGTTGCAATTAGTGAGAAACCCAGGTAGAAATGAGAAGGTGATTAGAGATGTGTTATCATGTATTAGGGATTAATCCAAGTGAATGGAGAATTTTTTAAACACTTTTAAGACATTTTCATTCTGGATATAATTTTTTGAGGTTAGTATATATGATGAAAATGTTGCTTATAAGTTGACAAGTCTGGTTCAAATGAGATAGTGAGGTACATGATTATGAGATTGGTTTATAAGACTAATATTTCCTTTTAAACATATTTTAGTTATATATTAGAGTGTTTTAAATATTTCATAAGATCATACATATGTATCAAGAGTATATGAAAGTATATACATAGGTGTTGAAGGTCATTATCATCATGATTGTGCTTGAAGGTAAACTGACAGTTTTGGGTAAGCAAGTTGTGATAAGTTTGACACTCTATGCCGTCAGTTGACACATATAATTCATATGATGCTGATGTTTATGAATTTAAATTAATTATTATACATTTTTAAAGGTTTTTTTCTTAGTGAAATTGGTTGAAATGTTGAATCCAAAATGGCTTGTCTAGCTAAGTGAGGTCTATGAGAGAGAAGGTCAACAAATTAGTCTGCAAGACCAATAATTGCCATTAGAGATTATGATATTTTTGATAAATTTGTTTTAATGATTTTTAGAATAATTTTAATTCATTGGAATTCATTTTTTTGTTATTTTATGTGTCATAACTTTAAGTTTCCATGATTATGTTTTGAGGCTAGTTGGCAGTTCTAAGTGGGTTAATTGTAGAGAAGGGTTTGAGTCATTTTACTCTAAGTTATGAAGTTTGAAGCACATGGTGATGACCCTAAGGTCACGTATATTCTATTTATGTGATGTTTTTCCATGGTTACTTGGAGAAATTGGTATTTTATCTTCACTAGTTCAAGACAAACTTTATGTATATGCACATGCCTAATTATGAATCATATAATTAGTGTGCTTCAAATGGTGTTTAGCTCTAAAAAGTGTTATGTAGACTATATGAACTTATAATGGGTATATATAAGTGTCATATGATATTTTCCTATTGTATGAGGTGTTTTAATGTTTTCCAAGGATGCAAATGGTAATATGTTAGTATATAGACCTAATGGGATTAGGTCTCCTTGAAACCTAAAAATGAAATAAAGCCTAATTAAGATATGATAGACTTAAATGCATTCAAATCAAATTTGATTCATTTTTATGAGATTATTATGATATATTATATGGCTGAACTAAGGGTTTAAATGTGTTTTTTGACTAAATAGCAATATGAGAAAGAGGTTTATATAAATACAGGGTAATTTTTGGACTATTTGAGTGTGTAGAGTATAAGTGAATAAGATATAAATTTGTTGAGAAAAAGGACATATCATAGACCTTTATATGATTATAGAGGATTAGTGATTAACATTTGACATAGGTTATATGTATGAGGATCAAGGTCATATGACCTAATCAGTCTTGAAGAGACTTGATTGAGTGAAGAGGCCTAAAAGGTAGTTTGAGAGGGCTAAGAGTGTGAAGAGCTAAAGAGGTGGTCATCATTAGTTGGTTGAGAAATAAAGCATCCTAAAGGTGATAAAATCAATAAAGTGGATTATTTGGTGTTGAGTCATCTAGGGGTTTGGTACCTCCTTACAACTTGGTGCTTGCTAAAGCCTAGATGAGTTGGTGCTTAACTAGTTGGGGTTGGTGCTCCATGTGAAGTGGGTGATTCACTAAATTTGGTGTTTGTATTATAGGTGTTGGGTGATTATTTTGTTAGCCAACTAACTGGTGACCAAAATAGTTCTTATCACTACAACATAGGGAGATTGGTCATCCAATGTTGCAGGTTTACCACATCCAAAGGGGACAAATCTCTCCTCTCATCAAGGGGAGGTTCCCTATTAAATATGCAGGAGAATATATACTATATATAAGTATAAATTAAGACATAGGGGTGGGATAAACCATCCATCTCTCTTTTTTCAGAGATGATGCTAATAAACAAAAGAGAAATCTTGGGTGATTGGTGAAGGCACTTCTCTTCTTTCAAAATTAACATTCAACCAAGAGCCAGATCCCTTCCTAGATAGTAAATATCTTGGTGAAGTGATAGAAGGCACTTCTCTTCTTTCAGAAGTGATTTTTTTTGCAAATATTATGACTCTTTCTGGTAACAAGTGACTGATAACTGGGTATAAAGTAACCAACAATCTAAGATGTAACAAAAAGTCTCCACCTTGACTACCCTAGAGTGAGGTACGAAGAACAATGGGGGCATAAAGTCATCCCAAGGTCCTTTACACAGAAACAAAAAGGAAAAACACACACTGAAGACAACTATGATAGCACAAAGTCTGAAAGTAGTTAGCTTCAGGACACCTTCCTTATCACCTCCACTAGTTCTGCTTGTTAAATCAAATAAATAAGAATGCTTTTATAAGATAGACATAAGAAAAATCTCCTAAAGTAGCACAAGCTATAACAACACAAAGTCTACAAGTAACTTGCTTTCTTATTCAATCAAAGAAATATGAACAACAATCTAAGCTCAAAGTCTCAGTAATGCCTTTCAATTTAGGTAGAGTTTCACTTCTGGTAAGAGGAAGATCTCCATTCAAATGATACAGGAGATTACATTATATAGAGGCCCAAGGGAGGCTTAGCACTTAGTTTCATAAAATGGCCCATGTTGTGCATTTAATGCCTTGAATGCATTT
Source organism: Torreya grandis (assembly GCA_037957365.1). Lineage (NCBI taxonomy): Eukaryota > Viridiplantae > Streptophyta > Pinopsida > Cupressales > Taxaceae > Torreya > Torreya grandis. Next base: position 2,804,130 of record JARHVA010001989.1, on the reverse strand, counting down.
CCAAGTTTGTCAAAGGACTATGTTGAAAATAGGGTGGCTGTCTTAACTATGGCATGTCAATTCATCTCTAGTGCCTCCTCCTGAGCCTGAATCACTCATTCCATCACCTACTTAGCCACACAACTATCTATTCTACCTTTATCTCAAAGGGGACAAATAGACGGCACTTTCAATGTTTGCAGGCCCCAAAATATCTACCCAGTGAACTGTTTCACCCATTGGAAATAACTCCTACTGAGTTTCCTTCCTTCTCTTGGCCTTGGTCTTAGGCTCTTTAAATGTATTTGGGTCCATGATTTAAGTCTATAAAAATCAATAGACACTTCATTGTCACATATCTGATGTTTATGGGCCTGTCATTCTTCTTATCAACTCTCTCGTGTCTTTCTCATTTACTATGGTCACTTTTCACTATGACACGGGTGAGGACACGTGGTGAGTTCCACACTTTGAGGTTTCATTTGAAATTGTGTCTCAACATGTGACACTTAGCAACTTTTGCTGCACTTTGAGGCTCAACCCTTTTCTGAAGGGAACATGCCCTTTGGGGTCTTTGAAAAAGGTCTATTTTGGAATGTCAAGTGTCCCTCCACAAAGGTGTATATCCTGCAAGATCTTCCAAGTGGCCTTCAAGCTTCAATTTCTTTGGCAAGCTGTTGGTCCCTTTATTTCCTTTAGATAAAATGTTTGAAGGAATTCTTTTAGACAATTTGTCTGAAGGAAATCTTTCCTTGGCTCTATGCATGCCTCTATATTTGAGTGTGCCCCATTTTTGACACGTGGCACCTTTCACTACATCAAACAAGTGACACATGGCATCTTCCATTTAATCTTACTAGAGACACATGGCATCTTCCACTATTGATGATTGGCAGCATCCACCTTCTTAGGCCTTTACGACATCATAGAAACATTTGGGGCTTAGTCAAGCTCTCACAGATGATGACACTTGTTGGCCTCTACCACTCTTTACATGGGACATGTGGCAAGGTCTGCTACTCTTAGGAAAAACAACTCAAAGCCTTCTATGATTGCCACTTGTCACCTTCCATGGAACTCTGAGAGAAACTTTATTGAAAAGGACCCCACAACTTATAAGGAACTCTAAGAAGTGAACGCTGACACATGTTGCATTCTGTTGAGTCAAAAAATAGTCACATAGATGTAGACACATGGAAAATTCCACTTTAATTTAGTCATTCACCCCAAGGCCCACCATGGTCTTTACTCAATACAGTGGAACAAAAGGAAGGAAATGTGGATGTTGACACATGGCAGCTTTTAATGAGCTTCAAAAGGGACACATGGTATCTTTTGCCACTTCTCAAAAATAAAACATAATGGGGCTCGACCAGTGACACTTGGCAACATCCACTTGACTCTTCTTGTTGCACGTGCTTCTTTTCATAACTGAGGTAACCTTTAAACCTTTGAACCCATGCGTTGAACTGATTGAATGTTGAACCTATTGAATCGATGAACCAAAATGGTTCAAGGTTTAATTAGTTTAACAGTTCAAGCTTTTGAGACTCATTAAGTGCTTGAGGCCGTGAAACCTTTGAAATGGTTGAACTTTGAACTTTGCTAGGTGTGCTCAACTCCTGTCGATGACGTTGAACCTTGAACCCATTAAACCCTTGAATCTTTTGAACCTACTAATCCTTTTACTAAAAAAGCTTGAAAAATGAGGAATTTGAAAGCTCAAAACAAATTTTTGAGAAGGGAAGAGATAATTTTGTCCCTGTAGGACCAAAGATAGTTCTTATGTTGTTCCAAAAATGAGTGACATTTTTGGGGACCAACAACTAGCTCCTGTTGGGGAACTACCTTTAGATGACAACTTAGAATAGCTAAGGGGAGTAGAAACTAGAATCTCCAGTGCCTTGAAGTGTGTCATTAGGCTACGAAGTCATGCTACTAAAAAATAAATGCTCTAAAAGAAACAAATGAAAAACACAAAGCAAAAATAGAAACTATACAAATATACATATGTACAGGTGAACTTATCTGATACTTCAAGAATTGAAGTACTTTAGATGCTACTCATCATGGAATAATGAAAGGGGATGCCATCTTGGTAAACTAGCAAGAAACCATTTTGCCCCCAAAAATAGTGATGGGCAAATGGAGCTCTCCACTAGGAAACCAATTTTTTGCATCTTCCTCTTGGCCTTTTCTTCTTCTTGCTCCATGACAGGATGTGGTATTCAAATTGAAAACCATAAATCCTTGCTCTCCCTACAAAGATTTCCTTTTACTAACTTTGGCATACAATAGTATGGTCCACCACCATAGCTTGTTGTTCTGCTAGTCCAGTCCAGCACATGCTTTGATTTTCAACATCAGACCCCTGACAAACCATCAGCTCAACATCTCCTTTAGTGCGAAGGAGTTTGATCCCTTCATCTTAAGTAGTTTTCAATCCAAGCAATATAGATCTACATCTAGCTATGGAATAATTTCTACAATCAGATTCTAGGATCCAAGCATCATCAAAAGCTGATCTTCTATTAGATTTCTCTTTATCAGAGATGGAAGATCCTTCTTGATTTGTACTGTGCCCTACTAATTCTTTTGATGCCTTATTTGGATCAAATCTTGGATTACCAGCTATAAGACTTTCATCAGCTAAGACATGAGCATTCTCTATGGTTAAGAAGTAATTACCCCTACCTAAAGGCTTAAATAGAATTTGAGCTATAGGGGCTGACATTTGGGTGACCACAATTTTTACCTTAGATAGGTCCACACCTAGTTCTCCATCAATGTCCAATTGGTCAAGATTGGCTTGCAGGGATTCAAACTCAGTCATATGAATTTTGGATTTCTTGACATGATCAATCATGTCAAATAACTGGGATGGACTTGGAAGAGAGGATGGGAGTTCATCCTTTTGGTTTTTGGGAGGGGGAGGATTGGTTTGCAAAGTTGAAGTAGAAGGTGCAGAGATGTTTGATGTACTAACCTTCTTAGAAATCACTGGGTCCTTTGATTGGAAAGGCATAGTGGTTATCAACTTAGCAATTGGAATTGTAGGCTGAGTTTGTTCCTCTATTCTTTCTTTATCAGCTTGTTAAGCTGACCAAATCTCAGATTGGGTGAATATTGCGTATGATCCTTCGATTGCTTCACCTTCACTTCTAGGTTCATCTTGGTAATTTTGGAAACCAATGTGGGAGTCACCAGCTGATTCTTCTAGATCCTCCCTGAAGAGATCAGAACCATTTTCTTTCTCGAACTCAGGTTGGCAATAGGAAACATGTTCTATTTCTAGATATCCAACTACTGAGTTGGTTGGAGGTGCTTCAAGGGCAAGGTTCCTCTATGGGGGAGGAAGATGATTTGGTTACCCTTGACTTCTGGTAGCATTGCCTTGATATGGATGATTAGGGAATGTCCTCCTTGGTACATCTCTATATAGAGGAGAAGAAGACATACGTTGTGCCATTTGCCTCTTCAAGGCTAGAAATTCATTTGTCAGCTTTTGTATTATTAGGTCAGTGGTGGTTGTGGGTGATTATTTAGAAGATGAAGAGGATTTACCTTTGTTCGGGTCTCTCCTTATCTTTCTTGCCAATATAAGGTCATCTACTACCTCAGTAGTCGAGTCTTGAGAAGCAGCAAGGTATATGTGGCCAGCTCATCTTAGCAAAAAACTCACTTCAGGTAGCTATGAGTTGATGATGAAGCATTTGAGGTTCTGAGTTGTCAGTTGGGCTACCATGGGAATCTTGTGCCTCAACTTGTCAAACCTAGCAATAAAATTCCTCATAGGCTCATGGGGCTCCTTCTTCATCTAAGTGAGTTGGGCTAGCAAGGCATGTGCATCTTCTGTAGGCTTGAACTTTGCTTTGAACTTGGCTTTAAGTGTGTCCCAGTCAGTAAGTGATCCAGCTTGTAGATGGTAGAACTAGTCTGCAATAACACCTTGTAGTGTCTCCACAAAAATAAGGATAACAAATTTGAGTGGAGTGGCCAGTTTGTAGAACAAAAATGGAAAAGGACTGGCCCTGCTTCAGCTTAAGGCCTGAGGCTTAAAACTGCGCACTCTTTCCCATCATCTCTAGTTTTGCAGATCAAATAAAATAATGGAAGTGGAGGAAGATGGTAAGGCTATAATGATAATGGCTAAGACATGGAATGGAGTCTCTAGAGTCTATAATGGATAAGGGTTATAATGATTATGGGTAAGACACAGGGGATGTTTCAATCTAAAACTTGAGGTTCCAAATTGCACAAAATTACTGTGTCCTCAGTAGAGTCACCAAAAATTGTTGGGTGATTATTTTTTCAGCTAGCTAACTGGTGACCAAAATAGTTCCTATCACCACAACATAGGGAGATTGGTCATCCAATGTTGCAATTTTACCACATCTAAAGGGGACAAATATCTCCTCTCATCAAGGGGAGGTTCCTTATTAAATATGCAGGAGGCTATATACTATATATATAAGCAAAAAGTAAGACACAGGGGTAGGATAAACCATCCATCTCTCTTTTTTTAGAGATGATGCTAACAAATAGAAGAGAAATCCTGGGTGATTAGTGAAGGTACTTCTCTTCTTTTAGAAGTAACATTCAACCAAGAGCTAGATCCCTTCCTAGATAGTAGAAATCCTGGTGAAGCAACAAAAGGCACTTCTCTTCTTTCAAAAGTGCTTGTTCTTGCAAATAATAAGACTCTTTCTGGTAACAAGTGACTGGTAACTACGTACAAAGTAACCAGCAATCTAAGATGTAGCACAAAGTTTCCACCTTGACTACCCTAGAGTGAGGTATGAATAAAAATGGGGGCACAAAGTCATCTCAAGGTCCTTTACATAGAAACAAAAAGGAAAAACACACATTGAAGACAACTATGACAATGTAAAGTCTGAAAGTAGTTGGCTTCAGGACACCTTCCTTATCACCTCCACTAGTTTTACTTGTTAAATCAAATAAATAAGAATGATTTTAGAAGATAGACATAAGAACAATCTCCTAAAGTAGCACAAGCTATAACATCACAAAGTCTGCAAGTAGCTTGCTTTCTTATTCAATTAAAGAAATATGAACAACAATATGAGCTCAAAGTCTCAGTAATGCCTTTCAATTTGGGTAGAGTTTCACTTCTGGTAAGAGGAATATCTCCCTTCAAATGATACAGGAGATTACATTATATAGAGGCCTAAGGGAGGCTTGGACTTAGTTCCATAGAATGACCCATGCTATGCATTCAATTCCTTGAATGCATTTCTAGGTTTATCAAAGGATGACATTGAAAATAGGGTGGATGTCTTAACTATGGTGTGTTGATTCATCTCTAGTGCCTCCTCCCAAGCCTGAATTACTCATTCCATCACCTACTTAGTTGTGCAACTATCTATTTTATCTTTATCTCAAAGGGGACAAATAAATGGTGCTTTTAATGTTTGTAGGCCCCAAAATATCTACCTGGTGAACTGTTTCACCCTTTGGAAATAACTCCTACTAAGTTTCCTTCTTTCTCTTGGCTCTGGTCTTAGGTTCTTTGAATACATTCAGGTCTGCACTTTAAGTCTGTAAAAATAAATAGACACTTCATTATGACAGATCTAACATTTGTAGGCCTATCATTCTTCTTAGCAACTCTCACGTGTCTTTCTCATTTACTATGGTCAGTTTTCACTGTGACGCAAGTGAGGACACATGGCGAGTTCTGCGCTTTGAGGCTTCATTTGAAACTGTGTCTTAGCATGTGACACTTGGCAGCTTTTTCTGCACTTTGAGGCTCAAACCTTTCCTAAAGGAAACATGCCCTTCAGGGTCTTTGAAAAAGGTCCATTTCTGAATGTTGAGTGTCCCTCCACAAAGGTGTCTACCCTTCAGGATCTTCCAAGTGGGCTTCAGGCTTCAATTTCTTTGGTAGGCTATTGGTCCCTTTATTTCCTTCAAATAAAATGTCTGAAGGAATTCCTTTAGACAATTTATCTAAAGGAAATCTTTCCTTGGCTCTATGCATGCCTTTGTATTTGAGTGTGCCCCATTTTTGACATGTGGCACCTTTTATCACATCAAACAAGTGACACATGGCATCTTTCATTGAATCTTACCAGAGACATGTAGCATCTTCCACTATTGACACTTGGTAGCATCTACCTTCTCGGGCCTTTGTAACATTGTAGAAACATTTGGGGCTCAATCAAGCTCTCAAAGATGATGACACTTGTCGGCCTCCGCTGCTCTTTGCATGGGACATGTGGCATGGTCTATTATTCTTAGGAAAAACAACTCAAAGCCTTCCACAGTTGCCACTTGTCACCCTCCATGGAACTCTAAGAGAAACTTTGTCAAAAGGGACACTACAACTTATAAGGAACTCTGAGAAGTGAGTGCTGACACGTGTCATGTTCCACTGAGTCACAAAATAGTTACACGGATGCAGACATGTGGTAGCTTTCACTTCAATTTAGTCATTCACCCTAGGGCCCACCATGGTCCTTACTCAATACAGTGGAATAAAAGGAAAGAAATGTAGATGTTGACACGTGGTGGCTTTTGATGAGCTTCAAAAGGGACACATGGTAGCTTCTACCACTTCTCAAAAATAAAGCATAATGGGGCTCGATCGGTGACACTTGGTAGCATCCACTTAACTCTTCTTGTTGTGTGTGCTTCTTTTCATAACTAAGGCAATGTTTGAACCCTTGAACTCGTGCATTGAACTGATTGAACATTGAACTCATTGAATTGATGAACCAAAATGGTTCAAGGTTTAATTAGTTCAACGGTTCAAGCTTTTGAGACTCATTAAGTGCTTGAGGCCATGGAATCTTTGAAATAGTTGAACTTAAACTTTGCCAGGTGCACTCAACTCCTACTGATGACATTGAACCTTGAACCCATTGAACCTGCTAATACCTTTATTGAAAAAGCTTTGAAAATGAGGAATTTGAAAGCTTAGAACAAATCTTTGAGAAGGGATGAGATAATTTTGTCCCTGCAGGACCAAAGATAGCTCTTATGTTGTTCCAAAAATGAGTGACATATTTGGGTACCAACAATAGGAATATAGTACATTCAATATATTAACGGGTTTTCATCCCCTTGAGGGTTTCATACATATATAATGTGTTCTTGCTTATGTGGATAGGTGTTTATGTTTGTTAGATCTATATGATTTATTGAATGGTTTATGATTGTTTAAGTGAAAGAAATTATTAAGAAAGGTTTTGAAGATTGATTCACCCCCCACTTCTCAATCATTTTATTTCCAACATCATTATGTAAACATTTTCTCTAGAACCATTATCAATCATAACACTGTGAATAATTTAGTGATCAAGATATGCTCAAATAAATAATGAATGAAGATCTAAGTCATCATACATAATATCACTATCATTAAAAGTAATATAAGGTATCTAAACCATATGAGGTATATGCCATGTATAATTACCAACAATTCCATATAATGGGTGCCCATAATGTGGTGGAGGAGGATGTGGTACCCATTATATGTCATTTTCACTTCTATATTCTTTTGATAATGATATTTTAATGGATCACTAAACATATATTACTTCTAATGATCACTATCTTGTGACCTTGAATCCTTTAGAGGGTAATCAAATGTAACCTATTAGTTATTGATAAGGTATTAGATCTTATGCTTCAAGTTATAACATCAATTATTAGAATGTCTAGGGCCCTAGTGATAGCCATAATAAACATTGAGATCATATCCACAAGGTAGAGGTATAATCATATCAAACTCTATAATAGGAGGGAGAGATATAATATGACAATCTACAAGATTATTAAGTAGCAAATCTAAGACATGGAAGGAATAGAAGGAGTAATGGAATGAGAAATGAAGAGGGAAAAAAATAATTTTTTGATTTAGGTTTTGAGTGTGCAAATCAGGAATTAAGTATGAAAAATATGGATGCCCTACTAGAAGATGAGGAAAGAGGAGAAAAAATTGGGTTTATCACATGTCTAGTTAACCATATCCCTGACAAGGCCTCATGGGCTATAGATAAAAACTCTTCAAATCCATATTTGGAAAATTATGTCATGGGAAAGAGACCCATGGATTAATATCTCTCTGAGGCTTACATCAATCCTACCATTAAAAAAATGAATCCTACATTAATGTCCTAGACATTGTCATGGAAAAATATGACACAAATTTGGAAAAATCTATCCTTACCAAATTCAATGGCATTTGATTGAATATTGACTCATTTCAAAAATGGGCTAACAACAAGTTGAGACCTAAGGGCCAACTAAAGGTAGTTGTCATATTAAGCAATTTCTTCCTCACCAACTTCAATATTCAAGAAGATTATTTCAAAGTTCTCATTGAAGGTTCCTAGTTCATGCAGAAATTAAATGTGAGCACCAAAAAATTAAAACCAGGCACCAACCTCAATAGTTCTACCCATAAGAACATCCCCATGTGGGTATTACTCCTTGAACTACCCTTTGAATTATGGAAACTAAAGGTAATCATGGGAATAGATAAAGCACTAAGACAACCCATAAAAATTAAACCAATCACTATATCTAGGAAGAGAATGGTGGAAAAGCAATTCCATATGTTCATTCCTACATACAAGCCTCTCTTACAAAAAATCAAAGTCAAATCTAAAAATGGTGAGCAGTCACAACTAATTGAGTACAAAAATTTTGCTTTAATTTATAAAAAATGTAACATTCTGAGTCAGATGACAATTAATTTTCCTTTGGCTTAAGTCCCCCTTTATCTTGAAATTAGTCTAGTAAAGAAACCCCCTCCTCCTAGCCACCTACTTCTCTAACCAAAAATGCTACAACCCCTTCCCTAGATTCCCAACCTATCACAAATTATCTACCAACCCCTTGTATCCCCTCTCACCCCTTTCATCCCCTTTTGAGTTTTTTCCCCTAAACCCCCACTAGTTAACCTATTATTAGCCCATTATTCCCTCATTGGCAATATAGAGGATAGCCTTGTTAACCTTGGTGACATGGGTGGTAACTCAGTGAAAAGATTGCTATTTGAACTCACCCCCCTCACAACTCACCTTTTTTCTATGGCAAGGGTAGATTTGAATTGGTTAACCCTATCCCTAATAAAAAAGGTGGTGGTTAGGATCATATCAAGTCCCCCATGCTTAACCAATCTCCTTGATGTAAGATGTAGAAGGGATTTTTCTCAGCCAACTTATCCCCTCCCTAGGGGGGACTCTTATCTCATATTACCAAAGAATTTACAACAAAGGAGAGCTTTGAAGAATAGGGTCAATGGTCTACTTCCTCTATCCCTAAGTTAGCTACCAAGTTAGAATATGACTAGTGGACACTGATTAAAGCAAAAAAGAGAATAAATAAATCTAAGGTGGGTGAAACACCTAGATATTTAGGGAGAGTGTCCAACCTCTCATCCAAAATAATAAAGATACTAATGAAATAGTGAAAGGGAATAAAAAAACCCTTAAGGGACATTTCAATAAATTCAAAAATGAAACTTATATCATGAAATATAAGGGGGGTTGAATAACCCAAGTAAATAGAGGTTGGTCATAAATATGATACAGAAACACAACCCTCTTGTAGTTATGTTACAATAAATAAAAATATTTGAGACTATTCTTAACAACTATAGTGACAAGTTTTATGTTGGAGATTTTTTTGACTTAGAGCAGACAAAAGGAATCTGGAGAGAAGTTTTATGTTGCACCTATGAGTATTTCATCCTTGATGGTAGAAGCAAAAGAGTACATAAATTCCATTTTGTCTTTCTTAATCATTTTAGGCACAATGACAAAATTTCCTTTCCTTTCTCTTTGCATTATTCGCTGCTTCAAAGTCTGTTTGCTCATAGAAAAAAGGAATCTCACCATATCTTGCATGAAGGACTGATTCTAATTATAGAGGGTTTTTGCAAAAACAATGCCATAGCCTCGAATCCTCATTCTGACAAAAACAAGGTTTCTCAGCGTAAGAAGAATGAAAATGTAAAGGGGAAAGAAAAACTCAAACCTAAACCCCCCAATTTTAAAAAACAAATTTTTGATGAGGAAAATGAGTGGGAAACTATAGAAAGTTCTGATAAGGAGAGTTTGGAGGAAGAGGAAGGGAAGGATAGTGGGGATTCTAGTTTTAATTTGGAAGGTAAAGATAAAAGTGAGAATGAAAAAGAAGGGGATACAATAGAGGAAAAAATAAAATAGGAAAATTCTGATCATGAGGATAATTAGGGAGTGTTGGGGGGAAGTGAAAAAGAAATGGACATTTTACTTGATGATCCAGCTTCGAAAGTAGATAAGGAACATATGGTTTAGGATTCCAATCATGCTATGGAGATTAGAGAGCAAGAAAAGGATTATCCTGTCTAGAATGAAAACCATGTTACTACCAAAGAACAAAAAACAAAGGAGGATCAAACTGAAAAGGATGAATTCACTCCACAAAAGAATATTGAAGATATTAGTGACATTGGGTAGAAGGATAGTAGGCTACCCTTCATGAAATTGGCCAAATGCAAAGCTGATGCCATTCTTCAAGTTGATTCATGGATGTATAAGGAAATAATGGAGCTAAAGAAGAGAATGGAAATAATGGAACATAATTAGGAAGCTGATCAAAATAAAATCAATAATATGGAAATGCAGATGAGAGATATTCCTATCAAACTTAAAGATTATGAGAATAATCTTAGAAGGCTTATAAAAGAAAGTAGAATGAAGATGGAGGAGGTTACTTCTAGTATATGTGCAGCTACAACAAACCTTGGAAAATGAGCTAGTGAGGAAATAAAATCCTTGGAGGGGCCAAGTAAAAGGACTAGATAGAGCTTAAGGAAGAAAGCTATGCAAGATGTTACTACTTTGGTTGCAATCCATACAAGATACTGCAATGATTGGAAAGGAGGTAGTGAAGATGATCTTGGAATTAGAAGACTAGGGTCTTTTTGTTCATATGGGTCTGGTCCCTTTTGTTGGATGTTATAACTGGTTCTGATATCTGGTTCTTAGATTTTAAAATTTATGTGAGTTTCCAAGTTTCTATAAAACCTGGGATCTTTCTTCTTATGGTCTAGTTTGGTGGTTTTAGGTCCCTGTAAAACCTGATTTTGTTACTGTTCTATAGTAGACTTTAGGTTTGTCTTTCTTGATGGGTGTTTATGATGTATCTTTCTAACTTTGTTTCAGGGTTTCGGGTCCCCTTCAAAACCTGCTTTTACCTTAATCTAAAACTATAGTGACAAGTTATGGTTTAAATTTGGTTACATTAGTGTGAGCTCATTTGGGGATTTGATAGGTCTAGAATTTCTCTAGAATACCCAGTGCCTTGATGGATAACTGTTGATGAATAATAATAACTACATAGTTGTCTTGTTCAAATATAGAACTAGCAAGGAAGAGTGGATCCTCTTCAACATCTATGCTCCCAACTCTAGACAAGGGTAGAAAAAGCTCTAAGGAGAACTATTGATTTTTTAGGGATATATGTGGAAATTGGAAATGAATTGTGGTAGGAGACTTCAATTCTCTCTTAGACCCAATGGAAAAGAAATGTGGGATTCAATATTTCACAAAATAGTATTTCTAACTTATATGACTTCATTACTAGAGATGGACTGGTGGATGTTGACCTTAAAGGAAACCTCTTCACTTAGAACAATAAAAGGATGGGGGAGGACCTCATTAAAGTAAGATTATATTGGTTTTTGGTATACATCAAGTGGTTTTTACATTTCTCTATCTCCAACTCATCCTTACCAAGAATTAGGTCAAATCACAACCCAATAGTCTTTGAAAGAGAGGATTTCCAAAACCAAAAATCTACCTTTTATATTTGAGAGCATTGGCTTCATGACCCATACCTATTGTTGTCACTTGGATTTTCACCCTTTGAGGAGATTACAAGGCTCTCTTAATCTAAGTGGCATAATGGAATCACTTTTAGGCTTGTGGACAGTGCAAGGAATAAAGTGAGTCTCTAGATAGGGCTAGCTCCCTTGATGTACCACTTGAATACAACTACTAATAACTCTTAAAGGTGAAAAGGGAGAGAGATAAATAAAATTAAGTCTAAAATAATGGATGTGATACACCAAATATATTTATGACATCCAACCACATGTATATGACACTTAAGATCAAGCAACAAACCAAACATACACTTTCCCAATCTATAATTTCTTGCATCAATGTTACATTGTGAGGTTAAGATGAACATATAGGATAGGAGGACTAGACAAGAGGCCTTGAATGGAATTTATGAAGAAAAAAAATGCACTTATTCCTTGACATATCTCAATAACACTTCACATGCCCTATAAGAAGAAGTTTCCCAACTGCAAATATGTTGCAAGAATGAGTTAGCATGCCAAGGAAACAAGAGTATCACTTAAGAAAAATAAAAAATTCAAGTACACACACTAATTAAAGTAATTTAATAGGTAAAAATTATTCATTTTATTGATTAAAATGTGTAAAATTGATCATGGCTTCACCATACTCAGGTGAAACATCCCCCACAATGCCAAAATGGCCAACTCTTATAAAGTTTGAGAGAGAGAGAGAGAAAAAGAAGTCCAAGGGTCACAAAGACACTTATAAAGATAATAATTTAAGTTATCCATGCATGAAAATAATATATGGGTTGAATAATGTAAGGATAAGAGCAAAAAGTGTTAATCCAAGTCACAAATTTGAAGAAAAGTGGTAAGAAACTCCTCTCTTTGCACAATAAAATTGCCTTCATGATTGGGTCTATTTGAACATATTTTAATTTATCTAGAGAAAGTATATTGTTTTAATTAAATATAGGGGAATCATACATGCCTATACATTCATTTTTTTATGCCTAGTCTTTTTTAATTAACTAAAACAGAACCATCATCATCTTTTATCTTCAAAATTGCCCTTCCATGCACCATACACACTTGGCATCAAAATTGGAACAAATTGTCCATTAAAATCCATGTTATGGAGTGAATTAAAAATTTAAATACCATCCATGTCCTTTTAATCATCATGGGCACATTAAAATTACTTTACTTAAAGATTTTCTCTCCTCTCTCTAGCTTGTGCATTAGGCCAATTTTGAATGGCTGAAAGTAATGGCCTAGTTGAATCACTTAGATTTTTTTCCATGATATAAAATTAATATATTTAGTTATATTAAGTGATAATATTCCACACAAACTTTATTTCATCTTCTAATTCCTCATGTATCTTGCACAACACATAAAATAGTGAGAAAAATCCTATTTACACCCATTTGTACAAGTCTGTACAACCAAAAAGGTGTGGAGTATCCTAGGGATGTCCTTTAAAATATACAATATATATTCTTGGAAAAATATTCCATTTGAGTATCTTTCCAACTCAATTTTCCAAGACAGGTCCTTAGTAAGGGTTTAGTACGGTTTTAGGCCTATTTTCACCCTTAATCTTGTTTCATAAAAAATGATGTTGGAGTTACAAATAAATTCCTCAATTTTTTTTTAATACCCCTAATAGATTACCTAAACCTCTCTGGTCTCCATGTACAGCCTCAAGGGAGATGTGAGCATCTAAATATGGCCTCTTGGGCTTGTTTTCATCATTTTTGCAAGTTTGAGTTGATTCTGAGCTCAAAAATGGATTCCCGATGTTTTTATCACTCTAAGAGCTTAAAAATATTTTCATTCATACTATAATCATGTTTCAATATGGAATAAATCACTTCTAGGTCTAAAAGTATGAATGGCCTCCCATTTGGGGCATTAGGTTTGCATATTTGCCCTTAGGCCCATTTTGTCTTTTAAAGTTCAACATGGCCTTTAATGGTTTTATTTTAATTTTTATGGTTCAAATACATCTTTATCCATCCCATATACATGTTCAAATATCTTATAAATTTCACTTCAAGGTGGAAAGAAAAGTGACCTCCTCATCCGGCACTGGGCTTTGATGTCTGGCAAGTTTGACTACAACTTTAGTAGGTTAGACTTACCTATTAGTTTATGTACTCTTGTGAGGTGATTACATGTTTGTATTAGGTTATATTTTTATTTCCAAACCTTAATTCAATGTCTTCCCACACTCTTAGTTCATCCCTTTTACCTTCTCCACATAAATTGTCTGTCTATGCACAAGAGAGAGTATCCCTATTCTGAGAAGAATAGGGGGTATATACCCTATTTTTTAAAACAAGTTAAATGATATAGAGGTTTTTTTAAGTCATAAGTATGATATACACAAAAAATCATCCTTTTAATAGGTCAATTGGCCTTCTAAACCTCTCAAAACCTTTAAAATAGGTCTAAAAGAGGTAGACTATGTTGAAACCCTTCTCAAGTGGACTGTGTATGCATAGTTGGAGACTTTAATTTTATTTCTATATTATCTATGATATATCTTCAGAACCTAATTACCTGAACTAGGATCACTTTCCTTACCCATTATTCTCCTTGATTAACTCTAAATTATCACTTAGGTCCTCATTCTCAACTTATTACCTTGACTGGGACACCTAAATAGTAGGTGCATACAACCCTAGTTAATATTGATCATGATGAAAAATAATCTAATTAAAACTCTTTTAGGTCAATTTTTTTTTTAATTAATCCCCTTGTTTTTAATCCCTTCAGACACCATTTGAACATAAAAAACTAAGTCATTGCCCTAGACTGACAAGTTATACATATAGGGCGACTGTAGGTGTTGATGCCTCTAAATGGATTTGGTCATGGTGACTTAAGAATAATTGATACTATTAAAAACATGATAAAATTATTCCCACTCACTTTTCACTCCCATTTTTTCAAACAACTCATACAAGCCTTGTTTCTCAACTCTATGGACTATTCGCTGAGATATCCCTTTTCAACCCCTAATGTAGGTGTTCATGGCCTAAAGGGACCTTGGATATGATGTTTAGATACTTAATTTAAGTTTTTTATGATTATGGATAATGTTATATATTTATTTTTTAACCATATTACTCATTCCAAGCATTATACATGCACCCTAACTCACTAGACTATGTCTTTTTTGACTTAGAATTGAGAAACCCTGCCTTTCAACCCCTGTAGGTGCTTATAGTTGTAATCCACTAGCTCCAATTCATAAAAGTTAATACAACCCTAATTAAGGCCTCTAAAATACCTAAGTTACTTTATTTCACTTTAGACTCACCTTGATTGTGTTAAATCACTATCAAAACTCATGAAACTAGCTCATTATTTACATCTTCAATACTATGTTGTAGGTGTATATTTCTTGCCTATTTTATAGATGTGAAGTGTGAAAATGAAGTAATAAAATAGTATTTAATCCTCTCCTTGATGATATTTATGTCATATTATATTCCATACAACCCATGAAACTAATTTATCCATAATTGAATGTATTATTGATCACTAAAGGCATCAAAATTCCATTTACATCTTCAAGCCTGTAGATGTTTGTAAAGAATCTTAGTGTATTTTATAACATGTTTAGATATTTAAAACTCCCATCTTTATTTGTCACCATATATTCAAATTTTTCACACTCATTATCCATACCAAGGACTATAATATGAGTATAACTATATGTTACAATTCTCCTAAAAAATAAAGTATAAGATATTTATAGAACCTTCTGGATCTCTATTTGATTCTTTTAGGGACAAAGGCCCTAAAATCTCAGTCACTTTCATGTTTGAAGGTTTCCTTACTTTATTTTGCCAAAATATATCTTAAAATACATTATTCTTCTCTTTTAATCATGCTAATCTCCTAGGAATGGTTTCACTACATATCTCACATTCCATATATGTCTTTAGCTCTTTGTTCAGACCACCTATAGGTGGTGATTTATAGGTCTGTAGTAATGAGGAAACCTCAAATAGTGAACAAGAAACAATCTCCTAGTGAGTTATAAATTAACCTAAAATAATTAAAATGGCCTCCTCCCACTTATAAGGGTTTTGAAAAATTATTAACATATCCCATTCAATATAAAATACTCTCCAAAGCACTTGTATACAAGCATATCATGGCAAATTGAAAAGTAAAATTATACATGACTATAAATCCTTTGAAATTTTCATTTAAAAGTGATATTATAAGGTTAAATGAGGCTAATATCACTTTATGAATAAGATAATGAATCTATAATAACCATGCAAAACCATGTAATTCCTGAAAATGGAGGAAAACTACCATCAACCCAGAATGGACCATTATAAAAATTTGAGATAAATATAATGTAAAAACCACTCAAAATTTGAAAAAAATCATGGTAAATGTTATATTACGTATACAAAATCCTTTATAAATAAACTCAATAATTGAACCATAAAAAATTTCTCAAACAAGGCCCAAAACTAAAAGGTGCACATATTAATAGGAAATTTTACAATGTCAACTTCAAAAAAATGGTTAACTAAGCATAGGACACCATTTATCAAAATTATTAAATTTATTTTAATGTATCCTAATTTTTAATAACCTCCAAAAATCATTTTTCTTGAAACTACTTGTGTTGTTCATATTGAGCAAAAACTTGCAATTAACTTCACTCCGCCAAGAAGGAGGAAAAGAGAGATGAATGGTTTTAAAATATAAATAGCATAATAAGATAAAACAAACATGTATTTTAGTTTAATAGTATTAATATACACCCCCTGGACCCATTCCACATGGAAAAATTCCCAAGGAGGTTGTACAAGTGCCCAAATCTTCTCCTTTCACTAAGAAACTATCCTTTCTTCTGCATAACTTACAATTTTTAGTTAGTGATAGTTACTACATACCTCCTAGGACACATGGTTAATGAAATAATAATTTTAAACTTTTAAAAATCCCAATAAATCCATACAAATAAAAAAAATTACCATTTAGGGTATAATGCATTAAATGCAACATTTAGACCCCTCAAAATGACTTAAAATGATAAATGGACCTAGGAAACAAATGACCAAAGCTATTAAAACACTAAATAACCATAAAAAACCTATGAAACACTTTATAAAATATATATCAACCCCTTATAGGCTTTAAAACTTAATTTTTTAACTATAGGTGCCTTAATTTGACTAAAAAATCAAATTTAGTCAACAAATTAGTGACTCATAGGGGTAGTATGCCTGCTATACTAACTAGAATAGTAGCCCTATTAGTCCATTAGGATTATGGATTCATTTAAAGGATAATTAAAAAAATAACATTTAATCATGACCAAGATAACAAGTGACTACCTCAACCACACAAAGGAAAAGGACCACACAACAAAGAAAATAAACATGCACAAGACACACATGTGCTCAAGGCACTTAGGAGAAATAATGGATAACCACTATGAACAAATAACCATAGACATACCTCCCCCTAAATCAAAAGTGAATGTTTATATTCCTCTTATTTCATGTCATGAAGGATTAGATGAGTCGATAAGCCTTTTGTCTCTTAGCATTACTACCTCCATACCTCTCACAAAGTCTGCCAACCTCATTGGCATGATGCTCATTAGGAACCTAGCAACTCTAAACAATCTGACCAAGAAAATTAACTCTTCTTGTAAATTATCACTTGTTTCATGTTTTTTCCCATTCACTTTCTCATGATCAACTTACACCCTCTTTATAGGTATGATTTCAAAAGGATTGATTTCATGTTCTTTAGAATCTTTAGGCCAATATGATTTTTCTTCATTTTCAAGAGTTGATGAGTTACTTCTAGAGGGTGATATCCCCTCTTGATGACTTCAAATATATAATTCTCAAATTCAAAAACCTCTTTAAAGGATAAATTTTAAAGCTTGTTTCTCCTTTGCATACTTACTTGAGTCCTAATGCTACCTTCTCCATCTTTGATCAGCTCATCATCTCCTTGGAGAGGAGTATAGCCTGCTCCAATGAATTCAAAAAAGTCATACAAATACTACTTAATAACTTGCTCATGTTTATCTATAGTATCTTTCAAAGTAAGGAAGGAGTTAATGATCATTTCTTATTCTTTGGAAAAAAGGAAACATCCTTATTTAAAAGCTTGTGAATTATCCTTTTGTTTACCAAGGGGAGTGCCAATGGTGATCTCCTCCTCATAAACACTCATGAAGTCTTCTTTATCAGCCATGAATAGATCATATTCTTCTTCATTTTCATCTCTCAAGATAGGCTCTTCAACACAAAGAAAGCATTCTTCATCAACCAAGCAAAGAGATTCAACACAAGGACTTACCTCCTCTTTATCACCCAAGACTCTTAAGGGCTTTCAAATTAAACTTCAACTATGATAATATAATTTATGTGGTCAAGGGATGAAATATATTCAACTTACTTCATGGTGATGCCAAGATTAGTAATTTTAAAATAATGTGACTTATCCCAATGAGGTTACTAAAGAGGTATGTTTTCTTCAAGTAAGATCTCTCTTTCCTTGTCAACCAGTTGCTCCTGTTTTGGTTCCCACGCTACAGGTCCATCAAGGCAAAGGGTAATGGTATGAGAACAAAAGAAAATAGTTGGTGGAGATGGGATATAGAGTTAAAAATTATATTTATAGTTAAAGATAGGAGGCTCTTTAGGAATCTCTTAAGGGAGGGGAGATGGGGTGTGTTTAGGCATAGGATCTTCTCTTGGATCTAAACCTTCCATCTCACCTTGACTTAACAATATCATATTTTCTACTAATTCCTCTATTTTCTTAGCTAGGTTTTCTTGGAAAATATTCTATTGAATTTGATATAAATCATTATGGGAATAAGGATTACATGAAGGCTGCCATGGAATAGAGGGGACTTCATGAGGAAGGGTGGGAGGGAGTTGAAAAGGGTCAACTCCATTCTTCACTTCAAACTCTAAGACAATGCTATTATCTTCTTTCTTACCCCATGAATCTACTACCTTACTATATCTCATGATCTTAGGATTCAAACTCTCTTCTTGAGGAAGTTAGCAGAGGTTCTTATAGGATCAAGCGTATCTTTAATTTAATACTCTTTGATAAGAATTTTCTCCTCTTTATTTCCCCATGAGTCAACTACCTTACTCCATCTTAGGACTTTTGGATTATAGGTATATTTTTTAGGTGGTGGAGATGAAACATGAGAGGGAAATGGGGAATTAAACTCCACTTCTTTTAATACCAATAAAGATTTTTGCATATGCATGTTATCCAACTCAATCTATCTATTAATATTATCTTCAAACATAAGGCTTCTCTTTTAAAATATCTCCTTCAAAATATTTGGAAGAGGATGGATTTGGTATCCTTGAATATGCTCATTATTATGGGTTTGATATGGCTAAAAGGAAACTTGGGGAAGTGGATAAAAAGGATGATAAGTATGGTGAGGTTGTCTTTCATGAACTTCTAAACTACTCTCCAAGGAAGAAATTAGACCACCTACATCAAGCATATCAGCAATTAGCATTTTCCAATTATCCTTCTCTATAAGTACCCATTATCTCTTGGCCAACTCCAATGCATCTCTTACCTTTTGAATGACATGATTAGAATCTTGTATACCATATCATCTTTGTGTGTCAAGATCCAACATGTATCTTTCATAGGCCAAAAGTGTTTATTTGAAGGTGGAGATGGGATAATTATAGAAAGGACTAGGTTGATTAGGAGGGTTTAAACATTGAGAATGATGGTTATAATACTAAAAAAACTCATTATGTGATTGAAAATGGTCATATTGGGACTGATCAAGTACTTGTTCATATTGGTATGGGGTGGTACAAATTTGAATTATCTCACCAACTTGTAAAGAGTAAAATTCATAACCATAAATAGCCATGATACTTCATTTCAAGTAAGAACATAAAGAAATGCATTACCAAATTTCTTAGAAGGGTCACTTAGACTGGTTAACTAGTTGATATGTTTTTGGAGTTTCCATTGGTGTTTGTAAAGATGCCTCCAAAGGTTGATTATTGAGAGACAACATGAAAAATATCCCAATTTCTTAGAATAAGTGTCCCACTTGGTATGCCAAAAATTATTGTCACTTGTATTTTCACCCTTTGAGGAGATTATAAGGATCTCTTCATCCAAGTGGCACAATGGAATCACTTCTAGGCTTGTGGGTAGCCTAAGGAACAAAGTGAGTCTCTAGAGAGGGCTACCTCCCTTGATGTACCACCTGAATACAACTACTACTGACTCTTTGGGGTGAAAAGGGAGAGAGAAATGAAATTAGAGATAAAATAATAGAGCTGATACACTAGATAGATTGATGACATCCAACCACATGTATATGACACTTAAGATCAAACAATAAACCAAACATACACTTTCCCAATCTATAATTTCTTGCATTAATGTTACATTGTGAGGTTAAGATGAAAATTTAGGATAGGAGGAATAGATAATAGGCATTTAATGGCACTGATGAAGAGAAAAAATCACTTATTCCTTGACATATCTCAATAACACTTCACATGCCCTGAAAGAAGAAGTTTCCTAACTATAAATAGGTTGTAAGAATGAGTTAGCATGCTAAGGAAACAAGAGTATCACTTAAGAAAAATAAAAAATTCAAGTACACACACTAATTAAAGTCATGTAATAGGTAACACTTAGTCATTTTATTGATAAAAAGTTGTAAAATTGATCAGGGCTTCACCATATTTAGGTGGAGTATCCTCCACAATGCCAAAATGGCCAACTCTTATAGAGTTTATGAGAGAGAGAGAAAAAAAGTCCAAGTGTTACAAGGACACTTTTAAATATAATAATTTTAGTTATCCATGCATGAGAATGGTATATGGGTTTAAACATGTAAGGATAAAAGCAACAAGTGTCAATCCAAGTCACAAATTTGAAGAAAAGTGGCATAAAAACACTTCCTTCTTGATTGGGCCCATTTTAAAGTCTTATATCTAATATAAAGAAAGTGTGATGATTTAAATTAAATTTAGGGACATAATAAATTCCTCTCCATGCATTTTTTACATTCTTGGTCTTCTAGAATCAACTAAAAATGAGCCATCATCATCTATTGTCTTGAAAATTACCCTTCCATGCACCCTGCACACTTGACCTCAAAATTAGCATCAATTGTCCATGAAAATCCATGGTATGGAGTTAATGAAAATATTTTAGACCAAAAATTTCCTTGGAATCATCAAGGGCACCTTAAAATTACTTTACTTGAATATTTTCTCCCCTCTTTCTAGCTTGTGCACTAGGCTAGTTTTTATTAGCTAAAAGTAATGGCCTAGTTTAATCACTTATAAGTTTTTTCATGAGATTAAATAAATATTTTTAGTTATATTAAGTTTATATATTATACCCAAACTTTATTTCATCTTCTAGTTCCTCTTGTAGCCTGCACAACACATAAAATAGTGAGAAAATGCCTATGTTTACCCTCATCTATACAAGTTTGTATATAAAAAAATGTTTGTAGTATCATATGGAGGTCCTATAAAATTTAAAATATCTATTTTAGGGAAAATATTCCATTTTAGTAGCTTTACAACTTAATTTTCCAAGACTGGTCCTTAGTAACGGTTTAGTAGGGTTTTAGGCTTGTTTTCACCCTTAAGCTTGTTTCATAAAAACCTGACATTGGAGTTGCAAAAAAATTCCTAAAATTTGTTTTTTAAGACCCTTCCTAGCTTCCCTAAACCTCTTTGGTTTCCATGAAAATCCTTATGGGAGTTGTGAACTTCTAAAGATGGCCTCTCGGGCTTATTTTCCTCATTTTTGCAAGTCTGAGTTGATTTTGAGCTCATAAAAGGATTCTTGATGTTTTCATTACAATTTGAGAGTTCCAAAATATCTTTATTCATCCTCCAATAATTTTTAAATATGGGATAAATCACATCTAGGTCTAAAAGTGTGAGCGGCCTTCCATTTGGGGCATTAGGTTTGTATATTCAGCCTTAGGCTTATTTTGTATTTTGAAGTTCAACATGGCCTTTAATGGTTTTATTTTACTTTTGATGGTTTAAATACATATTTATAAATCTCATACAAATGTTCCAATATCTTATAAATTTAACTTCAAATTGGAAAGAAAAGTGACCTCCTCATCTAACACTAGGCTTTGATGTGTATTGCAGGTTTGACTACAACTCTAGTAGGTTAGAATTCCCTATTGGTTTCTTTAATATAATGAGGTGCTTAAATTATTGTATCATGAGATATTTTTTTTAAAAAATCATTACTCAATGTCTCCCCCACTCCTAGTTCATCCCTTTTACCTTCTTCACACAAACTGTCAATCTACGCACAAGAGAGAGTACCCCTATTCTAAGATAGAATAGGGGGTATATACCCTATTTTTATAAATAAGGTGAATTTTATATATTATTATTTATGTCATGAGGATGATATAAAAAAAATCCTTTTAATAGGTCAGTTGGCCTTCCAATCTTCTCAAAACCTTTAAAACATGCCTAAAAGAGGTAAACTACATTAAAACCCTTCTCAAGTGGACTATGTATGCATAGTTAGAAAATTTATTTTTCATTATATATTATTTGAGATATATATATAGAGACATCAACACCTATAGTAGCCCTATATGCAGAACTTGTTAGTCTAGGGTAGTGACTTAATTTTTTATGTTCAAATGGTGTCTCAAAGGATTAAAAACAAAGGGAATTGATTCACAAACATGGTGTTTGACATAAAATATGTTCAATTATATAATTTTTCATCATGATGAATCTCAATTAGGGCTATATTCACCTATAGGTTAGGTGTTCCAGTCAAGGAAATGACTTGAGAATGAGGACCTAAGTGATAATTTAGAGTTACTTAAGGAGACTAATGGGTAAGGAAAGTTATACTAGGTTAGATAATAATTTTACACACACACACACACACACACACACTAGTATAACTTTCCTTACCCATTAGTCTCCTTAATTAACTCTAAATTATCACTTAGGTCCTCATTCTCAACTCATTGCCTTGATTGGGACACCTAACCTGTAGGTGCATATAACCCTAATTCAGATTGATCATCATGAAAAATTATATAATTGAACATATTTTATGTCAAACACCATGTTTGTGAATTAATTCCCTTTGTTTTTAATCCTTTGAGACACCATTTGAACATAAAAAATTAAGTCACTACCCTAGACTAACAAGTTCTACGTATAGGGCTACTATAGGTGTTGATGCCTCTATATGGATTTAGTCACAGTGAATTAAGACTATTTAATACTATTAAAACCATGATAAAATAATTCCCACTCACTTGTCACTCCCATTTTTTTATACAAATCTTACAATCCTTGTTTCCCAACTCTATGTATTGTTGGCTAAGATATCCCTTTTCAACCCCTATTGTAGGTGTTCATGGCCTAAAAGGACCTTAGATATGATGTTTAAATCCTTACTTGAAGTTTTTTATTCTTATGGATAAATTTATTGATTTATTTCTTCACCATATTACTCATTTCAAGCATTATACATGCACCTTAACTTACTAGACTGTGACCTTTTTGATTGATAATTGAGAAACCCTACCTTTCAACCCTTGTAGGTGCCTGTAGCTATAATCTACTTGTTCCAAGTCATAAAAGTTGAGAAAACCCTTATTAAGGCCTCTAAAATCCATAAGATACTTGACTTCACTTTATAATCACCTTGATTGTGTTAAATCACAATCAAAACTCATGAAACTAGCTCACTATTTACATCTTTAATACTATGGTTGTAGGTGTATATTTCTTGCCTATTGTACAGACAAGAAGTGTGCAAATGAAGCAAGACACGGGTATGCCATTCTCTCCTTGATGATATTTATGTCATATTGTGTTCCATACAACCCATGAAACTACTTTATCCATAAGTGAATGTATTATTGATCACTAAAGGCATCAAAATGCCATTTACATCTTTAAGCCTATAGATGTTTGTAAAGCATCTTAGTGTGTTTTGTAACATGTTTGGACCCTAAAAACTCCCATCTTTAGTTTTCACCATCTCTTAAAACTTTTCACACTCATTATACATGCCAATTAATAAAATATTAATATAACTATATGTTTCAATTTACATAAAAAACAAAGTATAAGATATTTATAAACCTTTTGGACCTCTGTTTGATTATTTTAGGGGCAAAGGCCTTAAAATCTCAATCAATTTCATGTTTGAATATTTCCTTGACTTATGTTGACAACATATCACTTCAAATGAATTATGGTGCTCTTTTAATCATGTTAAGATCTTAGTAATGGTTTCACTACATATCTCACACTCCATATATGTCTTTAGCTCTTTGTTCAGACCATCTATAGGTGGTGATTCACAAGTCTGCAGTAATGAGGAAACCTCAAATAGTGAATAAGAAAAAATATCCTAGTGATTTTTAAATTCCATTCCAAGACTTAAACTAGCCTCTTTCCACTTATAATGGTTTTGAAAAAGTATTAACATATCCCATTCAACATAAAATACTCTCCTAAGCACCTGTATGTAAGCATATCATGGCAAATTGAAAAGATAGATTATACATGACTACAAATCTTATGAAATTTTAATTTTAATGTCAGATTATAAGGTAAATTAGGATAAAATCACTTTATTAACAATATAATGAATCTATAATAACCACATAAAACCATGAAAATTCATGCAATTCCTAAAAAGAAAGGAAAACTGTCAATCAACCCAAAATGGACCATTCTAATTTTTTTGGATAAATAGAATGTAAAAAACACTCCATGTTTGAAAAAAATCATGGTAAGTGTTATATTACATATAAAAAATCTTTTGGAAATAAACTCAACAACTAAACCATACAAAATTTCTCAAACAAGGCCCAAAACTGAAACATGCACATATTAATAGGCAATTTTACAAGGTCAACTTCAAATAAATGGTTCTTGAAGCATAGGATACCATTTCTAAAAATTATAATTTTTCTTTTAAGGTCTCATATTTTATAATAACCTCCCAAAATCATTTTTCTTGAAACTACTTGTGTTGTTCGTACTGAGCAAAAACCTGAAAGTGACTTCACTCTGCCAAGAAGGAGGAAAAGAGAAATGAATAATTTTGAGCTATAAATAGCATACTCAAATTAAAAAAACATTTATTTTAGTTTAATAATATTAGTATACACCCCCTAGACCCATTCCACATGGAAAAATTCACAAGGAGGCTGTATAAGTGCCTAAATCTTCTTGTTTCATTAAAAAACTATCCTTTCTTCTACATAACATGCAATTTTTAGTTAGTGACAATTAATACAGACCTCCTAGGACACATGGTGCATGAAATAATAATTTTTAAATTTTAAAAATCCAAATAAACCCATTAAAATAAAAAAATGCACCATTTAGGGTATAAAGCATTAAATGCAACATTTAGACCCCTCAAAATGACTTAAAATAATAAATGGACCTAAGAAACAAATGACCAAAGCTAGTACAACATTAAATGACATTAAAAAACCTATGAAACACTTTATAAAATTTATATAAACCCATTATATACTTTAAAAATGATTGTTTTACCTATAGGTTCCCTAATTTGACTAAAAAATCAAATCTAGTCAAAAAATTGGTGACTCATAGGGGTAGTATGCCTATTATACTAACTAGAATAGTAGCCTTATTAGTCCATTAGGATTATGGATTAATTTAAGGGATAAGACAAAAAAATAACCTTTGAGCATGACCAATATAATAAGTGACTACCTCAAACATACAAAGGAAAAGGACACACATAACAAAGAAAATAAACATGCACAAGACACACATGTGCTCAAGGCACTTAGGAGAAATAATGGACAACTACTATATACAACTAACCATAGAAATACCTCCCCCTAAATCAAAATGTAAGATTGATATTCCTCTTATTTCATGGCATGAAGGATTGGAAGAGTCAAGAATCCTTTTTTCTCTTAGCATTACTACCTCCATGCCTCTTACAAAGTCTACCAACCTCATTGGCATGATGCTCATTAAGAACCTAGCAACTCCAAACAATCTGACCAAGAAAATGAACTCTTATTGTACATTATAACTTGTTTCAAGTTTTTTTCCATTCAATTTCTCATTATCAACTTCCACCCTCTCTATAGGCATGATTTCAAAAGGATTGATTTCATGTTCCTTAGAATTTTTAGGCCAATATGATCTTTATTCATCCTTCAAGATATGATGAGTTCCTTCTAGAGGGTGATATCCCCTCTTGATTGTAATGAAATTACTTCAAGAATTAAGTATAATAGCAGAATTATATCCAAATATGACTGAAATATATCCAAATATATGATAATAGATAAGCCACTTTGAGGGGGAAACCTCCACAAGCTTCAATAAGAGCAAAATTCACCATATGATGATAAATAATTACCCACTACCTCTTATATATAGTCTATCTAGGCCATGGTTACTGCATAGGCTAACCTACTAATCAAAAGAAAGCATAGATAAATGTAATATAACATCAAAGAGGGATAAGTAAGCCACAAGTCAGCTAATACTATCCTCATACATGTGATAGGTTAGGGGCATAGCATGCCCTTCCCCTTCAAACCAATGTTGTCCTCAACATTGAACAACTCTGGATGTTGTTATAAAAAATCTTCACCTTCCCAAGTTGCATCTTCACTACTTTGGTTTTTCCACTTGATCAAATATTCCCTAATCTCTTTGGTTCTCAACCTCTTAGTATGTGTTTGGAGGATCTTCTCTGGTTCCAAAATGACTTGTCCTTATTCATCTAGTTCTAGGAGCTCTGTTTGGGTGGAAAATTTCTATCTAATGACCTTCTTCAAATAGGAAACATGAAATACTGGGTGTATGTGAGATGAATCAGGTAACTCAAGATTGTAAGCCACACTTCCAATTTTTTGTAGAACTTGATAAGGGTTATAATACTTAAGAGAGTTTGTTGTCCATTTTCTATTGCTTCAAGGAAATCTACTTGTAAGGCTACAAATGAATAAATATCAAGTCAGCCACCTCAAAATTTCATTCACTATGGTGTTGATTTGTTTGTTGCTTCATCTTATTTTGTGCCAAGGCCAAATTCTCTCTCAAACTAGCCAAAACCTCTTGTTGATGTTGAATGTGCTCTTCCACATCTCGAACCTTGATGTGCACCTTTAATGAAGAAGTGATGGAAGGTGGATGGTAACCATATAGTGCTATAAATGGAGACATTTTAGAAGAGGTATGGAAAGATGTGTTATACCACCATTCTGCAAGTGGTAGCCATTTAACCCAATGTTCTTATTTATCTGATACAAAACAATGGAGTTACCCCTCTAAACATTTGTTAACCACTTCAGTTTGTCCATCGGATTGGGGGTGGTAAGATGAGCTATGAGCTAGCTGAGTACCCAAAAAATAAAATAGTTCAGTCCAAAAATTACTAGTGAAAATAGGATCATGATCACTTATAATTATTTCTGGGGTTCCATGTAATTTGAGAACTGATTCCATAAAAATGGCCACTACTGTACTTGATGAAAATGGGTGTTAGAGAGCAAAAAAATGGGCATATTTTTTAAGCCTATCCACAATGACCAAAATAAAATTCTTACCTTCAGAACAAGGTAACCCAGTGATGAAATCCATGGAAACCTCCTCCCACCTTTGACTAGGAATTGCTAATGGTTGTAACAAACATGGGGTCTTAATTGTTTCACCTTTATTCTATTGGCATATCAAGCATTATTCCACAAACTTTTGTACATCTCCCTTGAGTCCTTCCCAAAATAATTCTTTCTTAATTCTATGATAAGTTTTCAAGAACCCTGAGTGTCCCCCAATTGGAGATGCATGCAACTATGCAAGAATCTTAGGCTTAAGCTCCAAATTTTTGCACAAGTATAACCTACCCTTATACCATAAGACATTACCTTTCCATTCAAGTTTGTCAGAGGATAAATTACCTTGCTGGAGATTCTGAATTAGAACTTGTGTATCCTTGTCTTGCTCATATTCTAACCTAGCTTCATCCACCCAATCTACTTGCAACATGGACATTGCACAAAGTAATGCTTCTGTGGATGCATCCTGTCTGGATAGTACATCTGCTACTACATTATCTTTACCCTTCTTGTAGATGATTTCAAAATCATAACCCAACATTTTGGTTACCCATTTTTGTTGTTCCTCAGATGATAGTCTTTGCTCAAAAAAGTATTTGAGACTATCATGATCCGTTTTCACCTTAAAGTGTCTACCCATCAGATAAGGCCTCTATTGTTTAACTGCATGAAGAATAGCCATCATTTCTTTCTCATAGATAGGTTTTTGTAGATTATTACCTTTGAATTGATGACTTTCAAATGCAATGGGTCTTTCTTCCTACATTATTATTGCCCCCAATCCAGACCCAGAAGCATCACATTCAACAGTGAATGTCTTTGAGAAGTTTGGAGTAGCCAAAATTGGAGTGGTGCACATAGTTAATTTTAGTTTCTCACATGCTTTGGTGGCATCACCATTCCAATGGAAATCATCCTTCTTTAGCAATGCAGTGAGTGGAGCTGCTATGCTATCATAACCTTTCACAAATCTTCTATAGTAACCAGTTAGTCTAAGGAACCCTTAAAGGTTTTTGAGAGTTTTTGGCATGGGCCATTCCATTATCACTTTGATCTTCTGGGGATCAACTTTGACACCTTCATGGGAAACAATGTGACTAAGGTACTCTACCTATTGTACTCCATAAGTACATTTGGATGGCTTCACATAAAGTTGGTGCTTCTCCAAAACTATCAACCCCTGTTTCACATGTTGCAAATGTGCTTCCCATGTCTGACTATAAATCAATATGTCATCAAAGAAAACTAGCACAAACATCCTTAAAAAAGGCCTAAAAATAGTGTTCATCAAGCTTTGAAAAGTAGATGGTGCATTTGTAAGACCAAATGGCATTACCAAAAACTCATAATGACCCTCATGTGTTCTAAAAGTAGTTTTATGAACATCTTCATCCTTGATTCTAATTTGATGGTACCCCAAGTGAAGATCCAATTTTGTGAAATAATTCACACCATGCAACTCATCAAGTAAATCATCAATTACTAGAATAGGAAACTTATCTTTGATGGTGTACTTGTTGAGTTCCCTATAATCTGGGCACATCCTCCATGTGTCATCCTTCTTCTGCACCATGACCACTGGTGATGAATATGCACTTTGGCTATGCTTGATGATCCCTACCTCTAGCATCTCATGGACCATCTTTTTAATTTCACTCTTTTGTGCATATGGATATTTATATGGTCTAATATTTGGTGGTTGACTACCTATAATTAGTTGAATGGCATGATCATGTTCTCTTTTTGGTGGTAGTCCTTTCGACATGGCCCCAAAAATAGATGAGTGGTCCTCAATAATTATCTGTAGATCAGGATGTGTAGATACCTATGTGGGTTGAACTTCTATGGAGCATAATCATGAACTAATTCCCTCTACCCCCTTTTTTAGCATCTTGGTCATCTAATGTGAACTAATCAATTGTGGAGATTTTGCATGTAATCCACATAGTTCAATTTTCTTACCTTCAGAATGAAAGTGCATGAATAGTTCTTGGAAGTTCATCTCAATGGTACCTAAGGTTGTGAGCCATTGGACTCCCAAAATAATGTCTGTGTTACCCATGGGAATAGCAAACATAAGAGAGTCAAGATTTTACCCACCCATAGTAAGCTTAATACTATGGCATTTTCCTCAATAATTAATTGTGCCACCATCTATAATCATGACTTGAAATTCTGGTGCTGGGTAGATGAAATAGTCAATTGAGTGGTGAACTTATGGTTTATAAAGTTATGTGTGCTCCCTGAATCAATCAACACTATCACCTTCTATTTCTTAAGGAAACCCACCACCTTAAGAGTTTGTGGAGTGCTAATACCTGCAAGTGCATGACAAGAGATTTTAGGTTGGGAATCTTTAGGTACCTCCTCTATATCTTCCCCATCATCATTAGAGGCATCATCTGCTTCTTCATCTTCATTTGGTCCCTCAATATAGAATAACTTCTTCTCATCACATCTATGTCCTTTACTCCACTTGCTGTCACAACTGAAACATAATCCTTTTACACACTTCTCTTTAATTTGCTGAGGGGTCAATCTAGTAGGTGGAGGAAATGTTGGTGATGATATCGTATGATCTTTGAAGTGAGTGAATGGCTACTTCTTGTTGGCTATGAATTTTTCCTCAGATCTACATGCCATGATAATAGAATCAAAAATCTTAAGTGGATTAAACATGCATACCTCATGTTGAATGTGGTCCTTGAGTCCACCCAAACATAGGTCATTCAAGTTTTCTTCAGAAATTGTCTCCACACGTAAGGACAAGTTCTAAAAATGATGAATATAATCCTTGACAGAGCTAGTTTGTCACAATTTTGCCAGTTGGATGAAGTAATTCTCTATCACACTATTGCCATAGTGTAATTGTAGCTCCTTTGTAAAAATTGACCAGGTGACATTGAGAGTCATCTTTTTCTTTTGAGCACACAACCATCGATACCAAATGAATTGATCAGGTTCAAGATACAAGGATACCATGATAACCTTGTGTCCACTTGGAATCTGAAATAGGTCAAAAAAAATCTCCATTTGGTTGATCTAATTGAGTGGATCTTTTCCATCAAATTTGTGCATATCCACCTTTGGTAATAGGTTCCTCTGTGGCCATGGAGTTTGATTTGAAGTAGACTGGTTAGGAGAACCACCCTAGTGGGTTTGTGCAATAGAGTTAGCTCAATGATTTGACTGATTAATGTTCAAAGCCATCATGATATCTCCCAAACTACCTTGTATGGATTACATATTAGATTGTATGTCTTGCACCTCACTCTGAATGCCTTGCACACTATAGTCAAGCTGACTCACTTTGTGATCTATGTCAAAAAATCCTGGTACAAAGGGTCTAGTACATCCCCCTTCTGACTCCATCTCTTCCTTTTTAGGAGTTTTACCTAGAGTTTCATCACCCTTTCCTCAGCCTCGAGTTTGTGGACTTGCCATAAAAGGGTTTTACAATGTCGACCCTTATTGGCACTTTTGACCCAACTTTGACCAAGCAATTTTGGAATTATTTCGGCCTCAAATCAAAATATACAAAGAACATACATTATCCAAATTTTTCTAAGATTTCCAAAAATGTAAATAACTCAGAAAAATTCTTTGAATTACACACTATAGAGCAATTTTATGAAAAACCATAAAATAGTGATAACTTTTGTAAAATAGATCCAAATGAGCTAAAATTTTAATGGAATCTTAATTTGATTATTTAACACCTTTATGAAAAATTTTGCATATAAATTCTCAACCTTTTTTTATATATCACAAAATTTAAAAATTTAGTGTTTCGCCCACAAGATTGCCCAAATCGTAGCTCTGATACCACTTGTAATGAAATTACTTCAAGAATTAAGTATAATAGAATAATTATATCCAAATATGACTGAAATATATCCAAATATATGATAATATATAAGCCATTTCGAGGGGTCAACCTCCACAAGCTTCAATAAGAGCAGAATTCACCATATGATGATACATAATTACCCACTACCTCCTATATATAGTCTATCTAGGCCATGGTTACTCCATAGGCCGACCTACTAATCAAAATAAATCATAGATAAATGTAATATAACATCAAAGAGGGATAAGTAAGCCACAATTTGGATAATACTATCCTCATACATGTGATAGGTTAGGGGCATAGCATTGATTAATTAAAATATATCATTCTCAAATTCACAAACCTCTTGAAAGGATAAATTTGAAAGCTTATTTCTCCTTTGCATACTTACTTGAGTCCTATTGCTACCTTCTCCATCTTTGATCAGTTCATAGTCTCCTTGGAGAGGAGTATAGCCTGCTCTAATGACTTCAAACAAGTCATCCAAATATTGATTAATAACTTGCTCATGTTCATCTATAGTATCTTGTAAAGTGAGGAAAGAGTTAATGATCATTTCTTCTTCTTTGGAAAAAAGGAAACATCCTTCTTCAAAAGCTTGTGAATTATCCTTTTGTTCACTGAGGGGAGTGCTAATGGTGATCTCCTCCTCATAAACACTCATGAAGTCTTCTTGATTAGCGATGAATTGATCATATTCTTCTTCATTTTCATCTCTCAAGATAGGCTCTTCAACACAAAGAAAGCATTATTCATCAACCAAGCAAAGAGATTCAACATAAGGACTTACCTCCTCTTTATCACCCAAGACTCTTAATGGCTTTTAAATTAAACTTCAACTATGATAATCTAATTTCTTTGTTCAAGGGATGCAATATCTTCAAATTCCTTCATGGTGATGCCAAAACTAAGCATTTTTAAATCATGTGACTTAGCCAAATGAGGCTTCCAAAGAGGTATGTTTTTTTCAAGTAAGAGCTCTCTTTCCTTGTCAACTAACTACTTCTCTTTTGGTTCCCACACCATAGGTCGATCAAGGAAAAGGGTAATGGGATGAGGACAAAAGGAACTAGTTGGTGGAGATGGGATATAGAGTTTAAAATTAGATTGAGAGTTCAATATAGGAGGTTATTTAATAAGCTCTTAAGGGAGGGGAGATGGGGTGTGTTTGGTCATAGGATATTCTCTTATGTCTAAACCTTCCATCTCAACTTGACTTAAAAATCTCATCTTTGTGACTAATTTCTCTATTTTCTTGGCTAGGTTTTCTTGGAAAATATTCTCTTGAAGTTGATAGGAATCATTATGGGAATAAGGATTTCATGAAGGCTGCCATGGTATATATGGGGCTTCATGAGGAAGGGTGGGAAGGATTTTAAAATGGTCAACTCCATTCTTCACTTCAAACTCTTGGACTATGCTCTTATCTTCTTTATTACCCCATGACTCTACTACCTTACTCCAGATCATGATTTTAGGATTCAAACTCTCTTCTTGAGGAAATTAGGAGAGGTTCTTATAGGA
Organism: Torreya grandis; assembly: GCA_037957365.1. Taxonomy (NCBI): domain Eukaryota; kingdom Viridiplantae; phylum Streptophyta; class Pinopsida; order Cupressales; family Taxaceae; genus Torreya; species Torreya grandis. Next base: position 2,771,286 of record JARHVA010001989.1, on the reverse strand, counting down.
TCAAGATTATCTTTAATTTAATACTCTTTGATAAGACTTTTCTCCTCTTTCTTTCCCCATGACTCAACTACATTACTCCAGCTTAGGACATTTGGATTATAGGTCTCTTTTTTAGGTGGTGGAAATGCAACATGAGAGGGAAATGGGGAATTTAACTCGATTTATTTTACTACTAATAAAGACTACTAGATATGCATGTTAGCCAACTCAATCTGTCTATTAAGATTATCTTCAAACATAAGGATTCTCTTTTGAAATATCTCCTTCAAAAGATTGGGAAGAGGATGGCTTTGGTATCCTTAAATAGGCTCATGATTAGGGGTTTGATATGGCTAATAGGAAACTTTAGGAAGTGGATAAAAATGATGATAAGTATGGTGAGGTTATCTTTCATGAACTTCTATAATAATCTCCAAGGAAGAAATTAGACCACTTACATCAACCATATCACCAGCAAGCCTTTGCCAATTGGCCTTCTCTATAGGTACCCATTCTCTGTTGACCAAATCCAATGCATCTCTTACCTTTTGAAAGACATGATTAGGAACTTATATACCATATCCTCTTTGTGTGTCAAGATCCAACATGTATCTTTCATAGGCCAAAAGTGTTTATTTGAAGGTGGAGATGGGCTAATTAGAGAAAGGAATAGGTTGACTAGGAGGGGTTAAACATAGAGAATGCTGGTTATAATACTAATAAAATTCATTATAGTGTTGAAAATGGTCATATTGGGACTGACCAAGGACTTGTTTATATTAGTATGGGGTGACACAAGCTTGAATTATCTCACCAACTTATAAAGAACAAAATTCATAACCATAGGCAGCCATGAAACTTCAGTTCAAGTGAGAACATAAAGAAACACACTACCAAATTTCCTAAAAGGACCAATCAGACTTATTAACCAACTGATATGTCTTTGGAGTTGCCATCAGTGTTTGTAAAGATGCCTTCAAAGGTTGATTATTGAGAGACAACATGAAAAATATCACAATCTCTTGTAAAAAGAGTCCCATTGGGTATGCCAAAAACAATTATCATTTGGATTTTCACCCTTTGAGGATATTCCAAGGCTCTCCTCATCCAAGTGGCATAATGGAATAACTTTTGGGCTATGGGCAGCCTAAGGAATGAAGTGATTATCTAGATAGGGCTAGCTCCCTTGATGTACTACTTGACTACAACTACTACTAACTCTTTGGGGTGAAAAGGGAGAGAGAAATGAAATTAAAGATAAAATAATAGAGTTGATACACTAGATATATTGATGACATCCAACCACATGTATATGACACTTAAGATCAAACAACAAACTAAACACACACTTTCCCAATCTACAATTTCTTGCATCAATGTTACATTGTGAGGTTAAGATGAACATTTAGGATATAAGGAATAGATAAGAGGACTTTAATGGCACTGATGAAGAGACAAACTCACTTATTCCTTGTCATATCTTAATAAAACTTCACATTCCCTATAAGAAGAAGTTTCCCAACTATAAATAGGTTATAAGAATGAGTTAGCATGCTATGAAAACAAGAGTAGCACTTAAGAAAAATAAAAAAATTGAAGTAAAAACACTAATTAAAGTCATGTAATAGGTAACACTTAGTAATTTTATTGATAAAAAGGTGTAAAAGTGATCAGGGCTTCACCATACTTAGGTGGAGCATCCCCCACAATGCCAAAATTGCCAAATCTTATAGAGTTTATGAGAGAGAGAAAGAGAAGTCCAAGTGTTACAAGTACACTTTTAAATATCATAATTTTATTTATCCATTCATTATAAGGTTATATGGGTTGAAACATGTAAGGATAGGAGCAACAAGTTTCAATCCAAGTCACAAATTTGAAGAAAAGTGGCATAAAAACACTGCCTTCTTGATTGGGCCCATTTAAACGTCTTATAACTGATATATAGAAAGTATAATGATTATAATTAAAGTTAGGGATATAATAAATTCCTCTCCATTCATTTTTTACATTCTTGGTCTTCTGGAGTCAAATGAAAATGAGCCATCATCATCTGTTGTCTTGAAAATTACCCTTCCATGCACCCTACACACTTGGCCTCAAAATTGGCATCAATTGTCCATTAAAATAAATGGTATGGAGTTAATGACAATTTTTAAGACCATAAATTTCCTTGGAATAATCAGGGGCACCTTAAAATTACTTTACTTGAATCTTTTCTCCCCTCTCTTTAACTTGTGCACTAGGGGAGTTTCAACTGGCTAAAAGTAATGGCCTGGTTTAATCACTTATAAGTTTTTTAATGAGATTAAATTAATATTTGGATTTATATTAAGTTATAATATTCTACCCAAACTTTATTTCATCTTCTAATTCCTCTTGTAGCCTATTGAACACATAAAATAGTGAAAAAATGCCTATTTTTACCCCCATCTATACAAGTTTATATAGAAGAAAATGTGTGGAGTATCATAGGGAGGTCCTATACAATTTAAAATATATATTTTATGAAAAATATTCCATTTTAGTACCTTTCCAACTTAATTTTCCAAGATTAGTCCTTAGTAAGGGTTTAGTAGGGTTTTAGGCTTGTTTTCACCCTTAAGCTTGTTTCATAAAAACTTTACATTGGAGTTGCAAAAAAGTTCCATAATTTTTTTTTTTGAATACCCTTCCTAGCTTCCATAAACCCCTCTGGTATCCATGCAAATCCTTATGGGAGATGTGAACTTCTAAAGATGGCCTCTTGGGCTTGTTTTCTTCATTTTTGCAAGTCTGAGTTGATTTTAAGCTCACAAAAGGATTCCTGATGTTTTAATTTCACTTTTAGAGTTCAAAAATATCTTTAGTAATCCTCTAATCATGTTTTAATATGGGATAAATCACTTATAGGTCTAAAAGTGTGAGTGGTCATCCATTTGGGGCATTAGGTTTGTATATTTTCCCTGAGGCCTATTTTGTCTTTTGAAGTTCAACATGGCCTTTAATGGTTTTATTTTCCTTCTAATGGTTCAAATGCATATTTATAAATCCAATTCACATGTTATAATATCTTATAAAGTTCACTTCAAAGTGGAAATAAAAGTGACCTCCTCATCTAGCATTAGGCTTTGATGTGTTTGGCAGGTTTAACTACAACTCTAGTAGGTTAGACTTCCCTATTGGTTTATTGAATCTTGTGAAGTGCTTCCATGTTTGTATTATGATCTATTTTTATTTCCAAACATTACTTCAATGTATCCCCCACTCCTATTTCATCCCTTTTACCTTCTTCACACAAACTATCGATCTATGCACAAGAGAGAGTACCCCTATTCTGAGATAGAATAGGGGGTATATACCTTTTTTTTTAAAATAGTGTGAATGTTATATAGTATTATTTATGTCATGAGGATGATATACACAAAAAATCAGCCTTTTAATATGTCAATTGGACTTCCAATCCTCTCAAAACCTTCAAAACATGCCTAAAAGAGGTAAACTGCATTGAAACCCTTCTCAAGTGGACTATGTATGCATAGTTGGAGACTTTATTTTTATTTCTATATTATCTATGATATATGTATGAAACATTCTTACCTGACCTAGGATAACTTTATTTACCCATTAGTCTCCTTAAGTAACTCTAAATTATCACTTAGGTCCTCATTCTCAATTCACTGCCTTGACTGGGACACCTAGCTTGTAGGTGCATATAGCCCTATTTGAGATTGATCATGATGAAAAATGATCTCCTTGAACCTATTTTATGTAAAAAACCATGTGTTTGAATCAATTACATTCTTTTTAATCCCTTGAGACACCACTTGAACATAAAAAACCAAGTCACTACCCTAGATTGACAAGTTCTACGTATAGGCATATTATAGGCATTGATGCTTCTATATGGATTTATTAATAGTGAATTAAGAATAATTAGTAATATTAAAACCATGATAAAATTATTCCCACTCACTTTTCACTCCCATTTTGTCAGATAAATCATACAAGCCTTGTTTCTCAACTCTATGGATTGTTGGCTAGGATATCCCCTTTTAACCCCTGTTGTAGGTGTTCATGGCCCCTGTTGTAGGTGTTCATGGCCTAAAAGGACCTTGGATATGATTTTTATATCCTTACTTGAAGTTTTTTATGCTTATTTATAATTTTATTGATTTTTTGGTTCACCATATTACTCATTTAAATAATTATACATGCACCCTAACTCACTAGACTATGACCTTTTTGACTGAGAATTGAGAAACCCTACCTTTCAACCCCTGTAGGTTCCTATAGATATAATCCACTTGTTCCAAGTCAAAAAAGTTGAGACAAAACTCATTAAGGCCTATAAAATCCATAAGGTACTTTATTTCAATTTATAATCACCTTGATTGTGTTAAATCGCCATAAAAACTCATGAAACTAGCTCACTGTTTACATCTTTAGTTGTCACCATCTTTTCAAACTTTAAAAACTCATTATATGTGCCAAGTAATAGAATATTAATATAAATATATGTTTCAATTCTCATAACAAACAATGTATAAGATATTTATAAAACCTTTTGGACCTCTATTTGATTCTTTTAGGGACAAAGGCCTTGAAATCTCAATCACTTTCATGTTTCAAGATTTCCTTTCTTTATGTTGCCAACATATCACTTCAAATGCATTATGGTTATATTTTAATAATATTAATATCCTAGTAATGGTTGAACTACATATATTACACTCCATATATGTCTTTATCTCTTTGTTCAGACCATCTGTAAGTGTTGATTCATAGGTCTACAGTAATGAGGAAACCTCAAATATTGAATAAGAAACAATATCCTAGTGAGCTTTAAATTCACTTCCATGAATTAAAATTGTATTTTTATACTTATAATGGTTTTTTAAAAGTATTAACATATCCCATTAAATATAAAATACTCTCCTAAGCTCCTGTATGTAAGCATATCATGGCAAATTGAAAAGATAGATTATACATGACTAAAAATCTTATAAAATTTTCATTTTAAAGTGAGATTATAAGGTGAAAGGAGGATAAAATCACTTTATTAACAATATTATTAATCTATAATAACCATGTAAAACGATGAAAAAGCATGTAATTCCTAAAAATAGAGGAAAATTGCCAATCAACCTAGAATGGACCACTCTACAAATTTTGGATAAATATCATGTAAAAACCCATCAAATTTTTAAAAAAAAATGATTTTAAGTGTTATATTACATATCTTACATCCTCTGGAATCAAACTTAGTAATTGAACCATACAAAATTTCTCAAACAAGGTCCAAAACTAAAAGGTGCACAGATTGATATGTAGTTTTGGAAGGTCAAATTAAATTTAATGGTTCATGAAGCATGGGAAAAAATTACTCAAAGTTATTATATTTATTTTAAGGTATACTAGTTTATAATAACCTACCAAAATTATTTTTCTTGAAACTACATGTGTTATTCGTATTGAGCAAAAACCTGCAAGTGACTTCACTATGCCAAGAAGGAGGAAAAGAGAGATGAATGGTTTTGAGCTATAAATATCATAATAAGATAAAAAACATTTATTTTATTTTAATAAGATTAAAATACACCTCATGGACCCATCCCATGTGGCACACTTCCCAAGGAGGCCATATAAGTGCCCAAATCTTCTCCTTTCACTAAGAAACTATCCTTTCTTATACATAACCTATAGTTTTCAGTTAGTGAAAATTAATAAAGACATATTATGACACATGGTTCATGAAATAATAATTTTTAACTTGAAAAAATCCTAAAAAAACCCATACAAAATATTAAATACACCAGTTAGACCCTTCAAAATAACTTAAAATGATAAATGGACATAGGAAATAAATGACCAAAGCTATTACAACACTAAATGACCTTAATAAACCTATGAAACACTTTATAATTTATATATAAACCCCCTATAGGCTTGAAAAATTAATTTTTTACTTATAGGTACCCCAATTTGACTAAAAAGTCAAATTTGGTCAACACTTAGAGAACTTGATAAAATAATGGTGTAGATAGCCCATCAAGGTTATTGAAATATTTATTCCATCCAAAAAAACTCAGCCACATCAAAGACAAAATTAAAGTATGGAAAAAATTAGTGTTTTGGAATATCTTCATGTATAAGAATGCCTTGTTAGATGAACTTGATACCTTGGAGGAACAAATGGCAATCCATGGATCAAAAGAAAACTTTGCTAGTTCTGAGAAGGAAATTTTAAGATCCTATCATAACCTAGAATCTAAAGAGGATTCATTATAGAAGTGGAAGTTCAGATGCACTTGGATGAAGGAAGGAGAAATGAACATAATTTTTTCCATCAAGTAATATCTATAAATACAAATTATAATAGAATTTTTGAACTACTCTTTGAAGATGGTTATAAAATCAGATAAAAATAAGTCATGAATAAATAGATCAATCTCCAATTCAAAACATTTCTAAATGAAATAGGATTTACTAACTCTCAGAGGGAGTCTAGTCTCCTTTAAAACCTTCCCTTAGCCATCTCTCAGGAAGATAACTGAGAACTCTACAAACCCCCTTCCATGGAGGAGCTTAGAAATGTGACCTTCTCTATGGATGGAAAGAAGGCACCAAGCCTAGATGGTTTCCCCCCTCTATTATTCCAAATATTCTTAGACATCATACACTTGTAGGTGGAATTTGTGATCTGTGAATTATTTAGGGTTAATACCATTATGAAGTATCTCAATAATACATTATTGGTCCTCATCCCCAAAAAACCATGAGCAAAATAGTTAAAATATTTTAGACCCATAAGTCTATGCTCCACTATTTACAAGATCTATACAAAAAACTTGGTCACTCACCTCTAACTTATGCTTAAATGGATCATCAATGAACAATAAGGTGCCTTTATAGTGGGTAGGAAGATAAATCATGGCATCATAATTATCCATGAAAACCTTTACACGATGAACTCTAATAGGGTAGAAATGTTTCTCAAACATGACATGAACAAATCTTAAGATAGAGTGTCCTGAATATTCTTGGATAAGGTGTTGAGAAAGTTTGGATTTGATGTGGATCTTAGGGACCTGATTCATAGTTTCATGTCCAACCCCAAATACTCAATATTAATAAATGGGGTTATTAAAGGGTTTTTCTCTACCAACCATGGGATTAGGCAAGGTGACCCCTTATCACCATATTTATTCATCATGATGGTAGAAACTTTGGGCAAAATTTTACGAGTGGCTAGGTATCAAAACATAATAAAGGGGATAATGATACCCTAAAAAACTATTTCAATCACTCATGATCAATTCAATGATGACACTTTCCTCTTTAGAGAGGAATCTATGGTGGAAGCAAAATCCCTCAAATTCATCCTTTAAGACTCTGATGGGCATTAAGATGATGCATCAACTTTAGTAAAAGTTTTTCCTTCTTCCTAAATACCCTACCTCCCCTCCAAAAAAAACTATCAAGTATAAGTGGATGCAATACCAGTAACCTACCCTTAGCCTATCTTGGAAAGATACTATTCAAGGGTAAAATTAAAACAAAATTCTAGAACCCATTGGGGGACAAAATATAGAAAAAAACTAGTCAAGTGGAAAGGAACACTCTTCACATAGGTGAGAAGGCTCCAACTTCTCAAAATTTATTTGTAAAGCATACTAGTCTACTTCATGAAATTATTATGCTTCTATAGAAAGATCATGGAGAGAATAAAATAAATAAATAAAATCCTATGGATAGGTGTAGAAGATAAATTCAAATTCCCACTTGTTGCTTGGGAAAAATCCTATCTCCCCATAGCTTTTAGTCGACTCGGCCTAAGACTAGGCAAATGCATGAATCAAGCTCTTACAACCTAATTTAGATGTAAAGTTATGGAATAAGATAACCATTGGACCAGGATCATCAAAGAAAATTATTTGTAGGATAGGTAGGAATATATCCTCCTTTGAGAATGGGCCCCTTAGATGGATCCACCTTTTGGAAAGCCATCTCAATATCAAAACTTCTTCTCAATAAGGGAATCCAATCAAAATATAAGAAATGGTGAAAATATTTACTTCTGGGAATATCCATGGCTAGCACTTTCTCCTCATTCCTTTTCTCCCCTTTGGAAAACCCTAAGTGAGACTTTCAAAACCTCCATAGGCCATAAGGTTAAAGACCACTGGTCACTTACAGAAGGGAGAACTAGGTGGAAGACCCTAACTATAAAGATGAATAATGTAGAAGTCATATAAGGAGTTTAAAATTTTAATATTCAAATTTAATAAATTCAAATTACTACATTACCTAATGAAGACTTTCTTATTTGGTTAGTGGAAGATAGTGGGGAGTACTTAGTGAAGTTAGGGTTCCTGGTCAGCCTTGAATAGGAGGAGGATTGGACATAATAGAGAAATCTATGGATAAATAACCACACAACTAAGGTTAAAATATTTTTCTAGATTACAACTGAGGATACAATCCTCACCATTGATAAGCTAACTAAGCATGGAATGACCATCCCCAATAGGTACATTACCTGCAAATCTACCCTAGAATATGTGTCCCAACTCTTCCTTGATTCTTTAGGTAAACTATCTAAAACTTTATCCTTTTTCTCTTTAATATGTCTTGGATTAATCCAAACTCCATTGTTGACCTCATCATCTAGTGGAAACCCCTTAGAAGCTTCTCTCCTTTTCTTTTTTATGGTCCTTTGCCCTTCCCCATTTATTTTAGTAAATATGGATTATCAAGAATGCCTATATTTTTTATCAAAAAATATGTAGTACAATGATCTCTTTCCACCAATTATATACTATTTTTTATAATAATTGGAGAGTGGTGATACCCATAAAAAAGGGTTGCCTTCTAGGCTAAACATGTCATCCTTAACAAATAGAACCTTATCCCTCTCCCAGTATTAACATGGATAGAAGACTCATGAAATGGGAGGGTCCCCCAAAATATGGATAAATTTAAACTTTTATGGAGCATCTAGGGGAAAGCTAGATAGTGAAAGAGGTGGTGAGTTATTATAGATGAGTTTGGGGTGGTTATATCTACCTAGATGAGACCTATGGGGGTTGAAACCAACCATGTGGCTAAGGCCAAAGCTACCATTTGGGACATCTAGTTGATAATCCAACTCAAAATATCTAAGTTGGTAATTTAATGGGATTAACTAAACATACTTAACACCCTTTTGGGAAAATCAATCCCCTCTTACTCTATTAGTTAACTCATTGTTTATGTCATTGGTCTTCTCTAGTCTAATAGTGAATTTTTATCCACCCACATCGATCAAGAGGGAAATGATTTAGTAGATGGCCTTGTAAACATGAAATTTACTAACCTTGACTTAATCATTAGTTTTGACCCACTAACATCCCTCTCATATCTCCCCCTGATTATTCATGATTTACAAAATTCCCATGTCTAGCTAAAGGCTAAAGGCACACATGTGAATGGATATCACACCTAAGATAAGATTTATTCACACTAAGTATCATGATTATGACACTAATTTAAAATTCAAGGATGATTTATATTATATTAAAAAGAACCATGATTATAGTAATTGGATAAAATAAGACTATAACAGCTCAAACTATCATTCCACACTCTACATTTTTCACTACCTGAGTAAGAAAAAGAACATAGTAATGAGAGGAGATAGGGATATGTGTGAGCCAATATATTGTGCCAAAGTATAAGAAAATCATAAGGTATATAGGAATTTAAAAAATGGGACTTATAGAATTTATGCTTCACATTGAAGGCCATGATGAAATTTGGCTAAGAATTTTGCCATGGGGTGGAAATAGAGGCAAGTCATGTTCAAGGGCACCAGAGTCAACATCACCAAGGATCTAGTCAAGGAAGTCACAGGAATGTCTTACGAGGGAACAAAAAAATTGAAGGACAAGAGGAGAAAATATGTGGTAATGCAAATGTTCTTTGAAATAGACTCAACCTTCCAAACTGATAAAAAGGGATACCCCAGAGCTAATCTTATAAGGTGTTATCTAGGCATCTGCCTCTAGGTAATGAAATATTTAACTCTTGAGAGAAAATTTACTTACATATTTTCCCATCACTTCCTACCTTTAAACCACTTCAAGGGTCACCATATCATCCTCCCTTACTACCTACTCATTTCCCTTGAATGTAATGTCTTAACCTTTAAAGAAAACCTCTCCTCTAACTTGGTACACTAGGGGTTAATATTCCTCACCAAAAAAGGGAAACCATTAACGAGCATTGAGATCACCCTAGATGAAATCATAAATGTAAAAAGTTAAGGTGATGCCTAAAAAAACTCCACTAAATACTAGGAGTAAGAGCCATATTCACCTTTCCCCTACCAAGTCTCCCCTCCTCTCTCCTGAACTATTGATAAGAAGGAAAAAGAAAGTCCTGAGATTCACCCTCATTAAAGAAGAAAGATGAGGAGAAGGTTATCATAAGTCTAGAGGTCCCCCAAGTATTAAAAAATCTAACTTTAAAATTTATGAGATGAAGGTTGTGGAAGTTAGGAGTGGTAAAGGCAGGGAAATGGTAAACCTTCTTGAAATAATTAGGTAGAATCTAATGGAATATGATAAAAACTTATAGAGTATGGGATGAACATTGGTCCCACTATGGAATAGTGGAAAAATCTAAAATTGGAGTTAATAGGATGATAGAGGTTGGGGTAAATCTTAAGATAGTGGAAGGTAGTAGGCACATGTCAGATGATACCCCTAGTAAAAGAGGAAAGGAAATCATAGCCATCACCCTAGTGATTTCCCCTACAAGCATTAAGAAGAAAGAGAAGGCAAGACCTGAGAAGGACAAGAGGATTGCATAGCTAAAAATAAACACAATGGAAGGCCATAACATCTGAAATAGAGGAAAGTCTAGTAGTATCAAGCAAAAAGTTTATAGGGAAAAGGGATGGCTTTGATGGGCCCTTTGAAGAAATTTGGTATGTATCCTTGTTTTTAAGTCATATTGTTATCAAGTCTTGTTTTTTGATAAATTTTGTTGAATTTTAATGGTTGGTTGGCCTATGTGGCCTAGTTTTATTTTGTTTCTTTTTACCTATCTATACTTCTTATTTATATATTATGGTTTTAGGTCCCTATCAAACCTAACATTCACCTTATCAAATAAAAAAGTACCAAAGATAGAGACTTAAGTAATCATGTAAATTATCTCCTTGGTGCATTAGATAAGACAAGATGATTAGGTTGATATGAAACTACATTTATATTTTTAGTTATTTCATTTTTAGGTTGTATGGGTTTTGAATTTGTAGCTTGGTTTGATATGAAACTTGGTATTAGATGTAGATGGCATGTTGGCAACATACTTAATCTTGTTTAATGAAATAAGTTTCATTTCATGATCTTGAAAAATATGGCATAATTCACCAAAATATTTAAAGTTTTTGAAAATAATGGACTCATGTAATGGGGCAAACAAATTTTTATTGAATATGTATTGAAGCTTTTTATCTTCTATTTGATTTATCATTTTGGCCAACATTGTCTTGTACCTCAAGACATATTCATTAATAGGTTCATTGGTTCCTTTTTTTAATTTTTTCAATTTGGGCATAGGATACCTTTTTTTAATGTTGATATAAAAGTGTGATTAAAACTAATATAAAATAGGTTTGAATGTTTGTACTGATTGGATTCGTAAATCATAGAACTAACTTATAGCATAGTCTTTAAGGCTACTTAGAAATAATTTAGTGAAAATTTTATTATTAGAGGTATAATCAAGGCATTCCACTTATAACTATTAGATATGTTATTTAGGATCACCCTTAAAATCATACAACATGAACTTAGGTGGAACAAGCTAGTTAGCAAAGGGTGTATATCTTAGGTGCAAGAGGGTTATGTAACTCCTCTTCTACATAAATATCATAAGGTGACTTCATATAATTTTTCTCATTATTAATAAATTTATCTTAGAAAAATTCTTATATTTTTGAAAAGATATTGCATATTTTGATTTCTAAGATTGGAAGTTTGAGAATCCACCAAAGGAGGTGTACCCATGGTTTGAGTTGATATAGGCATTGAAACTAGTAATTGGGTTGAATTTCCAATGTTTCTCATAAAGGATGTATAAATAATAGGATTTTTTTCATGTAAGAATGGTGTAAACACATAACCCATTCCCCAATTATATGTATGAAGTGATGATTTATTCAAGTGTAGTTTGATTGGTATGAAATCAATTGTAGTACCACTTAATGATTCACCATCACTAGGGGAGGATGCCTTAGCCTTGGCATGTTTACTGATTTCATCTCTTGTAACATACACAAATGAATACATTAAGACTTTATTATTTATATGAGTGACTAATTATTATTTATCTTCCATTTGAAAACATTTTTTTGATTAAAAGTTTCCATTGCTTATGAATGAAAAATTCATAATTTGAAAAATAAATTTACAACAATCAAAAATTATAAAATAGAAAAACCCTAGGTCAATATAGCGTTTGGAGACCAAAAATTGGGTTCACCAAATTTTTAACCCTACATTTACATATGTGTGTATCTAGCATTAATATGATTAGCTTAGTTTTTAGACAAAGGTGGTGAACTAAACTAATAAGTAGGCTAATTAATAGAAAAATCAGACCAACAATATTCTAAATTTATATAACTTATAATGATAAAAAGAATAAATTAAAAATATTGATATATATTATAATAAAGTGTAAACAAGTGATACTTATCAAGTTTATTGTGCATATGTAAGTCTAGGTAGAAACAAGTTGTAAGTGGATTGGAAGATTATCCTATAACACTTGTAAGATTATGGGAATATCCTTTATGTGGCCTTAAAAAATATATCATATATGGATAGTTGCATCAATGAAAGTGTCTAACCATGCTATAAGTGTTGTGTACAAAATACTAACTAGATTTGGAGGTGCCCAACTAGAGACTTCTATGTTTTTTATCACCTTTCTTTTGATTTATTCAAATTGTGCACATAGGCTGCCACTCTTTATCAAATTATCAAACCCTAGATTTTCACCCATGGAGTGATTGTGGGAAAAATATATTAGTGGGCTCATAATTTTGAGATGACCCAAAAGCACCCTCTATAAATAGGCACTACCTACATATCTAATACTCTAAAGAGGGCTTCAGACTGATGTAGTTCTCCCATACATGTTAGCTTATGTGTGCACAAGGGTGCAATGTTTGATAAATAAACACATACGGAGACATAATTTATAACTTAAAAATTATGGATCATGGGCCAATATTTGAAATATTTAGACATGTAAAATTATTGATCCTATAATTGATATAGGGCAGGTTTTCTCACTTGAATGCTTGATTGAGTGCTTCTTGGTGTATTACCTTGTGAGTTGTATGTGATTTCTAGGTGAGGAATGAATGACGTTGATATTGTCTATATAACAATCCATTTTTAAAATATATCACATTAAATAACTTGGGTTGACCTTTTTGGATTCATTTTTTTAAAAATTGGGTGACTTTTGGGAACTAGAAAATTTGTAAGAAAATGGACACTTGCATCAACACGTGTCCACCTGGGATGCAAGTGTCCAAGGAGATAGAAAATAGTTACAAGTACAAAATAGGAATTTAAGGATAATAATCAAGTTTATAGAATTTTTTCATAGTATATAAGGTCTATTAATCAAAATAAAAATGTTTAGACTAAGATATAAGCAATTAGGCACAAAGAGATAGTGAATGTGAGCTTTTTAGCAATGAGAAGGTCTAGAACTAAAAAGAACAACCATGATATGTATTTTCCAAGTGTACAAGACTTAAGTAATATATAAATAATATTTTAATATCTATATAAGGATAATAAAATATAATTGCATGCCAACTAAGTAAATTGTTAAAAACACAACTCAAAATTGATATGGAAAGATTACATGTCAAGTTGTATTTAAGGTAATTAATGACATGAAACAAAGGAAAGATGAATCAAATTTATATAATTATTTTCTCTCACTTATCCCATTTTACAAACAACCTTTAACCATACCTATACTCAATAAAAATAATTACATGGCTTGAAAAATTTAGGCAATAAAGAAGCAATCATATCATAACAAAAATGGTGACTCTAATAATGGTCGATGATATCAATCTCTTAATTAAAAATTATAATAACATAAAACTTAAATCCATAAAAATATATCCTTAGGGGAATTCTCAACCATCACATACAATATAGGGCATATAGAAGACACTTTAAAAAATATACATGAAAATCTTGTAGAAATCGACCACATAAGGATGAAGGTGAATCAAAGTGATTTCATATAAAAGGTTCCAGGAGATGAAACATGGGAATGAATTTCTTATGAACCCAACATACCATAGATGAAACAAGATGCACGGGATAAATTCCTATACTTATACCTAACTAAAATAACCATAAAAATCATACTTAGCTACATTCACAATGATATTCTATTTTTGGAGAAACCACACCACATTACTATAGATGGCATTGACTAAGTGACTAGATTAATGAAGGATAAAGAATTCATAAAATAATATTCCCAAGGCATGGGAGCCTCACCAATAAAAGGTGCATCCAATCGACTCAATTAAAAATATTATACTCTGGTACATGGTAAATGTGGTTACATGGGAAGTTTAATTCACTAAAAAAGTAGATGTCATGATCTCTAAAAGTGTGATGGTCAATTTTGACATGATCTATTTGAAAATCAAGTATAATGTCTACTAGGTCTTACTTGACAAATTTAATACCAACATTGAAAAAATAAAAAAGGGGTAAGCATGATTTTTGCTATGGATCATTACTCATATGCTTAGTCATATATTTCACCAATACACTCCCCGAGGCAAATGAACAAGTTCACCAGGCTCAAGATAAATCCATAAGAGAACAAATAAAAATAAATATGGATGAAATTAGGTTAGAGGACCAAGTTTTAGTTTTACTATGATGGGGAAAGAATTTAAGAAATAAACTTACTAATAGATCCCATATTTATAAATAGGTTTTCATTTAATATGCCATTGAATTATTTTTCACTATTAATACCAACTTCATATATATCCCCCATTTGAACCACATTCTAATATCATCCCTCCACTTCCATATGAAGTCTCAAATAAACAAGTTGAGATACTAATTACCATTATTAGATCATTTTATAAAGGCTTTGGGAAACCCATACCACCAAACATCAATGAAACCATAGAATAAATTCTCATAGAAACACATGCCCAACTACAATGTGACATCAGTATAGAAGAAGAATAATATTCCACACAATAAATTGAGATATTATAAGTTCTAGGATATCCACAATACCATTCTAATTTTAGGTGTGATCTACCAATATAGGACAAGTATTTTCCACACAACAAATATAAGAAATTCAACTATCCCTAATAGATAAGGAAAATAAATTGTCAATAGGATAAAAATACATGACATATATCTTAAAGATGGAAATAGTGTCAACATGTAGTAGCTTACCCGACATAGAATGAGTAAAACTATAACACACACTAACAAGAATAACCAATAGAAATACCAACCAAAAAATGATATAAATAAAAGTGAAGAGAAAAAAATCTAATGTATCCAAATTAGAAAAAATTCTAAAAGACAAAATAATCAATTTATTAGAGGAATAAGCATAACCACAAGCCAACATAAAAACCACTTAAAGTCTCATGCTAAATTAGAAAAAATTATAAAATACAAAACAATCAATTTATTAGAGGAAGAAGCATAACCATAAGATAACATAAAAACCACTCAAAGTCTCATTCTAAAAGTCAAGCCACACAAAAATTAGAGGAAATAAAACAAAGATAAAAATAATAATAAATCACAAAAAGTAGAAAATAAGAGGAATCCATGGTCATGGTAATGTCCAAAACACAACAAGAGGCAACTGCAATACTAGAAAAAGTGTAGAGATTAAAAATAGAACAAAATGAACAAGCTAAATAAAAATAGAAGCAAAAAGAACAAAAACAAAAAGACAAAGAAATAACTATAAAAATAAAATGAATGAATAAATAATAAAAATTTGAGCATGAGAAAAAGGAGGCCAAGTAGAGGGAAGAGGTTGTAGAAAAACAAAAATAAAAGTAGGGATCAAAGGCCAAACATAAGAAAGAGGAGTAGGAAAAATTAGAAAAATAAAATATTTTAAAATAAAAAATTAAAAAATAAATAATAGAAAATGAAAAACCAAGAAAGAGTGAGTGGAAAAATAATAGATAAAATCATAAAAAAATAAATCAGAGGATATGGAGAAATAAAAATCAAAGTAGGGATCAAAGGTAAAAAAAATAAAGAAGAGGAGAAAAATTGTAAAATGAAAGATTAGAAAAATAAAAGAGATAATTGAAAAATAAATAATAGAGAAAGAAAAAAATGTGAAAGAGTGGGTGGAAAAATAACATGTAGAAGCACAACAAAGGAAAGTGATAATATAAGCCACATAAAAACAAAAACAAACACAAAATCACACAAATATTTTTCATAATCTAACACCTTACTTTTATTTTCCAAACTCCAAACCCCATCTCCCATCCCCCCAAACTGGGTTATGACACCATCTACCTCCAAATCCGCCTTATCTACACATATTATCACTCCAAAAGATTTATTGGCATAAATAGAGGTCATATGGGCTAAAAGAAAAAATATTACCATTGCCCAACCAGAAAAAGGCATGATAGATCCCCCAAATGAAAGAATTATGATACATGTACATAAATTACCTCCTAGTCAAAAATAATATTCAGGAACTATTCTTCATGAAAGAACCAATCAAGGCTAGATGGATAAATATGTGGTATTAGAATAGGCAATCCAAAAAACTATTCATAACATCTTAAAGGTACAAATGTAATTTGATGTAGACCCACCATTACCACTAGAAAAACTAATTCATGAGATATTCTAAAATATAATATGATATTAAGCATTCTTAGAGGTAGAGATACAAAAAATTAGGGAAGCCACTATTGAAGAGTATACATTTGAACTAACTAAAAATCCATTGGAAAACAATACTCAACATCTAAAAAATATCAAAATGCACATTGCTTCCCTTCAAAAATTAATCTTTGATTTTGTCACTTATGTTTCATACACTCTTGGATGGCCAACTATAACATAATACGAAAAAAAAGTTTTAGATTCCTTAGATGACCACATATGACATTAGAAAGGATCCTACCATCATGGAAATAAAATGACTTTTAGACTTGGGGGATCAATTTTGATAAAAGTAGGTACAAAAGGCTCAAATAATTTTAGATCTTGATGAACATGGTGGCCTAATCCATCAATATATTCAAAAATTACAACGAGTTACCATGAAGATTGAAAATATTTACAAGTCTATAAACAATCATCCCCACCACAAGACATTACATAATTTATTCGAGAAAATATTATTTTGGAATAAAAGGCACAATGATCAATTGGATACTTGATAGAATGAAAATCCTTTGATAAAAAATTGATTATCAAGTACCAATAGTTTGTACATAAAGATAAGATTCTTAGTATGTTGTGAGATTATTCATTTTGATTGTCTTGAGGATGAGACAAATTTTAAGTATGAGGATGATATTGATGGGATTATTTATTGTATTTAACATAAAATTAAACTACATAATCCTTTAGTCATATCATGACATCAAATATCCATAAAAATCTTTTTTGGTATCAATAGATCTTCGGGTCATCCCATAGAACAAAACAAAGAAGAATATTCATGAAAAAGAATTATATCTATCGATATTTTGAATGTAATATTGTATTTAATCATAATAGTGAAATATATGGAAGGTATATTGACACAAAATTATATATATATATATATATATATATATATATATATATATATATATATATATATATATATATATATATATATATATATATATATACACTTGTATTTCATGCCTATGAACTAATACAAATTAAGTTGTGTCATTCCGTATGATATACATTGTTGGTGTTTTGTTCAATTCTGATTAATTTAAGATGTAGGCTAGATTAATTTAACAAGGATCATTCTCCTATAGTATCAAAACTAACAAATATATTTGACCTATTGACTCATGATTTAACATAGCATTGATGTTAACATCAAGTAGGGCACTTAGAAGACACTTTCAAATACATCCATACACATTTTGCCTAAACCAACCACATGTTTATACTTTAAAAAATGTATGTTAGATTAAGTTAACAAATACACTTCTTTTTTATAATGTCAATAGTGGTACTAAAACAACTTACTTATGACTTAGCATAGAGTAATGTCAACAAATACTAATTCTATCTTGTATATAATGGACTTAATTGATAATATTCTTAATATAATGGGCATGTACCAATTATAGAAAAATAAGAATAGTGATCCCATTTAGAATAAGCTTAATTGATAAGATAAGATCAATATTATTATTTGATTTATAATGGGCACATTCCCATTTTATCTTATGTATAATGAGATTAATTGATAATAATATTATCTTGTGTAGAGTAGGCACACATCACACTTTATTTACATGATATTATGAATATTATCAAAGAAGAATATTATACACAATATAGGATCAATCTTCTTAATATCTTATGAAGAATGGGCATATGCCCATTCTTCATAAGATATTAAGATTATTGATCATATTTTGTGTAGAATAGGCTTTACTTATAATATTATTAATACCATATATAATGAGCAATATGTGTCCATTCTACACAAGATAATAATATTATCAATTAATCACATTCTATACAAGATAATAATGGGTATGTGACCATTCTAAATAGATAATAATATTGATCCTATCTTGTTCGTGGTATCGACAATGTTTCATGGCATCCCACAAAATGAACAAAGAATAATAGACATGAAGAAGAGATGTATTTTTTGACACTTTTAATATAATATTTTATTTAGTTTCAGTATTTAATTGAAGGGAGAATATATTCATACATCGATATTCATATCTTGATCATGTACTTGATATATATATATATATATATATATGAATGAATGAATGAATGAGATCTATATGAACTGATGAGAATTGAGTTATAGGTCATTACATTATTTTTGGTTTATTCTATCATTATTATGCCCATTTATGATTAATAAAATATATGTTAAATTAAGTTAACAAAGACACTTCCCCTGTATGATGTCATCTTAGACATTCAAACTACTAACTCACGACTTAGCATAGTTATGTCAACATATATTAACCATATCTTGTGTATAATGAGTTTAATTGATAAAAAATATGTAGAATGGAAATGTGCCCATTCTAAACAATATAATAATATTGATTATAGCTTGTGTAGAATTAACTTAATTTATAATATTCTTATCTTGTGTATAATAGGTACATATTTCCTATTATTCACAAGATATTATGAATATAATCAATTAAGGTCATTCTACACAAAATAAAATCATTATTATTGATATCTTGTGAATAATAGGAACATGCCCATTCTACACAAGATAATAATTTTTACATAATGAGATTAATTGATATTGATTCCTAGTATAAATAGTGATTCATGACATCCCACATTAAAAAACAAAGAAAAATAGTTATGAGGAAGAGACATGTTTTTTAAAACTATCTATTAAACCTAATTTACATAAGATAAGATCAATATTATTAATATCTTGTGTATAATGGGCAATTTCAATTTGTTTTTCATAATATATGAGCGATATTCTTATTTAATTACAACATAAATAAAAGTAGAAATTTTATCTTTATATAATGGTAAAAGCCTATTAATTTTATTCCTATTTAATTGTCAAAGTAATTTAAATGTTTAAGTGGTTAATTTAATGGTAATTAAAAGGCAATTCAAAAAAATATCTAAACTTCAATTGATTCATGTATAACTCAAATTTATTTTCCACCTTAATTTTATTAAATAATAAAAAATAATTTATATAATTATTTTAAATATTTTATATAAAAGGAAAACAATGCTCATCAAATCTTAATCTTGATCCTATATTTGAGGTTATTGATAGTTCATTGATATTAACTCTTTAAATAATGGCATAATTCAAATAAAAATAATCCCACTTTATTTATAACTCTCACTATATGATGAGATTTGATGTCTACCTTTTTTAATGGTTGAATTTTGCTTAATATACTTATAATATTTTATAGGTTGTATTTTCTTGAATGACCACAAATTAAGTTTAACTACAAGTAATATTTTACATGCAAAGAATATTACATTTCAATATTTAATGGATTACTATTTAATTTCAACACTAATAAATATGACAATTTATCCATATACAATGGTTAAAAATTATTATTATTTATTCCTATTTTATTTTTATATTAATTTTAAAGGTTTACATGGTTAAATGTAAAAAATGTAATTCAAAGTAATTGTCAAAGAAGAAAATAACTTCCATTATTAATTTCATTTGTATTAATAGATTTTTATTTTTTTTGAGTTTTGACTTTGACATTTATTTTATTAGGACAACGCTCTACTAGATTTGAAGTACATTGTGGACATTTCAAATAGATTTTATGTACTATGCTATATGTTTAAATTATAACACAACTTAGTAAAGTAAATAATGATAACTTTCAAATCATCTCATATTGAAAAACTCTCTCAAACTAATAAATGTTGCACAAATCTAAAAATTTGACAAATACTAATAGATTTTTAATATTATAAGTTTATGACAGGGTGTTTTTAAATTTGAAAATTAACAACATGAATTAATGTTGTAGGTATTTTTCAAACTTTAAAAATATAACACTCATATTTTGGGTGACATTCATAGTCTGATATGTTATAATTTTTTAAAGTATTAACTAATTTAAGTTTTTTGTCTTAGTTTGTTTTTAAACAAGTAAAAAAAGCCAATGACAAAAAGAAAGAGAGGCATAACTATTCAAAGGTTAGAAACATTATTTATATATATATATATATATATATATACACATATATATATATACACATACATATACATATACATATATATATACATACATACATACATATATATATATATATATATATACATATATACATACATATACATATATATACATACATACATATATACATACATATATATACATATATACATACATATACATATACATATATATATATATATATATATATATATATACATACATACATATACATATATATATATACATACATACATATATATATATACATACATACATACATATATATATATATATACATACATACATACATACATACATAAATATACATATATATATATATATATATATATATATATATATATAAGGGATGCCAACATAATTAGGGGATAGTGATACCACATAAAGAGGAATAAATACAACGACAAAGTATTCTCTTCAGCAAGTAAAAAGAGGAAAAAATACATCATCAAATTAAGTTGGCACAAAGAGGAAGAAATACAACATACATATCCATGTTTCAAATATATTACTTGCATCTTCTTTCTTATTATTTAAAATTTAAACATAAATAAAAATGACACAAAATTTGCATTTTTTTTAACTAATCGGGGTAAAAATTTATTCAATAACAGGCGAAGCCAAAACCATTACACAACCTTATCCTGCTCCACCAGAAGACTCAGCTTCTGGGAGAAATGCAAAGGCAACAGTTTATAATCTAAAATCTCCCACTGGGGTCCCTGTTCGGAGGCCCATTTGGCCAGACAGTCAGCAACCCCATTCCATTCACAGGGAATATGCTTGAAACTAACGGATTCCAACATAGAACTTAACTGATGAACCTGTTACACAACCTCTGCTAGACACCACTCGGCATTAGCAAAATTATGATTAATTATCAAATCAATCACCACCTGGGAGTCTGACTCACAAATAATGTTATGCCAGCCCAGATGACAGCACTATTTCAATGCCTGAAGGATGGCCAGTGCCTCCATATAATTATTGGAATGCCAGCCTTTATAGACGGAGAAAATGAATTAAAGATTTCCAGAGCTATCACGCCTAGCACCACCGATTCCTGCATCCCCTAGATTTCCTCTCGAGGAGCCATCTATATTGATCTTCAACATTCCAAGAGAAGGAGGAGTCCATCAACCCATTCTGCAAACTGGTTTGTGCCTTTGCCTATCTCTATTCCAAGAGCTCATAGAAGGAGCAGAGGGAGTTGCGCCTAACGGCTTACCAGCAATGTTGTAGAAAGTAATATAATCATCAACTCCCAGACCTTCCACCCTGACTCCTTTTGCAGTGAGAGTCTCCTACAGTGACAAGTGTACTTTCTCCTAAATAGCATCCAGGTTCCTCTGTTTAGCTTGAAAAATGTGCCTATTTATTTCAATCCATATGTTCTAAAGAATAAATGCAGGTCCTACAAAACAAGCAATCTAGAGGGCTAGCACTTTGGAAGTGGGAACACTAAGGCAATCCCAAAAGTTAATTAAAGAGGAGGCATGCCAACAGGGTCTACGCCAAGCGTTCCACTATCTATGCCAAATACTCTTGGAAAATGGACAATGAAAGAATAGGTGCGCCCCTATTTCCCCCTCCTTATAATAGAACACACATCTGGAGGGCCCCTAAAATCTGTGCTTGCACAAGTTGTCCTAGGTGAGGCATCTATTATACACAAGCATCCACAAGAAGAAATTACATTTGGGCTAGGTAAAGGGATTCCATATTTTCTTCCCCCAATGGAAATTAGCTTCCCCATAAACTTGCTTAGACAAGGCCTGATATCCCGCCAAGACATAATAACCACCAGTAGACCCACCCCCCCAAGCGAGCACATCCTAACCTTGAAGAGAATTACAGTTCCTAGAAGCTAATAGCTGAGATAGCTCAGACCTGGTCTCCAAGGACCCACCCGACGGCCACTCCAAAGAATTTTTCCATCTAAATCCTGTAGCCAGACCCATGCTATGCTCCTCCTTATAGTGAGCCACATTGGTCTAGCCAGCATCTTGGAACACATCACATAAGGACTGTAGGTGCAGGTGAGAGGACAAGAGTGGGGGCAACCCATCCCATGAGTCTTCCCAGAAGAGAGCCTGCTCGCTCGTCTTACAAATCCAAAATAGGCTGCATTTAATCAACTAAGCTCTAGCTTTGAGGGTAATCCAAATCATGGAGCCACCCCTCTCAAGAGGCATCCAAACAATGACAAAGGGATCCACCCCCAAAAATTACTTAAGAGCCAGGATACGGGCCCACATTTGGGACTGATTAGAACACCATCTCCAGTATAGTTTGGCAGCTAGAGCCTGGCTAGCCAAGATGGCTGAACACAGTCTGAGTCCCCCATCTTTCTTAGGCCAACAAATAGTTTCCCACTTGACCAGGATCCATTTGGTGCACCGAAGGTTACCACTCCAAAGGAATTGGTGGGACAAGGCGTCAAATTCCTTAAGAAAATAAATTGGGGCAGCTTGCACCAAGCAGTAGTACACAAGAAGAGCTTGGATCACTAATTGTAACAGAGTAACTCTCCCAATATTAGAGAGCCATTTGTGAGTCCAATGATTAACTTTTTGCCTTAGCTTATCCAAAACATTTTGCCAAAAAAGTCATGGCTGCCGACCAACCACAATGGGAATCCCCAAATATATAACTAGGAGAACATGAATTTGAAATCTCAGAATGGCCGCTATTCTCCTCTGTATCGGTCTTGGAGTGTTAAAGAAATAAATAGAGGACTTATGATCATTGATTTTTTGCCCCGTAGCATCTAGATACATGTCAAGGGTTTCCCTAAAAGCTTTTGCCTCTCGAATGTGAGCTTTCCCAGCCAAAATAGTATCATCAACAAACTAAAGATGGGATGTGATTAAGCCATTCCCCCACTGCCAACCCTGCACAATGTTCTGAGAAACCTAGAATTTGATAAGATGGCCCAATCCTTTTGCTAGAATGATAAATAAATAAGGGGATAATGGGTCTCCTTGTCGAAGGCCTCTCGTTGCCCCAAATAGCTCAGTTGGCTGTCAATTGATGAGAATAGAGAAGGAGGGCATAGTAACACAACTCAGCACCCATTGGATCCAAGCAGGGCTAAAACCAAAGGCCCGCATGATTCTTTCCATAAATCTCCAGCTGGCCCTATCATAGGCCTTAGCTAAGTCAAGCTTTATAAACATGGCCCACTCCTAAGAAGTGCTCATAGAGTGGATAGCCTTAGAAGCAATGACCACCTCATCCAAAATTTGCTTGCCAGCAATAAAACCCCCCTACTCCTCTGAAATAATCAATGAGAGGCAACTTTTGAGCCTCCCCACTAAGAGCTTAGTGATAATTTTGTATATCACATTGCAAAGCACAATAGGCTTGAAGTGGTCCAGCTGATCTGCCTGCTCTTTCTTTAGGATAAGGACCAAGAAGGTGGCATTCAAGGCCCTCAGCATTTCTTTATTGGTAAAGGATTCCTGTATCACTTCAAAGAGATCCTACTTGATGACATCCCAGAAGTCCTAATAAAACTCCACTGGAAAGCCATCTGGCCCAGGAGCTTTACCTCTTTTCATACTAAAGACCACCCCCTCCACTTCAGTCCTCTCTATAGGCCTCATAAGATACTCATTCAGCTCCAGAGTCACCACAGAGGGGATGCAGGATAGCACTATATTTTTTGCTAACTCGGAAGGATGCATCCCTTCAGAGAAAAGACTAGAGAAATGGAGAACCGCAGCTCTAGAAATGTCCTGAGAGGTACTCAACTGAGATCCATCTGAGCACACCAAGTGGGTTAAATAGCTTCTATTACACCTTGCCTAAACTGACTTTTGGAAGAAGGCAGTATTCTTGTCACCTTCTTGGAGCCAATCAAGCTGCGCCTTCTGCTTCCAAAAAATCTCTTCTCTGAGTTCCCACTCTGTAAGGTCTTTCACTACTTTGGACTCAGCCAAATGAAGCTCCTCAAAAAAATTGCAGTCTCTAATCTGCTTAGTAATCCCATCCAACTGATCCTGGGCTTTCTTCCTCATAGTATGGAGATTCCCAAAGCTATTGAAATTCCAATACTTTAGCCTCCCTTTGACATACTAGAGTTTTTTAGCAAAAGAGAACATGGTTGTACCATAGTTGGGTCCGCCCTGTTGCCACCACTGCCCCATAAGCTCATGCAGGGAAGGTTCTCTAAGCCACATTAGCTAGAACTTAAAGGGGGGCTTCCTTGGTCTAGATATGTGGTGAGTGGACAACTTAATCAGCCAATGATCCGATCCACCCCAGTCAAGTATCTTTGAAGCTAGGGATGTGGAGCTATAATGCTAGTAATAGGACACCAAGAATCTGTCGAGGTGTTTTGAAATACCATCCTCACCACTCCTCCTATTACTCTAGGTGAAGGTGCCATTGAGGGGTTTGACATTTGAGAGGCACAGAAGGTCAATGTTTTGTCAAAAGATTTTTGATGAAGGCCCAAGCTGGGCCAATCCTCCTCTCTTCTCCTCCATGTTGAGGACAACATTAAAATCCCCAGTCAAGATCCAGGGCAAATAGGGGTGACAGCTTCTAATATACCGAACATGGTCCCATAACTTCTGTTGTCTAGGAAGGTCCACAGGGGCGTAAACATTAGTAACAAGAATGGTTTCCCTTGATTCCTTAGAAACAACAATCATTGTAAGAGCTAAATTACTGGCCAACCAGCAAAGAAGGGCTATGCTCTCTAGATTCCAACACATGGCCAGCCCATCAGAACATCCAAATGCCCCCACACATTGGCTATGACTGAAGTGCCAGCATTTTCCCATAGAAGAGAACCATGAATCGACTAAAAATTTAGTCTCTTGGATATAAAGGATATCCAAAGAATTAACAGAAACCAATTTAGATATAGCTCTTTGTCGGGGAGAGCTATTCAAACCCCTCACATTCCAAGAAAGAACAATCATTGAGTAACATGTGAGAAATGTTCGTCCAAGGGCTTAACATGCCCTGCCTCTACTAGAAGATCCCCTGCAATTTTAAGTCTCTCCTAGTCCTTCCTACACCCAGATCATGAGGGATTGGAGCTAGTAGCCTTCTTAAATGGTCTTGGCAAAATGCCAAGGCTGGAGGAAGAGCCTTTTTCATTTATGGATGCCTCCACCTCCTTTACCAGGTTGGCCCAACAAACCTCTATGTCACCTTTAGGCAGCAAATCTATGCTGGGCACATCCTGCATGACCCAGTCTATCTCTTGGGTTAGCCGATTCACCAAGGCTAGAGTTTCATCACTTGGGGTGAGTAGATCCATTGTCCCTTCTTCCTCCATCTGTAACGACTCTAGAATGCCATCCTCTATATTCATGTTGTCTAGAACTTCAAATCTATTGAAGTTAACCTCCTTCTATCTATCAAAATTTGTCCTCTTCAGCCCATGAGACTTCCCACAGTGCCTGACTATAGTAAATCCATCCTTGTCGGGACCCCTAGAGCCATTTGTGCCATGATCAGTAGCTACTATATAAAGTAGGTTTTTTCCTTTATTCAAGCCATCTAATTGTTCTTGAACCTTCCCAAAAATTTTCTACTATCTGGATCCTCTATCACCATTGGCCACCCAAGTTTCAGACACTTCTCTTTGTATAACATTCTCTTTGACTGCCTGCAGACATTCTCTGTGCAAATGGCCATACTCATGACAAATGCGGCAACGAAACGGAATGGCTTCATAATCAATTTGCTGGATCCAAGATGAGCTTCCCAGACAAATCTCAAGAGAATCTGGAAGGGGATTATTTAGATTAATCTCAACACAAATACAGGCATAGGATATTACCTTTTTATCCAGAGTTTGGTTCGCTATTGCCATCGGTGCTCCAAGCAAGGCCGCTATCTGATGGAGGATATCCTCCCACCAAAACTCTAGGGGCAGTCTTGATAAATGAACCCAAATAGGGACACAGGGTGGGAGATCATCTGCTGAGTTGAAACCAACATGCCAAGGTTTAAGGAAGAGGCCAATTCTATCATAGAAGTAAGGCCCTCCCTCAAAAACCCTATTTTGGTCCACTACAGAGGAAAAATTCACCATGAAATAACTGTTTCCCACCATCATAATGTCAAAATCCCCATCAATCTGCCAAGTCCTCCTAATCTAGGCTTTCAATGCTGCTAACAAAATATGGATGCCCAAGAATTTGCATATTAGGGCGTGAGCAGACAAGTATTTGACCTCATCTTTTATTGAATCTTGGGAAATTACCAGGACCGGTCTCTCTTGACTTCTAGGCAAATGGCCATTGATTTTCCTAAGCTTGGAGCTCTCAGCCACATAAGTCTTCTCCGCCTCCTGCACTATCCCCCCAGGCAGGGGCCGCTCATTCCTGGGGGTGCCATTCTGGGCACCTAGCTTCAATCCGTCACTTCCCACCATCGCTCCCCGTGAAGTCTCGACACAAAAATTTCATTTGATTTTTAATTTTAAATGTCAATTATAATATGACTAAAAAATTAGTTTCTTTTTTATAATTAAAACTAATTAAAACATTCAAAAAAAATAACGGCAATGATAAATACCTATGTGTAATCTGCTTGTAGATCCTTTCATGAGTTTTAACTTTATTTTCCATTGTCTTGAATCTCATATGTCTATAAATTCAGTTTCAAAAAAATAAATACTTGTGTAATTTCATTATAGATATTTTTTAGAGTTTTAACTTTATTTTTTATCAGACTGACTAATATATCATTTATACATGTAGTTTCATAGAAAAATAATTATTAGAATTTGAATCCTTGTATACATATAAATTTTTCCTGCTCTAAATTATCAAATACAAATTTTTGAAATCATTATAATGAAATTTTATGTAATATCCGACTTATGATATTTTAGATTTATGTTTTGGTCAACTCTTAAATTATTAGTCACAAACATACTTCTTTTCTTGAATTTTAAATTTCTTTTGAATTTTGATTCTTGTGTATAAAATATATATTATGATGTAGACACTAAAAATTTATACTATTATATTAGTATGAATATATGTGTCTTACCACTTCCCCATCCTTTTTAGTTAGTTAATTTAGTATTAACAAGTTACTATCTTTCATCATGTAATTAGTCTTACAAATTACTTTTTACATAAGTAACTAATTAACCCTCCCTAAATCTAGTCAAATATCCCCAAATTTATTAGAATTAGGTTGTTTTAACATTTTATCAACTTTTCACTATCCAAACCTCATTAAAAATAGCCTAGACTAAGTCTAACTTGGTGAATTGGAGTTTTTTGAATAAACATGGTAAACTTATAATGGATCAAAATTAATCCTTGTGATCATGATCAATCCTATTAGGATCGATGTTGATTTAAACTCAGACCATCCTCAAGTAAATAGATCTCAAATTTGTACATAAGAATGCTAGAAAAATTATCTTGGAACACCTACAGAAGAATGACATACCTATCTCAATCTATCCTCACTCATTCAAAGGTTAATAACATCTGCATCAACATGATAATTCTTTATAATACTAGAAGTGTTTCATAGGTAAGTATATTTCTCATTTTAATATGTTTTGATTCTTGTATTATTTATTTACATTTTGTTTATTACCCTTAGTCTAATTAGATAATCATTAGCTATTCCTAAAACCATTTATAATTCATTAAAGCCCATATTTAGGCCCCCATCTTGAGATTTGTGTTCCTACTCTTAGTATCGATGATAATTCTTCACATGAATTGACTCTGATTACATAATTGATACTGACTATAAGATAATCAACATCAATCCCTATGTTTTTACTTTTTGTCTACAATTTGAAGCTAGTTTAATAGTCTAAATTAGTTTCAATTAGTTTTTAATAGTCTTAAAATCTTGAATATCTATTTGTAGATGACATTTCTAGGCATTATAAATGATGTGGTTTACATCTATGATTTACCCATAGTCCTTCACCCACTCTTCACATATCAAAGTGATATCTCCTTTTAGCTAGGACTTTGTACAATAGTATTTTCACCTATCTAGAAACAATCAAAAAATAATTATAATTAATACAAGAATAAGAATATTCAACTATATCTTATTGTAATGAACAATTTGATAACATCTACTCAATACATTAATCCATTTCATTTCGATATCACATCTACATTATCATATGTTTTGTTGTAATTTCTATTATTACATTATCCACTTGATTTCATAAAACAATGGATTGACATTCTCTTAAAGAAGTATACCACTTCTTGGAATTTATCTAGCATCAAGTAGTCCACTTATCTATCCTATTAATAAATCCTTTTTGAGTTATTTCTTGTGTACAAGTAATCCTTCTTAGACAAAAAGGAGTTCCCACTTTGCTAGATCAATAGTGTGCATCCTCCATCATAGGTATCCCTTTAAAACTCTCTATCATTTCTATGTTTAGTAAATTTATTTATTAACTAAAACATTCTATCATACTTGGTGGGATCCCTAAGGTCTCATTATTCTTGTTATGTTTCATTGTGAAATCATTTATTAGTTGTATTTTTTTTATTGTGTATTTACATTCAAAAAAGAGAAAATAAAAAAATCTTACTTTCCTTTCTAAATTCTAAAAGCATTAGATTCATCCCTCTACTTGTTTAGATAATCCACATAGACTAATTTAGGTGGATTAATACATCATGATAGTAACACTATCTCACACACAACAAAACCATGGTAATCTTTAAAAAATCATTAAAACATTTCCTACATAGGTGGACCTACTTGGATTTCATCACCAAGGGGAAAACTGACTTAGTGTACTAAAAAGCTATAAAAATTTTAGTAAAGAAGTATAAAGGCTAAGCAACTGACACCCTTATCATTATATTGTGTGAAGTGAGGGGATATACCCCAATAACAAGCCACGTACTTCCTTCCAACCTAGAATCAGGCCTCAACATACCTTTGCATATATAGAGGTTCTCATCTTTAAACAAAACCTAAAACCAACTTTAGACTACCATTTATTAGTACCTTCATTAACCCATCTCCCCATCACGTTCTAAATTTAGTTTCTTAAAAAGTAAAAATTATTTAAGTATGTTTAATAGTGTATGCTTTATTTCATTAAAATGAGATAATAAAAACATTTTATGTGTCTTTTCATTTCATTATTTATTTCTTTTTCAGTGTTACATGGTTCTAACATGACAATAGTCACTAAAACAAACTGAATCTCCTACCTCATCCTCATCCATGGAGAACACACCAAGTTGTCCTACCTCTCCTAAATCCATGGGTAAAGGCATTCCCTAGTTTTATACATAAGGAGACCCATAATTCACTAGTATACTGGATAATAATCCAATTTCCCTTAATCATTATCTTAGTACTTGATTCATACAAATTCATGTTTTCCCTCAAACCTAATCTTTTGGGTTTTTTATGGCATGACCCTAGAGGGACCTAAATTTATTGTTGAGGCCATGGTTTACTATTCTAACAATCCACCTCCAATGGGTTCTGATACCAATGTATCATAAATCCTAGATAATTCACCATCATTAATATCTAGTAACCCTTCTCTGATTGTTACCCAAAACCAAAATGTTACTACATCCAAACTTATGCTTATTAATCCACTACCCACTACTTCACCCCAAAACATAGTAATTTCAATCCCTAAAACTCTCCCACCTATCCAAACAAGCATAGATTTGAGTCCTCAAACCTGACCCTTAAAAACTATATAATAGATTCCTAGAAGTCAGCCTCTTAAGCAATAGGTCCCCTTGACTACTTAATACCTATCTCCCTTACAACCCCTTGTGACCACTCACCTTTACTCTTCATCATAATTAAAACATACCCTTTCAATTCCCATAATATATGGCTTTATCTCAAGCTATCATGACCACTTATGTTGGTTATCCCCTTTCACAACCATTTCCCACTTCATTCCCCACCTATCAACATCTACAACAAAACATCTTAGGGGGTATTCCTCAATACAATACCTAGCTTGACCTCATGAACATCCTTATGAATAGGATGGAAAATATAGAAGAGTCTACCTCTGGGTATAAAAATATGTTCACATACGAGTAAATTTATAATGAACCTATTAATCCTACCATTCCAATTAGGCTATAACCCTCACATTAGAAACTTATAAAATTTATGAAATTTAAAAATAAAATAAGGAAGATCCCCAATAGCACATTATGGAATTTAGACATGTTTGTTACCTTATAGCTCATGATGATGATATCCTTTTAAGGATGTTTCCCATGTTATTATCTAGACCAAATTTATATTGGTACAACTCCATCCCTCAACACTCTTTATTTTATTTTTGGTAATTTACTTTAATATTATTATAATACTTCTCCATTAATATTTCAAGGAAAGTAACCATAATTAGCCTATATTCCATTAGACAATTTGAAGAGGAATCCATTTTAAATTTTGTATCTAGGTGGTGAGGCCTTATAAACCAATTAACCTACTCCCTTTATCATCCTAAATTAATTGAGTTGTTTACAAGATCGTGCACTAAGTATATCTTGTCAACACTACATGTTTAATTATTTAAAATTTTGATGAAGCCTTTACCATGGCTAGTAAAATAGAAGTGTGAGCCTTAGAGGAAGGAAAAGTTAAGTTACATAGTAATAAATTCAAACTTAACCCCTCCAAAGGGACAAAAAATGCTAAAACCAAAGGCATAACAAATGCTATTATCTTAAAGTCAACATTTACATAAACAAAGAACCAATCCAAACCTTCTACCTCCCAAACACAACCAAAAAAAACCTACCATGATTTCCTACTTGGAAACACATACCCTGAGGGGATTCATATGCTTTCATTTTAGATGATATCATAAAGGATTTCATTATCGATATTCCCCCAGTCAGACCCCTTGATGATTCTCACCCCAAACCTAGTTGGTATAATGAAAGTGATTTCTATTCTTATCATCATGTACCTATTCATGGGGTTAATAAATGTTGATATTTCAAAGGTTTGGTTTAGAACCTTCTCGACCAAGAATAATTAAAACTAGATAATCCTAATGCTCCTCCTAATCAATCCATTGATATCTTTAGGCAATCATTCCCCAACCATATTTCTACATCTAATTATATACAAATAAATTCTAGAAGCACCTTAAACCATGAAACCCATGAATAAGTACAATATATAATCAACCATTACCTAAAGAAGTTGATAATGCTTTTGAATCATCTTCTAGAATAACAAGTATTCCAAATCTCTTTATAGAAGATATTTTTGAACCATCTAAACTAGCTAGATCTGGTCCTAATATCCACTTAGTTTTTTTTGATCTCATTATTTGGTATTCCCCTGAAGAAAATCTACCTAAGCCTAGTCAAGGCAACCAATCAAAAATAAAGGTTTAAGAAACTATCAAGGGGGATAATTTTTTAGATATCTTAGAAAATAAAAATGCTACTCCTTTAGTCAATACTAAACTTTTAATTAGCATGATCACTCCCTCTAGCTCACTCCCTTATGATATGTCTACTTTATTACATCAACCACCTCTAAAACTAGCTTCCCTAGTAGCTCAGACCGAGCTAAATCCTATGAAAGGGAAAAATAAGGGAATGGTTTTAGGAAGAGGAGACAAATGCCTTGGAGCACCATAAGGAAAATCCTTACAATATCCACCAATAAGACTTGATCTCTCAAAATAAGATATCCCTACTTTTGATCGAGCTCAAAAAGGGAAAATGGTTATGCCACCACCTCAAACTAAAACATATATGTTGGGACCTTATCTTTTTGGAAGGTCAAAATACACCATTATGGAATCCTCCTCTAAGAAATATAAAATAGTGCAAAATTATCTTCCCATAATAATAATGTTAATACATAATCCTTTAAATCCTTATTACCCTCATAAATATGGTATAAGGTCTTATTTTAAGCATAAATTACCCTTTGTTGGTAACATTCAAAAAATCAATGTAAGAAATTAAAACATGAAAGTGAATGTATCCCCCATTAAAATGCCTCAAAGGTGGAAAAACCTAACCAAGATCCATTATGGGTTTCTTATTCCAAGATTATTGATCAACTCCTTCAAACCTCCCTTATCACACCACAAATTTTAAAGCCTATTAACCCCCATGCTAAAAAGTTGGCATGATATTGAGAAAATAAGAAATGAACTTACCATCTAATATTGGGGCACGATACCAAAAGTTGTAATGCTTTTAAAGCTATAATATAAGATTTATTAGTAAAGGATTATCTTTTATGGGAATAATTTGGCCCCTATTATCCTCATAATCAAATCACTAGAATCATTACCACCCTAGGAACTAGTATATTATCAGGAGGGTCAAAATGAGCTTCAAAAAAGGAAGATAGAACCTATGATGAAATTTAGTATCAACCTTTATTAGACCCTCTAGACCTAGATTATTTTAAAAACATAACAAACCAACCATTTTTTCAAATAGATGCAATACACATAACCACTCAATCCTGAAAATAGGGTCATAAAACCCAAAATCCTAACAAATCCAAGGTGACTATTAAAAAATACCCTAATTATGCTATAGATAATCCTACATCACCTATCCCAAAACCCAAATTTTTTTATTCTAGGGAAAGCATAGAATAATAAGCCCTCAAAGTTGATACAAGTATCAGTTTTGAAATAACTCCACCAACTTATCTAAAATTATCCACAACAAAGTGAAGCTATGATAGAGGCCTTGTAGGCCACCTAGGTATATACTCTATCGACCTTCATTGGATCCTTACAAAATTTGTCATCTATTTCATTTCATGATTCAAAAATATCCCCATTACAATCTGACAACTAAGACCCACCATTATTTATCTCTACCCAAGTTAATCAAACATGGATTAAAAGAGTTATGATTAATAATGGAGATAGTATAAATATTATGTCCTCACATGATTTTAAGAAAATATAGTTACTATAGACTATTGTGGCTCAATATTGAACCATACTACAAGTATTTAATGTTAATATTTCCCCCATATTAGGTATAGTCATTTTCCCCATCCAAGTAGGTATATATACTCTCTTAGAGATATTTTATGTGATAGAGGGATAATTTAAATATAAAATCATAATTTGACATCCTTAGATACATGATATGCATTGTGTCCCCTCAAAGTTACATTAATGCCTTAAATTTGAACATGAAGGTGTGATCCATGTTATCCCAGTAGACCCACATCCATTCAAGGTGTGCAACTTGACTTATTAGCTTAATGATGTATTTATCCCTCTAAATAACTCAATCCCATTATTATCAAGGGAAAAATTGATTAGTTATAAAATATCCTCATCCCTTATCCTTGATGAAAGCTCCTTTGAATCAAAATTCCAATAGCTCTTTGTAGGGTAGTATTAGTTGTTAACTCTTAGCACCTTATTAACCCCTTAGGAATATGGATGTCCTAACCAATAGTGTACTTACCAACCCAACCTAGGAGATGTTATCCCCCTAATTCCACCTTACCTTTAAACACACTTATCTATGGAGGAATCAATTAATCCTCTTTATATGGGGAAATTCAAACACATACCAAACCATTCTCATCTAACTTTTCCTTTCTTGGTAGACCACACTTTGAATAAACCTATATGTAATGATGTGCTTGGAAAGGATTTGTACTAGGATGTTATGAACAAGGACCTCATGAGGTTAAAATAAATGGCCTTATAAAACCACACAAAAATCATGCTTTTAGTATCAAGAAAACTCTTGAAACTAATAATAATAGCACTTTCTGTCCTATATCTTGCAAATATGGATGATGAAGCACCCTCAGCCCTGTTCGGTTCTCCTAAAACAATTGACAACACCATATCCATCCCACCTAATTTTTTTATTAACACTATTCACTTGGAACCAATAACTTATTAAAATAATGAGAAAACCCTATCCCTTCTCCTAACTTTTCCTGACCTAATAGATGAAAATTCCTCATCAGTCCATGTAATAGAGTGTCAGGATAATGAACTTATTTTAACATATTTATGGGAAGGGGATTCATATATAAATAATATCATACATTATGATTCTCCTTGTTGTTTAAATGAGGTCATAACTGATATTAACATAGGAACAATCAAGGTCCCATAAAACATCAAAGTTAGCCAATCCTTAGATTTAAAAGAACACCAAGATTTCACAACATTCCTTGTTAATCATAGTTAAGCCTTTGCTTGGTATTATAGTGATATTTTAGGAATAGATATTGATATATTCATCCATAACATCATTGCCATTCTTGAAGCTAAACTATTAAAACAAAAACTTTGAAAAATGCATCCTCATGTAGTGCTTCTTTTCAAGGAAGAGTTACAATGGTTGTTATCCGTTAACTTTATCCAACCCATTAATTATCCTCAATGGATATCTAACATAGTACCTATCAAAAAACCCATAGGGTACTAAGCCTTTATACTAATTTTTTTAATCTTAATGTTGTCTATCTAAAAGATGATTTTCCCCTTCCTAATATCGACTAGCTCGTGGATCTCACTACAACACATGAAATGTTGTGACTCATGGACAGATTTTTGTATCTATGACTAGATATTTATTACTCTAGAAGATCAATATAAAACTTATTTTATTACTCCATGGGGAAATTTTTATTATAGGGTCATGCCTTTTGGTTTTAAAAATGTAGGAACAACTTAACATCATGACATGACCTATATTTTCCATGACTTAATTCACACAATCATTAAATATTATGTGGATAATCTCCTTTGTAAATCCAGGTATCATAAATATCACCTATCTATCCTTCAGATAATCTTCACCCATTTAGTCAAATATCAGTTTCATCTTAGCCCCAAAAAGTGTCTTTGAGGTTTTATCAGGAAAGATTTTAGGTTTTATCATTTGACTTCAAGGAATTGAGGTTAATTTTACTAAAATTAAAGTTATTATCAATATGCCACATCCCTCTGACCTCAAGTAGCTTCATATTTATAAGGGAAACTATATTCTATTCATCATTTTATTTTATAAATATCTGACCAATGTCAACCCTTCCACCTTCTTAAAAAAGACACCCAATTTGTACGGGATTCAAATTGTCAAGTAGCCTTTGATATGCTTAAGAAGTATCTCTTATCTCCCTATGTCCTTATTATGGCAAGAGAGGATAAACCATTTTACTTGTATCTCTCAACAATAGAGCACGCTCTAGGTGCCATACTTACCCATCAAGACAAATAACATAAATAACAAGTAGCTTATTATATAATTTGCACTTTGGTTGAGTATGAGACTCATTACACACATATTAAATAACTATGTTTGGCCTTAGTATTCATAGATTCCAAATGCTTCCACTATTTGCTTTATCACAAAGCTTATTTGATTACTAGTACCAATCCTCTTAAGTTCATGCATTCTAATTGCTATCATAATCAATGAATGGCAAGATGACTTATGCTTCTCACTGAGTTTGATCTCAAATTCCTTAACCAAAAGTTGATTAAGGGGTAGATCATTGCTGATCAATTAGTTGATGCACCCCTTGCTAATAATCTACTATCTAGTTATGAATTTCCTAATGAATCTATAACCTTTAGATCCCAAGGATATCTCAAATACTAGATGACATTGTTATTTGATGGATCTACATGTGAACATAGAGGGGGATCATGGATTATTCTAATATCGCTAGAATGCATTATTATACCCCTATATTTTAAAATTGATTTCAACTATACTAATAATATGGTAGAATATGAAGCCCTAATTATGGGTATCCAAACCACTTTTTACTCTAGGTGTTAAGTCACTTCATATTTTTGGGGACTCCTAACTAGTATTCAATCAAATAATTGTCATATATTAGTGCAAGAATAAAATTCTCCAAACGTATAAAACATTAGAAAAATATTTATTATCCATCCTCAACCATTATGTCATCCAAAACAATCCTTGTTAAACCAACAAGTTTGTTGATACCATGGATTACTTAGCCTCCATTATCCCATCTTCCTCTTAGGAATCTAAATTATTTGTCCTTATCCACAAGGTCAATCAATCTTATTGTTGACCAAATTTGACCTTGTAAGTCAAATGAGGACCCCTATAGGTAAAAAATTGATCTTTATAGGTTTTTAGGGGGTCTAATATTTTTTAATGGAGTTTATTATAAATTATTTAATGTCATTTAATGCCTTATTAGCCTTGGTCTTTTTCTAATTCGTCAATATATCATTTTGAGTCATTTAATAGCCATTTAGGGGTCATAAATACAATTGGAATGATTTTCAAGGTGTCCAATTGTCTTAATTTCCTTTAAAATGTATAAAAATTCATATTACATATAATTAATTTTAGTCCCATATAAATCTTATAGGTTATCTAAATAAAAATCAAGAAACCAACTACAAAAGATGGATTTTGGCACTTGTACAACCCATGAGGGAAGGTGAAAGGTGGGAAAAGGTCATGTAATTTATATTAATATTATTAAAACTCAATTAAACATTTTAAATGATTTTTATGTTCCAAATTTGAGCTAAAAATTTTCTTCTCCTTCTCTGCCTTTTTAGACACACAGAAGTGGTCAACAGGTTTATGCTTGGTATGACCAGTTGAAGAGGTTCCATGTAAAAATAATTTGGGATGTGGTATTAAACTAAAATATATACATTTAAATAAAAATATTTATAATATTTTTCAACCATTATTTATGAACCATCTCTAACAATTTGACTATGTTTTTTTACTCAATGTTTCCTGCACCCTATAGGTTTTGCTCTATTTTGGATAGGTCCATACAATCAAATTGGTCATGTTTATTCCATTTGATTTTTCATATATTTTCAAATTATATCCATGATTTTTTTATTTTTTAAAGGTGTTTTTATATGAAAATCAACTCATGTTGTAGGAAGGTGCCATCATGTTCAGTCTCAGTCAGTTTTCCTTATTTGTAGAATGTTTGGTTCTATGTAAGGGTATCATGTAAAGAGGATATGAGGTTTACCATTTATAAATTACATATTTATAACCTTACCTTTATTTTTAGTCTCAAAACACCATGTTTCAATCAAATATTCAGTTTTGCCTTACTCATAGTCAACTCTCCACTCACTTTCACTTCCAATCACATGTATAAAGCCTATTTATCATGTTCATAGAGTTTTAGTGAGGATATATCAACTTATTAAAGTCATAAATAACTAATTATATTATATTTTTAGGTTTGAATGGGATGTAGGTTGGTTTCAAGTTCATGTACCACACTAATCAACCTCTAGACAACATTGCTTGCTCTATAACAAGTGTTTACAAGAGGGTTTCATGGTTGGAATAGATGTTTTGAAGATTGTTTCAAGATATACATAAGGATAAAAATTTATTTGAGGGATTTAAATTGAGTTTAAGTTGTTCATGAAGCCATTCAACCACACATTTTGCTCCATTCCATGGTTACTGCCTACATACAACTCAAAATGCATGTACATGTGTCTTCATGGAGACTAACCACGTTGAAAAGGAGTGTATGATCTAAGTAAGGCTTTCATAATGGAAGGATTCTATTTAAAATATTTTATTAATCTCAAAACTCATTTTAATCTTCATATCCATGTCCACATTTGAGTGCCTGACTTAATTTCACATTTGTTGCCTATACATTTAGAGAGTTGAAGTGTGATGAGGAGTATTAAATCATGTGGTGAAATATTCCTTGGAGAGCTTATTGTTTAAATGATCATGGTATACTTCCCTTAAGTAGTATATTGATAATCAAGGTTGACTATCACCTCCTAACATGAGGTGCCTGTGTATTCAAGGATAATTTCCCTAAAAGGTGAAAACATAGCACTTAGCCCTTTTGAAAGGGTGTTATAACAATCTTATATTAAATTTTTATTAATCCTATTAGACTCATTATATATCTTATAAATAGGAAAACAACCATGCAAACTATGGAGTGCAGAAGATTAATGGAAGGAAGTTGTTGAGCACCTCAAAATTACACTTTTATGCACTAAATTTTGGTAGTGCCATCTATAGGTTTTGGGCCCCGAAGAAGCTTTCCACTTAAATGTTGTAATACAAACCATTTTTCAAGGTTAAATGGTTATATATGGTTTAATATATCATTAATGACATAAAAATCATCAAAGTAAAAGGATATACTATGTTTTGATGACAACACCACCTAGAGCCTCCTTTCATCACAAAATGTATACCTATAGACTAGATATAGGGTTATCATGGAGTGGACTAGAAATACTTGATGATAGACTTAATTACAAGAATAAAAGCAAAAATTTAAATTATAAATGGTGTATATAACTTCAATTAATATGTCAAATCCATTAAACAAGGCCTAGATCATATAGTTACACCTACAGGCCCCCACATAGTTAACTATAGTTGACTGTGAGGGGAAAAGAGTAAAAAAGTTAGGATTCTTGAGGTGGACTTAGTAAAAACATGAATTCACAAGTCCAAACCATTGATAAATGACCTTAAATATTTATGGAAGTTCTTTATGCATTAATATCAAAGTCTAACTGAACAAACATGCATATACAGGAATCATCTTTGGGTCAAAAAGTGGGAAACATAGTTAGTAAAAGTAAGCCTATGAATGGTCTTGATAAGGATCTAATATCAAGGTATGGTTTGAGAAAGAAAATTGATGAAATGAGTTTTTAAAAAATTAAGGGGAGTAAAAATCACTTGAGGACTAGGGTTTTAATCACATAAACATTGCTTATAGGCTCATTTTCTTGAGTAAGTATGGTCAACTTCTCAGTCAGGCCTAACTGAGTAGGAGCATAACTCAAAGTGTAAATATGGATTATAAAGGTTTTTGAGAATATTTAAAACCTATATAATTATATTTACTACCATTTAATATCATAATTATGAATAAACAAAGGAAGAAGGGGACCTAATAAAGTAATATGCAGTCTATTTCTCAAACCCTGCATACAATCCCCTCCACATAGGTTTATCTTGGGTTTTAAATATTTTTGAGGGGAAAATGACATAAAAAAGGGATGTATTTTTATGTAAATAATCATAAAAACTTGAGTAATATTATCCAACATTCACTTGGTCTAGACAAATACGGGAAGTGCCCTCTATTTTATCTTAGAAAGAGGGCACTCCCCTTGAATGTAAATTCATAGGTTTTAGAAAATAAGGATAGAAGGGTGGAATAGGAGCTTAGGTGAAATTTTAAAGTATGTGTGGGAGATTGAAACATAACTATTAAAACATGAAAAACATCTCATATTAGGATGGGAATTAATAGGGTATTCTAAAAACTGAAATATGCAGACATGTTTATTAGGCCTTGAGGAGACCTAAAGCCCAATTGGGGGTCCAACTTCACTTCTAGATCTTAGTGAGATTTATAACAAATTGGATCATGTTTATGGGATGAAAATAGAGGTTTTAATTCTATTTTTGTGTAAATAAATGATAGAGGAGGCCATTTTTGAGCTTAGAGACAATGCTAGGCCTATGCAAATGGAAGGAAAAGCTTGATAAGGTAACTTTTAGTGCTCATATATCACTTTGTGATTTGCATGGAGACTTAGGGAGTTTTTAGAAGTTGATATGGATAATATAAATTTATCTTGTGTAATTTTTTTCAACTTCAATGTCCAATCTTTATGAACAAAAACTAAGAGGTTAAAAATAGGCTTGGACTCACCAAAACCCTTACTAGTGACTAGTTTGAGAAAATGGAGTAGTTAGTGCACCCATTAGGCATAGTTTTCCTAGAATTATTATTGGATTTTATAGGATAATATTTCAATATATTCCAAATACTTTTTAACTATACATAATTATACAATTGGAGTAAAAAATAGGGTTTTTTTTAATAGTTCTATATGTTTTACAAGTTGTAGGAGTATGAAGATGAAAATTAGATGGGAGGGAGGATTGAGGCTTAAAATAACTCATGATGAAAATTTATTGCTTCATAAAAAATCCTAGGTGCCTTAATAGGAGCTCTCATCTTAGATAGTCAGAATTGGCATAGTGAACATGGTAGTGAGAAGGGTGAAAAGCTTCATGTAAACTAGTTTTAATGTGTGCCTAATGCCTCTAAGGCCATGGATGGTCATGAAACATGTATTTCACCCCCTTTTATATATGTTCATGGTAAATTTAAGCTAAATTTGAGGCCAAGTGTGCAAGGTGTGTGAAAGAGGAGTTTTTTTTACTATAGGTAGGATGGCTCACTTCCAAGAGGTTCTAGATGATTAATAATGAAAATAATGCATTAAAAATCATGTATGCAACACTTAGTTCTTATTAAAATCATCATACATATCCCTAATCAGTTTTGAGATGTTCAGATAGGGGTGAATCATGAAGGTAGTTTTTTGAGCCAACAAAGGGAATCTCATGCCACTTTTCAAGAGTTTCATGCCTTGGATTGAAACCTATGATTTATAACCTTACATGGTCTATTTAACATACTCTTATCAT
Source organism: Torreya grandis (assembly GCA_037957365.1). Classification (NCBI taxonomy): domain Eukaryota; kingdom Viridiplantae; phylum Streptophyta; class Pinopsida; order Cupressales; family Taxaceae; genus Torreya; species Torreya grandis. The sequence goes on along the minus strand of JARHVA010001989.1, from coordinate 2,729,823 downwards.
GCACATGTAACTAATTTTATTATCTTTACAATTGTCCTTATGACCTTTGTAATTCTCTTTTCTCACTTCTCTCTCAAGTTCTATAAGAACTAGCCATTTTGGACTTTGTAAATGATGTTCCACTTGAGTATGGAAAATCCCTACTCATTTGCATACCATGGATCAATAAAGACTACTATTTTTTAGTTCTTTTGTGATTTTTCATAGTGTGTTCACTTAGATTATTTATTTTGCTTAGTGATGACATGTTGTTTCCTTAACATTGTTGTTTCATTCTCTCACCTATTTACAGTTGGAAAGCTTCTTATTGTAGGTCATGTGAAGCGTTATATTGATGTATCAAGGTTGAGTGAGTTAGTATATTAAAAAAATGACATCTTAGGCCTCTTGTTTAGTCCTCCTAGCCTAAACATTCATCTATCGGGTTTATGATATAAAAGACTATTTAATGTTTTGATTTTCTTTATTATTGTGTGTAGTTAATAAATGAATTGGTTCATGGGAATTGGTTTTATCCAATAACCACCCATTAAATCATATATACATTTCACCTTTCTTTTTAAAAATAATCCATCTATAAATAATATTTTATCATTTTATTTAAAATACAATGTTAACAATGTAATTTCTTTATTATTGTTGTTGTAATCTAGGCCAACAATGGTATCAGAGCTTGGTACTAGAGAATTTCAAGCACCTAAGATTATATGATGATGAATGGTAGCTGACAAAGCAAGTACACAACACTACCTCATTGATGTATGACATATTTATGGTTGGATAAAAAGATAGACTTGTATGGAAACTATGACATATTTGAAATCCAAAAACTGGTATGACAAATTTAAGTCTATTTTTTTTATTTTAATTATGTAAAAGGTGTCATAGCAGATATATATAGCTAAATAAAATATATAACAAAGATAATGGAAAAAATACAAGATCTGGTATTTTTTTAGCATTTGAATGTCCTAAAAATGGTGTTCTTAGTAATTCTATAGTGCACCATTAAAATGGCATAATAGTAGGCCAACACAAAATTGCCACTCATAATGGTGTTGCATCAGAATGGTGTTTTTAGTAGTATCACATTCTTAGTAACTCATGTTTAATTTAGGATTTATTTATTGATCAATGGTCCCTCACCTCTCTCCTCAAAATTGCCAATCTTCTCATGTAAGTAAATAAGGTTGGTTAAAGTTTTTTACATGCACACCTTTATATATATATATAAAGTTGTGCATGTAAAAATGTTTAACCAACCTTATTTACTTTCACGAGAAGATTAGAAATTTTGAGGAGGGAGGTGAGGGACCCACTGAGAAATAAATAAATCCTAAATTAAACATAAGTTATTGAGAACACCATATATATATTTGGAAAGATCAACAAAAATATGGTTCAAATAGGTTATTTTGAAAATTGCATGTCAAATTTATTACAATTGAGTTGGTAGTAAATGTTTTTAAAAGTCACTTGAAATAAAATTTCAAGGGTTCAACCCTCAAAAGTGCCAAGAAAATATTTTTTTTGCAAATGGGTTATTTGAATTAATTATGAAAACTATGAAAATTGGTACCTACTGTGATTATTTTCACCATATTTTGAATAGACTGTAATATTATTTTGTCAAAGTTACTTTTTTGGAAACTAGACTTAGATAGATTTTAAATGACTATAAATAATGAGGGGTACATAATGTCTTATTATAATATTTTAAACCCCATAAACTAGTCAAATTTTTTGAATTAGCATTGAGGGGAGTATACCTAGCCTGACAGAGAAGCAAAATTTCAAACTATCATATCTTTTGCAGACAATGGCCAAATTCTTCATATGACCACTAATTTTTCATGGAAATGGATTTTTAAGATAATTATTATGATAAAATTTTAATTTTAGCATGCATAAATATGTTTTTTGATCATATTTTGAATAAATTATGCATTATAATGAAGTCAAATGCATTTTTGATGGAATTTGACACCCTAAATTTTTTGTAAATAGTAAAAATATGTTGTATAAATTAAATAAAGATCATAATGATGTATCCCACCACTTATATTTTTAGTGATGATGGTGTTACATTTTGGTGTTTACATGTCCCTAAGATCTAACTAGCTCAATAGAGCCAACTAGAGGTTGGAGGATCCACAGAGCTTAGAGGATATTTTCCCTTCTCCAGTTTGATATTCACTTAAAGTATGGGTTAACTACTAGGATAGTAATTTTTATCTTGTGTTTTTGCTTTTAGTTCCATTTTTTGGCTTTCTATATCTGATATTCATGACATGGAGTGGATAGAGTAGTTTGAATTTGTTTTTATGTTACACAGCTTCTCATCTCTCACCTAATAGCGGGAGAAGATATTGTATAGTGGCCTTCAATCAGTCATCGATGGCTATATGAGTTCACATTAGATTTGTTATTATTTTGAATGTTGAGAAAAGGCATGCATGTAATGTTGGTGATTGTTGGGAATCCAAGAGATGTGTCATATAGAGTACTGGGGGATCACATGGATGAGTTCCTATGTGGGACCTTATGTGGCTCATTATAGGGTTGAGTGTGGAGCCCTTTGGGGCTATCACATGACTTTATTGGTACACTTCAGGAGCCTAGAGAGATTTAAGGATGTGGGGAGTACATTTTTTACTTTTCTCCTCATGTGGGTGAATATTATTAAATGTTTATTTAATAATTTTCATGTATATTTCTATATTTGTTAGAAGCGAGATTGATTTCATTGTTCTAGGGAATTAATTGTTTATTTAATATTTTTTTAATGCATTAGGATAAAATTATTAAATGATGTATTTAATAATTTTTATGATGCATTAGGAGAAATTATTAAATGATTTATTTACTTGTTTCTATGATGCATTAGGAGGAGAAAAATTATTAAATACAATATTTAATAATTTCTTGATGTATTATGGAAGTGGATTGGACTTTCACATTAGAAGTTGTGCCATTTGGAGAGGAATGGTGTGTTCCTCCTCTAAGGACATTTTATATATTATTTGAAAGGTGGAAATGGTGTGTCATCTTGTGGATAGAGCCTATCTTAGGTGAGGATGGTGAATTTTCTCTTGGGAGGATGTTTTCCACACCATTTGTTATTTATACAAGGTGTGGTATGACCTATGAGAGGTTGTTGATATTTTTATTTGTAGGTGTGGCTTTTAGGAGATAGGTTCAAAATTTTAAGTGTTTTTTGAAGTGTAGGTGCTCATTTACAGGGTATGGTTTAGCATCTTGTGAGATACAGAAAAGTGTAGGTGCAGGTGAAAGTGCAATTTTTGTGCAACATTTTTTATAGGAGATTTTTCTATCTCTGTGAGAGTTCATTTTAATCTTGTTTCAGATTACTAATTTATTTGAGGAATTTCTTGGTGGATGTAGCCCACATTGGTGAACCATGGTATATCTATGTTATCTTTTATTGTTAGTTTTGTTCTTTCCTTTTATGTTTTCATTAATCTACGATTTGAAGGAATTGTTTCCACATAATTAAATATAATTTTCACACATTTAAAATCTAGTTTTATGCTTTTATGGTGGTTAAGAAATCTAATTTACATTCACTTAATTCCTAACAATTGGTATTAAAGATTTGGTGGTGTTTTAGCTAAAGTGGTACATCATTGGAAAGGTTATTAGCTTGAGTGGGAGCTATGAGAGAAGAAATTAGATTTAGAGTTGAGAAATTTGATGGTAAGAATTTTTGTTTTTAGAAAATGCAAATGGAGGATTACTTGTATCAGAAGGAACTTCAACTTCCCTTGGAGGGGAAAGGAGGACAACCTACAACTATGAGTGATGCAGATTAGACATTGCTTTATAGGAAGGCATTGAGAGCCATTTGGTTATACCTTATATCTTTTGTTACATTTAACATTGCAGATCAAACATCTACAAAGGATCTCAAGGATAAAATTGGAAATTCATATGAGAAACCCTTAGCTTTAAATAAAAATTTTCTTATGAAAATATTGTTTAACATGAAAAATGTCTGAGAATGGTTTAATTCTTAATCATTTAAATGATTTTAATATGGTTGTAAGTATGCTCACTTCAGTTGGAATTAAGTTTGATGATGAATTTAGAGATTTGACAATTTTATGTTCTTTGCCAGATAGTTGGGATAGTTTGGTTATGGTTGTGAGTAATGTAGTCCCTACCAAGGGAAGCTTGAATTTTGAGGATGTTATAGGTGTTATTTTTAGCAAGGAGATGTGAAGGAAAAACACTGGTGAATCATCTTTAGGTAATTTTTTGTCTGTTGATATGAGAGGGAGGTAAAAGGACAAGAGCAAAGGCAACCATGAAAAGTCAAAAGGTAAACCTAAATCAAAATCTAAAGCCAAGATGATATGTTGGCATTATGGGAAGAGTAGACACTCAAATAAGTATTATTGGTCACTTTGGGTTAAGAAGTGCAATGAGGAAATGAATGAGGTAAATGTGACATTAGGTAAAACTAGTCAAGATGCCTTAATTCTTTCTTGGGATAATTATACTGAGTCTTGGGTATTAGATTCAAGGGATTCTTTTCATGCCACCCCACATAGGCATTATTTTTCTGATTATGTTCAAGAGAATCTAGGATATGTATATCTTGGTGATGATGAACCATGTGATATAGTATGGAAAGGTTCTATTTAGGTGAAAATGTAGAATGTGAACTTGTGGCTACTTAGGGATATTAGACATGTGCCTATTTTGAGATAGATTTTGGTTTTAGTGGGGAAATTGGGAAGTGAAGGATGTTTAATTATGTTTACTATATATTCTTGGAAATTTACCAAAGGATATCTTATGATTTTGAGAGGTAAGAAATTTGGTACTTTATATTTGACTAGTAGTGTTGATTCTTTTGATTTAGTTGCTACAGATGGAAATGCAACTATGTGGCACTATAGGCTCAGTCATATGATCCATAAGGGCATGGAGATCTTAAAATATAAGTTGCCTAGATTGAAATATCTAGATTTATATGAGGATTGTGTGTATAGGAAATAAAAGTAGGTTAAGTTCCTAAAATTTAGATCCATAAAGAAAGAACACAAGTTAGAGTTGGTACATTTAGATGTATGGGAACTAGCTCAGGTATCTTCTATTGGTGGTTCCAATTTTTATGTCACTTTTATTGATGATACAACTAGGAAATTTTGGGTTTATTATATTAAAAAGAAATTTGATGTATTTGACACTTTTTGGAAGTGGAAATCCTTGGTTGAGAATGAAACAAGTCTCATATTGAAATGTCTCAAATCAAATAATGGAGGTGAGTATTTTAGTAATGCTTTTTTTAATTATTGTTCTAATAACAGAATTCATAGGCAAAGGATAGTTCCAAGAGCCCCACAATAGAATATGGTGTCTGAAAGGATGAATATAATAGTAATGGAACATGCTAGGAGTATGAGGTTACATGTAGGGTTACCTTTATAGTTTTGGGTAGAAGCACTTAACATAGTAGTATATCTAATTAATAGAGAACCTTTTATGCCTTTGGATGGAGGCATTCCTAAAAAATCTTGGTCTGGTAAGAATGTTGATTATTCTTTTCTTAGAGTCTTTGGATGTGAGGCTTTTATCCTCATCAAGAAAGAGAATATGATCAAATTAGAGACTAAATCAGAGAAATTCACCTTTGTTGGATATGGTGAGGATGACTTTGGTTTCTGTTTATGGAGCATTAAAGATAAGAAAATATTTTAGTTTAGAGATGTAGTCTTTAATGAAAAAGTCATATATAAGGATCAGTTGTAGGAATAGGAACATGAACAAAAAGAGTACATAGTATTGGATGACATTGTAGATGGAAAAGTATCTAATAAATTAGTTCTATAATATTCTACACAAGGACCCTAAAATCCTATGGTAATAAAATCTTATAGGGTAAGAAAATCACCTAAGCATTTTTCTCCTTATTTTAATTATTTGTTACTCATTATAAATAAATAACTAGAGTGTTATGAGGAAGTAATGTAGGTAAATGCTAAGTCGAAATGGGAACAAGCCATGGATGAAGAGCATAGATCTTTCATGGAGAACCAAACATGGGATTTGGTAAGGCTACCCAAGGGCAAGAGTGCATTGCTAAATAGGTAGATCTTCAGAATAAAAGAAGAGGATCAATGGAGAAAAAGGTATAAGGCCAGGATGGTGGTCAAGGGGTTTTCACAAAAATAAGGTATTGATTTTGATGAAATTTTATCTCTTGTTGTAAAAATGACTTCTATTAGGACTATTCTCAGTTTAGTTTCAGTTGAAGATTTACACTTAGAATAGTTAGATGTGAAAACTACTTTTCATCATAGTGATTTGGATGAAGAGTTGTATATGAAGTAGCCATAGGGATATGAGGTAAAAGGGAAGGAGAACTATGTGTGAAGATTAAAGAAGAATTTTTATGGCTTAAAACAAGCTCCACGACAATGGTATAATAAATTTGATTATTTTATGTTGGAATAAGGATATCAAAGGTGTATTTTTGACCATTTCATGTACATCAAACATTTTGATGATGGTTCGTTTATTATTTTATGTTTGTATGTTGATGACATGTTAGTTGTAAGAAAGAACATATATCATATTCATATTCTCAAGAAATAGCTTAGTGACTCTTTTTATATGAAGGATTTGGGTACTACAAATTAGATCCTTGGTATGAGGATTACTCATGATAGGAAAGAGAGGAAGCTAGTTTTATCCCAATCAAAGTATGTGAATAAAGTCTTCGAAAGGTTTAGTATGTTGGATGCTAAATTTGTTGGTACTCCTTTGGCAAGCCACTTTAGATTATCAAAGAGTAGTGTCCCAAGATGGAAGTTAAAAAGCTTAAGATGTCCAAAGTACTTTATTCTTTGGAAGTTGGTATCTTGATGTATGCCATGGTTTATACTAGGTTGGATATTACCCATGCAGTGGGAGTTGTGAGTAGGTATATGAGTGATCCAAGTTATGAGAATTGGTAGGTAGTGAAATGGATTATTTGATATTTGAGAGCAACCATTGATGTTGCATTATGTTATGGTGGATTAGATACCACTTTGCATGGTTATGTGGACTCAAATATGGTAGGGGATATTGATAAAAAGAGGAGTATGATAGGATATACATTTACTATTGGAGATACAATGGTTAGTTAGATTTCTAGGATATAGAAGGTTCTGGCTTTGTCAACCATAGAGGTAGAGTATGTTATTTCTATAGAGGCTAGCAAGGAAATGATTTGGTTATAGGATTTGTTTCAAGAGTTAGGGCATGAGAAAGAAGTTAGGAGACTACATAGTGATAGTCATAGTGCTATTCATTTAGAAAAGAACTTCACTTTCTACTCGAGGATGAAACATATTTAGTTACATTATCACTTCATCAGGATAGCTTTGGAGGATAACTTGGTGAAGCTAGAGAAGATTCATACTAGCCAAAATCCTATGGATATGATAACCAAGGTGGTCACATTGAAAAAGTTGAGACTATGTTCAAATTTGGTTGACCTTAGTGGTCATAGAACAGTGATAGATTATGTTCAGGAGAAAAGGTCTCCAAGTGGGAGAGTATTGAGTGTGGAGCCCTTTGGGGCTATCACATGACCTTGTTGGTACACTCTGAGGGCCTAGAGAGCTCCAAATATGTGGAGAGTGCATTTTTTCCTTTTCTCCTCATGTGGGTGCAATTTTTTGGGAGTGGGATTGATTTCCTTGTTCTAGGGAAATAATTGTTTATTTAATATTTTTGTAATACATTAGGAGAAAATTATTAAATGATGTATTTAATAATTTTCATGATGCATTAGGAGAAATTATTAAATGATGTATTTAATTGTTTCTATGATGCATTAGGAGGAGAAAAATTATTAAGTGCAGTATTTAATAATTTCTTAATATATTATGGAAGTGGGTTGGACTTCCACATTGGAAGTTATGCCATTTAGAGAGGAATGGTGTGTTACTCATATAAGGAGATTTTAGATATGATTTTAAAGGTGTAAATTGCATTTCATCTTGTGGATATATCCTATCCTAGGTGAGGATGGCAAGCTTTCTCTTGGGAGGATGTTTTCCACACCATTTGCTATTTATACAAGGTGTGGTATGACCTATGAGAGGTTGTTGATATTTTAATTTACAGGTGTGCCTTTTGGGAGATAGATTTAAAAGTGTAAATGTTTTAAAAATTAAATGTGTTAATTTACAAGGTATGGTTTACCATCTTGTGAGATACAAAAAAGTGTAGGTGTAGCTAAAAGTGTAGCTTTTATGCAGCATTTTCTACAGGAGATTTTTCTATCTCTGTGAGAGTTCATTGTAATCTTGTTTCATATTACTAATTTATTTAAGGACTTTCTTGGTAGATGTAGCCCACATTGGGTGAACCATGGTATATCTATGTTATTTTGTTATTTCTATTTTTGTTCTTTCTTTTTATGCTTTCATTAAACTGTGGTTGAAAGGAATTGTTTCCACATAATTAAATTTGATTTTCACATATTTAAAACGTGGTTTTGTGACTTTATGGTGGTTAAGAAATATGATTTACATTCACTTAATTCCTAACATGTAGTTGTACAAGATTTTATTAGGTTGTAATATAGTATAGTATGATGGTCAAAGGGGATGAGTAGGCCATGATTGTGTTCATCAGCCATAGTTTGATCAGTACCATAATATACAATGTGCTAGCTTGTATATGTAACAAAGATACTCATTGATGACTTTAGAATCATTTCTCTAGATATTTTATACACCCTTTGGATCAAGGGGGAGTTTGTTGGGTTTATGATCCAAAAGACTATTTAATGTTTTGACTTGTTTTATTATTATGTTTAGTTAATAAATGAGTTGGTTCACAAGAATTGGTTTTATCCTATAACCACTTGTGAAAGCATATATAACTTTCACCTTTCCTTATAAAAAGAATCCATCTTGAAATAATATTTTATCATTTTGTGTAAAATACAAGGTTAGTAATGTAATTTGTTTATTGTTCTTATTGTAATCTAGGCCAACATCATCACAACCTCATAATGAAATATTGATGTGAGAAGAAAAAAATTGGAGAAGTGTATGTATAGTTAGCCCATTGTTATCATATGTAACATGTAACTAGTTGGTAATCATTAACCAATTTGGTGTATCACCTCTTTTAGGATAGTTTTCTTTCAATTTTCTCTCTCCCTTTTCCTTTGTAAGCATAGGTGTAGTAGTGATCTATAAGTGGTACATCAAGGGAGCTAGCCCTATCTATAGATTCACCTCATCCTTAGGCTACACATAGCCTAGAGGTGCTTTAATTGTGCCACTTGGATGAGGAGAGATGAGACATCTACTCAAAGGGTGAAAATCCAAGTGACAATAGTTTTTGGCATACCTAGTGGGATTCATTGTCCAAAAAGTTGAAATATTTTTGATGTTGTCTTTGAACACATCAACCTTTAGAGGCATCTATCCAAGCATCCATGCCAACTCCTAAGTTACATCAATTGGTCAAGCAGACTAGGTTTTCCTTTCGAATATTTTTGGTAATATTTTTCTTTGTGTTATTTCTTCCCAATGAAGTTTCATGGCTAATTTTGGCAGAGTATTGTTTTACACAAGTTAGTGATTTATATCAAGCTTATGGTAGTCCCTATCAGCATTTGTATGATCCTTAATAGCCTTGTCATGATTCTTAATAGATACAATATGATCCTCATTAACATTTTCATGAGTTTTATTAGTCCTATAACTAACCTTCTCAATACTTTTCTCCTCCTAGTCAACCTAGTCACTTCTCTAATAAGTCCATCTCCACTTTCAAGAAAACTCTTTTGAGATATGAGAAGTACATGATAGAGTTTGATACACTAAGGGGATATGTTGAATATGTTGTTAGTCATTTAATTTATAATTTGAGAGATGCATTAGAGTTGGTTAAAAGAGAGTGGGCATCTATTGAGAGAGTAGATTGGTAAAGGCTCCCAAGTGAGATGCTAGATGTGGGTGGCTTGATTGCATATTTAGAAGATAGACCAAGAATTCATGAGGAGTTTCCTCACCAAGTCTATCAACCTTCATATCCACTTCCCAAAGATTTTTATCAGTCCTACTTGACCCCTACTTATGGACCCAATCACGCTTGTCAAAGTCATCCTTTTCCCAATTAGCTGGAAGATAGAATTGGAAAGACAAACCTTATTTTTAAAGCAAATATTGATAGGTATATTGAGTTGTCCAATAGTCAGATGTATCAGTACATATAATAAGTAAATTAAATGGAATATAAGCCCTCATTACCCTCTCCCATTACATCCCCACCTCAAGAAGAGACCTCTAGATATGAGATTCTAATTTGGAGACAAGGTAGAGACCCCAAGCCTAAGGATATTATAATTTTTTTGAACACTTCATCCATTCCTAAAAGTGCATCACCATCTTAATAAGATAATCCTAATCCTAACATCCTAAGATGGAATAATATAGTGGAATAATGGGGAAAGAAATTCGATAGAATCCTTGATAAGGAGTGTGAAATTGAGAAAGAATTTGATCCTATGCAAGTCCCTCTCCCCCCTTCCTTAAGATACCTCTTGTTTTCCATGTCAGCCCTCTTTTACTCATTAAAATCATGATAATTCCTATAAAATTCAAGAGATAATTCTCTAAGAGAACCCATCCAAGCAAATTCAATAGTTAGAGTCAAGAATGAAATTGTTGAGTCAAGGAGTAATGGAAGGTTTAGAGCCAAAAGAAGATCCTATGCCTAAACACACCCCATCTAACCCTCCTTAAGAGAGTCCTTAAGATGAATCAAATTTAAATTAATTTATTTAAAAATTTAAGGAATAAAACCAAGCTATTATATCTCAAGGTTTGCCTCCCCTTCCTCAAGAACTCTCAAAAGGATCCCCTACAATTCATTCTCATTCTGATTTTGAGTCCTATTTTCCACCTCCACCAACTAGTTAATCTTGTCCTCACCCCATTACCCTTTGCCTTGATGTAATTGTGGTATGGGAACATAAAGATGAGAATTTGGTTGAGGAAAACTCAAAAATCTTGCTTGAATAAAATATAGCTCCTTGGCAGCCTCATTGGACTACGTCACATGATTACAAGATGCCTAGTCTTAGCATCACCAAGAAGGAGAAGGAAATTGAGAATATTACAGCCCTTGAGAAGTAAAGTCAAGTTATGATCATTGAGATGAAACTTTAGATCCCTCAATAGGTACTAAATTCTAAAAAAAGGGTGATTTATTATGTTAAAAATTTTAATTGGGTTGATATGGAAGAATGTTTTCCTTTTACCAAAGAAGAAGAAATCATCATTGGTTTTTCCACCACTATGCAAGATATCATGGATGGGAAATAAAAAATTATTAATTGGAATTGAGATGAATTTTTTCAGTCATTATATTATTATATACTCCTATTCAAGGAGGTTATGATCTAGTCAAAAATAGAGAAGGCAACCTTGACACTCAAGTGGGTATGAAAATAAGAAACAACTTCTCAACTTTGTCCTTTCAAGAGGCATATGCATTCCATGATGATATGTTTGAAATAATCAAAATTGGATATAATAATTTCAACTAATTAGGAGAAATACATCAGCTCTTCAAGGATGGAATAAGCTCCTATTGGCCTTAATCTTCCAAGGAACAAAAAATCACTCCTCTTGAAGCCATGCCTACCAAAAAGATACAAGTTGATCATGAGATGAAGAGTGGGAAAAATTATGAAGTATATATAAAAATTCAATAGGAATAAATTTACATTGGATACCTATTTAAGGAAGATCTACTTGATAGCATATCAAGTGAATTTTTAAGGAATAGGTCTGATCTACCAAGCATCTAATCCAAGGAGAAACATGCTTGGCACTATGAATCATCTCATGAAGAAGAAAATTCAAGAAACTTTATTTTTGATCCTAGAAAGGAGGTATGTTTAGTTTATAGTTGTGAATAGTGGTTTGTTTTTCTGATTTCCCTAAGTGCCTTGAGCATGTGTGTGTGTGTGTGTGTGTGTGTGTGTGTGTGTGTCTTGTTAGTTTGCTTGCTTTATTTTGTTTATCTCCTTTGTTTTATGTGGTTGATTTAGTCAATTGGTTTTGTCTTTATCAAAGATTGTTGTCAATGGTCAAAGTCATCTTGGTGTGTTTTAGACTTCAGATGAATCCTTAAGCCTAATGGACTAATAATTCTACTAATATTTACCATAATAGGCATGCTACCCCTATGAGTCTCCAATTTGTTGACCAAATTTGCTCCTATAGGTCAAATTGGGACCCTATAGGTAAAAAATTGAATTTTAGAGGTTTTTAAGGGGTCTAATACTTTTCCATGAGGTATAATATTTTTTCATGGGGTGTATTATAAAGTATTTGATGTCATTTAATGCTTAATTAGCCTTGGTCTTGCTCTAATTAGTAAATATGTCATTTTGAGTCATTTAATAGCCATTTAGGGGTCATAAATGCAAGTGGAAAAATTTTAAAGGTGTCAAAGTGTAATAATTTAGTTTCAAATATCAAATAAGTTATATTCCAAGTCAAGAATGTCATTCTAAGATGAATCTTGTAGGTTATCTAACTGAAAATCAAGAAACCAACTGCAAAAGAGGGAGTTTGGCACTTGTACAACCCATGAGGGAAGGTGATAGGTGGGGTAAGGTTATGAAATGTATATTAATCTTACTCATACTTAATTAAATTTTTAAAAATTCTCTATAAGTTCTAAATTGGAGCTAAAACCATTTTGCTCCTTCTTTGCCTTTCTAGACACACTAAAGTGGTTAGTAGGTTTATGCTTGGTATAGCCAGTTGAGGAGGTTCTAGGTCAAATGAATTTTGTATGTTGTATTAAAATTAGATATATAAATTTACATAAAAATATTTAAAATATTTGTTAACCATGATTTATGAACCATCTCTAAAAAGTTGATTATGTTTTTCCACTCATTATTTCCTTCACCTTATAGGTTTTGCTCTATTTTGGATAGGTTTGTACAATCTAGTTGATCATGTTGAATCAAAAGGATGTTGTATCTCTTATTAAATTATTTACATTATTTTTTAAGAGTTTTAAGATGTTTTTATATGTAAATCATCTCATGCTATAGGAAGGTGCCATCATGTGTAGTCTCAGTTAGTTTTCCTTGTTTGTAGAATGCTTGTTTCTCTATAAGGGTCTCATGTGAAGAGGATATGAGATTTACCATGTCTCAATGAAATATTTATCACATTAATTTCATTTTTAGTCTCATAACACCATGTTTTGATCAAATATTTAGTCTTGCCTTTCTCATAGTTAACTCTCTACTCACTTTCACTTGCAGTCACATGTATAAACCCTATTTAGCATGTTCATGGAGTTGTAATGAGGATATATAAAATTATTAAAGGAATAAATAACTTATGAGAGTATATTTTAAGGTTTTAAGAGGATGTAGGTTGGTTTTAATTTCTTGTACCATATTAACTAGCCATTGGACACCATTGCTTACTTTGTAACAGGGGTTTGCAAGAGGTTTTCATGATTGGAACAGATGTTTTGAAGCTTGTTTCAAGATATTCACAAGTAAAAACATGTATTTAAATGATTTAAATTTAGTTTAAGTTGTTCATTAATCCATTCATCCACACATTTTACTCCATTCCATGCTCACTACTTGTATACAACTCAAAATGCATATACATGTGTCTCCATAGAGACTAACCACATTGAAAGGGAGTGTCTAAGATAAGTATGATTTTAATAATGGAAGGAGTCTATCTAAAATATTTGAGGAAGATAAAAACTCATTTTAATATTCATATCCATGTCCACTACCTATTTTCACATTTGTTTCCTGCACATTAGAATATGCACCTACAAGTGGTGCTAATAGAGAGTTGAAGTGTGATGAGGAGTATTGAATCATGTGGTGAAACCTTCCTTGGAGTTCTTAGTTATTGAAATGATAATTTCATAATTATATTGAGTAATATATTGATAATCAAGGTTAAATACCACCTTCTAACATAAGGTGAATGTGTATTTAGGGACACTTTCCCTAAAAGGTGAAAATAAATCACCTAACCCTTTTGAATGGGTCTCATAACAATGTTGTGTTGACTTTTGATTACTCATATTAAACTAATTATATAGCATATACATAGGGAAAAAACCATGAAAAATATGGAGGGAATAATATTAGTTTAAGGTGTTTGTTGAGCACCTTAAAATTTCACTTTTATGCACTGAATTTTGATAGTAACATCTATAGGTTTTGGGCCCCAAAGAAGCTTTCCACTTCAAGGCTGTAATACAAACCATGTTTCATGATTGAATGGTTATATATGGTATAAATAAACATTAATTTCATAAATATCATCAAAGTATAAGGATATATTAATTTTTTATCATAACACCACTTATAACCTCCTTTCATCATAAAATGTATAGCTATAGGCTGGCGATAGGGTTATCATGGAGTGGACTAGCTAGCCTTGATGATAGACTTCATTAAAATAATAAAAGGAATAAGTGAAATTATATATGGTTTAAATAACTTCAATGAAGATTTCAAGTCCATAAAATAAGGTGTATATCATATAGTTGCACTTACAAGCCCCCACACAATCAACTATAGTTGACTATGAGGGGTAGAGAGTAAGAAAGTTAGGATTCTTGAGGTGGAATTAGTCTAAACATTAATGAATAGGTCCAAAACATTGATAAATTACCTTAATGATTTATGTAATTTATTTATGCATTAATATCAAATTTGAATTGATAAAACATGCATCTGCAAGAATCATCTTTGGGTCAAAAGGCAGGAAACACAGTCAGTAAAAGTAAGCCTATGATTGGTCTTGATAAGGATCTAATCTCAAGGTATGGTTTGAATAAGAACATAGATGAAATTATTTTTGGAAAACTTTAGGAGATACCAAATCACTTGAGTACTAAGGTTTTAAGCACATAAACATTACTTATAGGCTCAAATTCTTAAGTATGGTCAACTTCTCAATCAATCCTAACTGAGTAAGAGCACAACTCAAGGTGTAAATATAGAAAATAAGGGTTTGTGAGAATATTTAAAAATTATATAATGGTAGAGAATATAATTTAATATCCTCATTATGAATAAATAAGGGAATAAGGGGCCCTAATAAATTAATATGTAGTCCATTCCTTAAATGCTGCATATAGTCCCCTCCACACATGTTTCTCTTGGGTTTTAAAGATTTTTGAGGGGAAAATAACCTGAATAAGGGCTTTATTTTTGTTTATAGAATCAACCAAAATTGGATAATATTATAAAATATTCACTTGGTATATGAAAATAGGGGAAGTTCTCTTTATTTTGTCTCAGATAGAGGGCACTCCCCTTAAATGTAAATTGGCAGGTTTTGGAAAATAAGGATAGAAGGGTCGACCAAGAGCTTAGTTTAAATTTTAAAGGAGTGTGGGAGGTTGAAAAAAACCCAATAAAAAATGACAAATATCTCATAGTAGGAGGGGACATAATAGGGTATTCTAAAAATTCAAATATGCTGACAGGTCGGTTAGGCCTTGAGGAGGCATAAAACCCAATTGGGGGTCCAACTTCACTTCCAGATCTTAGTGAGATTTATACCCTATTGGATCATGTTTATGGGATGAAAATATATGTGTTAAATGTATTTTTATGAAAATAAACCATATATAATTCCATTTTTTTAATCTCAGAGGCAACACTAGGCCTATGAAAATGGAAGGAAAAACTAGATAAGGTAACTTTGAGTGCTCATATCTCCCTTGGTGATTTGCATGGAGACTTAGGGATTTTGGAGAAGTTGATAGGGGTACTAGAAATTTATCTTTTTGATTTTTTTTTCAAATTCAATTTACCATATTTATGAATGAATCTTAAGAGGGTAAAATAGTCCTAGACTCACCAAAACCCTTGTTAGTGACTAGTTTGAGAAAATGGAGTAGTTAGTGCATCTAAATGGCATAGTTTGCCTAGAATGATGATTGGATGTTTTAAGATACTCCTCATTCTTTTGAATTTTGTGTAATTATATGGATAGAGTAAAAAATATTATATGTTTAATGGTTTTATGTGTTTTATAGGTTATAGGAGTCTAAAGATGCCAATCACATGGGATGGAAGATTGAGACATAATATAACTCCCCATGGTGATTTATTGCTTTATAAAAACTCCTAGGTGCCTTAATAGGAGATCTAATCTCATCTAGTTAGAACTAGTATAGTGAACATGGTAATGAGAAGGGAAAAAATCTTAAAGTAAACTAATTTTAAGGTGTGTTTGATGCCTCTAAGGCCATAGATGGACTTGAAACATGTATTTCACCCCATTTTATATATTTTCATGGGAAACTAAAGACAAATTTGAGGTCAAGTGTGCAATGTGTGTGAAAGAGGAGTTTTCTTTGACTATAAGAAATGATGGCTCACTTCCAAGAGATTATAGATGATTAGGAATGCAACCAATGCATGGAAAAGCATGTCTACAACCCTTCCCTCTTATTTCAATCATCAGACCTATTCTTAATGAGTTTTGGGATGTTAAAATAGGGGTGAATCATGAAGGTATTTTTATGAGCCAACAAAGGGAATTTCATTCCACTTTTCAAGAGTTTCATGACTTGGATTGACACATGTGCTTTTTGACCTTGCATGGTCCATTCACATACTATTATCATGCACATATAACTCATTTTATTAGCTTTAAAAGTGTCTTTGTGACATTTTGACTTATATTTTCTCACTTATCTCTCATTATTTAATATAACTAGCCATTTTGGACTTTGTAAATGATGCTCCACTTGAGTATGGTGAAGCCCTACTCATTTGCATACCATGGATAAATAAAGACTACTAATTTTTACCTGTTTCATGACTATTCATAGTGTGTTCACTTGGATGATTGATTTTGATTAGTGATGACTTGTTGGTTCATTAGCATTGTTGTTTCATTCTCTCACCTATTTATAGCTAGAAAGCTTCTTCTTGCAATTAATGTGAAGCATTTTATTGATGTGTCAAGGTTGAGTGAGTTAGTTAATTCAAGAAGTGCCATCTTAAGCCTCTTGTTTAGTCCTCCTAGCCTAAATATCGACACAACCTCATAATTAAATATTGATGTGAGAAGATTCAGATTGGAGAAGTGTATCTTTAGCTAGTCCCTTGTTCTCATGTGTAACATGCAGCTAGTTGGTAGTCATCAACTAATTTGGTGTATCACCTCCTTTAAGATATTTTGGTTCAATTTTCTTTCTCCCTTTCCCTTTACAAGCATAGGTATAATAATGATATATAAGTGGTACATCAAGGGAGATAGCCCTATCTAGATATTCACCTCATCCTTAGGCTATCCATAGCCTAGAGGTGCTTCAATTGTGCCAATTGGATGAGGAGAGCTGAGACATATCCTCAAGGAGGAAAAATCCAAGTGACAACACTTATTATACAAAAATTGATATTCTATCTATCCATATTATAGAAGAAAATAACTTAGATCTATGGTACACACATATATTCAATTATTTATCTAAAGGTATCATTCCTTCAAATTTATCCAAAAAATCTATGCATGGTTTTTAGTATTAGAATACCCAATACATAATACTAGGGGGTGATTTATAAGCAAAGGTGTGATGGTATTCTCATCTATTATCTCTAAAGTTCTGAAGTAAACCTCACAATAAAAGAAACACATGATGGAATATGTGGCAGCCATTTTAATGGTTTAATTATCACCAAGAAGATTATGTGAATAGGTTATTATTGGCCTACTTTAAATCAGGACTATTGTGAATATGTCAATAAATGTGTGAAGTATCAACAACATGCCAACTTATCCCATGTCCCTAGTCATGTGTTATAGGTAGACAATGAATTTTTGTCATTCTTCCAATGGGGATGAGACCTTATAGGGAAGATTAATCTTAAATCTTCCTAGTGACATAGTTTTATCATTACTGTTACTAAATATTTCATTAAATGGGTGGAGGCTATTTTGCTTATTTTCACCAAGGTAGATAAGATCATTGATTTCATTAATCATCATATCATATATTATTTTGGTTTCCCTCATAAAATCATTATAGATAATGGGAAATATTTTAGAAATAAAAAAGTCTAAAATTTGTGGGATTCCTTCAATTTTAAGCTAAGTTTCTCATTGCCTTATTATCTACAATCCAATTGAAAAGTTGAGGCATCTAACAAAACCCTTGTCAATATGTTAACCAAATTGGTCAATGAAGATATAAAGGATTGGAATCTTCACGTAATTTTTACTTTGTGGGTTTATCAAACTAGTATTCAAACTCCTACATGTGATACCCCTTTTTTGGTCTATGTTATCGAAGTGGTTCCCCCCTCAAGTCCAAGTTACTTCTCTTTGGATCTCTCTTAAAGACATAATTTCTAAAGATGATTATTAATAGATACAATTAACATAACTGGAACTTTTAGATGAGCATCGATCCATAGCCCTTGATCACCTCTATGTAATCAAGAATGGATAAAATGGGCATATAATCGACACTTAAAAGATTGAGAATTTAATATCAATGACCTTGTCCTTAAAGAAGATCAACATGTCATAAATATGGAAAAATGTAAATGAGGAAATTTATTTCCATATTGTCTTGGAATTGATATCATTACTCATAAATATTTATTTAGGGCATACTGCTTGGCTTCCCTTGATGGGAAACCATAACGTGAACCTCTTAATGCTTTGCATCTACATCCTTTCTATTTTTAATGATCATATTATAAACTATAGTCAACATAATTTCTCTTAAAATATTTTCTCCTATCTCTAAACATACCCAATGATGATAGATAATCACTTGAATTTTTATCAGTATACCCATTTTATCCTTAAATATGGAAACCTTGTCTATGTTCATAGCATGTTCTCATGGATAAGCTCTACTAAAAATATGATAGAGTTATAAATCATTATTTCTTAAAAGTCCACCTTAAAATCTTGTTTGAAAGGAATAACTTATTATTTTATTCTATGGCTTGGTTTATGAAAATACCCTGATTACCTTAAATCTAATCCATGGCAAAAATTTAATTTGGGATACATAATCAAGAAAAATATGAAAGTCATAGACTAATACCTCAAAGGATAGATGTTATCAAAATAAAGAAAAATATCAAAGTTGTATATTGATCCCTCAGAGGATAGTTTTTAAAATACATATATCTAAACATATAGACCACTCCCTTGAAAGAGGGATATATGCCAATGTTGTAGTAAAATTCCCACATTGATTAGTTTCTTATTAAAATCAGACCCTTTAAAAATCTATAAAATCAAAATTATATCCTATAAAATATTCTTGCATTGATCAACTTTCATAAATTTGTAGACTTCCCACATTGATTAGTCTACATCTATACATGGATTAGCTTAAGGTTAACCTAAAAATATCAAAAACATAAAACTAGATGTGTATTCTTGGAGAATTAATTTTTTTCTCCAATTCTCTGTAAACATAAAAATTCCCTTTTAAAGCCAAAGATTTATGAATTTAGTTGACATGAAATTATTAAGGACTCTCATTAATAATGTATATAAGGGCCCATATGTGAAAACAATATGAGGCTTAGCATTGGTTAGGGTCCAAGAAAATTGTGAATCATGCATCCTTGATAAGCTAATATAGAAACCATTTCAACATAAATTTCCATTATTCACAAACATTTAAATTCATAAAAACCATAAACATAACATAAATCCATAATCAACCATGACATAAAACCCAATCCATGATGTTCTGCATAATCCAAATAGTATAATCAATAAAAAACCATATAAACACCATCCATGTAATATAAAATCCATAGTCGTATGAATCATAAATTCATAAGATCTTAAATTAACACATGACTTAAAGTCTATGATCCATCATAAATCATCCATAATAAAGATAATAATTTAAAGATACATCACATGGTCTAAAAAATCATAATCCATGTAAACACCATATAAACAATATAAACCCTAATTTATCACATAAATAAACATAGGTACCATCTAAACATAATCTCAGTAATCTAGATCCATAATCGAATAGTGAAAGATAATGTAACAAATGTGTGGTACGTTAACTCATGAATATATATATATATATATATATATATATATATATATATATATATATATATATATATATATATATATATATATATATATAGAAGATCAAATGTACATCATAATAATTTCATGATATATAATATATACAAATCTAATCCATATATTAAGCCATAAATATGGTTACTCTATGAACTAGAGCTAGCTCAAGTGGATACTAACTCCACCTCCTCCACTAACTCCATCCTAACCTCCATCTCCTCCTTTATTCCTCTCATCTCCCCCTCTTCATATTCTCCCCATGCTAGCTATAACATTCTATGTCCACTATGGAGTTTGATATTATCTGGCTATATGGTTGGCATATCTAAGAACCTCTAACAACTAATCTATAATAATCTACTCATAATACCATAGCTCTGCCATGACATCTTAGTACCTATCCATACTAATAATACTTGAATCCCCCATCTTCCTACCTTGTGTCCCTCGCCCTATGGTAGATCCTAACATAGCTCCTCCTATAACCCTTACCAATAACCAAAGTGTCTCATGCTAGTCATGATATCTATCTTGAGCCTGACATGCCTTGACATAAATATGATGTAATAAGTCATAACACCCTTATAACTTAGTCAAAATATCCTATAGGCAATCTTTCTCAAACTCAAACTCCAGATAACTACCCCTGTAACACTTCCCTCTCTATTATCACTATATGTATGTTTGGATCTCCCTCCCCATCTCCTCCTATCTCCTCCACATCCACCATATATACATATATTATCTCTCATCATGACCACATCATTCTCTCTTTTCCACCTCCCAACTATTCCATCCACCATAAAAAGTATGCCTTTATATCCCCAACATCATCCACATCCACTCCCTCTATCTCCTCCTCTATCAAAACCTGAAGGTCTATCACCTGTGGCTATGGTAGCTCGCCCTCATAGTCATCTCCATTATATAAACATGGTGCCTTTGGTATATCTTGAAGTATCCCAAAATATCACCACATTCAACCAAACTAGAAGAATTCCACATGTTCTGTGCACCACCCTCATAACCACCTTACCTATTGCCCCACCATCAAATCCCTATCCATCTTTAACCATGTTATAAATATAACATATGGCCTTCATACCACCTCATACTCCATATCCTCTAAAACATATCAATATTAATCTATGTATCATACTCTCCCATCTCCATATGGGTGGGTAAAGTCATCTCTCTATCATATAAAACTCATACTAAAAGAAAATTGATGCCATCCCATTCATGGTAGATTTGGTGGCTAGACTTTTTATATGTACTAATAAGCCAAAAATTGTAGTAAAAAGGTCACATATATCCTAAATCATCATTGCATCTTCCATCCCCACAAATCTATGTATATCTATGATAATAGTGAAGGAACCCATGTAAACTCTATCTGATGCTCCCACATTCCTTGCATTACTTAACTTTTTTTTGCATCCTTATAGTCATATCCCAAGGTCACTTAAGTTATATTTTTTACACCTATCCCATTATTTTTTACCCAACATTATTATCTTGTGGAAATATACCCCTATTAGTCCTACATCCTTTGAGAAGTATGCATTCATTTTAGAGTTTATCCCCTATGGATCCTGAAAGTGTACCTAGTCTTGAGAGAAACTATCTCTAGGTTGTACACACTACCAAGCACATCAGATGATTTGGTTATCCAATCCTATCCTTTTTCCTCTTGATTTATTTCAATTGAGCCCATATGTTTGAAGTTGTGATAATCCATTACTTGTTTTCCTTGGGGAATTCTTACTCAGATATCCTATATCTTGTTAGTGTAATATTGTACTTCATGTTTATCCTTGAATCTTGGACTCTTATTTACTATATCCCTTATCCATTACCACCTCATTTTTAAACCCATCTCCACCTTTCCATCCTTCATCAGCTCCTAATTTGAGGGGGGACACCTCCTCACATAAACCTAGGGCATTGGACCCATCCCAATTTTTGTCGCATGATAAATAATCACAAATCACTCAACAAAAAGGGGAAAATATAGACACTACAAATTTACACTATTATATTAGTGTGAATGTATGTGTCTTACCACTTTCCCATATTTTTTATGTTAGTTAATTTAGTATTAACAAGTTACTATCTTACATCACATAATTAGTCTTACTAATTAATATTTACCTAGGTAACTAATTAACCCCCCCTAAATCTAGTTAAAACTACCCAAATTTATTATAAGTACATTTTTTTAACCTCATAACAACATTTCACTAACCTAACCTCATTAAAAATAACCTATACTAAGTCTAACCTAGTGAATTAGAGTTATTTTAATGAACATGGTAAACTTATACTAGAATGACATCGATCCCCATGATAGTTATTGATCTTATTAGGATCAACATCTACTTAAACTCAGACCATCCTTGAGCAAATGGATCTCAAATTCATACACTATAATGATGGAGAAATTATTTTAGAACACCTGTGAAAGAATGACACACCTATCTCAGTCCATCCTCACTCATTCAAAGGTTAAGAACATATTCATCAACATGATAATTATATGTAATAAGAAAACAATTGTAGAGGTAAGCATATTTATCTTTTTAATATATTCTAATTCTTGAATTATTTATTTACATTTTTTTATTTCCCTTAGTCTAGTTAGATAATCATTAGCTATTCCTAAAACCCTTTAGAATTCCTTAAAGCCCACCTTTAGGGACCCATCTTGAGCTTTTTATCCCCACTGTTAGGATTGATGATGATTCATCACACTAATTGACACTAATTATATAACTAATGATTCTAAGATAATCAACATCAATCCTTGTGTTTTTACTTTCTATCTACAATCCAAAGCTAGTTTAATATTCTAAATTAATTTTAATTATCTATTTTTGGTATTAAAATCATGAATATCTATTTGTAAATGACATTACCAAGAATTATACATGATGTGGTTTCCATATATGATTTACCCATAAACCTATTAGTAACCCAAGTTACACCCCATTAAAGCAAATTGCTCAGATCTCCTTCAAACTTGAACTAACATTGGATTGGTCTATATAATGTGGGTCACTTGTATCTTAGACCAAACCTCTAGATTATGAGGCTAGTTCCTCTGATATATCTAATTTGAATCCTTTTCCTAAAATATATTTTCTTTTGGGGTGAAAAGAGTTAGAAATATAATTAAAAGGTAAAACCTATACTATTGATGGTGATGCACCTAATGTAATAATCCACTCAAATTTATACTCTTAACAACACTAATGAGCAAAAAATGGACTATAATACTATCTCTAAGGCTTTTTATACAATATTTTTTGATATGGAGATCTTGATGGATGAATATAACTTGGAATTTAAGGATGAGAGGATTCTCTTGAAACACTTTCAACCCGATAACACTTCAAGCATGATCATCAAGGCTTGACACTTCATACAACCTACATAAGACAACTAATAAGCATATAGGTGTGACCCAGACATGTAAAGGGAAGACTCGTACCAAATTTACACATATAAAAAAGTATATAAATACTATAAGACAATAATAAATATGTTACAATAATCCATTTTATTGATTCAAGAGGTTACAAACTTCAATTTTGGTAGATTTTCCTCATGCCCAAGAGAGGGATCCTGAAACAAGGCCTAAAAGCCTAAATATATAAAAGATGAGGAGATAATAAATATTAATCCAATAATTAACTCAATTAAAACTTTATTTACAACTAGTTTCAAATATAACTCCATGGATATCTTCTTGTTTGATTTTTTTCATGCTCCTTGAATGAGCTATTTAGCATTGAAAACAAGGTGGTGGGCCATCATAGGCATACAACTACTTATCCTTACTTGAAAAAAAGACCAAGTTAAGTTAATTAATCTTTCCTACATGAATACTATGGAATATTCATTGATTATTATTTAAGGATCAGTTATTTAGAGTGATTGTCACTTAAGATTAGTCAACTCATTCATTGACACTTAAGACTAGTTGTGTATGGAATTTTCTACTTAAAGACCAGCTATGCATGTGGTTGGTAGTTAAAGGATATTTATGTGGTGTGAGGTTCATTTATTACTTGATTATCACTTGATTTAACCCTCTCAATAGTCTTCTACACCATCTTCAACTTCATTTGATTGACTAAGTAGGTCTACTAGGCCAATTAGGCCTAGTAGCCTAATTACTTGTACTTGATGGCTATGAAATCCTACATTAAAAAATTATAAATATAATTATTTTGAGACATGAATAAATTCATAAAATCATGAAATATGTCATCTTGGGCAAGTAACACCTATAAAATTGTTAAATTAGGTGACTAGGTCACCTTATCTTTTACTCTTGTAGATTGGTTATTTTGAATGAACTCATAAGGGAACTAAAAATCATGATTTTGATCATTTAATGACTTGAGGAGGTATAAAAGGTGTCAATATTATCTCTCCAATGATTTTCACTATCTTAAACTACTTTTTAACTCCTTTTTACACTTTTTCCTCTCAAAATCTTATTTTATGATAGGTCTGTACATCATCTATATAAAAAATTATTATGGACATGAATATATTAGAGTTTAATATATGATATAGGTGGTACTTAAGTTATTCAACCTATTTATATTCCTTTTCCATCATTTTTTCTCCATTAGGTCAGTAGTAGGGTTTTATAAGGGTTTTGGAGTACTTAAGACTCTTAGTGATGATTCATAAAGCTTGGGCATTAAATTTCTAAACCAATTCCACAAAAAAATTAGTTTATTAGGACCTATACCTCTCCCAAAATACTCATCCTCTCATGAAAAATATTTTTACCATGATGAGCATGTGAATCCCCTCTCTAGTAAGAAATAAGCTTTCTAGGTAGTGTTGGTATCTTAAGGCCAAGATGACCGCTTATAATACCTATATTATGTCTCAAGTTAGGCATACACCTCATTGATATCCTTATTATTATGTTTATGAATACTTTAATTCCATTCATGACCTTACTTTCTTTCTTATAACCCCTCTTGATGATATTGTATCATAAAGTCAATAGTCAAGCACATATGTATGTAGGGTTCTTTAGTATTTTTACCTTATGATGAGTTTTGTGGCTCATATAAACTATATATAACATTAATAACATGTAGAGGATCCTTTTTATTTTTGGTTTTATCTTGAATGATCTATTCATCTTCTATCTATATGCACACAAACCCTTATTTAAATAAATAAAACTATTTTCCTATGGAAATAGTCATTAATACCTATATATATGGCTATAGAAAGGTTATTTATGAATTTTAGGACCCCATATCCCTTATAAAACTAATTTAATATGTAATTACCTTTGATTTCCTTGTTTACATACTCAAAATAGCCTTCTTTGGCCTAGTCCATACAACATGGTTCCTACATGTGCCAACTAATAGGCTATGTAAATGATTAGGAGAGTATATAAGACCCCCAACATCATTTAATGTCTAAAACACTCCATTATCATGCACATTTAGGCATATTTCTTATGTTGGGTATGTTTTAAGATTTTGTAAGGGTTTTAGGGGATTAAAATTTTTAGCAATAGTTCATAGCATATGTACCCTTGATGGAAAAATTATTTCCATAAATTTTAAGTAAATTGACCCTTGAACTACCCTTAATATCTCAATCTCCCATGCAAAAGGTCACTCAAGATGTGTGCGTGGTGAAGTGGTGCTTTGATGGTTGTCTTGGACTGTGAAAGAAGAAAGGAAGGTTTAAGAGTAAAAAAAGACAAGTTTAATTTATTTCATCCACTAAAATACCTAATTAATGGTTTTAAATTATCTTTCATATCATTCTAATGATCATTAAGTGAAAATAAAGCCCATGGATTAGTTAAACAAGGTGGCAAGGTTTCATAAGGGTTAAAAGCCTATTTGCATGTACTAGCCCTCAAGGTATATTTGTATGAAATATTGAATATAATAAGTCTAACTATGTGTTTTAATACTAAAAAAGCCCTCCATTTCATTAAAACATCACTTATGAAGTCAAAAATCTCTATCATAACTGTAACTCTTCAAAAATCCCTCTTAGCTCTATTGGTGACTGTCAACAGACAAGTATATGACTATGATAAAATAGTATATGGTTCCAATATTTATGTAATGCAAATAATATTATGGATAGATAAAAACACTCATAACTACCCCTTATACCAATTTTCATAGTTGGATTATGCTTATAGAGGCCTTAAAACTCATTTTCTTTAAAATTTGCTAGTGGGTTGCCTATTTCCAATAGGTCTGTGACTGAGTTTGCTTCCTTTAATCTTGTCACTATGTTTGATTATGTCAAAAAGGATTTATTAGGATATAAAAATCCTTATATAAATTATACATATCCTCCACTAGTCACTTCTTAAACCTATGCATCCTATCACTACACCATATCTCTTCAAAGACCTTAATGTGACTGTCTTACTAACACTACTATAAATGATGATTTGGGAAATGGAAGTGTTTTATACCCATTAAACCAGGATTTGGAAAATTTTAGACCTCCCAATTCATTTTAAACCTTCCTCTCACCTATTTATTTGGTATATTTTCTCTTCAAGGGTGTTCTTAGGCTGTCACAATCCTGATTCCGTACACAAGCCTGTGTAATATACTTTCATGAGTTTGCACTAGAGGTCATGGTATTGGTGAATGTATGACAATATAAATTTACCATTTTAATGGATAGGTGAATTCACAAGTTTCATCCTTGAATATATGTATCTTAAACTATACTTATCAAGGGTGTGTGAATGTGTCAATACATTTTACCCAAGTATGGATAAACTACTTTTATCCTATCCTCTTTGTAACTTGGATATAGATTTAACTTAACAAGGTTGTAGATACTCCCTTATGAGATTAATATCTATGTTTCATTTTAATTTAATCTCATGGCTTGATAAAAATCTCTACACCTTCCAAGTGAATCTCAAACCTAGGCATAAACCTCAATGAACTTAAAGGGATAACAACTATCCCTTATAGTCTTGGTTTGATATAGTATTGGCATGCTTCAAGAGCCTTCTAACCCTACTATAGGTGGAGATTTTTATGAAAATATGACCTATTATAAGTTTTATCTATCTTTAGGGATACCTCTGATCTATGTTTCATGAGCATCACTTTATCACACTGTCACCTCCATAGTCATTACTCCACCTTTTGGACACAGAGATTTCTTAATCATAGACTTGAGTATGATCCAAGTTTGGCCTTTGTAAAAACTATGTGTAAGATTTATGTCTTGAAATAACACTATCAAACCTCTTCTCATTTTACTGTAATGATCTTATCCTTGATTAAAATTCCCATTGATTTCAATCTTTCCCTCACAATCCAAGTTATTCTTGTCTTCATCTTTAGTCTCACCTGTTCTTAGCATGGTTGTGGGTGGAGATTATTATATTGCTTGTATAGACTGAAACAAAGGTTAGGTTCTATAAAATATTGAAGAGGTCACCATTATGACTATGATATTATTCCAACTAAATGAGAGTGCAAACTTTGCTTAAGGACCTCAAACCATAGACCTTCCTTGAAATTTACCTCAACAAAATACTGTAAATGTTCTTCCTTTGGCTGTAGATGATTTTTAACCTCTATTCAATAGGGTTTTAAGGTCTACATACCTAATTCCATAACCATTATGTTTCTCAAACATTCTTAAATCCATTTTGATAGTGGATCCATGAGGTGGAAGTGGATGGATAGGTGGTAAGATGATAATGGATGATGGGAATATATGAAACTAAGAAAAGAGTGGAAATATTAAGCTTATACAATGGTGAAAAGGTAGTGACAAGACTGTGAGATGGGATGACACAAGAGGGAGGTGAAATGAACATGAATATTCAACCTAGATAGTCAATGAAGACCATGAGTGAAGAATAGGCATATAGATCAATATAATATACCATGTTGGAGGCTTTTGAATAAGGTATACACTATAAAAAATAAACTTAGGATTCTGCAAATAACCTTAACATATGTTAAAATGAGAGTATGAGGGTATTTGAGGATGATTTATGGTGTTTGAAGGTAATTGAACTTGAGGAACCTTTGTGTCACTTTAATGAAGGACATATGACATAAATGAAACCATGTAAACAAAATTCCATCAAATCTTGATGTTCTTAGATGGTTCATGAATCGTACAACCTCTTAAACTTCTTGTAGACTAAATATTTGACATTCATTTATCTTATTGAGATCTATGTACCCTCACACATGTGGAAATAAGATGAATAATTTCATGGAAAGTTATTTCATACTCTTGACAAGATCCAAAAAAAATCATTTTTTGTCATGATGCTCAAGAGAGGAGAAAACTCAAAAAATTGGTTGCTTACCTGAATGGAGAAGGCATAGTGAGTGAATTATATTATTAAGGATGGTTCATGAAGGATAAAGAGATAAAATAATAAAAAATTACCAAATTTGGAAGGTCTCTCAGACCCCTTCCTCTACCCAAAATTCTAGATCTTGATTTTCTGTCTCATGGTTGTACCATCTGCAAACCTGAAGGGCTCTCTTGATGTGTAAAGAAGCTAGGTAGTGTTTGAAAATTAGTATTTGGCCTATATTTAATATTTTTTACTTAAATATATTTTTTAACACCCATCATAACTCCATATTAAAAATATTTACCTCTTCTATGTGGAAAGTATGTACAAATCTATACTTTTGCATGAAAATACATAAAAATAGCCTTTCATTGGCATTTTATTCATACTTAAAATTTATAACTACCAATTTAGGTCAATAAAAGGATGAAAAACAAATAATAAACCTTTTGATATTAAAATGAAGGCACATTTGACATGTGGGAGCTGTTGGAGGCCAAAATATGCTTTAGATTTGCATGAGGAGATACTTTCAAAGTATGAAACTTTTGAATTAAATAAATGTCATGAATATTGAGGTGTTTAAAGGTAATGACATAAATATTAAGGTTAATTAATGTATTTATGATTGATTTAGAGTCCCTTTGACTCAAAATTTATCATTTAATGACCCAAAACCTCTCTTTTTAGGCAATATACAAAGTTTTACAAGGAGAATTGTCAATAATTACCATTAAGAATATTTATAGCCTTATTAAAAGGATTGATTAAGGATTATATATGTCTTAAACACACATTATAATATTATAGTTCATTTCATACATGAATATACCAAAGAAACTCAATGAATTATCATTTGTCACCCTTCACACATCTCCATCAGAGCACTTTTAGATCACAAGACCACTTAAATTCTTTGTCAAAGACCTCCAAACATATTCAAACATCATTATGTTACTTAATACCACTTAAAACAAGATATGATAGTGATAAGACATGAGACTCACTCTTTAAATGACAATCAATGATCATTGTGATGATCAAGCACATCATTTGAGGACCGATGACAACTAGGACATGAAAAATTTTAGTGGTATGGGTTGGCATTTGGCCTTGATAGACAAAATTTCCAATATTTTTTGAAACTCATAGGGGTTGGCCAGATTGCTGATCAAGATAACCTACTAATTTTTTCATGATAATGATAGTCTAAAACATGACAACATGATTCAAGGCAACAGACTACTGCTTGTGCTAAACACTTATTGAAATAAGACAAAAAACTAAAATAATTAACCTAAGGTCAAACTCTTTCCTCTAGGGTCAAATGGAAAAACTTAAATTACCACTTTGGCACCATGAAGACTGATTTCCATATCTTAATAGATCCTTATTATAGTTAAGTGCATTAACATGTTTATGGCCTCTTGGGGAAGTATCTAATCCTTCTAGTTCTTCTCTCGAGTGCATGGATTTTACATGTGAATCCAAGACCCAATCATAATCCTCCCATATCATATTTATTACATCAATAATGCTAATTCTATCTCAATCATAGGTTACTGAGGGTTTTCCAAATTCTCATACAATGATTGTATCGATAACCTAACCGATATGCTTTTATTAGTGTTTCCATTATGCTCATGAGACTAGAAATGATCAATATTTACTTGTGAATCATGATATTGATCACACATTTCTAAATATTTGATAATTTCATAGCAAGGCTTTTAATTTTATATAATTTGATCATCTTCATCTTTAGTAGAGAATGGAATTTCATCTATCCACTTAAGCTCCAACTCATCTTATCTTGGTGTCTCTAGACTTGCATTTCCTTATTCAAGATTCAAAACATTGGTGGTATCTTCATGTGAAGATCCAATCTATAATCCTATTCCATCATCCAAATCTTCAATACTGAGCTCTTCAATCTCAATCAAGAACTCATGGTATAGTTTTTTCTAATGGTCATTAACTTCATGAATGTTATCAATCTCAAAAATGGTTCCATGTGAATTGTCTTTATAGATGCCTCCTAGAGAAGGATTTGTTTGTATCTAATCTTTATCAACTTTAACATCTTGTAACTCATCTTCATTAGTATTCTAAAATATTAAATAATACCCATCCTTTCCAAGGGGTGTCCCAATGGTGATTTCTTCTTCATGTTCACTTAATACACTCTCATCATCTATCACTTCAGTTGAATCTTATTCTTTTACTTCACAAAGGAGAGGCTCTTTCTTAGTATGGTAGAAACTTAAACATACTCAAGAAGGTGAGTCAAATACAAAGGTGTTCTCATGGATGTTGGATTATGTTCATGGGGCTGTTCAACTTTTACAACCATCACCTCCTCTCTCTACTACATACTTTATTGAATAAACTTTCACAAGGAAAAGGCCTTGGGATTTTGAGGAGGGAGGAGTAGAGGTTGATTGATCTCAAGATTTTTCTTGACTTTAACACTTGAATTTATACTTGACTATTCTTTTCTCTCCTTTGACTGATGCACTTGTTTCCAAGTCATAAACTTGGGTTTAGGTACTTATTTTGATCTTTTTACAACCATGGGTATAAATGGAGGAACTTTCTACTGGTATTATTTTGCTTTTTTATCTACTATTGACTAATGTAGATGTTGGTTGTCAAGCTCAACTTTTTTAGCAAGGTGAGCCTCAAAATAAAACACCATCTCATTAGAGATCTCTTCCTACTAATTAGAAGATGAAGGCCTTTGTATGATATGATATAAAACATGTGATTCAACCTTCTTACAACACACTTCTTTCACCTTTTTAGGTCTCTCTTGGATATAATTATAATAATGAAAGATCAAAAAGGTTTGAGAGAAATTTTAAGTGTTATGACACATATATGTTTGATATTCTTGAAGAGAAAAGGGGATTTCAATTAAGAACTGATGTGGAATGAATGGAGGAACATGCTACTGGTAATGGTAAACCTGGTGTCTCTCATGGATTATCAAATTTTTTTCAATGCTTTCAATTAGACCACCTATGTCTAACATATCACCATTGAATTTTGAATGGCTTTGTCTTATGAAATATTCCCACTCTTACTTATCTTGTTGTAATTAATCTCTCATGCTATCAATTTCATGCCTAGGGATCTCCTATCCATATTTATTTTATGTGTCAATGCTCACAATATGTTTTTGATAGCCAAACAAGGCTTGTTTAAATCTTGATATAGAATGTCTTATAACTTGGTTGAGATAATCAGGAATATCATGAGATTTCCATTATTGATTAGGTTGATAGCCATGTTTCTAAGGAAAATAATGAGGTTTAAAAGGATCATAAGTTTGATAATGAATCTCATATTGTTGATCAGGTTGAATATAGGGTTGATAGGGGTCATAATGAGATGGATAGGGATCATAATGTAATGAAGATGGATCATATGGCTATTGATAAGGAGATGAATGACAAAAATATACTCTATAGGCTATCATAGCCTACTATAAGACACATGAAAAATAATTATCTATGAACAAAAGCTATCCTTTACCTCAGAGATGATGACCATATGAGTGCTTGAAACTGCTTGTGAAAACTAAGATGTTGCAAATGAATACTCCAATAGATGGATCTATGTCACACTAGGTGTAAAAAAACTATTAAAAACCTAAGTTGTACCATCCTAAAGTATATTTATCAGATCTCCTTCAAACTTGGACTAACATTAGAATGGTATATAGGTTGTGAGATAACTATATCTTACACCAAACCTCTAGATTATGAGTCTAGTTATTTTGATATCTCTAATTTGAATCCTTTTCCTAAAATATATTTTCTTTGGAGGTGAAAAGAGTTAGAAAGATAACTAAAAGTTAAAACCTATACTATTAATGGTGATACACCTAATGTAATCATCCACTCAAATTTGTACTCTTGACA
This sequence comes from Torreya grandis, assembly GCA_037957365.1. Classification (NCBI taxonomy): domain Eukaryota; kingdom Viridiplantae; phylum Streptophyta; class Pinopsida; order Cupressales; family Taxaceae; genus Torreya; species Torreya grandis. Next base: position 2,697,382 of record JARHVA010001989.1, on the reverse strand, counting down.
ACACCAGTGAACCAAAAATGGAATAAAAGACTATCTCTAAGGCTTATTATGCAAAAATGTTTCATATGAATTTATTTATTGATGATTATTACTTATAGGTGAAGTATGAGAGGATTCTCTTGAAGTTATTTCAACTAGATAACACTTCAAGCATGATCATCAAGGTTTGACACTTCATACAACCTACAAAAGACAACTAATCAGCATATAGGTGTGACAAGGACATGTTAATGGAAGATTCATACCAATTTTACATGTATGAAAAATCATATACACACTATAATTAAATAATATAAATGATACAATAGTATATTTTATTGATTCAGTAGGTTACAAAGTTCAATCTTGGTAGAGTTTCCTCATGCCCAAGAGAGGGATCCTGAAACAATGCCTAAAAGGCTAAATATATAAAAGATGAGGAGAAAAGAAGATAATATAATGGTGTAGATGAGATAAGAAAGTAATAAAATAATTAACTCAAGTATAACATCAATTAAAACTAGTTTTAAATAGTCCTCCATAGATCTCTTCTTTTTTGATGTTCTTGGATGCTCCTTGAATGAGTTGTTTGGCATTGAAAACAAGATGGTGGACCATCATAGGCATATAGTTACTTCTCCTTTCTTAAACATAAGACCAATTTAAGTGAAATATTATTTACTATATGAATATTATAAAATATTAATTTATTTTTAGTTAAGGATAAGTTATTTAGAGTGATTGTCACATAAGATCAGTCAACTCATTCATTGACACCAAAGACCAATTGTGCATGGAATTTACCAGTTAAAGACTAGTTATGTATGTGTTTGTTAAATTAAGGATATTTATGTGGTGTTAGGATTATTTATTCCTTGATTATCACTTGAGGTAGTTCTCTCAATAGTCTTCTACACCATCCTCAACTTAATTTTATTGACCAAGTAGGTCTACTAGGCCAATTAGGCCTATAATTGATTTTACTTAATGGATATGAAATCATGCATTAAACCATTAAAAACTAAAAAAAAATTACTTTTATACATGAAATAATTCCTCACATCATGAAATAGGTCCTCCTGGGCAAGCAACACCTACAAACTTGTCAAATTAAGTGACTGGGTCACCTTGTCCTTTACTCCTACAGATTGGCTATTTTGAATGGACTCACAGGGGAACTAAAAATCATTATTTTGATCACATAATTATTTTAAGAGGTAGAAAAAGTGTCAATATTCACTTTCCAATGATTTTCACTTTCTTAAACTACCTTGTATATCTCTTTATGTATTTGTTCCTCTCAAAATCTTATTTTCTAATATGTTCATAAATCATCTGCACAACAAATTTCCATGGACATGAAGCTCTTAGAGTATATTATATGATCCAAGTGGTAATTAGGTGATTTAAACCTCTTTATATTCCTTATCCTTTAATTTTTATCCATCAGGTTAGTAGTAGGGTTTTGTAAGGGTTTTAAAGTACTCATGACTCTTAATAATGATTCATAAAGCTTGGGCATTGATGTTAGAGGTACAAAAACTAAGACGGGGTGAGGGGGGGTGGTGGGGGGGTTAGGGTTGAATTAATGAGACTAGAAAATATAACTTCAATTTCAATCCTTTCAAGTTCTTAAATAATTACCATTAGCATTCATGAAGCATACACATCATTCATAACAATGAGCAAGAGAGGCAATGAAAGATCAATCACATAACACATGACATATGTGTGAAAACCTCTTGGGGGATAAAACCCACTAGAACCTACAATTATACTATTATCCTATAAAAATAAGAAGCAATTTAGACTGGATGTAACTAATCAAGAAACTATCATCCCTATTTAGTGAGACTATAATCCCATAAGGTGCTACCACACCTGTCTAGCTAAGGTACAACAGTAATTAAACCTTTAAAAAGTTTCACCTTGAAAGGAATATGCAACCCCCTTAGATTCTAAGCTACCACAACAACACCTATAAACACATCCACCTTTGAACTAATGTCTAAAACACTTGATGATGGACCTCTACTTATCACTCTTTACCTTCACTCACACTCAATCTACAAGAGCCCTTATCTACCAATAGAATTATGACCTATAGGTCATACAAATAGTCCTCAATCTATTCTACTCTTATAATCATGCATAGGGCACATGCCCTTTCCTTTTCATCAAAATAATCTGCTCTCAAGTGCAAAACATACTCATAAGTCTCTCACTAAGTCTAGAAATTAACTTCTTTGATTTCACTATTTATAGAGCATTCATGATTATCAACACCTTAGTCAGCCATTATTCATTCCTTAAACCTTAATTAATCTCCCACATATAAATACATATCTCAATACCATCCACATAGGTCATCATCAAGTAACTACACCTTTCAATTAGGCCCTTGTAGCCCTTATAGGTCTCATGAATACTGATTTACTCCTTTAGCACTTTATCAAGCACAAAAAGAACATAATACCAATTAAAAATACATATGTCCACTCTACATGAGTATTTAGTTATCCTCAAATGTTTACAGTCATCATTGTACTCTTTTATGCAAGCTTAATCAACTCAAATAATAGCCTTGTTCGTAAGGACACCATGAATAGATACATAGTCAACTTATTAAAAATTGTTCATACTCAAGATAGATTGATCACACCTCCAAAATTCCCAAAAATATCCTCATGGAGTCTACAACACTCTTAAATATTTAAGTCAACATGAAACATCGAAACAATATCAACATAAGCTCAAATATCTTTCTTGGGTCACTTGCAGAACAAGCATGAACACATAGTTAACTTTGAATCTAAATATATTTAATTTTACACATTTTTAGATATTAAAACTCTATTTATAGATGTTCCTTGGAGTCTTTTACATATTTTATTGTTACACCATGATCAAATTCTAAATAGATTGAAAGATATGGCCAAAATATAGAGCACTAGTTTTTCCTTCGTAAAATTTAAATATTTAAAAATAAATGGTCACAGTTAAACCTCAAACACTATGCTCACATCTCATGTCCTCATTAATAAAATTAAAAATTCACCATTGATATTCTCTAAAGTTTAATTCATAGTGCACTAATTCCCAAATGTTAAACTTTGAACATGTTTACCTCATCTCATGCAATCTAGAAACTTTGACCTCAAACACTCCATTAATATATTCAAGATTGTCCTTATTTTAGTCATGCTAGACAAATATCACTTTGACCTCTTGAATTTAATGTGAACCATTGATCTTGATCAGTACTAACACCTACTCACCATTTATCTTGGAAGAATCTTGATCTTTATCTCTAATCAATGTTAAACCTTGAACACTTTGACCTCATTGACTTGTTATGCACCATAGATCTAGATGTAAAAATTCAAGTGCACTATCAATCTCTTCAAATCATCCAGGTCCTTATCATGTATTTCACACTATTTTATCAAACTATATGAATCCCTAAAATCTATAGGATCTTTATTTGGTTCTGGTCTTTACCCTTGCTCAAAAATGAATATGTATGGGGACCATTGCTTATCTATCTGAAAGGCCAAATTTATACCTCCATAACTTTTACTTCACTCAAGCGCATGTTCTAAAATTTGGACCATATAATATCCTCATATATGAGAATCCAACCATGTGTCAATATTTTTTTTAACCCTCACACATGTGAGTATAATGACATTAAAATGCCTCAGATTTATCTATCAAAAATAAAACTGTCAAAAATTGCCTGGAAGGCTAACTTTGGACATGCATGTCTTTTGATGCACTTTAGTGTATGATCTAAAATTTTAAAAAAATCAACTCAGGAAAAAAATTAATAAACCCATATGATCAAATTCTCATTAAATTTCCATGTGTAAGAGATATGATTACAATAAAATACTTACTCGACTCTTCTTGCCACATTGCAAATTTGGGTATGTGAAAACACTATCAAACTGCTTGGGAGCCCGAATTTGCACTTGCATATATTTTGATGCATTTATTTTCATTATATAATATTTAGTACATAGAAACTAGGTACTAATTTTATCACAACCATATGACCAACTCCCCTTGACTCATGCACACATGGCAATAATTACATCATCAAATTGCTTACACAAATTTTTTACCATTAGACCCAAAATGTCTAGATGAAAACTATGGACTATTATATGAATTCCAATTATGAAAAAAAATAACTCAAAGATTATAAAAAATATTTATGGACCTATTTCATATCCTAAAATCAACATACTCATCTCTAAACATCTCAAACCATGCAAACTTTGAAGATCAACCAAGCCTTCTTCAAGCATACTAGGACAAGCACATTGCACACTTTGTCATTGTCACGTAGGATATCAAATAACTTAATCCATTAAATATAAAACCTCTATGACATAGTCATGACATCATTAAAAACTCTCCAATAATCTCCCCCTTTTTCATTGATGTCAACACACATCATAGAGTTCACCTTCCTTTTCTCTCTTTAAGCACTCTCACAAAAAGAACTTTATCCCCCTTTGACACAATGAAAAAGTGGGCACAAAATTATCCTATGGACCTAAAAATAATACCAATAGGAGAGGACCACATTATAAATATGATACAAACTCCCTCTTACCTTGAGCCTACCTCTTCTTTCCTTAACAATTTCTTATTTCTCCATGCCAACACTCTCTTCAACTAATGAAGAAAAAACACATAAAAACACTAAAATATAATGAAAATCACCAAGAAGAATCTGAGAGGGACTCCCCCTAATATTTATAATCTATTTTATCTTCAAATCTCCACACACCATGAAGAACCACCATACATGCTTACTTGCCTTCTTTCTCAAGCTACCATAAGGACCACCAAAAAAACTTCATGTTACTCATAGAATAGGAAACATGCACTAAAAAAAATTTATAACTCACCTTGAAGTAATCATACCTTGATATTTTATATAATTTGATCAAAATACACTCTTCTTCACATTAGGCCTATTTAGCCTCCTTGTAACCCTACCTAGAACTTGCAGAGCCCAAAATTTTTAGTAGACACATGGTTAGGACTTGAAACTTCATAACTAGATCACTCTCATATTCCCCCTCTAGCACACCAATTTTTTTAACCTATCTCATCCCTTGAAACATAATTCCTTCAAAAACCAACTTACCAATTAAGCCTCCATCTTGACAAAAACTTGTGTAACTTAAAAACCATAAACCTTCAAATCTTTATGAATCTTTCTTTGATAACCATTTGGCCCATTTAACCTATTAAGAAGCCTTAGACCTTAAATCATAAGGCAAACCACTTTTATATCATATCCCACAACCCTAGAATCTTGAAACAAACTGAGTCAACAAACCTCTTTCTAGTCAATGTCCACCTCTGAAACTTCTTACACACTTGGAGATAGCTATCACAAACTTTTAGACCAAAATTTGAGCCTCCATATCTTTGGTAACATTGATTCATTATAACCCATTTTTAGGCCTTTAGACCAAAAAAACACTTGGAACACATCACAAAAAGTGCACAAACCTTTCTAAGCACCAAACTCTACTTGAAATTGCATCAAACTCTTTATGCTATCTTGAAAACACCCATTTTGACCTTGCATAATAGCTCCTTCACAAACCTCTAGAGAAAGTTCATGAACTTGTTGAATCTCCTTTAACTAAATAACTTATCAGATCAACACCAATATCTATTTAGATTGGCATTAAGGTCTTGATAATATAAATTTGCTTCTTTACAAGAAAGATGTCTCCTAAGAAGCATAGGTAGAGATACCCTATTTCATAATGTCCTAAAATAATGTGAAACCAAGAGTTACCCAAAACTCCTCATATTCCTTCTCCTCCTTGGTCATCTAATGCTTATAGTTCTTATTCTTCTTTTTAAGCTTAAGAGAAGCAACATGCTCAACCACTACAACATTCTCCTTCTCTTTTATAATTGGATTGATAATGAATGGAGCCAACATAGATTCATGACATACCTTTTCATCTATAAAATCTTCCTTGTAACTTGGAACCTCATTACTAGGCATAGACATTTGATGTTATTTGAGTGATACTTGATCATCAACAATAAGATGTTCACTCAGATCCATACACACACTAGAAATAGCCTTAATGATCACCTTGGTCTTCTCCTTGAACTTGGTCTCTTCATTCTCAATATGAGTAGACAATGAGACCTCTTTGTACTTTTCAACTTTTCATATCTTTCTCCACCATAACAAATACATTACTTATACCTGTAGATTCATCATGACTCATACTTGTCACTTTTGGATTCCATGTATTAATTTTCCTTATTCTTTTCACTCTAAGAGCCTAATTGAACCCATTCTAACTTGTAGACCTTTTCTTGCAGAACCTAACAATGTGACCTCTTTGTTCACAATTATAGCACACCATACCTTTTACAAGAAATTTATCTTACCATACCTTATTTGGAAAAAATATTAGAGTGTGTCCCATATCAAGATAGTTAAAGCAAGTTGTTTTTTCACACCTTTTGACCAATGACCCCCATTATAGTTCCATGAAAAATCATTTCTAACTGGTCTTTTTCATTCTTTAACCTTATGACCAAAATGATTACATGTTTAAAAATAACCATTGAATCTTACATACCTCATGGCATTTAGTTGTCTTATTTAATTTGTCTTTATTCTTCTAGCACCTTTATTCCTTGTATGATGATTTGTCTTCAAAGCTTGATTGTCCTAGTTCACATTAGTCTTCATCTTGTCTTGAGTTACATTCTTTTATTCTTATTCATATCTAAGACTAGTTATATCACTAAAATGATTTTGACCACTCAGAATATTATCTAAATCACATGAGCTCTTTTCAAATCTCACAAATGTCTTCACCTTACTAGGTGTCTTCTCTAAATTAGATTTCAAAGACTCATTTTTAGAAACATACCTTGAACATTCATATTCTTTAGCTTTTAGTCTTTTAGATAGGATTTCTAATTGAAAACTGAGATGCTTGACCATATATTCATACTCTTTGGTATCTTCATTCAATCTTGTTTCATACACACTACATTTCTCCTCATAGTCTTTGAGTTGAGACTTAATCTTCTTCTCAATCTTCAATTCTTCAAGAGAATTTGTCAATGCAATATCATAGTCCATCTCATATTCATCATCATATAAATCACTCCAATTAAAATACTTTTAATGTGAAAAACTTCCTTCATCAATTATGAATAGGGCTTCATCTTCATGATCATACTCTGATTCATTGTCTTCATTCTCATCTGATGAGCTGCAATCTTCTTTGCTGTAGATACTCTTCTTGTTCTTGAAGGACTTATTCTTATTGTTATACTTTCTAAATCCCTTCTTCATGTATGTCTTCTTGTCTTCATCATGACCTTCCCTAGGTTATTCATCATTATTTTTCTCATGCTTATGAGGGAAATTACAATAAAAATGTCCTATCTCTCCACAATTGAAACATTTGAAGGCTAGTTTACCCTTATACTTCCCTGAGCCTATGTTCAATTTCCAAATAATCAAGCACTTAGTTCATCTTGATCAATATTAGAAAATTCATCCTCCCTAGGTTTCTTACCTTATAACTTATTCTTAGGCTTCATCTTTGTCTTGAATTTTATTTCTTTCTTGGATGGTATATCACTATTTGCTCTCATCTCATAAGCAGTAAGGGTTTCATGTAATTGATCCATCTTTAATTGAGTAAGATCATGAATTTATTCTATAGTATATAATTTTGGATTAAACTTGAAAGATAGAGACATTAATACCTTTTGAACTATAGTATCCTCGTTAAGGTTCTCTCTAAGACCTCTGATGATGTTCATAGTCTCATCAAATCTCTATAGAAAGGATGCCACTAAATCTTCTTCCTTCATCTTGAGACTTTCAAATTGCCTTCTGTGAGTCGACAACTTAGAAAGATTTATCTTTGAATATCATTCATAGATGATTTACATTTTTTCCCAAATATATTTAGCATATTTACAATGGATTACCTTGGTAAACTTAGTTTATGTAAGATAATAAATGATGGCATTCATTTCCTCATAATTATTATCAAACAACTTCTTATATATAATACTAAATGGATGACTAATAGGAGCAACATAACCATCCATAATAGATTTTCATACATCAAACCCTAAGGATGTAATGTATGTCCTCATCCTTGCAATCCAAAAATCATAATTGGATCCATTGAACATTAGTGATTACTTAGTAGAGAAACCTCCTTGATGACTAACCGTATTTTACCTTGGATCACCTTCAAGATGTTAAGACTTTACCAAAGGACTTGCTCTAATACCAATTGTTAGAGGTATAAACACTAAGAAGGGGGTTGAATTAGTGAGCCTAGAAAATCTAAATTCAATTTTAATCCTTTCAAGTTCTTAAACAATTATCATAAGCATTCATGAAGCATACACAAAATTCATAGTAATGAACAAGAGAGACAATGCAAGATAAATCACATAACACATGACATATGTGGGAAACCCTCTTGGGGGAGAAAACCCATTGAAACGTACAATTGGACTACTATCCTATAAAAACAAGAACCAATTTAGACTAGTTATTACTGATCAAGGAACTACCATCCTTATTTAGTGAGGCTACAATCCCATAAGGTGCTACCACACCTATCTAGTTGAGCTGCAATAATAATTAGATCTTTAAAAATTTTCACCTTGAAAGGAGGTTACAACCCCCTTAGATTTTGAGCTACCATAACAACACCTATGAACACATCCACATTTGAATTTATGTATACAACACCTAATGATGGACCTCTGCTTATCACTCTTCACCTTCACTCACACTCAATCTACAAGACCACTAATCTACTAATATAATTATGACATACAAGTCATACAAATAGTCCTCAATCTATTATTATATTCAAATCATCCACAAGGAACCCATCCTTCACTTCACAAAACTCTACTTTCAAGTGTAAAACACACTCACAAGTCTCTCACCAAGTCTAGAAATCAACTTCTTTGATTTCACTATTTATAGAGTGTTTATGATTATCAACACCTTGGTCAAACATTGAGCATGCCTTAACATTTAAGGCATCACTCACATATAAATAAATGAGCCAATACCATCCATATATGCTGGTCATAACACCCATGGGTCATCCTCACAGAACTACACATTTCAATTAGGCCTTTATATCCCTTATAGGTCTCATGAAGACCCATTCATTCCTGTATCACTTAATCAAGAAAAAATAACATAAGACTAATTAAAAATTCATATGTTATCTATACATGACCCTTAATCATAATAAAATGTTTACAATAATTATTTCACTCTTTTGTACAAGCTCAACAACTCAAATAATAACCTTGTTCATAAGGACACCATAAACGAATACACATTAAACTTCTTAAGAATTTCTCATACTAAAGATAGATTTATCACAAATAGAATACACTCATAGATTATAAAACAATATATATTATCTAATTCAACATGAAACATCAAAAAAACATCAACATAAGCTCAAATATCCTTGTCGAGTCACTTGCAGAACAAACACTAACACACAGAGTCAACTTTGAACCTCAATATCTTTGATTATACACTATTTAAGATATTCAAATACATAATTATATATTAACCTTGGAGTATTATACATATTTAATTTTTACACCATGATCAAATTATACATAGATAGAAAGATATGCCTAAAATACAGAGCACTAGTTTTTCCTTTGTAAAATTCAAATATTCAAAAATAAACGGTCATAATTAAACCTCAAACACTATGCTCTCATTTTGTGTCCTTTTTGCTTAAATTAAACATGAATAATTGATATTATCAAAAATTTAATGCATAGTGAAATAATTCCCAAACATTAAACCTTGAACAAGTTGACCTTATCTCGTGCAATTTGGAAACTTTGACCTCATATTCTCCGTCAATATCTTTGAGATTATCCTCACTTTAGTCATGCTAGAAAGCTATCACTTTAACCTCTTGAATTTAATACACATAATATTTATTAGTATTAAAAAAAACACTAAATTTTGATCCAAAAAAAACTAAATATTTATCTTTTCTCATCGTTAAACATCGAACACTTTGACCTCTTTCACTTGTTGCACACCGTAGATCTAGATGTAAGAACTCATGTGCACCATCGATCTTAAAAGATCAGATAGGTACTTATCATGTAGTGTGAACCATTAAATAAAAATGTATGAACTCCCATGACCCATAAGATCTCCATTTGGTCCTATTCTTTACCCTTGCTTTAAAATGACTATGGGGAATATTGCTTATCTGCTTGAAAGGCCAACTTTGCACCTCCATATCTTTTGCTTCGCTTGAGTGCATGTTATAAAATTTGGACCATATAATTTCGTCACATAGGAGAATAAAAGCATGTGTAAATATAAACCTATAGCCTTCACATGTGTGAGATATAACTACATTAAAATTACTCCTTATATTTATCTGTCATAGAGCCGACTATGTTAAAATTACTTGGAAGGCCAACTTTTCACATGCATATCTTTTGGTGTGCTTTGGTTCATGATATGAAATTTATCTCAAATAAACTATGAATTTTTTTAAATAAACCAATATAATCACCTTCTCTTGAATTTTTCACATGTATGAGATATCAATACATCAAAATACTTACTCAGATCTTGTTGCGACATTGCACATTTGGCTAAGTATGGGAAAACACTATCAAACTACCTGGGAGCCCAAATTTTCAATTGGATATATTTTGATGAATTTAGGTAAATTAAATAAGATTTAGTGAATAGTATCTAGGGACTAATTTTATCACAACCATATGACCAACTCCCCTTGACTCATCTACATGTGGTAATTATGACATCATCAAACTGCTTACTCAAATTTTTTACCATTAGACCCAAAATGTCTAGATGAAAACTATGGACTATCAAATGAATTCCAATAATGAACACAAGTAATTAAAGCTTATAAAACATATTTAATGACCTATTTCACATCCTAAAATCACCATAATCATCTCTAAACATCTCAAACCATGCAAACTTTGAAAAGCAACCAAGCCTTCTTCAAGCATACTAGGAAAAACACATTACACACTTTGCCATTATCACTTAGGCTATCAAATCATTTCATCCACTCACCAGGACACATCCATGACATCATTAAAAACTCTATATTAATTGAATGTCTAAACCAATACCATAAAACATTAGTTTATTAGGCCCTATAACTCTCCTTAAGTCCTTAACCTATCATGCAAAAGATCCATATCATGGTGAACATGTGAAGTCACATCTATAGTAAGAAACAAGATTTCTAGGTAGTTTTTGGTATATTAAGGCCAATATGACCACTTATAATACTTATCTTGTGGCTCAAATCAATCATACACCTATTTGACAGCCTTATGATGATGCTTGTGAATACTTTAAGTACATTAATTACTTTATTTGCCTTTTGCTGCCCCCTCTTAATGATGTCATTTCATGAAGTCAATAGTCAAACACATATGTATGCAAGGTTATTTAATATTATAACCTTATGATGATTTTTAGGGCTCATATACACTATATATAACACTAATAGCCTATAGAGGATCCTTTAGAATTGTGATGTTAGCTTTAATGAGCTATTCTTCTTTTATCTATATGCATACAATCCCTTATTTGAATAAATATACCTATCTACCTATGTAAATAGTCATTAATACCTCTACATATGTCTATGTAAATTTTATTTAGGAATTTTATAACCTTATCTCCTTTATATAACTCATTGAATGTGAAATTAGCTTTCATTTCCTTGCTTATAGGCTCAAAATAGCCTTATTTGACCTAGTTTGTATAGTATGGTTCCTACACGTGATAAATAATAGGATATGGAGATTATTATGAGAATTTATAGGAACCCAAAAATAATTTCATGGCTTAAACACTCCATGATAATTCACATTTAGGCATATTTCTTCCATCAGGTATGTTTTAAGGTTTTGCAAGGGTTTTACAGGTTTGAACTTCTTAACCATAGTTCATAGTGTATGGATCCATGATGGAAAAATTATTTACATATATTTTAAGTAAATTAACCCCTTTAAATACCCTAACTATCTCAATTTCCCATGCAAAATATGACTCAAGATGTCTATGTTGTGAAGTGGTGCTTCGATAGTTGTCTTGGATTGTGCAATAAGAAAAGAAGGTTTAAGAGTCAAAAAATACAATTTATTTATATTTAATCCACTCAAATACCTAATTAATGGTTTTAAATGACCCTATAACTCATTATAATTATCATCAAGTGAAAACAAAATCCATGGATTAGTTGAACATGGTGGTCGGGTTTCATAAAGGTTTAAAGCATGTTTGCTTGTGCTAGCCCTCAACGAACATTTGCATGAAATACTAAGTATAATAAATATCAATAGGTGTTTTAAGACTAAAAATAACCCTCCATTTCATTTAAAAACCTCTCATGAATTCAAAACCCTCTATCATACCTGTAACATTTCAAAAAGCCCTTTTAGCTCCATTAGTGATTATCAACAGACAAGCATATGACTATGACTAAATATTGGATGATTAAACTATTTATGTGACCTAAATAAAATTATGTGAAGATAAAAACACTCATATAAACCCCTTTTACCAATTTTAATATCTGGATTATGCTTATAGAGGCTTAAAACTCATTTTTCTCAAAATTAGCTAGTGGGTTGCCTATTTCCAATAGGTTTGTGACTGAGTTTACTTCCTTTAATATTGTCACTATGTCTAATAATGTCAAAAATTATTGATTAGGATATAAAAATACTTCTTGAAACTATACATATCTTCCATTATTCATTTCTTAAACCTATACATCCTATCACTACACCATATCTCTTCAAAGACCTCAATGTGATTATCTTGCTAACACTATTGTAGATGATGATTGGGTAAATGGAAGTGTTTGATATAAATTACACCATGAATTATCACTTTTAATACCTCCCAAGTTATTTATAACCTTCCTCTCACCTCTTTATTTGGTATATTTTCTCTTTAAGGGTGATCTTAGGCTCTCACAGTCTTGATTCTGTACACATGCCTATGTATTATAATTTCATGAGTTTGTAGTAGAGTTCATGATCTTGGTGAAGGTATGAATATGTAAATTAACCATTTGAATTCTTAGGAATATTCACAAGTTTCCTCCTTGATTTAATATATCTTAAACTGCACCTATCTAGGGTATGTGAATGTGTTAATATAATTTACTCTACTATGGCTATATGTGAACATTTCATGGTTGATCTTGGATAGAAAACTTTATTAGGACAATATTATTCATACCATAAACTTATTAACATATTAATTGTACTTATTAATCCATGATTTGATCATGTAACTCTCCCATAAACTACTCTACTCTTATCCTCTTTACAACTTGGAGATAGATTTAACTTAGCAATGTTGTAGATGCTCCCTTATGAGATGAATATCTATGTTACCTTGTAATTGAACCTAATGGCTTGGTAAAACTTTCCAAACCATTCCAAGTGAATCTAAAACCTAGAAAACAACCTTAATGGACTTAAAGGCATAGTAACTATCCATCACAATCTTGGTTTGATATAGTATTGGCATACTTCAAGAGCCTTCTAACCCTATTGTAGGTGGATATTTTTGTGAAAATATGACATATTATGAGTTTGATTTATCATTAGGATTGCCTCTGATCTAAGTTTAATGAGTATAAATTTATCACATTGTCACCTCTATAGTCATTACTCCACCTTTTGAACATATACCATCATAAACTTGATTGTGATCCAAGTTTGGCCTTTATATAAACTATGTGTAATATTTGGGTCTTGAAATAACACTAACATACCTATTCTTATTTCACTATAATGCTCTTACCCTTTCTTGAAATTCTCATTGAGTTCAACTCTCTCCCTCATAGTCCAAGTTTCTTTTTTTTCATCTTTAGTCTCACCTTTTCTTAGCATGGATATAGGTGGAGATTCTTGTATTGCTTGTCCAAACTAAAAAAAATGTTAGGTGCTAGAAAATATTAAGGTCACCATCATGAATATGATATTATTCAGATTGAATGAGAGTGAAAATATTTTTTAGGGACCTCAAACCATAGACCTTCCTTGAAATTTACCACAACAAGATACTATTAATGTTCATCATTTGGCTATAGATGATCTTTAAACTTTGTTTAATAGCGTATTAAGGTTTGCATACCTACTTTCATAACTATGATGTTTCTCAAACATTATTGAATCCATTTTGATAGTGGATCAATGATGTGGAAGTGGATGGATAGGTGGTAAGATGATAATGGATTATGGGAATCTATGAAACTAAGAAAAGAGTGGAAATATTAAGCTTATACAATGGTGAAAAGGTAGTGACAAGACTGTGAGATGAGATGACACAAGAGGGAGGTAAAATGAACATGAATCCACAACCTAGATGGTCAATGAAGACCATGAGTGAAGAATAGGAATATATACCAATATAATATACCATTTTAGAGGCTTTTGAAAGAGGTATACACTATATAAAATAAACCTAGGATTCTACTAATAACCTTAACATATGTTAAAATACCTTAACATATGCTAAGCTAAGAGTATGAGGGTGTTTGAGGATGATTGATGGTGTTTTAATGGAATTTACCTTGATTAAACTTTTTGTCATTTTAATGAAGGAAATATGACATAAATGAAACCATGTAAATAAAATTCCATCAAATCTTGATGTTCTTAGATGCTTCATGAACTATAAAACCTTTTAAATTTCTTGTAGACTATAGATTTGGCATTAATTTATCTTATTGAGATCCATGTAACCTTACACATATGTAAATAAGATGAATAATTTCATGAAAAGGTAGTTAATAATCCTAAAAATCTCCATAAACCATCATTTTTTTGTCATGATGCTCAAGAGAGGAGAAAACTCAAAAAATTAGAGAAGGCCTAGTGAGTGCCTTGGCTTGTTAATAATGGTTCATGGAGAAGAGAGAGAGAGAGAAACTAAGAAATAATTACAAAATATTTAATCTCTCTCATACTCAATCTAACCAAAATTATATATCTTTATTTTTTCTCTCATGGCTGTACCATATGCAAACCTGAAGGGCTCTCTTGATGTGCAAAGAAGCTAGGTAGTGCTTATGAATCAATTTTGAGCCTACATGAAATATTTTTTCCTTTAATATCTTATATAACACCTATCATAACTCCATGTTCAAACTCTTGACCTTTTCTTTATGTAAAATTTCATATAAATCCATACTTCTGCATGAAAACATATAAAAATAGCCTTTATTTTACCTTTTATTCATACTACAAGTTCAAAACCACTAATTTAGGGTAATACAAGGATTATTATGATTATTTTGGCATATTAAAAAAAATAATAAACCTTTTAATATCAAAATTAATACAAATTTATCACATGGGAGCTTTTGGAGGCTAAATTACGCTTTAGATTTGTATGAGGAGATACTTTCAAAGTATGAAGCTTTTGATTTAAAGAAAATTCATGAATATTAACATGTTTAAATGTAATGAAATAAATATGAAGGTGATTTAAGTTATTTATTATTGATTTAGTGTCCCTTTGTCTCAATATTTATTATTTAATGATCCAAAACCTTCTTTTTTGGCAATATACAAAGTTTTATAAGGAGAATTGTCAATAAGCACCATGAAGAATACCTTATATCCTTATTAAAAGGATCTAATAAGGATTTTATATTTATTAAACTCACCTTATAATATTATAGTTCATTTCATACCTAAATATACTAAATATACCAAAGAATCTCATAATGAATTATTATCTTCCACCCTTCACACGTCTCCATCAAAGAACTTTTAGATCACAAGACCACTTGAGTTATTTGTAAAATACCTCTAAACATCCTCAAAAATCATGATGTTACTTAATATCACTTGAAATAATATATTATAGTAACAATACATGAGACTTACTCTTTAAATGATAGTCAATGAAATTATGATGATCAAAAACATCATCTGAGGACTGATGACAACTAGGACATGGAAAGTTTAGTTGTAGGGGTTAGCATTTGGCCTTGATAGACCATATTTCCAACAATTATCTCACCCACTCTTCATATATCAAAGTGGTATATCCTTTGAGTTATGACTTTGTGTAATAGTGTTTTCCCTTACTATGGAAGCAACCATTGAATAATTAAAATTAATACAATAAAAAGAAGATTTAGCATAGCTTATTAGAATGAACAATTTGATAACATATATGAAATATATTAATCCATTTGATTTTATTATCAAATCTATATTATCATATTATTTTTTCTAATTTCTATCATTACATTATCCACTTGATTGCATAAAATAGTGGACTGACATCTGTGATCTAAGATTTTGACTCAAAGGAAGAGGTTAGTGTAGAGTTAGTCTCAAAAATAATGAAATATTAACTCAGATATAACATACTTTATGCCTGATCATGGGGGTATCATAATGAATAAACTAAATGAGAACTCAACAAAACATGAAAGGAAATGAGAAATATAAGCATAAAAACACAAATTCCTTACCAAATCCTTGATAACTCCAAATGGTAATTCATTGGCTTACTTGGTTTATACATAAGAAATATTCATCAACGGAATATGGATAACATCATTTCCTCTATTCACCATTTTTGAATGCTTGGCTTTATTTATGACTTGATGGCTTGATTGATTCAATGTCTTGATGGATTTGGCTCAATTTCAGCATTATACCACTAGGCTTTTGCTTCACGAATCTATTATTGCATTATAAATCTATTTTGATTGAGATCCTTAAATGAAGAGATCTAGGCTTGATTTTATAGGCTTTCAAATCCCTTGGATTGGGTTAAATCTGACCATGGTTGATTTTATTAACTTTGGTTGAGTTTGATATATTCCTAGGATATTATTTTAGATATTTTCCACAAGTGACAACTCACAAAGGTAATGAGTAGTTTCTAGGATGTTCTAAGATGCTCTTGATATTTAAATTTTCCTTTTTGGTAATTTATTTAATTGATTTATTATCTCATGGGTGAACTCAATTAGGATTTGAAATTGATTTAATTTTCCAATTGATTTTGATTAGGATGTGTAAGTCAATTAATTCTTTTTAGGAATTTGGTCATTTGTTTGATTTTGATTAATTAAATGTGTGTATTTACCTTATTTAATTGATTTAATATTAAAAATTGATTTAATTCAAGGTTATAAATCCAAATTCAAGACTAATATAAATTCTTGGGTTAAATGTTCAATGATTGGTAAGAATTTATCTAATAGTATGATGTAAAGCCATTGGTGGCCAAATTTACATGTTTATAGTTTTCCCCTATTTGGGAAGATGTTGTAAGTAGTAAACATAGTAACATATTTTCAAAGACTAAAATGATTCTTTATGCTTATGATTACAATTTTAATTATTAAACTATAGCTACCCCCTTGAGGGAGTGGTTAGTAAGTAGGCTGGCAAATGGTCTCTCGATAGAAAGAAGTGAAATGAGGGGACCAAAGAAATTAATATGATGGGGTGAGAACATAATGATTCACCCAAAGTTGGGAAAAATCAATGAAAAATGCAAGTGGGATGGTATATAATGGTTTTATCAAAGGTAGTTATAAGCATTATACCTCGATAGTGGTGACATAGGATTATAACACAATGATTTTCCCTAGAAGGCAATATAATCATTAAGAAGATGGAGCTTCCCCAGTTGGGATAGACAAACAAGAAATGAAATTGGTGATAACACAATGATTTATCTTAGCAGGTGATATAATTATTGAGAATGCATATGGGATGGTGTACAATGTTGATGTAGTATACCCTGATTATGAAAAACATGATTGATGGCTAATGATTGATAACTTGATATAGAGGATAAAGATTTATTAGGAAAAACTACTAGTAGGGAGATGCTCATCCAAACTAACAAAGGTTGAAATTATTTCATTACTTAATTAATCTATTTGGGATATGAATGGGATTGGATTGGGATTTATGCTGATATCAATCTCGAGGGGATGGTGATGTTGGATTGATATTGTAGACCTCTCAAATATTATTTTCATTATAGCATTTGATGGTAGGCCTCATGATAGAACCCCATGGGGGCTTGGCCAAAATATGCATAAGGACTAACTCTTAATATCTAATACTCAATGGAAAATAATTGCACCAATGATAAAAACCATGATAATGTAGACATTTGAATATGGATAGATTCAATAATAATGTGCAAGGAATAACCTAATGAACACACATATAATAAATCAAGGCCATAGTGGTAAAAGCAAATAAACAAGCACACAAAAAAAACAAAAAAAACAAAACAAACAAGACAAACAAATAAATAGTCAAGAGTTAGTCCCTATGTTAGTATAAATAACATGACAAACATTGCCCTTAGAAACTAGGCAATAACTAAACAAAAAAACAAGATAGGGGAATAAAAGAAAAGGAAGGGGGTGGCTGAGCTATCTCCTTATGTTTTAGGAAAGTGAATGCTTCCTATATAATTCCATGGATATGATGATCTAATAGAAATTTAGGCCAAATGTAGTTCTCTCAAGAAATGGGAGGAAAATGATGATTGATAGAAGATGTGATGGATGTGATATAAGAATATGGATGAACTCATAAAACAACAATAGTGTAGGATAAAAGGCCAAGAAGGATGGGGAAACTAAGGAAAAATTGATTTATTTATGATTTAGTGAGGGTTTTGAGAATCCTTAAGGAAAATAAGTGGTCAATGTTTTTTGGCTTTTCTAAATGATTTTCAATTTTTTTTGGAATTTTTGAAGCATCTCAACTCAATTAAGAATGAAGAGACACTAAAATGTTCCAACCTCACAAAACAGAGAGAGAATTATAACTTGAAATGATGCTCACATAATGCTAAGATCATAGCTAAAGGAGAATTGAGCTAACCTCAATGTGAATCAAACATGACCCACATAGTACCAAAATAGTTTTAGTTCATAGTAATTAACCTCACAGTGAAGGAACATGACTAGTGTATTAGCCAATTCAAATAAAATAGGCACAATTAGTATTATGTCATAATACAACACAAGAATGGATAGGTGATATGTCAAGGCATAATAAATAAGTGACTCCCCTAGTTTTCCCATAGGTGGTTATAAATAGTATATAATTGATAGATCAATGATACCAATTTGCCCCAACAGATGATATAATTAGTATCAAGACTAGTGAACACAGATTTACCTCAATAGGCGATATAATCAGGATCACATGAACAAAATTGATAATAAGGGAATAAGAAATGAAGGATGCAACTATAAAAACTTCTATCATACTGGTCCAAAATATTGCCTCTATCTAAAATTCTTGAAATAACTACTAAAACTAATTTGATTTTCTGTGCTAAAAATGTGAAACCAATGGATGAACCAAGGTCAAATAGGGTAAGTTGATAGGATTAAAAACATGTTTGGTCAAGAAGGAATGAAATGGTTGGATGGTCTAGTTAGAATGTTAAAATGAGAGGATAAATAGTTTTATAATGGTATAAAGAAGAATATTTATAATATGGTACAACTTGAAACATTCCTTATAGACAATACATCAAGTTACTCAAGTAGAGTACCACTTGAGGTGAATAATGTTCATCAACTCCTCAAGTTCATTATTGTCAAGTGTGGTGAGCCTTTATGCTCCAGTGCCATAGTATGTAGTGATGATTAAAGGACCCACCCAATTGGGTTTGAACTTTAATTTGTGCTTCTTTTTGGCCATGGTATTCTTTTGGTTCTCTTTTAGGATAAGATCACCAAGTTCAAATGTTATATGTTTTACATGTTGATTGTATTGAAGTCAAAGTTGGTTCTAATAGGCTTACATATTGTTCATAACATCCATTTGCTTCTCATTAAGTAAATCTAGTTCTTCCAGGTGAGCTACTCGATAGTTGTTATCATCAAGAACATGATTGAAAGATATGTGTAATGAAGGCAACTCAACTTCAATGGGAAGTACGACATGCCATTTGTGATCTATGATTATAACTCAAAGGAGGAGGTTAGTATAGAGTTAGTCTAAAAAATAATGAAAGATAAACTCATCAACAATCTAACATCCTTTAGGTCTAATCATGGGGGG
Source organism: Torreya grandis (assembly GCA_037957365.1). Taxonomy (NCBI): domain Eukaryota; kingdom Viridiplantae; phylum Streptophyta; class Pinopsida; order Cupressales; family Taxaceae; genus Torreya; species Torreya grandis. The sequence continues at coordinate 2,677,207 of JARHVA010001989.1, read as the reverse complement.
AGCATATTGAATAAACCAAATGAGAACTCAACCAAATATGGAAGGAAATGAGAAATATACACATTAAAAAAATCCTTGATAACTCTAAATGGTAATTCAGTAGGATTGATTGGTTTATGCATAAGAAGTCTTCATCAATGACATATGGATAACATCATCTCCTCTATGAACCATTATTAAATGCTTGGATTGATTTATGGATTGATGGCTTGATTTATTCAATGGCTTGATGTCTTTGATTCAATTTTGACATTATAGCACTAGGATTTCATCTTCATGAATCTATTCCTACATTATAACTCTACTTTGATTGAGATCCTTAAATGAAGAGCTTTATGCTTGATTTTATAGGCTTTCAAATCCATTGGAATGGTTTAAATCTGACCATAGTTGAGTTTATTAACTTTAATTGAGTTTGACATATTCCTAGGATATTCTTTTAGATATTTTTCATAAGTGACAACTCACAAAGGTAATGAGTAGCTTCTAGGATGTTCTAAGATGATCATGATATTTGAATTTTCCTTTTTGGTAATTGATTTAATTAATTTATTATCTCATGGGTGAAATCAATTAGGATTTGAAATTGATTTAACTTGCTAATTGATTTTGATTAGGATGTGTAAGTCAATTAATTATTTTTAGGCATTTGGTCATTTGTTTTATTTTGATTAATTCAATGTGTGTATTTACCTTGTTTAATTGATTTAATAGGAGAAATTTATTTAATTCAAGGTTATAAAGCCAAATTTGAGATTAATAGAAATTATTAGGTTAAATGTTTGATGATTGGTAAAAATTAGTCTAATAGTCTAATGCAAAGCCATTGGTGGCCAAATTTACATGTCTACAACATCCTTTTAAGGAAGTGTACCACTTCCTGGAATTGATCTAGCATCAGGTAGTCCAATTATCTATCTTATTATCAATCATTTTCTAGTTATTTCTTATGTGTAGGCAATCATTCTTATCCAAAAAGGAGATCCCAATTCACTGGATCAATGGTGCACAAACTCCATCATAGGTATCTTTTTAAAACCTTGTATCATTTCTATTTTTAGTAAGTTTATTTATTAATAAAAATTAATAAAAAAATACTAAAACATATGAATATTGGCTTCTTTTTAAGAGTATATCTTGTGTACAATGGGTATGTTCCCGCTCTACCAAAGTTATATAATGGATATAGGCCCATCTTGTTTAGAATGGGCACATGCCCATTCTATACATGATATATTAATAATATTAGTTTAGACTTTCTCAATGATCATTATTATTCTTGTATATAATTTGCATGTGTGTATTCTCACAAGCTAATAATATTAGATTCTAAAATTGATAATATTCTTATCTTGTGTAGAATGGGCATGTGCCCAATCTAATCAAGCTAAAAATATTGTGCTCATTCTACATAAGATATATTATGAATATTGTATTGTTTTTAAGAGGCCTATATTTTTATCTTATGTAGAATATGTATGTGCCCATTCTACACAAAATGAAAATATTGACCTCAAAATTCTTTAAAAAATCTAATATTCCTAATGTATCTTATGTATAATGGGGGCATGCCCATTTTACTAAAGATAAGCCTATACTCTTTTCCCCCATTCTAAAAAATATGAGCATTAACTAAAAATATAATATTCTTATCTTATGTATAATGGGGTCATGACCAATCTACACAAGATAGGTCCATAATCTTTTCACCCATTCTACACAGTATGAGAAACATGTAAGAAGAAAATATTCTTAATATATATTATGTACACAAGATATATTAAGAATTATTTTCCTATAGACTTATATGGAATGGAATATATTATTTTCCTATAGTATACTCTATGTTGACAAGATTAATCATGAAAATACTTAGTATAAACGTATAAATATAAAAGCTTTTAGTTATATTGCAACATCAAACATCCAAAAACATCCTTCATGGTATTTATAGTGCTTCATGACATCCCATAAAACAAAATTAAAAAAGTCACAAAGAAGAGATGTGTTTTTTGACCATTTTAATGTAATATTGTGTTTAGTTTTAATTGTGAATAGAAGGGTGAATATCTTGATATCCCAACACAAAAGCATACACATATATATACACTTGTATTTAATGCCTATATATTAATAAAAAATTAGTTAAACAACATTATCTATGCTATACATTATCAGTGTTCTATTCAATTACATTTAATTTAGCATATATGTTAACTTAATATAACAAGGGTACTTCTCTTATGATATAATACTATTTGATATATTTGAACTATTAAATCATGACTTAGTTTAGAGTTTATATCAACATTTTATGTTTGAGAGTAGAGATATATAATCCCAAGTTGAAACTTGATAAATGATAGATTGAGGAAATATAGATTATATGAAATGAATAATAAAAGTTGTTAGAAGTAACATTAGTCCTATAAATCCTATTAGATGAGGCAAGTAAGGATTCCATAACACCTTATGTAAGATGTATAAGTTGGGGGTCAATTAACCTTGTTACAAATCTTTAGGTAAAATAAGGAGACTTAGGTATAAAATTAAAAATTTTAAATCAAATAATGGTGAGTAAAATAATAAAAATAAAATATAGAGGCATTAAATGAATCCAATAAAAATAATAAAAATGGTAAAAACATCAACAACATTAAATGAGAAGTGGAAGTTAATAAACTAATAGTGTTGGTGAGATAGGAAAACCATTAAAATAATGATTAACATAAGATATGGTTAGATTGTATGTACATACCACATTTAAAGCAATTAAAGACAAAAAATAGAGGGAACTTGAACAAAATTTATATAAATAGTTATCACCACTTATCCAAATTCATAAAAAATATTCCAACATATCAAATCTTTGGCAAAATAAATCTAAGACTTATAAATTCTAGGAGGTGAGGAGGAAATAAAGAGAATGATAAATCCAAAAATACTGAAACACTCTTGATTACAAAGTAAAAACACAACACTCCAAAACCTAATGACAAACCCTTAGGGGTATTATTGACCATTCCATACTGCATAGGGAACCTAGAAGACACTTTCAAATATATACATGCAAATATTATATAACTTAACCACACAAAGATGGAAGTATATTAGAAAGATTTCATGTATAAGTTTCTAGGAATATACACATGGGAATGTATTACCTAGGCATGATGTATATTTTATATGATATTTGATGCATGGACTAAATTCCCATACTTCCACCTACCCTATAGGACCATCAAAATCCTACTTATCCATCTTCATAATAGCATTTTATTCTTGGACAACCACACCACATTACCTTGGTATACATTGAACAAGTGAACAAAGAAAGGAAGTATTCAAAAATGTTAAAATAAACGATTTGAAAAAAGAAAGGAAGTAGCCCAATGTTTAGGGGTCATAAATAGTTAAAAAAAATCATAATTAACTCTATCAAAAACTTGATACTTTGATACACAATCAAGATATTTATGTGAAAATTATACTTCAAAAATAAATAAGATTCCACAAGACCAAAAAGTGTAATGGTTGTGTATGACATGATCTCATTGAAAACCAACTATGACCTCTTCCATGGTTTATTTGATTAGTTAAACACCCATATTAAAAACAAAATGAGGTAAGCATGATTTTTTTATGGCTTATTACTTATATGCTTAGTAATGTAGTTCAAAAATACCTTCCTATGATAGATGAAGAAGTTATGTGGGATCTAAATAAATCTATATGGGAGTAGATTAAAATTCATATAGAAGTCATTGGGATAGAATACCAAGTGTCAATTTTAATATGACGGGGGGAAGTTAAGAACAAAATTTATTTCTTGAGCTCGTATTGCTAAAGAAGTTGTTAGTAAACACACTAATGATTTTTTATTCGATGTCAATATTGAATTCATCTTTATCTAACCATTTGAGATATGCCAATATCATCCCTCCAATTCCATATGAAATATCCCACGAACAGGTTGAGAAAATTATCACCACCATCAAATCATTTCCCAAAGTCTTTGGGAAGTCCACACCACCAAATATAAATGCAAAATATAATAAATTATAGTAGAAACATATGCCCAATCACAAGGTAGCATTAATACCAAATAAGAATAAAAATCCATAAACCAACCTCATAAACCTAACCCAAACATTGTAAGTCTGAGGATCCCCACCACATAATTATAATTTGAGGTGAAATCTTTAAAAACTTGACAATTATTTGATACAAAACAAATAAAATATATTCAATTATCACCATAATATAAGTGTAAAAAACTAGTAATAAAATACATATACATGCCAACCATATCAAAAAAATAATAGGGTCAATAGGTAGTGGCATACCACAAAGGAAAAGGACAAAAAGATAATGAACACATCAACAAGAAAAACCTTTCAGAAATGACAACAACCAAAAGAAAGAAACACAAAGGTAAAAGAATGAGATTCAATTTATCAAAATCAAATACATTTATGGAATATTTTTCAAAACTAGAGGTAGAGAAGGAAGAAGAACCACAAGATGACCCAAAAACTATGGAGGCTCTAGCAATATAAAAACATAATGGAGAGGAAACTAATAAAATAAAACTAAGAGGAAAATAAGAAGAAATTGATAAAATAAAATAAGACAAGATATCCAAGGCCATGACATTGGCCAAGGCATAAAAGGAGGTAATCATGGAACTTATAGAAGTATAGATACTACAAGTAGAACAAAATCAACAAACATAAATAAAAATGAAAAGAGAAAGAAAGAGAAAGAAAATAAAAATAAGGAAGGAAAAAATAAAGACTCTAGTAGGTAAAAAAAATTCCCAATAGAGAGAAGAGGCCATGAAGCAACAAAAATAAAAAGAGGCATTAGAGGCCCCATAAAAAATAGTAGAAAGAAAAACAAAATGAAAATGAAAGAATTAAGAAATAAAGAATAGAAAAAGATAAAATAGAGAAAGAATATATGGAAAAAGAAAAGGTTGGGAAGGAAAAAACCAATTGTCTAAGTAGTTTTTCATTTTATTTTAAAATTAACTATTACATACTGTAAACTTGAAATAAGCTAGGATTTATGGGGATTTCTATGCCCTTAACCTTTGGCATGTCTAGGGATATGTGTGGTCGACATGTGGCTTACATACCTCTTTTATATTCATATTACATTTCTATATGTTATTAGTTATGTTAGCTTATGGAATAACCATGGATAAGTAGACTATATATATGAGGTAGTGGTTAGTCTTTGATCATCATATGAAGTATTCTACTCTTAGTACATTATTGTGGAGGATGCCTCCTCAAAGTGTCTTCACTATATTTCTAGTATTCTACTCTACTGTCAATTATTGTTGTGTGATCTCTCATATTTACTTATTATATGTGATATATAATCATTTTGTGTGAACATCTAAGTAATTTCATTACAAGTGGTATCAGATCTTCGATCTGGGTAAGTTTTTTATGACATTGTTTTTTTGGATCTGGCAAGGAATGACTTCTGTGAATGGAAGGAGTGAAAAAACATAACTTGAAATTTGGGAAGAATTAATTTTTTATATCAACACAATATTTTTCAAAATGTTTTTTCCAAAAAAATTATTTAAAAAAAAAGTTTGGAAAATTTTTTCCCCTTGCATATTTGCAGTCACTGGATTCATCTCAGTGAGACTCTGCTAGTACACTTTTTTTGTGCTAAAATGTTTTACCCTAGTGCATAAATGTAGTCATTGGATCCATCTTGGTGAGGTGATTGAAATGGTACCATCTCTTGGTACACTTTTTTATGAAAAAACCCTCTTAAGTTTTGTATATGGTAGGTCCTCCTACTTAAGGAAGAAAAGGGGGCAAAAAACTCCTAAGACTCCTACCACTAACATAGAATCTAGAACTTTAGATCCATTGATTTCTCAAATTTAAGTTGACATAAAGGGTTTGGTAAAACATGATGAATTTATTATAATTCAAACTAATGTTTTAGGGATGCAAAAAGAGATTAATGGGGTTCACCCTCAATTTCATTAGATCACTATATAATTGGCTACCCTTGCATCTTAGTTACAGTCAAACAACCCTCCACTTCATCATTTAGGTCCTTCTCTCAACACTAACAACTCCAATTCTGGTGTGAAACTAATGTTGACAAAAGTGGACATGTATAAGTTTGATGGTAAGGATCCTCTCACTTGGATTACCTAAATTCAGAATTTATTTGATTTGTATCAAACTCATAGTTCTTAGAAGGTGATAGTGGCATCTCTGTATCTAGAACATAAGCAATTCATTTGGTATCATTAGTTTTATGTTCAAAAGAAAAAAAATGATGCTCTTATTACATTATATATTTTTACTGATGAGTTGTTGGCTCATTATTGGAATAATGTCTCTAAGAAATACTTCAGCTAGTTAGCCAAACTATGACAAATAATAACTATGAAGGATTACATTCATCAATTTTAGAATCTATCTTTATGGGTGGAAGACATCACTGAGGAAAATTTGACTAATATTTTTTTTGGTGGCCTTAAATATAACATATAATTGGAGGTTTAGATGTTTAACCTAGCATCTATATCAAAATATATCCCATGGGCACAAATGGAAAAAGAAAAAGATATGGTCAAACAGAAAACTTTCATTACTGGTCATGATCGCACCTTTCCAACACCATCACTTCCTCAACCCACCAGATTGATAGCTCAATAAATTGAGGAGAAGTGAGACAAATGGTTGTGTTATGTTTGTGATATAAAATGGATCAGACACCATCATTATGTTGAAAAGAAGTTATTTTACATCAAAGGTGCCAATGAGGATGATGATGATGAGGAGGCAATTGGCATGGATGAAGAAAGTCTTGAGGAGGAATTTGAAGACTTTTAGCCTACTATTTCCTATCATTCGATTTTAGGCATTAGTACTCCCCAAAATCTTAAGGTGGTGGGTTTCTTAAAGAAATATAAGGTCATTATATTGGTTTATTCTAAGAGCACACACAACTTCATCAATAGTAAGTTGGTTGCTCATTTGAATTATTTCATTTATCCCACTCCAAAATTTCAAGTCATGATTATAGATTATGGTACTATCAGCTGCTAAAGAAAATGCCATAGTATTAGGATGGCCATGGGAGACTACTTGTTGGATTCTCCTTTGTTTTTTATTCCCATGGGGGGGAGCTAACATTATTCTAGGAGTATAGTGGCTCACCACTTTGGGCACTATTGAGATGAATTTCCAAGAATTATTCATGCACTTTCATTCTAAGGGAAGGAAAATTGAGCTAAGGGTATTAATGACTAAATATACATAACTCATTAGCTCCCATCAAATGCCAACATTCTCTATAAGGGTGCTAAAGGATTTTTAGCTCACTTTTTTTTCCATGGATGTTCAGCCAACTCAACCATCTACGCCTCCTTATCTGCAACAAGTGATTGATGCCCATTCAATTATTTTTGGTGACATGATGAAAGGAATTCCATCTAGATACACACATGATCATTATATCAAATTTATTTTTTGTAGTACGCCACCCAACATCAGGCCATATAGGTATCCATATGCTTAGAAAAGTGAAATTCAAAATATGGTATAGGATATGTTAGATGTAGGAATCATTTTTCATAGCCAAAGTGAATATTCTTCAACAGTTGTTATGGTGAGAAAGAAAGATGACACTTGAAGGATGTTCCCTAACTATAGAAAGCTCAATAAGTACACTATCAAAGATAAGTTTCATATTCCTATCATTAATAATTTTCTAGATGAATTAAATGGTGATCTTTATTTTATCAAGTTAGATCTGCATTATGGGTATCATCAATTCTAGATCCATGATAAAACATACCTAAAATAGATTTTAAGAATCATGAGGGACATTATGAGTTTTTGGTTATGCCTTTTGGTCTAACAAATGCACCATCCACCTTTTAGAGTTTGATGAATACTATTTTTAGGCCATTTTTGAGAAAATTTGTTCTGGTATTTTTTGATGATATCATCATTTACATTAAAAATTAGGAAGATCATTTACACCATGTGAAACATGTAATTCAATTCTAGAACAACATCAATTATAGGCCAAACCTTCTAAATGTACTTTTAGAGATTGTGAGCTTGAGTATTTGGGTCTTTTGGTTTCACATGGAATGAAATTGGATCCTAAAAAAATCCAAGTAGTGGTGGATTGGTTGATTCCTAAAACACTCAAGCAACTAAGGGGATTTATGGGTCTAATGGGTTACTATCACAAGTTTGTCAAAAATTATGGTAGTATCACATCCCCACTCACCTCTTTATTGAAGAAAGACTCCTTTCAGTGGATTGATATAGCTACCAGGGCATTTGAACAATTGAAATTGGCTATGTGCACCACTCTAGTGTTGGTCACTCCTAAAATTTTGAAGACTTTTGTGGTTGAATGTGATGCATCTAGATATGGTATGGGTGTTGTACTCATGCAATAAGGTAGACCACTTACATTTCAAATTCATCAACTGAAGGGTAAAAATTAACACAAGCCCATCTATGAGAAGAAAATGATGGCCATTTTGCATGCAATCAAATAATGGAGACCTTATTTTATGGGTCATCACTTTCAAGTAAAGATTGATCATGATAGTCTCAAATATTTTTTGGAATAATGGTTTTCATCTGAAGAACAAAATAAATGGGTAACTAAGATGTTAGGCTATAATTTTGAAATAGTTTACAAGAAAGGAAAAGACAATGTAGTGGCAGATGCACTGTCTAGGAAGGATGAATTAGTTAAGACATTAGTATGTGCTATGAGCATTTTGTAAGCAGATTGGTTAGAGGATTCATGATCATAATTGGAAAATGATAGTGTTAACCATGATTTGATAAAAAATCTTTAGCAAGGTTTAGGTGGATTTTAAAAATTCACATGGAAGGGTGATGCATTATGGTATAAAGATAGATTATACATATGTAATAATTCTCTTCTTAAATAAAAAAATCCTTCAAGAACTTCATGCAACTCCAATTGGGGGTCATTCAAGAATTTTGAAAACCTATAAGTAGGATTTTTTTTGGAAGGACTCAAGGGGGATGTCTAAAAATAAGTGGTTGAATGTATGATCTTTCGATAAAATAAAGGAGAAACCATCAAAACCTTAGGTCCTTTTTAGCCTTTATCCATCCCTAGTCAACATTGGGAAGAGGTGTCTATGGATTTCATTACAGGGTTACTAAGATTTGATGGTCAAAATGTTATCATGGTTGTGGTGGATCATCTCACTAAGTATGCTCATTTTTGTTCTTTGTCATAATCATTTGTTTCTAGTATAATAGCTTCTACTTTTCTCAATATATTTCATAAATTACATGGTACCCATAAGATCATTATCAGTGATAGAGATCCCATTTTCACTAGCAGTTTTTAGACTAAGTTATTTGCATGTTTGGGTACTTAATTGGCTCATAGTTCATCCTATCATCCTCAATCAGATGGAAAAATTGAGGTAGTCAAAAAATGTCTAGAAGGATATCTTTGTTTTTTTTTCTAATAAACAAGATAAATGGGTTCATTAGTTGCCACTTGCTAAATGGCGGTATAATACTTCTGTTCATAGTTCTTTCAAAATATTTCCTTTTTTGGCACTATATGGATACCACCCTCCATCAATCACTTTAACCTTGAAGGTCCATCTTAAGGTTTTTTTAGTTGAATAACATATTCATCATCAACATGAGATCCTTGCAAGTTTGCATGAAAATTTAGCCATGGCCTAAAATCACATGAAGCAATAGGTGGATCAAAATAGGAGTGAGAGACATTTTGACATTGGTGATTGGGTATTTTTTCACTTATAACCATATAAGAGAATGTCTTTGAAGTAATAGAAAAAGGATAACAAGCTATCCCCTAAGTATTATGGGCCTTATCAGATCTTGTAGAAAATTGGTATTATGGAATACAAGTTAGATTTTCCTTCATCCACTCACATGCATCCAATATTTCATGTAGCATGACTAAATAAAGTCATTGGACATAGAGCTAATACTCAAACTAAGTTACCAAAATTGGATGAATAAGGAAGAGTTATTATTGATCTTGATGTGATCCTTCAAATGTGCACTAAGCAACTATGATCTAGAATTATTAAGGAGTACCTAATCAAATGGAAGAATTAGCCTTGTGAATATGCCACTTGGGAGGATGAATCCTTTATGTAACAACATCCAAATTTGACTCAACATTGAGGATAATATCATTTTTGAGGGGAGGGTCATGCTATGCCCTTAATCTTTGGTGTGTTTAGGGATATATGTGGCAGACTTGTGCATTACACACTTTTTTTATATTCTTGTTACATTTCTCTATGTTATTAGTTAGGTCAACCTTTGGAATAACCATGGATAATTAGACTTTATATAGGAGGTAGTGGTTATTCTTTGATCATCATATGAAGTTTTCTGATCTTAGTGCATTATTGTGAAAGTTTCCCCCTTGAAGTGGCTTTTCTATATTTATAGTATTTTACTATGTTGTCAATTATTGTTGTGTGATCTCTCATATTTAAATATTTTATGTGATATATAATCCTTTTGTGTGAACATATAAGTAATTTAATTATAGGGATAAATATGGATTAGAAGATGTTGTGTATTACTTTGAATCCAAAAATAGTGAGAACTCCTTTTTGGCTAGGAAGGCTAACCTACACACATGTGAACACTTGACAAAAATGGATTAATAATAAAAATGGGTGGACTACCTGATACAAGATTAATTCTAGGAAGTGTTACACTTCCCTAGAAGGATGTTAGTCCACTGTTTATGTAATTAAGTAGATAAAATTGATAAATATTACAAGACATATATGAAAGATAAAAGAGATTACAAAATGATATTTAAAAGATGTAGATCATATGAAAGATAACTTGATAAGATAAATGATATAAATAAATGCAAATTATTAAGATAAATAGATATAAATTATTTGATTAAGAGTTATTCCTATTGTTAAAACTAGATTGGGTTTTAAAATAGAACAATAAAAACATAGATCCCAATCAACTATGATTTTATATGAATCGGTGCTAATTCAAATGAATCAGTGATGCTTTTACTAGAATATGAGGATCAAATGTTAAAGGATTATTCTGGATAAAATTAGGATTTACTAAATCTTTCTAAGTGGAAATAGATATAAATAATAAAAATAAGATGAATTTAAATTAAGATAATTAACATAATAAACTTACCAAGACTGTGTTACCATATTCTAATGGATATTTTAAATTCTAGGCTCTTTGTGGGATGAACAAGATCTGTGATTACCATGCTGGGATTCAAAAAGGATATCAAGATCTTTGATTATAATGTAGATTACCATGCAACATCAACAACATAAGAAAACTTTTGTGAGTATTCCTTTAGTGTTTCTATAATAAAAAATTATGTCCTTTGTAAAGATCAACACACAAGTATTTATAGATCAATGTCTATTTAGAGAATCATTATTGATCATAGATGGATCATTGTTGATTCAATTTTTTTGGGTGTAGGTGAGATTTGACTATTTTAAACTATGAAACAAACTAGCCAAATAGTGAGATAAATTGTTTACATAGGTTTTAAATGAGAATAAGTTTGTTAAGGATGTTATTTACTTGGTTAAAAATGATTTTGTTTAAATATTTTAGGATTATGTGTGGTTAAGATAATTACCATGTTAATCAATAATTACCATAGGTGAAATAGGTAGTATATACATAAAATAAACATTTAATCCTTTCTTATACATATATATGGACATTTAATTTTTTATACTTTAAGTTATATTTTATGTATATACTTTCAAGATGTTTGAGAGGGGTTTTAGACCTCTAGGAGTTATGATGCAAATTATAGATTTAGGAGGAATCTTTCATATTTAAGACTTAATCTATTTCAAGATTTTAGGATACCAGACTTAGCCTATTTCAAGATTTCAGGACACTAGACTCAACCATGGTGTATAATTCTAGTGTATACACCAAGGAAAAAGCTAAAAAAATAATTTGGAAAAATAAAAATCTTAGATAACACAAAATTAAGTGATAATAGAATATGCATAGCTATAAAAGAAATAGTAACAAGACATAGAATAAGCCACATGAATGATGACACCCAAACACCATACTCACAACTCTAAAATTCCACCTTCCATCCCCTCACACCAAGTTTTAATACCATCCACATCATAATCCACCTTGGCTACTAAAATCCTCACTCCATAAGATTCACTTACACAAAGCAAGGCCACATTGGCCAAAAGATAAAAGATATGTCATGCCCAATTTTTTTATTAAAGAATATAGGAGTGATAAACTATTATAACCTATAAGAATATAAGGACATGGATTTATATCAAGACCCATTCTAATCATACAACATGAGTCTATAATTTTCCATAAAACATTTGATAGATACACACCATAATCCATTTAGATCTATACTCAATCCATTTTCCCAAAAAATATACATAATTAACATTGGGATAGTCATCAAATTTGACTTGGGATAATGATTATGTAGTTAGACACCACATAACAACCCTGATACTACTCTAAATATGGTGACTAAGTGCTACAACCACACCATGTGTTACACTTATCGGCCCTAAGTCTATTTCTAAATGCAATTATTTTAGGCCAATGATTTTTGGGATGATACCATGTGGTAACATATCAATATCTCAATCCCTTGGTGGTAATGGGACGTAGCTCCAACAAAAAACTTTTCTAAGGTTCTAGGATCTGAGAGGCTTCTATTTAGTAGTCCTATGGGGCCTGAGGCATAAGGGAATTAGGCCTTTTGACTTAATCCTTCAAGATACTAGGATAATGCCAAGTTACATCATCTAATTGACTTTTTAAAAAATCTAAAATTGGCTAAGGAAAAATCCAAAAGGAAAGTAGTCCTCTCTAGGAGCAATGTGGTAATTTCCCATTCTTCTACTATCTTTAAGTTAAATCACTCTATACAATCATCCCATTTCTTCACTAGCCTAGAGTCTTAATAATATGCACAGCCATGGATTACCAAGATGATGTCATGTGGCAACATCCCATTTCTTCACTAGCCTAGAGTCTTAATAATATGCACAGTCATTTATATGATTGTGGGTCACTAGGATGATGCCATGTAGCAACATCCCACTCACTCGCTCACTAGAGGCAAAATATTTGGAACCAAGATGATGTCACTCCTAAGTTCATGGGAAAGTGACATGTGGTTTCTTCCAATCCACTCATTCAAGTCAAGGAATAAAATAAGATTAAAAAAAACAAATGATCAAGGCTAGATTGGCTAAGGTTAAAAGGGGTACAAAAATTTATTTACAAAATGGATAAGGCCACCACTATGAATTTAAACTTTCATAGAAAACATACCAAGCAACTTAAGACAAACACTACATAAAGCAACTTGCATAGTTAGCTAAGGCTAAAGGCTTAAGTATGATCAAAGAAGGCACAAGAATTTATAACCTTTTCTTATAGCATCATTTATAATAGGGGCACCAAATAGCTCTTGACTATTAATTTTAAAGACATAAGCCTAAGTCATTTTTCAAAAAAATCTTTCATAGATCTTGCTTCAAATATCCTCTCTCAGGAAAACTTATTTTGAACATTTATCCTAAAGACTCAAGTATTTAGAATTTTATTTCATGAATTTTATCCAACATGGTCATTATAATTTATCCAAATACCAAAGTCAAGAACAAATTCATCAACATCTTCAAAACTATTATTCGTGACAATTTTTTTGACAAATTCACAACATATTTTCCAAAGACTAAACTTTTCAAAAAAATGTTAAGTCTTTTACTAAAAACTTAGCCAGTTGTGTCAAAATTCAAAGCAAGCATGAATCCTTAATCAAAGATAGAGGATACAAGGTCAACATCATATCTACTAAGGAAACAATCCAATAAGAACTCATTGATCAACTAAGGCATGACCTAGATTTAAACTCAACAAACATCCAAGGCCAAAATATAGAGTCATTTGGACTGACAAGGTAAATTTGATTTTATATTAATGTTACAAAACCAAACCAATATTTTCATTGGTTTAGTCAATTAAAAAATATTGACATACAAATCAATCAAGCCAAACACCTTTATGTTATTACACAACCTATGAACTAATTGGTCTTCTCATCCCAATATAAGGCTTATAGGATATTTCAAAGACCCATTCCAATTATCCCATATAAAATTTTAGTTTGAGATATCCACTCAACTAATATTCTTGTTTTATACAAGAGGGTTTAATTGTAGGAAAATTTTAAGGATGATAACTTGCTCAAGGCTTAAATTCATAACTCTTCCCTAAGATGTTTATTTTCTAGAATTAAATCCATAATCAGACTATAAAGTCCTATTATTTATTTATTCCTAATATCAATCACTCAGTCTATTTTCTTGAGATCCACTCATTTATGGATAAGATTAGTCTAAACTATAATTTCCAATAGAATACTTGAGGAGGCACAAATCTTGTTTCTTAGGCTGATTATTAATAAGTTTGAACCAAGAAATGCATACTTGTCATTTTATTGAAACATACACAAAGGCCTAAGAGATTTCATAAACAAACATCTCCTTCCTGAGGGTCTAAATATAAATGGTCATAACCACACATGACCTAATTTACCAAAAAGGTTCAGCACAAGGCTACATAAGTCTTTAACCATGATGGTATAACTATGCTAGAAAGTACTATTGATAAACTTATTTCAACAAGCTTGATTATTATTCCCAATGTCAATCCCATGGCTATTTATCTATATTCCACTCAATTTTAAATACACTATAATTCCATTAAATCTTCACACATAGATAAAAAGGATATGATTAATGCTTAAAAGGCCAACTAGATCTAGGACAACTAAGTATAATCCACATTATGAATGGGTTGTCCTAACTAGATTCATAAAATCAATATGGCTTACATCTTAATATAATAAATCATAGGCAAAATATATCACATGTCTTAACATAATACTTATTCTTCATATATAATTATGGTTCATTCAACGTAATGCCATTACAAGCAACTCAAGAGGAATGACTCTCCTAAGAAGGACTCCCAACTCCAAGAATGTTCACATCATGGAGCAAATTAAACAAATGAAAACATAAATAAATATGTCTTGGGGTCAAGGAGATATTTATTCACAAGGTGATAACCAAACATATCTAAGTCAAGAGGCTACCAACCTTGGATCTATTTACATAAGCATGAAAGCATAATAAGGCACATCCATGGGTAAAACCAACATAAATATAACCAATGTGATAATAATTTTATAAGCAGTCATGAGAGGGATTGGGTAATCTACCATCATGTAATATATGAGAGGCCTAACCCTTATTCCATCATGAATAATTTGAAATTTATACAAATTATAAGTCTTACATAATTAAATAAAAATTTCCATATAAGAAAAATTAACAAAATTAAATCTATCATAGAGGAATATCTTGAATCCAAACTCCCACACAAGGGTAATAACATTGAGGGGTGACTTAAGTATAACCATAGAGAAAATAAATAAACATAGGAAGTAAACTGAGTAGTCTTACTCCTCTTGAACAAAGTATATCAATCAATAATAACACAAACTTCATTTAGTCAATCAATAAGATATTCTAGTCAATAAAATGCCTACCATACAATCAAGGCCCTTCCATGGATATTTTCTTTAGGTTTATACCTACCAAGGCTCTCCCTCTCTTGACTCTCTTCTTGTTCTTCCTTCCTCTACTAGGTTGGTCTCCAAAATATACTAAAATTCTAAGTTCATGGAATATAATCCTTTTGCAAGAGATCCATCTTCTTCAAATAGGTATTCTCTCCTTTCCACCCAATTAGAACATGGCATGTGTCTATTCTTGCCTTATATTGGCCAACTAATTCTATTGGCCAACCCATTCCTTATTAATGATAATCTCTTTTATCAGCCCATAATGGTACATGATATCTCTAGTAGAGATATACAATGAATTATAAGACAATCCACCTCCCTACATAGGTCTCAAGGCAAAAGAAATTAATGGGAAAGTCTACAATTCTATAATAAAGAATCTAGACATTGGTATACTTTGTCCTCATGAATTAAAGTCAACAAACTCAAAGGTCATTTGACCAACCTAATAGAGATTACAATTAAAGACTATAAATAAGGTTGAAATGTAGATAAAGCATTTAATTTAAATTATGCAAGGTTCAAGACAATATTAGGATTAGATGTGGGATCACACATGATGCAACTATGTATGGCATAATATTTTTTACCTTCATTGATAATGACTTGTTCATGCACACTTATTTCACCCATGAAATTTGATACCTTAATAGCTAAAGATTGCAATCATAGCATGCTGTATCATTCAATTTAAACCAATGTAATTTACTTACCAAGCAATTCAAACAATCATGAAATTATATTCATGTAACACCTAATGCATGTATAAATATAATTTCAACATCAAGTAATTATTCAAGAATCACTTAGCTAATTCTTACCATATTCATGATCCACTCACCTTGAAATTAGAACCACCATGGGAATACCATCATTAATTATCATAGTCACCTTATTTTCTCAAGAGGGGCCTTACATTATTCCCCCCTTAAAAGGGCATCATCCTCAATGCAAGACTACTTTGTCATCAACAAGGCTTCTAAATCCACTTAACTGATGGAACATCATCCTAAAATATCCATGTGCCACCCCAAGTAGGATAAAATATAAGCTATTTTATGCATCCTCAAATAACATCTTCATATATGGAAATCAACTACACATGGAAATAATCATATTATTCTATTGTAATTATGATAGTCCCTTTGAATGTCTTTAAAGTTTATTCATTTTGGATATTTTTTTAATAATAATTTTCTCACTAGCCTTTAGATCAAATGTAACATAATCATTCCATACTTTCATCATGAGTAATGGATTCTATTTTAAGCATGCAAGCAACTATTCCATTTATTCAATGCTTATTTTTCACATAATTTTCTTGGCAATATTTATGGGAGAGTTGAACATCCTTCCATTATACCCAACATAGAAGGGATTTTGAAATGATACCATCATGAAATTCATGGGAGGATCAAATAACCTCTAACCATGCCCCACATGGAAGTAATTTGATATAATACCATCATAAAATGCTACTCATAAACCACCATCACCCAGTGTCACAACAACATATGTAGCATGCATATTAGAATAGAAGCACTTTATAAAACAAGGAGTAACTACCTCTCCATTTCCCACTATTTACTATAAGACTATTTCTATCATTTTATCATAATGAAAATTTCTTTCTATTAATTCATAAGGATGCTTCAATTCTTTTTATCAAAACAATTTGAGTTCGCTGTTAGTAGAATCTCTTTGACATAGAGATGTAAGTGGTCCAAATTTAGACCCAAGCCTTGCTTTACTCAAGGCTATACTATGACACCATATGTCACTTATTACATTGAATGCTAGCTACATTAAATTTAATTTTTGAGATAAGTTATAATGAAAAACACATCTGTATCAATTCATTAAGACCCAAAATATCTCTATCATAAACATGAGAGTTTAAACATTCCTTGAATATGAAATTTATTCTTACAAAAGAATGAAAGTTGGAATAGCTAGTTCCATCTAAAATAGAGAGTATCTTCTAAATATGTAGTGTATAAGGAAATGCCTCCCATAACTCCAATTATTTTACATAAGACTAAAAACATAGGACTATCTCCCTTATCAATATACCATGCCATTAATGCAAGGTTTTAAGTAATCAGATACCATTCCATATAATATCTAGGGTAAAAGGCTATTGACCTAATAGCCTAGGTATCATACATAGCTCCACAAATAAGAGATTCCTAGTCCTAGATATAAGAAAAATAAGAATTTAAAGGATCTATCAAGTAAAACCAAGTGATAATGAATAAAATATTAGCAAGCACATGATTATAACATAATAATCCTACCTAAATATTGGATTAATAAGAGGATGTATCACTCCATTGATTCATGTCAATGGTAATAAGAGAGTTGAATAACCTATCATTATGCCCATCATAGGGGGAATCCAACCAATACCATCATGACATTCATGGGAGGATCAAATAACATTCTATTATGCCCTTAACAAGATGGATTTGATATGTTTCCATCATGATAAAAATTATGTATTAATCATTTTGCATGTATCCCTCATGACATTGGTCCACCAACTAAGATAGTTGATACATAAGTGGATCTCAAGACATGGGTCCCCCACCAATGTAAAGAACAGAGTGAAAAGACACCTCAATGCTCTTAAGACACCTTAATGTATAAGACTAACATGCCAAGTGGGTGAGGAAGGATGGGATCCTGGACCTATGTGAAAAATCCCCACCATGACCCACTAGCTATCAATTTCAAGCTACCTCTTCTCCTTTATACTCACCCAAAGCGACAATTATCCACATACTAACACATAAAACCAACACAAGAAGGCATCACAATCTCTTGAAGAAGCATTGTATGACCATGTAAGTGTAAAAATAAAAAAAAGGGACTAAATATTCTTAATAATGAAATCAAATCCAACTAAAATTCATTAATATATTTCCATGATTAGCCTTTAACTCAAAACATTTGAAATCAAGAAGAAAACAATGTTGGTTTCCCAATAATAAAATAAAATAAAAGCTCAAACAACTTAAAATAAGTTCAAAAAGAACATTAATCATAAATTGGATCATAATAAAATCACTATATGACTTAAGGAGTCACTAAAAAGGGAGAAGGAATGAGGTTAGAGGGCATTGGTCCCTCTAGCCATTACTTGTAAGACTCCTCATGGAGCCAATTATTGATTTATCATATTGATTTCATTA
Source organism: Torreya grandis (assembly GCA_037957365.1). Taxonomy (NCBI): domain Eukaryota; kingdom Viridiplantae; phylum Streptophyta; class Pinopsida; order Cupressales; family Taxaceae; genus Torreya; species Torreya grandis. Next base: position 2,658,290 of record JARHVA010001989.1, on the reverse strand, counting down.
CTATTTAATTACAAGTAATAACATGTAGGAGGGTGATCCACCACTTACACTACGTAAAATGATATACAAGAGTAGTTGATACCTTATGCCTCTATAAAGGTCATATTTATAGGTTTTATTTATTCACCACCCACCAAGGTGTGATTTGGCAATAAAATCATGCCTTACCTACTTTAACATGAGAATTCAAATATAATGCCCCCTAAAATTAGGTAACACCTAATGTTTATGGCAAAATATATGTAAGGATACCATTTTAATAGAAGGGCACCTCCATAGTTTCCATCTTATGACACCTTGAAACACATAGCATTATACAAGTGCCTAAGGTAGTTAGTCATTCCTTAATTTATTCCATATGGTTCAAAACTAGTAATATACATCGTAACCATTAATATTTCACTCATAAATTGATAATATGAGTAATTATGTGCTCATGTATATATAATAAGGCAATTGAAAGCCAAAATCTATCCAAACTATATCATTCTCTTTTCATGAAAGAATAATTATGTAGAGACATACCTGCTTCAATTTGTTCCAAGGAGATTCATCATACTTCACAATAAAAATGTAAGATTACCACTCATCTTGGTTAGTATAACGAAATATTAATTTATTTGTAACATAAGTCATAATCATAGTACTAGAGTTTTACCACATCATGGTTTCTCAAGTAGTTCTAATGCTCTAAACAATAAGAAAACTCCTTTATAACATTTGTGAGTGAGAAGATTAATTTTTCTCCAAATAAAAGCTGCTTCTCATGGATCCTGCATGCGCACGATTTCAAAATTTGAAACCGGATGCTGTGAATACAAAGGCTGGTGTGGCTGAGGTAACCACTATGGGAGGGGCTTCTGTTGTATGTGGGGGGAGGGTTCTGAGTGCCCCTAAAGCTACGGGTGGTGGTTCTATCCTGGCAGTGCATTATGTTAATGGGTCCCATGCCCCTGGTTCAAGTTTTGGCTTTAGGGGAAGGACTTTTATGGATGTGGCTACCTTCAAAGTTGGAATACATGATGCTCTACCTCACGTATCATCTGGGCTTTCCCATACTTTGCTTATAAGTGCTTTAAAATCCATAAAGGTAACTCTAGATCCTGAATTAGTGGAAGAAATCTTCCAAAAGGAAGAACAATTTTCCTCTCTTGTTGTTATTTTTCACTTTCATGGCTTCTGGCCCTCTATCGTAGAACTACGGGACTGGATTTCCAAGACCTAGCTGCCACTTATTGAAAATAATGCCAAAATCATCCCATGCACCAGGAGTTTTTTTATAGTATTGTTCCAAAGCTCTGATGATAGGAAAATTATTTTGTACCACAATAATTTTTCCTGGTAGGGCAGATATCCTCTCATGGCCAAACCTTGGCATAAGGATTTTAATCCTCTCTTGGAATCCTTTAACAAAATCCCTATTTAGGTGAGGCTCCCTTATCTTCCCATACATCTGTGGCATGAGTCAGTTTTTAAAACCATTGGGAATGCTATAGGGGATTTTTTATTTGTGAAGGAGAGTATTACGGATTTTTACCACTCTACTTGTGCAGGCTTTTTGGTAGATGTGGATGTTTCTAAGGGCCTTCCTGAGGTGATTTGCTTGGAATCCCCAAGGGGTTCCTAGACACAAATGTTGGATTATGAAGGGATCCCTTTTCATTGCAGGAAGTGCCACCTAACGGGTCATATTGCTACTCGTTGTATATCAGGGAAACCAAAAACCAGATGACCACCTTCTTGGTGGACTGAGACTTCCTTTGAACTAAAGGAAGCTTCGACTGAATCTAATTCTAATACTGAGGAAAGTATTCATTCCGAGTAGGAGGTTGAGGAGGATTCTCTGGTGAAGCATTCTAATAAAGTTCCTATAGAGGTTATGGTTAGTGATCTCTCTGAGCTAGTGGTGGAGGTGGTGATCTCTTCCCCTATTTCGGAGGATCTTCCAAAGAGCCAGACTTTGTCTGGTTCTCATAAGGTATTTGTTGAGGCATCTGTGTCCACTGGGATCCAAGGATCATTGTCTTCTGAGGCATGGGTTGCTGAGGTAGCAAAGTTAGAGGATGGATGGACAGCAATCAAGAGGAAGAAGTCAAAGTCTATGATCCCCCCTCTAGACATGAATCTTTAGTCAAACAAAAAAAAAACCTCAATTCAAAAGGAATATCTGGTGATCCCTTTGGCTGACTAGTTTTTTGGGGTTAGTATATGGGTTGCTTTCCTAGTTTACTGGTTACTGGTATGGGGGGTTAGTCTGTTAACATCCAAATCAGTGTTTTGATAGCAATTTTATTTGGTCATATCTGTTGGTAACAGGTCCTTGAAAAACCTGGTTTTGGTTCTGTACTAGAAACAGGTTCTTTTAAAAAACCTGGTTGTGCTTCATGGTTCATCTTTCTCCTTATTGTAAAGGTTTCGGGGTCCCTTCAAAACCTGATTTTACCTTAATCTAAAACATTATGAATATTCAAACATACAAAATAAATGTATTCAAGGAATTTAAAAATATTGAAATAGAGATCATTCCAACATTTTCATATCTATTATTTCAATTTAAACAACATCTAAGCATTAGTTCAAACATTACAAGCCAATTTCATTCAAATTCATATCCTCATATTAACATGGTAACACCATAATAAAAGTGTATTAATTCAACTAATCAGTCAAAGTAAACAAGAAACATGTGCATACACACACTTGTGTGTGTGTGTGTGTGTGTGTGTGTGTGTGTGTGTGTGTGTGTGTGTGTGTGTGTGTGTGTGTGTGTGTGTGTGTGTGTTTCCTAAGGATTTTTAACAATAAGTCCCACTTTCCTTTTAATATAACAATTTATCATAGGTATATATATATTTGTTATGATAATAATCAAAATAAGTATAATAGGTATTATAACAAAATATGGTTCTCACAACTAATTTATATTAAGACTTAAGTATCCCATGGTTAAGTGTTCTTAAGACAATTCTATGCATAATGATCCATAGCTCTACAATAGAATCAAACACCTTGAATAGTGTCCCTTATAGATTATGTTCATTGGGCCTTACTTGGTCCCAAGTCCATATTTCTCATAGGTGGAGCTTGTGTCTAAGAATGTTTCCTTATACATTCCTTATGAAGGTGGTTCCTACTCCTTATATGATGAGAATCTAAGGATTTCCCAACGTACCCATGCCCTTCTCAGGGTGAAGAGACTCCCATTTGTATCATAGAAATTTGAGGCAACAATTATTCTATCACAATCATCACACACTAAAGAGTCTCAAAAATTTGAGTTTACATCTCAACTAGATGTATCAATTGAGTATCTTAGTGACACGTGGCTGAAGTATTTTCCATTTATTTTTTTTGTGACATCTTATCTACACATTTTAATTTTAATAGGTCAAAAAGAAACATTCGTCACATTCAATTACAAAAATCAAGATTAACCATAGTTATAAAGGTGATTAAGTCATACAAAAGATCCATCGAGCTCCCAAAGTTTAACTTAGTGCTTTGATACCAAAATTTCATGCCCATTTTTTCTCAAAAAATAGGTGCAACACATCATTACAACCCACAAACTGATAAGGACTTGGATTGATATCAAGACCCATTTCAAACATAGAACATGAGTCTTCAATTTTCCATAAAGTATTCAACATATGTACACCATAATCTATTTGGGTTTGCACTTAATCCATTAACCTAAATGAATTGTGCACAATTGACATTGGGATGGTCATTAAATTTGACTCAAGCTAATGATGACAGTCAGGCACCAGGTGTTGGCCTTGAGATTAATATAGATAAGGTGACTAGGGGATTCAATTCATGCCACATGTCACACATATGGGCCCCCATGTCTATTTTAAAATGCAATCCTTTTAGGCCAATGAGTTCTAGGATGCTATCATGTGATAACATATTGGTCTCTTATCCCCCTGATAGTAATAGGACTTATCTCTAATGGAAAACTCTTCCAAGGTTATGGGCTCTAAAATATTTCCACTTGGTAGTCTCTTGGGGCCTAGGGCATAAGGGACATAGGCATTTTAACTCAATCTTCTAGATTGTAAGGATGATGCCACATGGGATCATCTAAGTTTTGTAGGAAGCCCAAAATTGGCTAAGGCAAAATCCAAAAGGAAAGTGGTCCTCTCTAGGAGTGTGGGTAGTCAAGATGATGTAACATGGTAACATCTTGATCCTATACTAGATCAAAGTCAAATATCTCTATATGGCCATTCTTGAGACTATGGATTGCTAGGATGATGTCACATGGTAGCATCTTACTTCCCTACTATCTTAGAGGATTCTCACTCTACATGGTCATTTCTAAGATCATGGATTGTCAAGATGACACCATGTAGAAACATCCTAGTCACTTGATCACCTAGAGGTAAAAGATTCAAACCCAAGATAACATCACTCTTGAATTCATGGTAAACTAACCCATGTATTTCTCTAATCCACTCATTCAAGTTGAGGAATCAACTAAGGAAAAAATAAAATAAATGGTCGAGGTACTAAATTGGCTAAGGTGAAAGGGTTGTGAAAAAATCTTGCCAAATGTCTAATTCCACCACCACACATTTAAACCTACATAGGTAACTCATTGAGTAACTTAAGACAAATGCTACACAAGGTAACTTGTGTAATTGGCTAAGGCTAAGGGCTGAAGCAAGCTCAGAGAAGGCACAAGCCTTCAAAACCTTTGCTTAGAGCATCAGTTTTGATAGGGGCACCACACAAATTTTGACCACTAATTTTGAAGACACAAGCTTGATTAATTTTGAAAAAAATTATTTCCTAGATCTATCTTCAAATATCCTTTCTTTCATAAAAATTATTCTGAACATTTATCCTAAAGAACAAAGTCTTCAAAAAATTTGTTCACAACTTTTATCAGACAAGGTCTCTATAATTTATATGAAGACCAAAGTAAAGAAAAAATTCATTGATTCCTTTGGAACTATTGTTCATGAAATTTATTCTGACAAATTTACAAAAAATTATCTAAGGACTATTTTTTTTAGAAAAATGCTAAGTCTTTTACTAAAGACAACCAATTCTGTAAGAATTAAAATCAATCATGAATCCTTAATCAAAGACACAGGCTACAAGTTCAACATTAGATATGTGTTTTCAAAAAATATTTCATCATATATGAGGGTGTTCAATCCCCCTTCATATTTTGGTAACATGGGAATACTTCTAGATATGTGGGTGTACCTATAGTAGAAGTAGACCTCTAGGTTTAAGGGCTAGCTCCCTGAAGATGCCTTGAAGTGATTATCACCTAAAATAGTTAATCATTTATGGGAAAAGGGATATAATTTTGAATTAAATGAAACTAATCTAAGGGGTTTCTAAACTATAAGGTTTTCCACAAGACTATCATACATCTTTCATAAAGAGACAAGGCATACACCACTAGTTTAAAGTCTTAGAATACTCTAGCATTAATATTCAATATGAAAGTGATGTGCATGAAGACTATACAAGGTAAGTGAAATTATAGACTATTTTAAAATACTAAGGGCCCATTTTATACTTAATAACATATCCATACACTTAACAAAACCTCATATGACATGCTAGAGTGAAGTCACTTGCATCAAACATGGAAGGATTATGAGAAAGCAAGGATAGATAGATATATCTTAACTATTCACTATAAATATCTTCCCATACTTTTATAAGATGAGATATTAACTCAAACTAGATTTAATTTTATTAATCTAAAAAAAAATACAATGTCAAAACTAGTAGGGCTTCACCATACATGGTGTGGTATTAGTCTACAAGAGCCAAAATGGCTACTACTTATAGAATTGTAGAGAGACGAGAAGAGAATGAAGTTAAAGAGTCACTAGGACATGTATCATGTTGATAAAATGAGTTACACATGAAGGATAGAGTAATATTGAATAGAACATGCAAGGCATATGTGGATAAATGTCCTTCAAATGCATAAAACTCATGAAATGTGGCATATAACTCCTTTTGCTTGCTCAAAAAATTGCCTTCATCATTTGGCCTTCTTAAAACATCCCATAGTTGACTATGGATAGATTTTATGATTTAAATTATATTTAGGGTTTATATACATGCTCTAACATGCATTGGTTGCATCCCTAATCAATAGGGTTCTTACAGGCATGAGCTATCACTACTTATAGTCCAAATAACTCCTCTTTCACTTACCCCTCACACTAGGCACAAAAATTACTTTTAGTTTCACAATGTGATCCATAAAATGGATTGTTTTAAACATTTTATGACACATCATGGACTTATATTCCTTAGGTAGACCTTAAAAATCCTCCCACTTGAAGTTTTCACTCTCTCACTAGCTTGTTCACTATGCCAAATTTGACTGGCTAAGATGAAGGCACTTGTAGAGACACTTGTGAGATATTCTACTATAATAAATTGATATAATATTATATATTAAGTCTAAATATCTCTCTCAAAGTTTATTTCATCCTTTTACATGCTTATGTACCTAAAAACCTCTTTTATACATGAACAACACCAAAAACTATCAAAGAAATCTTTTTTCTTGCCTATCTATACAAGTAGCCTAGTACTCAAGTTGATGGGGAGGATTCCTAAAGAGTCTTATGTAACATCCAACCATTTACCAAGACATTTAATTCCATCTAGATGTATCTCCCTCCTCATTTTCCCAATCAGGTCTTTGTCAAGGGTTTGAGATGGTTTGGAGTAGTTTTGACCTTTAGTGATTGTTCATAAAGGTCTAATGTTCAAACCCTAAATAAATTATTCAAAATGAAATATAAGGACCTTATATAACATATCCTACCTCCTTATGTTATCATGCAAAGTTTTCAAGCACATATGAGCTTCTAAACCTACCCACTCAAGTTTTGTTTCTTCATTTTGCATACCTTGAAATGATTTTGAGCCAAAATATGACTTCCATGTGATATTATTTGCATTTAAAAGATATAACACACCTTATGTCTATTTAAATATGTTTCACAATGATTTTACAAGTTCATTTGGCCTTATAAGTGGTATTTGACCTCATTTAGGCATTAGGCCTAATGGTTATTGACTGCGTTTAGCCCCTCAGTTCTTCCTCTGAGTTTTTAGTCATGACTATGGGGGTAACCCTAGTTTTCATTATGTTCAAAAAAACTCAACACATCCTCTTACAAGGTTTAAAATGTCTTTATATCACTCCCTTTTCACTTTTTCTCTTAACCTGTAGGCTTTGTTTATCTTAGAGTGCCCTCTATCTAAAATAAAATAGAGGGAATCTCCTTTATTATCCTAGATAAAAGGAAGGCATTATAGGATCCTCCAAGTGATGAGGACCATATATGTAATATTTAAAGGCTTTATCATATGTAAATCCCTTTCAACTTCCTTAAAACCTAAGATAGTCTTTATAAACCTTCATTATGCAGGCTTTTTCATGTGTGACTATATGTTGCCTTTTGTTGGAGATCATCCTTCTCTTATTTAATTATTATAAGAGTGTCATGGAATAATAATTATTAATATGTAGTCCCTCTCATGTATTTTTATCATTAAATCCCTGTCAACCTTCCATTGATCATCTCTCATTTTGACTGGACATAAGTGGCTAACTATGTTGTCTTGCTTTCTTGATCAAAAGGTGACACCTGTAGGTGCACACTTGCCTAGCTAGATCTTGAGAACAATGAATAAAGACTTTATTAGATCCTAAATGTCATTTTTTATCCATTTATATCCATCCACATCATTCACATGCTATGTCAACACCCATATCACCCTATTCTTACTCACTATCAACTATAATTGACTGTAGCTGCCCATTGTTAGAGTAACAGGGGCATTGTAGGTGTATTTTAGCTTTGAGATATATCCCACAAGGTTTAAGTTATCTTTATAGGTATTTTAATAATATTATAACATTTACATATCCTTATTCATTGGGATTTCATTCCTAAGTAAGTCTCATAAGATTGTAGATACCTAAAGTCAACTGTAGATGGACTTTTGAGCAACAATGCACATGTAGGATCATATATAGATCAAAAACATAGTATTCCAACTCTTCACAATGTTATTTGGACATTTATTAAGCCTTATTATTCAATTTAATCATTCAAAATTGTGACATACTTTTTCTTTGGATTGTGAAGGTCACTTAAGTTTGAAGAAAATGTAGACAACACTAAGAAATTACAGTGAAAGAATGTCAAAGATGGAGGCTTATTAACACCATGTTATTTTAGAAAAAAACCCACTATCCTTTGAAATTTTATAATCCTTCATGAATTATATAAGTTTTATTCCTTTATAATATTCTAAACCTCATGATACCCCATCATACATTAGCACCAAAAGTGCATAGGGACTCTATTTTGGTGTTTTAGGGAAATAAGTCCCTGAACTTAGACTTCTTCTCTTGAGGTGGTTCCTCAAGTATACATAGTTTATAGTGACCTTAAAAATGGTTATGAAGGTATACCTAACCTCCTTAATATTTATTTAATTTTCAAATCATGTTAAACTCTTCCTCACAACACCTTTAAGCCCCTATGTAAGGCCTCCTGTAGGTGGACATTTCTATATGCAAGACAATGAGTGTGATCATAAGGGAAGTGTGTATATGATATGAATTTATAATTTTTCTCAATAATTTTATATCTAAACACACCTCATTAAGTTCCTTTAAAATTACACTAATCTCAGTATAACTTCTTCATGCCTCTGTATAAGCCACCTGTACGTGGCCATTTGCATGTGCAAATAGTGAATGAGACTATGGGTTTTATGCATGATATGTGACCTTATAACCAATTTTAAACCTTATAAATTTATACCAATGAATAATTATAAACTTTAAATAGTTCAAACCATTTCAAATATCATTTCTAATGTGTTTGGTCTTTCATGGGAACTTGTAAATGCACATACATGGTGTAAGACTGTGTATATAGATTGTATTGGTCATCATAGTTTGATGTATGTCATTTTGATATCTTGGATCATTGTATTATGATTAAATAATTTATTCAACACACCTTAGACACTTCATAATATTTACATGATCATACTTAAAGCTTCACATTTTATGACTGCAAGTGAAAGTGGATAAAGAGCTGACTATGTCTTATACTTTGACTAAAACTCCATGAATGCTAATATTGGAGAATAAGATTAGAAGGAAAGGGATTAATTTAATGAAATGAGAGACATGGAATATAACTTATAATACTCCTTTTAATCCACTACAAGGATATAAAACATATTCAAATGATGCAAACATGTCTATAGCTCCATGTGAAACCAACTTGCAATTTGAGATGTTCTACCCATAAAAACACTTCCAAACATGAGAAAAATTATTTGAAACATGTGATAGGTAATTAAAAGTCTTATATAATCAAACTTAGTAATTATATTTTACATAACTACACATATAAGAGGAAAACCTATAGGGTGTGGGAAACAATAAGCATAAATGTACATTCAACATTAAGGATGGTTTATAAAGTATAGGATGCCAATCCTTGAAACAAAAAAATGAATGTAAAGATAAATTAGTTTAATATCACCACCCAAAGGCATTTGACCTTGAATTTTTTCTACTAGTTGTTCTAAATAGAAACCTACTAACTAGTACTATATGTCAAGAAGGGCGATGAAGGAGTAGAATGTTTTTGACTATTTTTTAGAATTATAAAGCTAGTCAAGAATTGAAATGAGTTTGATTAAGTTTAAGAACCATAACATAATATTATATCACATGTCACTCTCTCTCATAGGCTATATAACCTTTGAAACTCCTTTTCCAATTGCTTTCTTGATTTTTAGTTAGGAACCTGCAAGTTTTAGTCAATTTTAACATTCCTAACAAAGAATCTAACACATTAGATATTAGAAGGAATTTTGGAACACATGGAAACTTTGAAAACTATACCACTTCATTTATGACCCATATATGACCCCTAAATGACACAAAATGGCATAAGGACCTAACTAGACTATAACCAAGGCTAATATGACATTAAATCACATAAAATAAAACATGACACACCCTATGAAATTGTACTATACCCCTAAATAAAATTTTTGACTATAGGGGGTTGACCCATTTTGAATTATGGTCAAAATGGTCAACAATATATTAAGGAAAAAATCCAAAAAAAACTTGGTGATTGACTAAGGAACGACCTGGAGTTAAACTCAACAAACATCTAAGGCTAAACCATGTAGTCATTTGGATTGATAAGGTAGATATACATCTATATTGATGTTATGAAACAAAACCAAATATCTCATTTGTTTGGTTGATTAAAAAAATATCAATGGGCAACTCAATCAACCCAAACACCTTTATGTTACTATGCAACATGTGAACCGAATAGTTTTCTCATCCCAATATAATACTTTTAGTATATTTCAAAGAACCATTTTGATTTTCCCATGTAAAATTTTAGATCAAGATCATATCTCATCTAATATTCTTCTTTTATATAAGAAGGTCTATTTGCAATAAAATGCTAAGGCTGATAACTTGCGCAAGGCTTACATGTAGAACTCTTCCCTAAAACATTTATTTTCCATAATTAAAACCATACTCAGAATATAAATTCATATTATGTATTTATTATTAATATCAATCAGTCAATCCCTTTTCTTTATATCCACTCATTTATGGATAAGCTTAGTCTGAACTATAAATTCTAACTAAATACCCGAGGAGGCATAAAGCTTGTTTCTTAGGCTGATTATCAAGAAGTTTAAACCAAGAAAGGCATACTTATCATTTTATTGAAATATACACAAAGGCCTAAGAGATTTGATGAATAAATGAATCCTTCACAAGTTTATGAATGTAAAAGGTCATAACTAGACATGACCCAATTTATCAAAAAGGTTCAAGAGAAGGCTACATAAGTTGTTAACCATAATGACATAACTATGCCAAAAATCACTATTGATAAACTTATTTCAACGAGCATGATTATTATTCCCAATAACAATCCCATATATATTTATATAAATTCTACTCCTTTTAGACACACTATAATTCCATTAACTCTTCCCACATAGATGAAAAGGATGTGGTCAATGCTTAAAAGTCTAACTAGATCTAGGCCATCTAAGTATAATCCACATCATGAATGGGTTGTCCTAACCAAATTCATAAAAGCATAAAAAATTACATATTAATATTCTAAAGTATAGGCAATATATATCACATTCCTTAACATAAGAATTATTATTCATATATATACTTGTGGTTCATTCAAGGTAATACCATTACAAATAACTCAAGATATAATGCACAAAATAAACATAGAATATTCAACTTAAGATATAATATATGCATTAAGGCCATTAACTTGTCCAAACTCAGTCATGAATATACAAGAATCCACAAGGATTCCATTTTCAACAAGAATCCCTTTCAGGGAGGTCTTTTAATCCTATATACTAGGCAAACTATAAAATAATCCTCTACAGTAATAACCAGTATATTCAGGTGGTAAACTTAATAACAATAGAGGCTCACATCCTACCCACAATCAATCATTAATGAATAAATATAGTAATTTCAATTGATAAAAATTAATCCTTGGCTCCTACAAAGATATGGAAAGCAATAAAGCACAAGAATTTAATAGTTGAAGGCAAGATCCTCTTTCCTCCAAGTGAAACTTTGATAAATAGAAGGTTGGATCACCTCCTAACCTTTTTCCATCATCAAGTGACTACTTTAGGCACCCTAGAACAAGACTTCCATATTCAAGCATGCTATCATCATGTTACAAATTAAGCAAAGGAAAATAATAATCAAGATGTTTTGGGGTCAAGGAGATAGATATTACAAGGTGATAACTAAGCATATCTAAGTCAAGAGGATATCAACCTCAAATCTATTTACATTAATATGAAATCATAATAAGGCACATCCATGTGTATCAATCAACAATAATACAACCTTTGAGATAATTATTATATAAGTAGTCATGAAAGGGATTTGGAAATATACCATCATGTCCTACATGAGAGGCCTAATCCTTCTTTCATCATGAAGAATGTGATATTTATACACATTATATTTCTTTTGTTAACCTAGAGGTATCCCCAATCTCAATTGGGACACTATGACTCTACCCAACGACCTTCATTGGGGTGAGCAGAGGTGAGGCTAATCCTATGGGGGCTATCAATGAGGCCCACATGCATTGGATAGCTTTGAAAATCTAAGTGGTGAGGCTTGACCTCGAGACTTATATGGGACAATACACATTATAAGTCTTACATGATGAAATCACAATTTTCATGTAACTAAAAGTACCATAGTTAAATCTATCATGGAGGAATATCTTGACTCTAAACTCCCACACAAGGGTATTAACACTATGGGGTGACTCAAGCTCATCCATAGAGAATATAAATAAATGGAGGAAGTAAACCAAATGGTCTTACTCCTCTTAAACAAAGTATATCAATTAAAAATCATACAAACTTCATTTAGTCAATCAATAGGATATTCTAGTCAATATGATACCTAACATATGATCTAGGCCTTTCTATGGATATTTTCTATAGGTTTTTACCAACTGAGGCTCTCCCTCTCCTAACTCTCTTCTTGTTCTTCTTTCCTTTTTTAGGTTGGTCCCTGAAAGCTCCTAAAATTCCAAGTTCATAGAAACAAAACCCATCTCCAAGAGATCCACCTTATTTAAATACGTGTTCTCTTCTTCTTTACACCCAATAAGAACATGAAATGTGTCTTGTATTATTAATGGTGATCTCTTTCATTAGCCCATAATGGTGCATGATGGATCTAGGAAAGATCTAAATTGAATTCTAAGACAATCCACCTCCCTATGCAGGGCTCAAGGAAAAGGTAATTAATGGACAAGTATGTAATTCTGCAATAAGGCAATCTAGACATTGGTCTACTTTTTCCTCATGCATTAAATTTGATAAGATCAAAGGTGGTTTGACCAACCTAATAAACATTATAATTAAAGACTATAGAGAAGGCTAAAAGGTAGATAATGCATTCTATTTGAATTAGGCAAGGTTTAAGTCACGATTAGGGTTAGAGGTGGGATCACCAATGAAATCCTCTACCCTAATAAACAAATCTTGTAAGCATAACATGATATATAATTAAATTTAAAACAATTCAATTCATTTACAAAAAAATTCATGAGATGATATTCACATAGTTCCTAATGCATGTATAATTTTAATTTTAACATAGGGAAATATTTCAAGCATTGCTTAGTTAAATATTACCATATGCATGATCTTATCACCTTGTAATTATCACCACGACATGAGTATCATCATTAATTAACATAGTCACCTTGTTTTCTCATGAGGGGCCTTACAAGATAAGCACAGTCTAATTGGCAAGATGCATGGTAATCCAACCCCCAAGGAGCCACAATATACTTACAATAGTTATATCCAATTCAAAAATATATTTTTTTTGCATCTTGCCCTATACCTAATGAACATTACCTATATTAAACATGTAGTTTAGATTATTGGCTAATATGGATTATTCAACTTAGTATTATTATGTTTATTTTATTATGGATGTTATAATTCCTATTTAAGTTTTTTAATGTCGACATATTTATTTTGTAGAAAATGTATAATTAACGATTAATTATTATGCATTCTATTTATTATATTAGGTTTGCATTAATAAAATTAATTATGAGTTATTTATTTTAGTTATTTTAACATATATGATAGGTTATACTAATTAATTTCATCCTTATCTAAGGTGGATACAAGATAATTATTATCTCTACCTTTGTAGTATAGTCTTGAGGGAGAGAATTATAGGGGAGAAGCTGGTAGATCTTAATAGTTGTGGATATATAGATAAACCCAAGAAATAACACACACTCACATAGTACTACTTTCATAATGGTTACTATTAACTATTCAAGTCACCTTAGCCTCTTGACACCTGATATGCTTATTTATGATGACTATGTTGGCCTAAGAATAGGAATGTTTAGAGTCATTGAGGTTGTTTGAACATTTTTCTTCAATAGATGAGGTCTACTAATCATTTTTTGAGGTCATGGATTGCATTAGCCCTATATGAGGCCTATTGGAATGGTTTTGACTATAAATGTGTGTCAAAAGTCTTATATGAGGCTTTTCACCTTATCAAGTCTCATTTTTAGGACTAAAAGCATTCAAGTTGTTCCCTAATGCAAAACCTTAATAAAAGGCCTAATAAGTTATCCATTAGGTTTATATTAGCCTTGTAGAGGCCTACTCAAGTAATATTAAATATGAAATAGATAAAAGAGTCTTATAAGGTAGTCATGAGGTCATAAAAGGGCCAAAGGGTCTTTTTTCACTCATTAAGTCATTTTAGAGGAGTGAAACATTATATAAGGTTTCATAAAGTCACTTTGAGATTTGAAACCTCTTTAAAATCTCTCAAGTCCATACATATATTCAGGAATGCATTTGACTTGGTTTTCCATCCATTCCTACCTATTATTGGACTTATTAATTTCTCAACATGGAAAATCTCACATTAGACCATGACTAAACCATTACCTATCTTTAAGCTCTTATCTAAGGTAGTCTTCATTGTTTTAAGAAGTTATAGTCATATTTAGAGATTTCATGAGATTGTAATGAATAAATTTGAGATTTGAAGCATGTTATAAGGTTATATATATGCACAAGAAGGTGCCTCCAATCTATTATTTATGTCTTTATCATATTTTTCAATCTTTTGATCATGTAACCAATCTATTTTCTATGTTTTCCAAGGAGGTTTCCAATATTTATATGAAGTGACAATGCTAGATCAAGAACTCTCCATGAAAGAGAACATGTTTGAATATATTTAAGAGGTATGTAAGAACTTATTCAAGGTAAGGAACATAGATTATGAGGTATTATCAAAGATATAATGCATGTTTTTAAGTGCCTTGAAGTTTTTAAGAGGAAACAAACTTTCAAAACAAGTCTAAAAGTAACATTTGTAGGTGCAGACAAAATTTTCCATGAACAAGAGTATGATTTTAGGTCTTTAAAGGGTCTGCAAGAACTTTTTAGATTAAAAACTAGAGATGATATTCTTCTTTTATAATCTAATGTGTATTATCCATGTTACTTGGGTCTTCAATAGAGAAGCCTTCATTTTACAAGCCAAAAGAACTTAAGTTATAGGTTTTTGATGCATTTACAGGGCTTCTAGGTGATCCCAAAGCATAAATAAGCTTGGATATGACAATAAATTCATTAATGATTAGTTGAAAACCCATAAGAAATAATATCAATATTAAGATGGTAAAATACATCCAAGGAACCATTTTGCAGGGTTTTCAAATAATGAGTAGCCACGCTATTTTTTGCTTATGGTTATGCATAGTGCTTAAAAAGTTTGGGATGGTATTTTGAGGGCCCCAATTATTTTCATCATGATCTTTAGATGCATCAATGATAAAAAAATCACTTAGACTCAACCTATAGGCCTGTAAATTAAACAAGGAAAAGTTATAGGGTTCTCTTTTGAAACCAATCATGTTCTAACATGTTTCTATTTGTGCATGACATTTTTAGATCATTGAAGGGGTTTTTTTAGGTTTGGATTCACCTATTTATGGTATTTAGACATAAATATTCAATAAATCATGTGGATCCACCTAAGTTTGTAGGCATCTAAAACCCCTCTAAAACCCTAACCCATGTAGAGACATTTAAATGTTGTTCAAGCTTGAAAAGCATCAAGAGGGGTCTACATATCCTTTATAATTCTCCCATGAAGGTAGTAACAATATTAAGATCTTATATCATTGTTTCTTAGACCATGTTCCAAGAAGAATTGATGTTTATGGGTAGTAGACAAAGTTTGTGTGTAGGTTTAGAGAGTAAACATGTAATGGGGAAAAAATGCATTCACAGGTAACCTAATATGCCTACATGTTTTGAAAGGATTTTAAGCCCATTGTTAAAGCTTTAGGCACATTTAAAGAGGTTTTATGATCTAAAAACACCTTATAACCCTAAAAATTTTGTAGAAGAATCCTATAACTACATTAATGGTATGTGAGGCTTCATGGAGGATTCCTAACATGTTAGATGATCTTCATATGATTTAGTTCATTTCAAGGACTTTATAGGTTTGAATATTGTCTATGAGGTTTAGATAAATGATTTCATGGAGGTTTCAATCATGTTTTGAAGAGAAATGAAACAAGTCTATAGTAGGATATGAAGGGTGTCTTGATGACCCCATTGGTAGAAGAGACAAGTTTCAAGCTTGATCGGGATTTTAAATAATCTCTTAGCTATGATAAACCATTCACTCAAGCCTTTAAGTAAATAAAACACATCACTTATGGTTTTGATATGTCTACAATTAGGAGGATTAGAATTTTGTGAACTCAACACAAGAACCAAGGTCTACAACATGTTTTCAAGGATAAGTGCCAATGTTTTTCAGAACAAGTTTGAATAAAGCTTCTAAAGTTATAAACTTTAAAGGAGGTTTTCTGATTGGTCAAAATGGAAACATGGTCTCAGAGTTCCTAAAAGGTCTTATAGGTTAGGATTTATGAGTTTCAAACATGTTTTAGGAGGATAAGACATGATGGTAGGTTTGGGATGGCCTCAACACCATTCAAACATGCACTTACAAGCTTGACAACTATGAAGACAAGATCTATAGTATGTAAAAGTTATAAGTAAGTAAAGTGAGTAGGATTTCTCAAGTATCCCCTCAAAGTGCCATAGTATGGAAATGATAGGTATACATAAAGGGATTCATAAGGTTACAAACATGGTAAATCCACTTTTAGGCCTACAATATGAAGTAATGAAGGAATTTTAATTTTTTGAAGATAAAAAATTCAAACACCTAAAAATTGCAGGTCTACCAGGACGACTTCAAGCATGATCAAGATGGTCATAAGCCTAAAACATGTTTCCAAAGACTTTTAAGACTATCCAAGGTGACATGAATTATTTAATGGGTAAGGGAAGGTTTTTAGAGTCTCAAGCATTGTCAATATACCTATAGGCATGTAGTATACTCCTTTTAAGATACCATATCTCCAAGATAAGTTCTAATCATGGTGAACATGCCTACAAGAGTACTAGTTTAGGTTTTGGGGTTATAACATAATAATATAGGTCTAAATACCTTACTAAAAGTTTCAAACACACCTCTAAACACTCTCTAATACCACATATAGGTTTTTAAGGTGATTCAATGAAATTTATAGGTCTACAGACATTAAAGAGGATCTATTTTAGATTTTAGAACCCTTATGAACAAGTTAACAAGTCTTGAAAAAGATCTTCATGAGGTTAAAAAATATGAGGCGAGTTATTGAGTTAAATCAATCATATTTATAAGTCTAAAAGACATGTTTGTAGATGTCAAGGATTCTAAAGAGTAATCTATAGGTTAATACTTTTTTCAAATAGTCAATGAGTCTCTACTAGTTATTCATGTTTTCAAGATTAATTAAAGTAGGCCTATAACTATGGAGGAAGGTTACATGAACCTCCATGCAAGATTTCAAGAGTTTTAAATGTATTTGTATAGGTTTCAAACGTCAAATCAAGATTTCATAGGTTCACAATCTTTTCTATAGGCTTTTGGGCATGTTTAATAGGGTTGTAATTAGGTTGTAAGTTTTCTCAAGAAGATTTGAGTTGATCTATAGTTAGAATAGGTTGTAATGGTAAAGTAGCCATATATAAAAGAGGTTTTTAATATTATTTGACAATATATAAAGATAAATATAGATGAGATAAGTTTTCTAGTGGGATAGAAGATTGACATAAATGTATGAAGAGTTTTGTAAAGGTATGAAGAGTTTTGAAGGCCTCCTAAGAGATAAAATGTAGCTTGTGTGATCTTCAAAGACTACCAACATCATGGATGAAAATTTTCAAGCCTACAACCTATTTTTTAGGGTAGAGTTAGTAAATTTAAAACATGTAAAAATCATTATGATATCTTGAGAGAAAGATTCTACATGAAACATGAAAGTTGAATTGAAGGACATTTTAGGTCTATGAGGATAAGAACCTCTAACAAACTTGTTGCAGGTTTGTAGGGTGGGTGGTAAGATGAAATAGGACTTTCCAAGAATGAAAATACATGTTTATTAGATTCTCCAATAGTTCTCATGGGAAAATATGAAGGTGTATTAGTTTCTCAACCCTTACAAAAAAATTCACTTGAATTTCAAAGCTGATTTCAAATAATCCATGTTCCTAAAACCTACCTAACATTACTTGTTAACAATATGGTTGTCATTGATGTTAAAAGGGATATTTTTGGCATTATGGATATCATTGATGTTAAAATATTAGTCATAGGCAATATTTATGGAGAGATGGAGAGAAAAACATGTTTTGTAGTTGCATAGTGCAAGGTCCTAAAAAGTTGCAATATTGTCATAAAAAGTTGTCATGCTTTTAAAGAGACCATCTCTAGAGGTTTATAAAGGAAAAAAATAGAAGATATGTTATGGGTTTTTCAAGTACATCTCAAATGTGTGGTCTGTAGTTTTAGATGATAATAAATGATCTCAAAAATGAATTATGTTTACTCTCAACCATTAATAGGGTTTATCAGTAAACCCTAAGGGTTTCAGTTATGACATTCACAAGCATTTGTATTTTTGTTTTGAATGGAAAAAGGTAGTAATCAGTCACTTAAGTCATAACTTAAGCCTTCTTCATCATTGTGTAATCGAGCCCTTGACCTAGTGATTACTAGCTTGGGAGAGTGTTTGAAGACTTTAATAATTCCTAAGTTCATGAATTAATATATATCTGAGTTTGATCAATGGTGGAACTTATATATTAAATATCAGGTGGATCTCATGTTCCCATAAATCTACTTGGTTGATGTTATCTCTTGATCAAGGAAATGTGAAATCATGCCAAGTGTCCAAAGGTGATTACATTGCATAGATTGATAATGCACATTAAATCATGTAGATAGAGATAAATGGTGTGGATCAAAGTTAAATAGTAAATTATTACATGTATGACTACCAAGTGGCACAAGAGTGGGGATTGATAGCAATGTGCTCATAATGCATGTGAGGGTGCCAAGTGTCTTAATCATGGAATCTTGTGTCAAGGATCAATGGTCAACATTAAAGAGTTAAAGTTAGGATACCTATAAGAAAATCAATGGTGCATATTAAAGGTGAAAGATTGAATAGTTATACCATTTCATTAATTTAAATATCTAATCTAATGATTGCATTTTAAAGTTGAGATGATTGAACATTGATCATTAGATCACGGTATAAAACTTCAAGATCTATGACCAATATTTAAGTATCTATTTATCTCAATGGTCAAGTAGTGGAACACTCAAATAAACTATAGTATATGACACAAATAATTATATAGATTGACATAATCACTAAAAAGGAATTTAATGCATATTAAATTTAGATCTTGATCTATGCTAAGAATAGTATAAGTAAAAGAATGATGGTGGTGGTGTGTGAATTTAAGAAGAAAAAGAATTATTATTAAAGATAGATGAATTGAGTCTAACAAATGTGTGTGATTTTTTAACAACCAAGTGTGAATGTAGAGAAGAAGTTAAACCTATATCTAATGCATATATACATCATCTAAGATACACACTTAGTGAGGAAATAGAGGTAGAGAGGAAGAGAGAAGAAGTGAAAAATATGAGAAGTTATAGAATAGGTCTATAACATAGAATTGGATTAATTTGAATCACTTTGTAATCAAGAGTTGTAGCTCCATAATTTTTATTATAGATCTGATTGATGGGTGTCATCAGAAGAGCTGAGTTGGTTCTCAGTTAGGGAGTAGGTAATTCTTTAGAGTTGGTTCTCTTAAATCAAGAAATTGGTGTCTCTTTAGGGTTAAAACCATTAAAAATTATAACCATTAAGGTTTTTATTATTAGGATAGATTAAAATATTTTATTCTAGTAGCTATTCTTACCATGGTTTTTCCCATATTGGGTTTTCCATGTATATCTAGTGTTAAGTCTATTAGGGAGTGTATGATCTCTATATATTATTTATAGTTTAAATTAAAAGTGTTAAAGGACTATCTTAAATAAATATAATGATTAATCCCCCATCTTATTAGATAATTGTTTTCTAATAGTTGGTATTAGAGCCTTGGTTCTTTATAAAAAGCTTAATCAACTCAGGTAGATCTTGGACAATGAACATAATAGATAGTCAAGAAGGTTATTCCTAAAAAAAACACCTCTCTTTTATGGATCAAAATATGAATTTTAGATAATTAGAATGGAATAATATTTATATTCATTAGGGTTTGATGTATGGATGTCTATTTTAAATGGATATATAATTCTTGTTATACCTCCTACTAATCAGGCTACAAAGAAACCATATGAGAGCAATGCCTAGGAAAAGAATGATATTCTCTGTGGATTGTTTAACTTAGATTTTTTTAAAGTAATGCATTATCAAATTTCACATGATATCTGGATCAAGTTGAACATCATCTATGAAGGTGATGATAAGGTAAAGCAAGCCAATCTACAAACATACAAAAGCAAGTTTGAAAGTCTTAAAATGAATGAAGAAGAGAAAATTGTAGACTACCTCCTTAGAGTGGATGAAATATTCAATGAAATAAGAGGCCTTGGATAATATATGAAATATTCATTCATTATCAAAAAGGTCTAAATATCTCTACCATCCAGGTATGACTCTAAAATTTCTATAATAGAGGAAGCAAGAGATCTGGATAAATTCACTATTGATGAGTTACATGGAACCTTCATAGCCTATGAGATGACATTGTTAGAAGTAGGTACTTTCAAAAGATAAGCTACATTCAAAGCATCCAAAAAGGTAAAATTAGAATCACCTACATCTAAATCTAAGGAGACTGATGAAGAAGAAGCCAAATTTATCAGAAAGTTAAGAAGAGGGTCTAGAAAATATAAAAGGTAAGTTACCTTTTAAATTTTTTTAACTATGATAAGATAGGATATTTTGATGATAATGACCTTATAAAAAAAATATAACTCTAAGCAATAAGAGGATAGTAAAAAATATGAAACCTCACTACTCCAAGAAGAAGAACTTACTAAAAAATAAGAAGGGCTTGTACACAAATGAAAATAGTGATTTATTGGATGATTGTGATAGATCAAATAATGACCATGATTTTTCCTTTGTGGATAATTGAAATAAATTCCTATTATGGATCAATAAAAAGATTAAGTTAAAGACTTTGATGAAGAAGAGGAAGGAGAAGTGGATCTATAGGGTGAACTCATCTATGCTCTAGATGAAATTGAAAGGATAAGAAAAGAGAACTCAAAGAAGAATAAGCATGCACAAAAATAAATTGAAAAACTATCCAAAAATCTTGAAAATTTTGATCAAATGGTAGTTAGCTTAAAGACACAAGTTGAAGAGGATAAAATAATAGATGATGTAGTCAAATTTGAACTACAATATAAATATGATGAATGTATGAAGTTAGAAGTAGAAATATTGGATTTGAGAAAAGAAACTAAAAAAGATAAAGAATAAATAAACAAAGGTCTAAAGCTGATAGGAGGTTCATAAATTCTTGATGAGTTGACCAACTCTCAAAATCCATCAAAATAAAAATCTAGTCTTGGTTTTGAAAAAGGGAAAAGTCCCATAACTAGTACATTTATAAACTTATATGATAAATTTAAAGTAGGAGAATTAGGATTAAAGATAGACATAAGCACTACTTATGTGAAGAAATCTTAAGGAGAAAAAAAGACTAAGGAAAAGAAAAAGAATAATAAGTCAATCTTTGAAAACTCAAGGAAGATGTAGAACAAAAAGGGAGCTGATGCAGATGGTTACATAAGGGTGAGAGACTTGAATAATCCATAGTTAAGAAGACTTCCTCATCCTACATAAATAAATGCTATAACTAGTTATTCCTAATTTTTCTATGGTTATTATTATACTTGTAATTATTTTGGTCATAAGGTTAGTGAATCTAGAGTTATAAATAAAAGGAGAACAAACTTTTTAAGTATAAATTCATTTCCTCATTTGATAGATACAAATGTAATACTTTATAACTATAATAATTTTGGTCACATAGATAAATAATGTAGAACAAACTTTGTAAGTCCAAAAATACAAAATAAAAATAAAGGCATGCCCCCTAATGTGAACAAAGGTTCACAAGTATCTAAAAAATGGAAAGATAAGACATAATAAATCTAAGAATCTATGGAACGTGAAAGATTAGAAAGCTGTATAATCTATGATTTCTCAAACTGCACTCCATGTCAAGGAGAAAAATTTATGGGTAATAGACAATTGTTTATCAAAATACATGACTAGTGACAAGATCAAGCTCATCAAACTGAGTATATGTAAGGAAGGATATGTTAGTTTGGGAGATAATATTGTAGTATAAATCAGTGATAAAGGAACCTTGAACATATATGGAAAATTGCCTACACATGATGTCCTTTATGCTGAAGGATTGAAACATAATCTTCCAAGTATCAACCAAATCTATGTTAATGGATATAAAGTCATATTTAATACAAAATGTTGTAAGATAAGGAAATATATAAGATTAGTTGTATAAGGGAAAATAATAGAAAGAAATATTTATAATCTTAGTGAAGTGAATAGTAATAACTATTTGATAGGATAGGTTGATCAGAATTAGTTGTGGAATAGAAGAATGGGCCATGTAAACTTTGATAACTTAGTAAAATTGAGCTCAAATAAGTGTGTTAGAAACATTCCTAAGATAATCAAACTGGTAGACCATTTGTAAGGAATGTCAGCAAGATAAGCAAATAAGGGTCAGATTTCAAACAAATGAGTATGCAACTATAAAGCCTTTAGAGTTTGTTCATACTAATCTTTGTCATCCTACTAAGACAATATGATTAAAAGGATAGATATACTTCATCTTAATAATAGATGATTACTCAAGAATGACATTGGTAACCATTTTAAAGGATAAGTCTTAGGCATTTGAAAGATTCAAAATATTTAGGTCCATAGTTGAGAAGGAGATTGGAAAAAAATTAAATGCTTAAGATCTAATAGAGGTGGATAATTTACCTCAAATGAGTTCATAGAATACTATGAGAAGCATGAAATCAAAAGTCATTACTCTACAATAAGGACTTCATAGAAAAATAGAGTTTTTGACATAAATAATAAAATAGTGAAGGAGATAGCTAGAACAATACTAAAAGAGGCTAATTTACCTGATGGATAATGGAGAGAAGTAGTACAAACAATAGTATATGCCTTGAATAGAGTTAAACTAAGATTAAATAGTGATAAAACCCCATATTAACTATGGTATGAAGACCTACCTCTATTAAGTATTTTAGGGTGTTTGGTAGTAAATGCTACATTAGGATAAAAAAAGATAACTTGGGAAGCTTTGACTCGAGATGTGATGAAGGAACATTTCTTGGTTATTCCACTAGAATCAAAGCTTATAAATGATACAACAAAAGGATACAAAAATTTTATGTCAAGGTTGATGAAAGCTTGAAATATGTTAAACCTGATAGAGACATCGATAAAGAATAATCAGAGTCTGAAGAGGGAGTAACTGATGAAGAATCTGAGGAAGTAAATGAAAAGGTGCCTATAATATTTGTTCAAAAGGATAATCCTATAGAGAATATCATTGATAATAAAGATGAAGGAATTCAGTTAAGTAGAAGAGTTGTAAAGAATAAAGAGTAAGTAAGTTTTTATCTAATATCTAAAATTGAGCCTATAAACTATGTTGAAGCTAGCAAGGATGAGAATTGGCTAAAATCCATGGAAGAAAAACTAAGCCAAATTGAGAAGAACAAAACATGGAAATTAGTTCCAAAACCCTCAAATAAGAATGTAATAGGTAAAAAGTGGGTCTTTAAAAACAAACTCAATGAAGATGGAGTTGTTATAAGGAATAAGTTCAGATTGGTGTGCAAAGGATATGCACAAGTTGAAGGTATAGATTTTGAGGAAACATTTGCTATATTTTCTTTATTGGAAGCCATAATAATGTTTAAAGCATTATCTATTTATAATAAATTCAAAGTCTATAAAATGGATGTTAAGTCTAATTTCTTGAATGGGAACCTAGGCAAGGAATTCTACATAGAATAACTTGAAGGCTTTTAGCTGTCATAAGAAGAATATTATGTTTAGAGACTAAAGGAAGCTTTATATGGTCTAAAATAGGCACCTAGAGCATGGTATTCAAGATTAGACTAGTACCTACAACAACATGGATTGAATAAAGGATGTGTATATAATAGTCTATACTTCAAATCAGAAGGTGAGCATATGTTAATTATTGTGGTATATGTAGATGATATAATTTTTGATGGTAGAAACAATATAATGTGCAAAGAATTTTCTACTCAAATGCAAAAATGAGTTTGAGATGCCCATGATTTGATAAATTTATTTCTTCCTTGGTCTAAAGATAACACAAACTAATGAAGGGATATTTATATCTCAAACTAAATATGATAAGGAAATAATCAAGAAGTTTGGAATGGAATTCATAAAACTAGTAGGTACTCCCATGATAATTGGATGTAAGTTGATTAAAAAAGATGAGTCCCTTGATGCAAATTAGACTATGTATAGATCAATGATAGGTAGCTTGTTATACCTAACTACATCAAGACTTGATATCATGTAAGTAGTGTGCATGGTTTCAATATTTCAAGCTACTCTTAAAGATTCGAGTGTCAATATAATGAAAATAATCTTTAGATATATCAATAGCACAATTGACTATGGCTTATGGTATCCTAAAGGTGAAATTTTCACTTTGACAACATATACAAATGATTATTGGGAAAGAAGTGTGGATGATAAAATAAGTACTATGGTGGTTCATTTTTACTTGGAAACACACTTATTTTATGGCTGAGCAAAAATAAAGAGTCAGTTACTCTTTCTACAACATAAGCAGAGTATGTTGCAGTAGTGGCATGTCACACTCAAGTCTTGTGGATGAAGCAAACACGTAAAAACATTAAGGTAGAATACAAATCACCTATATCTATTATTTGTGACAATTAAAGTGTTATTAATATATCAAAGAATCCAGTGATAAACTCTAGAATTAAGTACATATCAATAAAATATCACTTTTTAAGAGAAAAGGTTGTAGACCAAGAGGTAACAATGGAATATGTGCCAACCCAGGATCAAGTTGACGTATTTACCAAACCTCTTTCTCAAGAATAATTTGAGTATTTTAGATATAAATTGGGAGTGGTTGCTCCTACATCACATCACTAGATCCTAGTAATAGGGCATGAGTCCAAGGGGAGGATCATAGATGATTTATTAATCCCTAGAAAAAGAGAGAAAAGGCAAGTTAGGTATGCATGTTTTTACAAATTTATAATGAATTTATGGTTGTAGATTCTTGGATAGAATCATTTATATAATAAAGGGGGAGAAAATTTTAGACAAATAGGGAGAAATTTGGAGTCCCTTTGCTATTGATGTCAAAGGGGGAGAAAAAGTACAAATGCTCTTTGTAAAAGTTTACCAAATGCTCTATGTTTATCAAAGGGGGAGATATGATAATGATTTATGTGTCAAAGTTTTGTTTTGGAAAATATTACATTTCCTAAGGGGGATAAAGTTTGGTGTGAGTAGCTTCAACTCACATTCATCAAAAGCTAATGCAAGTAATGCAATACAATCAATACTGGAGAAGG
Organism: Torreya grandis; assembly: GCA_037957365.1. Classification (NCBI taxonomy): domain Eukaryota; kingdom Viridiplantae; phylum Streptophyta; class Pinopsida; order Cupressales; family Taxaceae; genus Torreya; species Torreya grandis. Next base: position 2,632,558 of record JARHVA010001989.1, on the reverse strand, counting down.
AGCAGAGCATGCATTAAAAGAATAGATCATTTATTTTACCATCAATGAAAAATGGGAGATTGTTGGAAATATGATTTTCATTGATGTTAAAAGGGAGATTATTAGCATTCTATATGTCATTGATGTTAAAGGATCAGCCATAGGTAGGATTGATGGAGAGATGGAGAGAAAATCATGTTTTGAAGTTGCACAGTGCAAGGTCTTGAAAAGTTATAATATTGTCATAAAAAGTTGTCATGCTTTTATAGAGACCTTTTTTGGAGGTTTGCAGAGGCAATAGATGGAAGATATACTATGTTTTTTTCAAGTACATCTTATATGTATGGTCTATATTTTTAGATGATATGAAATGAGCTTAGAAATGAATTATCTTTATTCTTGGCCATTACTAAGGTTTCTTAGTAAAACCCTAAGGTTTTAAATAATGTCATTCATAGGCATTTATATTTTTGTGTTCATTGAAAACAAGTGGTAACTATTCATTTAATTCATAACTTAAGCCTTCTTCATCGTTGTGCAATTGGCCCCTTTGAACTGGTGATTATAGGTATGGAGGAGTGTTTGAAGAATTTAATAATTCCTAAGTCCACAACTTAAGATTTGTTCAAGTTTGATCAATGGTGGTGCTTACATATTGAATATTGGGTGGCTCTCACATGCTCATAAAGCTACTTGGCTAATTTCAACTCATGATCATAGAAATGCAAAATCATGCCAAGTGTCTAAAGGTAATTACATTGCATAGATCAATGGTGCACATTAAATCACATAGACAAAGATAAATGCCATGGTTCAAATTAAAATAGTTAATGATTGCATGTGGGACTTCCAAATGGCACAATATCAAGGACTAGAAATAATATGTGTAGAAGGCACATGAGGGTGCTAAGTCTCTTAATTGAAAAATCTTATGTCAAGGATCAATGGTCAATATTAAGGAGTTAAAGTCAGGAGACCTCTAAGTTGATTAATAGTGTGTATAATTGTGAAATATTGAATGGTTTACCATTCCATTAATTTAAATATCTAATCTAATGGTTTCATATTAAATTTTAGATAATTGAATGTTGATCATCAGATCATGGCATGAAACTTCAAGATCTATAGCCAATATTTAAAGATATATTTATCTCAATAGTCAAGTAGTGGGACACTCAGATAAGTTATAGTATATGACACAAAGACTGATATGTATTGTTTTAATTACTCCAAGTTTCATTAAAAATGCATTTAATGCATATTAAAGCTAATCTTAATAGATGTTAAGAATAATATAAGTTAGAGAATGATGTCGGTAGTGTGAATTCAAGAAGTAAGAGACTTGTTGTTAAAGATATATGAATTGAGTCTAATAGATGTGTGTGATGTATTAATGAACAAGTGTTAAAGTAGATAGGAAGTGAAACCTATATCTAATACCTATATACATCATCTAGGATACACACTCAGAGAGAAAAAAAGAGGTAGAGAGGAAGAAAGAAGAAGTACAAAATATGAGCATTTGTAAAATGGGCTTGTAACATAGAATTGGATTCATTTCACTTTATAATCAAGAGTTGTAACTCCATAAATTATTTTATAGATCTAATTGGTGGGTTCCATCATAAGAGATGAGTTGGTGCTTAGTTAGGGAGTAGGTTCTCTTAAATCAAGGGATTGGTGTCTCCTTAGGGTTGGTTCCCTTAAACATTATAACTAGTGAGGATTTATTGTGAGGAGGCATTAAGATAGTATATCCTAATAGATATTTCACTGTGGTTTATCCCATATTGGGTTTTCCAAATACATCTATTGTTAAGTCTATTAGGGAGTGCATGATCTCTATATATTCTTTCTAGTTTGCATTAAAAGTGTTAAAGGACTATTTTAAATCAATCTACTAATTCACCCCCCTCTCAATAGATAGTTGTGCTCCAACATTATTATGGGTGAAGTAAGTGATCATAAAGAGCATGAGGGAGGTATGGAGGAATTGGAAAACTACCCCTACAAATGTGTAACTCCTTCATGGAGTTGTAGTCATGGAAAGTCAAACTTGTGTTAGACTCTCTCTATCATGCATGCAAGAGGGGAAGAGATGGGTGAGTTAAGGTTAATTAAGAGAGTATTTTTACAAGAATGTGGAATCATTGAAGAAGCATATCCACCATTTATAATCTTTCCTAAGGACTAAAATAACAAAAATAATGTTTCCTCTTGCACCACTACACCAACCTTCCTTGGAGATCTTCATGGAGTAGACCTAATGCATTGGAGAGAGCTTAATAAATCCATTTTCCTTGTCTCTTTTATACATGAAATAATTTATGGAGTGGTGGTATCATTCATGAGGTATCTTTTATTGCTCTCCTCTCCTTGCTCATCTCACTTTTATTATATATAGGGCTAAAAAAGACTATTTTCAAGATCCCTCCTCTTCAGTATGATAAAACTCTACTCATTTTGAGTCTTGTAATGATATCTTGATCCTTGAAATCAATAAAATATTCAATTTACCTTATTCAAGTACTTACATCCTTTTTGTATTTTATTAATTATTGAAGATCACATGTGGAAAAGTTATTTTCTCTTGAATTTTTGTCCAATTCCTTTCACTTCTATGAAAGAACACCATATTTTAAAGGTTGTATACTATGTATTAATATAATTATGTAGTAATTAGATATTTAAAACTCACAAATATATATATTTTTTCAAGGTGGATGATGACCCCTCCTTATTTTTTCTATTGGCCAATTTTGGCCCACATACAAAGTTTATGCCTAGATAGATCAGTTAAGTAGAGTTCCCGATTGACCAAAAGATCAAATGACTTGAGCAAGTGAAGAAAAGTAACTAGACCATCAATACGACACATGTAAAAATGGATGGGTCATGTTTATTACGTATTTGATAAATTCACTTGGGAATCCTCTCAGGTTAAAGAGTTGTATGGACATGAATTTATTCATGCCTAGATCATGCTCTACAAATTTCATATCTTGATGAGCTTGTTATCTCAAGATATAAATATTAAAATTTGAACTTGTAGAATGGGATGTGCATGAAAACATAAAATTTGAGACTCATGAAATAACCATTTGGATTAAAAAATATCAAATATTCAATGGTGCATGTTTGATCATGCATCGAATATCCAATGGCACATGATGACTAACAACATCATTGGGTCCAAGTTGATCTAAAGTGTGCATTTAATCATGCAATCTAAGATTAATTATGAGTGGTGGGTCAAAACTTTAGTGGATACTAAAATCAAATGCATGGGTGACAAGTGTCTTAAGCATGTTAAATTGGCAGAATATATATGGCTCACATTCATTCATATAAAGAAAGATCAATAGTGTATGTAAGGTCAAAGAGTTAAAAGTGCTTAGAACAAGATAAATGGATGATGTTAAATTAAAATCAAAGATCTAATAGTGAGTGACAATCTAACAATGTTAGTAGGTCCAAGTAGATTGATAATACATGATTCATTGTGTAGACATAAATTGATGGCCAATGTTAAAAGTCAAAACTTGGAGTTTTCAATGAAGAGAAAATGTAACCTAAGGTTGAACCAAGGAAAATATTTCAAAGGACACCATTGAAGCTTAGTTGAGACCTATTTTTGGAAGATCTAGAGCATGTACACTCAATTTTCTTGTGTTTTCATTGCCGTGTATAGTAAGTCCTTGGCTTCCACAAGTTTTAGAGGTAGAATAGCTCTATTTAGAACTAATTTAGTTTAAAATCAAGACTATACAACCTATAGGTTCTCATTGACATATTAAATATAGGAAAATAAACAATTCGATTAGTTTTCAATCTATAGGAAAGTTATGTTTAGGTTTGGAATAGGGGAAAATATACATGAGATATGGTGGAGTATCTTATCCTCCAATATAGTCATGGTCTCAATAAGAAGGTAATTATAGCCACTAAAAGCAAACATGGAATGGATCTTCCAGGTTCAAGGTATGAAGACTTTGTCTTTATAGTGAAAGTAAGTGGAAGGTGGTGTGGAAGATCAAAGTAAAGAGATCTGGTGGTTGGGGAAAGTAACTAGAGCATTTAATAGATTTTTAGGGTGCTTAAGGGTTTTTTGTAATAAAATCATGACTCATTATGAAAAGCAAACCCTTGTCTTATAGTGGATATCTCAACCAATGAGAAAAGATTTAGGGGCTATTAGAACAAATAAAAGTTATCTTATATTTGTTGTATTAACCTTGATTAGATCAAAGATGGTAGAATATTCATTGAAATGTGGAAACTCACTGATTATTCTTGGTTAACGTGATCCCTCTTCTCTTTTCTCCCTTTATCTATATTACCCATTCTTTCCCATTTTGTAAGCTCTCTCTCAGATTTTAGACTCTCACGACTCTTTGATCTTAAAGATCAGGGGATTCTCTAAGATATTTCAAGATATTCTCCTCTTGATTAGTCTAAACCCTATCAAACATTTTTAAGAACTACCTCTTGATGTAATAAGACTTTATTTAACTATCTCTTACCTTGGATCTATGTTGAGTGAGTTATGCATGATGGCATAGTGAAGGAGAATATTCCTTGTCTATTATCCTCCTTTTTAACCTCATTTAGGGTGTTTTAAAGCTATTATAGGTTTGTATTAGTGTTTTACCTAAACCTAGTCCATGAAACACTTATGTATTAAGATAGATTGTGATGTGCAAGCTAGAATTGTCTTGTGTTGATCTAGTGTGGGTTCAAGCTTATGGGAGTTTCCCATTTTTATTTGGTGCATCACCTTTTAGATTTTGTAGTATCCCTTTTCCACTTTATAACCCTTTTCCCTATGACATAATTAGTTTAGGTGATCCATAAAGATGCAACCAACCTTCTCCAGAGGTTCATCCCCATCATAGGTCACCCATAACCTAGGGTTATTCCCATATTATGGCTTAGTTAGAGGGATCTTGAAGAACTCTCTCTAAAGGTGAAGATTAATGTCATAATAGTTTCTATCATGCCTAATGGGACTTACTACATTGTTCACTATTGAAGAGTTTTGGTGTTCTCTTCATCCAATTAGCCTTTGGAAACAAGTGTTCAAACATCAATGGAGACTCCAAGCATCTATCAACTAGTTTAAGAAACCTAACTAAGTGCCTAATCATCATAATATGGTATATATAATCAACCATATTTTGATCAATATATGTATTCACTACCTTAACATCATACTTATCAATAAAATAATGTTTACGTTTCCCCCAAATGGCCCTCAAACAACCTACCAGCACTATAATGGCATTTTCCCTCATCCCACCCCTAAATATGACCAAGGTCAGCCTTCTTTGCATTCAAATAAGTCTTCTAATTCCCCTTATCAAGACTAGGGTTATCTTTTTAAATCCTTATTAGGATTCAAACAATCATTATAAATTTGTTATGAATTAATAAGTGAGATTGGTAGGGGTTTGTAGTTTTCTCTAGTAATCCCTATCCATGTTGTACAGGAGGTAAGGAGTGTTTTTCAATTGGTCAAGAATACATGGTCAGTTTGTGAGGGTGAAAAATGGTCATATTATAATAATGAGGACATAGTAATGATGAGAAGCATGATATAGAAAACATATAATGTGTTGATATTTTATGAAGAGTAGCATGCTCATTTCGATGTTGATATTTTATGAAGAGTAGCATGCTCATTTCGATCAATCTCATGTGTCCTATCCCTTTCAAGAGCCTCAAACTCAACCTTTAAGAGTTCCTAATTAGCCTCTAGTCAACCTTGTCAAATTCCATCCTTGTTAAAACTTAGAGAGGCAATACTGGGCCAAGGTAAAATAATCATGAAAATCAATGAGGGGGTTAAGATTGGATGATAATTCCCCATTAATTCCATGAAGGGGATAAGAATCCTCTTTCAATAGTTTTGGAATGTGTGGGAATATGTTGCAGAAGATGACTTTTTACATGTTGAGAAGAAAAAATTGAAAGGGTGGGTGTTATCCATTGAAAAAGTGTTTGAGTAGTGGGAGAAAGAATATGTTAGACCTGAGCCAATTAATTTTACATCTCCTACCCCTACACCCATTCCCACTGAAGATCATGAAGCCATTCCATCATGGATCTTCTCTAACACATTCAACCCTAGCTATGTCATTCCCTCATTTGTGAGGCCATCCTCTCCTATTACCATTTAGCATGAAGAATTTTTTTTTGTTATATACTCATTTCCATCATGGAAATTATTTCAAAAGGGCATAAAGAATAAGGAAGAGGTATCAGTTGTGGAGGTCCAAGCACTAGTTCAAGATCCACCAAATAAGCTATTTAAAGTCCCTAACTGGAAGGATACCATCCTAAGCTACAAGAAAGGTGAACTTCTTCAACACCCCCCCCCCCTCACCATCTCCATTTTGGATAAAGAATGTGTTTTACAAAGTATATAGGAGGATATTTTAGTCATAGGTGAGCCTAAAGAGGAAATTTCAAGTGTCTATGATGAAGAGATCATAATAGGCAACCCACTTCATTCAAAAGGGGAAGAATTAGGTTTGGACCAACCTTCTTAGCATGAATTTGACACTAATGAATTAGATCATGAAGAGGATGATCCTCAAATTGAAAATAAAGTAGACTTTGAATGGACTTATAAAGGTAAATTCTACATAGATTAAGAATAGGATTAGAACCAATCCCTAAGGTTGGTCCACTTCAAGATGAAGTACCAGTTGAGGATAGCCCTAACATGTTGGAGAAAGAGGAAAGCATATAGAATATTGAGAAAGATAGGTATCATATTTCATACCTTATATGGTTAAGTCAATCCTCATTTTTAGTTGAAGATCAAGATGAAATATTTAGTGAGGTTGATGAAAGAGACATCTCAAGTGCTCAAGTGATATGGTTTTATGAACATACTAATTAAGATCCTAAAGAGTTATGGTCATGGTTAAATACCATAACCAAAGAGTTTTAAGAGGATAAGAGGCATGCATTTTCTACAAAACATTATGAGCATACTTATCTAAGAATGATTAGTCCCAATTTGGACAAGGATAAGGTGAAAGAACATGGTCCTTTTGAACCACCAAGTAAACCAAGTGCAGTTGCTCCCTAGAGCATAAATGAAGTCTTCATACAAGGATTTTTTAAGGGTGATTGGAAACATCAAGAAAGTGATCCTATAGTCCAACATGAACCAAGATTGGAATACTTGTACTAGTATGCATATATTGGAGACATGTTTATTTCATTTCATTTATTAGAGAGCACATCAAAAGGATTAGCCATCAAGTTGCCTAGTTCACCATTTTTGGTACCTCCAAATCAAGATACTTTTTATCTTGGTTTGTTACAAGTGAATGATACTAAAATTTTCCCATTTAACCTAGGAGGGAGGTGCTTGTAAATTATTGTATAATATTATATATATATTATAGTATATTTCATGCTTTCCTCTAAGTACCTATGTGCACAATTGTTTAGTAGGTTAGCTATTTTTTATTTTCTCCAAGTGATTGTGTGCACTTTCATTTATTTTTTTTGTTTTGTATTGTTATTTTTACTTAAAGAGGGAGTTATCTAGAGGGGTAGCCTTGTATCATCTGGATGTTAGCTAAGAGAAAATATTCGTGACTGCATGCTTGATGGAGTAGACAAGGTAATTAGTCTAGGTTTTCAAGATTAATAGGTATGATTCCCTATGAATCACCAAAGATGTTGGCCAATTTTTTCTAAAATACAATTTTTTTGCCTAGATAGATCATCTAAGCAGAGTTCTTGATTGACCAAATGATCAAATGACTTAAGCAAGTGAAGAAAAGGAACCAGACCATCAACATGATGTCATGTAGAAATGGATGGGTCAGCTTGATTATGCATTTGATAAATTTGTTTAGGAATCCTCTTAAGTTAAAGAGTTGGATGGATATGATTTATTCATGCCTAGATCATGATCTTCAATTTTTTTATCTTGATGAGCTTATTATCTAAAGATATAAATCTTTAAATTTGAACTTGTAGAGTGGGACATGTGCACAAATGTCAAATTTGAGCCTCATAAAATAGCTATTTAGATTTAAAAATATCAAAGATCCAATGTTGCATGTTTGATCATGCATCAAATATCCAATAATGTGTGGTGATTGATAACATCAATGGGTCCAATTTGATCTATCATGAAGTTTAATCATGTAAGCCAAAATCAACGATGAGTAGTGGGTTAAAATTTTAGTGGATCCTAAAATTAAATGCATGGGTGTTAAATGTCTTAAGCACATTAAAATGGTAGAATATTTATGGCTCATTTTCATTGATACAGAGAAAGATTGATAGTATGTGTAAGTTAAAAGAGTCAAAAGTTCTTAGAACAAGATCAATAGATGATGTTTAATCAGAATCAAATATCCAATGGTGAGTGATAACCTAACAATGTTAATGGGTCCAAGTAGATTGATGGTGCATGATTTATGATGAAAAGTAGATTCACAACCAATGTTAAAATTTCAAACCAAGATCTTTCAATGGAGAGAAAATGTGACCTAAGGTCAAACCAAAGCAAATATTTCAAATGATGCCATTGAAGCTTAGTCAAGACCTCTATTAGAAGATCTAGAGCATGTAGACTCAGTTTTATTGTGTTTTCAATGTTGTGTATAGTAATTCCTTGGCTTATATGAGTTTTAGAGGTAGAATAGGCCTATTTAGACCTAATATAGTTAAAAATAAAAACTATATAGGCTATAGGTTCTCATTGGCATATTAACTATAGGAAAACCAATAATTGGATTGGTTTTCAATCTATAGTAAATATACATTTAGGTTTGGAATAGGGGAATATATACATGAGATATAGTGGAGTGTCTCATCCTCCAATATAGTCATGTTATTGACAAGTAGGTACTTGTAGTCACTAAAAATAGACATGGCATGGATCTATCAGGTTCAAGGTATGAAGACTTTGTCCTTATAGTGAAATCAAGTGAAAGATAGTATAGAAGATCAAAGAAAATAGATATGGGGGTTGGGGAAATCAACTAGAGCATTTAATAGATTTTTAGGGTACTTAAGGGGTTTTTTTGTAACAAGATCATGACTCATCATGAAAAATAAACCCTTGTCTTCTATTATATCTCTTAGCCAATGAGAAAAGCTTCAGGGGCTATTGTGAAAAATAAAATATATCTCATCTATGATGTATTAACCCTAATTAGATCAAATATGGTGGAATATTAATTGAAAGGTGGTAGCTCACTGATTATTCTTGGTTAACATGTTCCTTATTCTCTCTTCTCCCTTTCTCTATATTACCCATTCTTTACAATTTTTTAATTTCTCTCTCTCTCTCTCTCTCTCTCTCTCTCTCTCTCTCTCTCTCTCTCTCTCTCTCTCTCTCAAATTTTAGGCTCTCACAAGGACTCTTTGATCTTAAAGAGTAGGGGAATCTTTGAGATATCAAAATATATTCTCTTCTTGATTAGGCTAAACTCTTTCAAGTATTTGTAAAAACTACCTCTTGATGAAATATGACTTTATTTACCTATCTCTTTCCTTGGATCTATGTTGATTCAGTTGTGAATGATATAATAGTGAAGGAGAATCTTCCTCATCTATTTTACTCCTTTCTAACCTCCTTTAAGGTGTTTTCAAGCTAATTTAGGTCTGGATTAGTGTTCTGCCTAAACTTAGTCAGTGAAACACTTATGTATTGAGCTAGACTATGAGGTTGTGTGAGCTAGCATTGTCTTGTAGTAATCTAGTGTGGGTTCAAGCTTATGGAAGTTTCCCATTTTTATTTGGTGCATCACCTTTTAGATTTTTTAGGATCCCTTTCCCCTTTCCAACCCTTTTCCCTGTGACATCATTAGTTTAGGTGATCCATCAAGAGAAATCCAACCTTCTCTAAAGGTTCTATCCCATCATAGGTTACCCACATCCTAGGGTTGTTACCATATTATGTCTTAGTCTGAGGGATCTTTAAGAACTCTCTCCAAGGGTGTAGATTAATGTCATAATAGTTTCTAAGTTTCATACCTCTATACAAAAATATTATGCAAGAGAGGTTTGAATTAAATATTATTTATATAAATTATCAGTCTTTATAGGTTATTTTGTACTATTAGAGTGAGTGGAGGAGATATATAGACTTGGGACATCACCTATTTTATATTTTTAGTTTAAATTATTCCCTTTTCCATGACCAAAAAATCATATTTGGAACTATAGATAGGTCTACAATTGATCTTAAATTTTGTGCACTTAATCAAGAAAGGAATCTAACCTTGTCCAAAGGTCATCCCAAAGAGACAAGATCCCACACCTTAGGTATGATCCCATTATTTCACTAGATAGGTTCATTAATCAAACAAGTGCAAGATCTAAATGACAAAAATTACTTAGGTTGTATTAGTAGCTCTGATTTTCTTACATTATGGTATCTGTAGATGATATTTTGTGATTATGCATCACCTTAGTCTTGTGCACTTGGAAAAATTAGACCCTATCTATTCCTCTTAGTTATACACATGCCTTACTTTCACAATCCTTGCATATACTATATCTTGTGCCAATTTTCCTATATCTTAATCCAACTAGCCTTATATTAATGACACATACATCTCATCTTGACCATAATGTTTAAAATGTACTTATCTTATATCTCTATAATTTTTGAGCTTGTGATTTCTCTCCTTATAAATGGACACTAATATATAAGATATATAATAGTGTTAACATTATTTTCCTAACTTGATGTACTTATCCAATTATATAAAGTCATCCAATCTTCAAATAAAATATATCACAATGGTTGGCTTAGGTGATCTAATGTGAGTTATCTCCCAATAGGATTGGTATAAATATAATATAAACCCTCATTCATTCCTCACCTACCAATCAAACCAAAAGAATGCTCAACTTACCAAAATCTTTCTTATTTTTCCCTATTCTGATATCAATCAAAGGAAAAACCTAGTTATAGGTTTGAAGTATTAAAAGAGTAGTCATAAGGTCATATCTTCCAAGTTACAAACTAGATTACTATTATACTTACTTTACACACATTGCATGATTTACACACAAGCCAATACGTAGGGGATAACTAAAAGAGTTTGAGGCCATCTTATAGAGTATTAGTTATGTAGGAAACACCCTTTGATATCATGGTCATTTTAGGTTAGCTCAATACCATGTGCCCACTAAACCATTTTTATCCAAGGTCACATTGAAGATGGAAAGCTAGGGTTTTTCCATTTTATCAGGAGTAATACTACATGACCTAAATATAAATACACCAAAGTAATAGAAAAGACAAAGTAAAAAGCATCTAGGTGGTCACATCCTATTTTAGATAATATTCCATACAAAACACTAGCATTGAGATTAAACATTAGTGTCAACATAACTATCCTAGGTTGACACAATTATCCAAAGATCAAGAGGCACTAGATCTAAATTCTAATGATTGATCCAAAATATCTTCCTACCTTATTTCTTTATGTACTAGATCTAACTCTACATTAACATCAAAACCAACTAAGTACTCTATTTTATGTCATTTTTATATCTATCCTAGTTTTATTTTCCATTAATATCCTATCCTAGTTTATTAAATTTAGCATATGGTACATCTAAGTTTAGCACATTAATTGGCATGTTTTAGATATAATATTCACACTTATGTCATATCATTCATATATACTTATCCCTATATACCTAACTAGGATACCTCAATCCGAATTAGGGTTAAAAATTTGATGAAACCAATCTGTGTGAATACATATTTTTCTAATTCTTAGGGTTTTAAACTAGTTAGGGTTCTAGATTATTGTACTTTTTCATTTTTTATTAATGTTATTTTACATGCAACCTAGGCATAACCCTAGTTTGGGGTGTGTGTCTATTAAACATATTTAACTTCCCCTCAACCCATCCAAAATGTCTCAAACCAATGACAGATATCATACCGTGGATCATCATGATACCCATGTTGATAATGAAAAAAAATCCTAATAGGGTTATCATAAAAGAAGATTTTGATAATGAAAATATCAAAATAAATGAAAATGACCAAGTAGAAAATGTGGTGGGATCTTTTAGTTCAACCCAACATGTCTTTGCCCTAGTTGTGTGTCTAATTAAATAAGATTTCTAACATGCTAGTGTGCTAACATTTCACTTAAGAATAAGCTTTCAAATGCTCACCTGAAGCACACAACTTAATACCAATTCCTATTGGTTTCGTCACACGAGGGTGTATTTGTCTAATTTACTAGACATGGGTGATCAAACAAGTACTTAGTACTAAATTAATAATTAGTCCTATATCTAATTCAACTTACTATTCCATCACTTAATGATAAAAAAAGTTGGCATAAAATGATAACATATAATATCAACCCCATTTTTATCATTGATAATGAGCATAGGAATTATGTAAACACAAGCTTCTTTCTATTATATTCATAAATTATGTCAAAGAGTACAGTGATTCAAAAGTTACAATGATAACCAATTAATAAATCAATCATCAACAATAATATAAAGTAGATCAAGGGAGTATTTATATTTAGTTTACACTGACCAATTAGTTATAGAAGTAAATACAAAGAAGATGACTCACCAATGATCATCAATAGAATAGAGTTATGGTAGCTATTTACAATAAACTACTATGGACCTAGGCCTATCTTCCACTATATTCTCTCTCAATGCTATATCCTTATCAATGAGAACTTATCTTACCATGATATGGTGCTAGATTCATTCATGACTTAGTCTTCTCTTCCATTCCTGTGAATAGATCCATAACCATCTCTAATTTCCATGCTTTCCCCGAGTCTTTCACTAATATCTAATTCCTACATTATTGGGTTCTTTGTTTAACATGCATATTTTCTCCATGGGACTTGCTTCTTCCATGCCATGGATAATTTTGCCATGGTATTCTGTGTCATGTCTCTCCATTTTGATTTTTACCACAAAGTACTTAGCTAAATTAATCTTCAAAATTGGAAGCCCAACATCACCCCACACTAAGCCAATAGTTTACCTTACACTATGCATTATTCTTAGGTCCCTCCAAAAATTCATGTCCCTTTTGATTAATCTACTTCTTCATTCCCTACCAATGGTTTAAGGAATTCTAGAACTAGGACATGGTTTCTTCTACTACCTCCCTAAGCTTGTTTGTCTCCTCAGGCTACTCAAGATAATCATTTGCTTGAATGATGAAACACTCAAGGGATGTAGAAGCATCCTTATGAATCTATTTGATTGAGGTGAATTATATTGTAACCTATCCTTATATCACTATGAAACTTTCATTAATCTCATGGTGGTGAGAACTTATTTTATTTTCCATAGCATCCACATATTCAAATGCTTTTGCATGATCAGAATAATCTTTTATTACTAAAGTATTATTATTCAACTGCTTGTGTTAAAGCTCATCTACTTGAAGCACTACTTCCAAAAAAAATTAAGACACACCAACATAGCAAAAACCCATCCAATATGGGAATTCTATCACTATCCCTATTCAAAAAAATCTTATAGACATCCATAGATTTAGTAAATTATTTTATTTCCCACGTTTGATCATGTTAGGGCCTACTCTAGTCCTTGTATCTCTTCAAAAAAATTTCTAATAGGGTCTCCAATTTGTCAATTGCCTCTCTAATAAGGTATACACCATCTTCAAGAGCTTAATTTTGGTTCAAAATTATCTTATAGAGGGTCAATTTCTTTACTCGAGCCACTATTTCTATCTCCAATTGTCACTTGAACTTGGCTAACTCCTCTTCAATTTTTATTTTCATGGCACATTCATTGAAATATAGAGTAACCATTTTTGAATGATTATTATGGAGTCACCTTAAATTGGATTTAAATAAGGTATTTTTCCTATTCACCTCATGTGTGAACTTTAAGAGTGTCACACTTGTTTATGTCGAAGAGCACATCCAAGGATCTACCCAAAGTGTGTCTAGAAGTTCTCTCTCCTGATGTCAAAATTAGGTATTTTTATGGTAGCTCAAAATTGAATTCTTCATTATAGATATCATTATAAAATTTCATTTCTTATTGAGTCTAATCAATTGAGTCTTTTGGTGCAAAATGTAAGGACATAAACAAATACTTATCTAATACTCCTCTCTTGTACTCAATGCATAGGGTTATGGTTGTATCAGTAGTTTATCACCTCTATTGCATGGATTTATCAACTATATATTTACCCTTAGAGTAATATCACTCAATTATCTCAACATTTATGTCTTCATTATGGTATATAGGCCTGATATCAAGACCATTCATTCCCAAGGCTATGTCTAAACCATCTCTCTCTTCACCAATGGGACTGTCAATATCCAATTGTGCTTCCTCAAGGCTGGTTTCTATATACATATAATATTTTTAAAATTTTATCTAATACTAATGCTTTACATCTCGAAATAACCCATCGAGACTCAATCTATCTAAGTGCATCGTGTAATGGGTTCATTGGGAAAGGGGTGGGTAGACCTTTATTGCTTTGAAAGATTTTTGTCCCTTATTGCCACATTTTTACTAATCCAACCATCTCTTAAAACCATTCCCTAAGCTATTACTCCTCCTTTATACACTCTAATCTTTTTCCTCTTTTCATCCCTCTTTTCCTCACCTTAATCCCCTTTCACTAGTTGACTGTACTAGGTCGACAAGGTTGAACTTATATAATTTTCAACCTTTGATTACTATATAGGGTCCACTGGGTTGACCCTATACTATTTTTTGGTATTTTCAATTGAGAACTTTTTTATCCCTTCGATCTACCTAGCTTGGGACTTAGTGATTTATCTCCTAAGAACATATAGGGTCGACTGAGTTAACCCCATATAGATGACATATTTGGAAGGATTAAGGGTGAGATCAACATATAAATATAAGATCATTTCATCATTATTTCAATATGTAATCAAGAGTTATTATTCTCTCATGCTTCTTTATAATATGCTCTTCCACCATTCTACTTGAAGATTCTTAGCTTAGGGTTTCTAATTAGAGAGTCTAGTCTTATGGATAAGTATTAGATGCTTTGGCCTTTCTTAGTTTTCCTTAAAAATCACATTAACCTCTTGTGAAGCTCCTTTGGCCAAAGGAGAGATTGAATCTTGATGGGTTCACATTCAAGTAAGTATATTCTAAATTTGTTCTCCTCTCTTTAGTAAATAGAAGTATCATAAGTATTGGCTCAAATAATATCATTCTTCATATTCCATGTATTAGGGTCTTATGCATACTTAATTTAATTGATATTCTCTTATACATATTTTGATTTTTTTAATAACCCCTTATATTGTGCCATAAGCTTTGGTGTACGCTAAATTAGATTCACTTTCTTGTTTATTAGAATATAGTGAACATTAAACCTATGACTTTTTTAAGGTTGTTGCATGCTTGTGTTAGACTATAGGATTTGGAACCCTTCCTATCATGGTGTATTTTGACAAGTTATCCCCTAATTGGGTATAAAAAATCCCCATATTAGTCATGCTCTCACTTAATAAATGTATTCCTAATTGGAAGTATAGGTATGATATATCTTCTCTGAGCCAAGATTGATTTATAACCATGATGCATTTATGATTGCATAAATTCTATTAAACCTAACATGAACTAACCCTTACAGGATTTATTTACCTTATTTTATTTCTTTCATTCTTTAATAATTATTTTTATCATATATTTTCCATGATGAATCGACTCTGTCGACCCAATATCTAACTTCTATGCATAGAATGTTAGGTACAGGCTACTAGATCAACCCTACTAACCCAATATAGGTTTTATATTTTCAAACATCCAGTCCAAACTAATAGGTTGACTTAGTCAACCTTATACATTTTCAAGCACTCAGCAGTAGGTTTCTATAAAGCTTGATTGACCTAGTCAACCCAGTTAGCAATATTTACAAGCATATATCAAGTTTATTGAGAAACAATCTTCATTCTTTGAATCTCTGATCCACCAAGTTTCATTTCTATCTCTCTTTGTATTTTTTTATATACTTTCCTTTCATATTTTTTAGTCTTTAAAATTACCCCTACATAGTCAACTGGATCGACCTTGTTGACTTAGTTCTATGTTATGTGTGTTGTCTGGATAACTAGGTCGACTCTACCAACCCTATTCATTTTTAGACCTTACTTCTGTAGTATAGGATCAACCCTATTCTATATTATGTGCATACGCTATTGACTATATCAACATTTTACCTTGTTTCAAATTTGGGATTAACCTTATATGTTAGTAATTAATTCACAGTTTCTTTTCTTGTTGCTTACATTCTTAGAATAGATCACATAGTTCAATTAGGTAGTTTTTAATTAATCATTTAGTTTCACTATTTTATATTTTATGCACATACAACTAAATCACAAATCTAAACAAGCGTTTTAACATTTATCTACCCAAGGCTAACTTGGATTTCATCACCAAGGGAAAAGCTAACTTGATGTTTTAGTCAAGTATAAAGTGTGTTTAATGGTATATTACGGATAATCACTTGACACCCTTAACACTACAATGTGTAAAGTGAGGGGGTAGGCCCCAATATTGAGTCTATATCATTACCACTATAGATCCCTTTTAACTCAAACTACCTGAAACCATCCTTAGATTGATTTTTAGTTCCTTGTTTATAGCAAACTTCCCATCACATTTAAAATCAAATTATATCAATCTAATAAACATTAAAGTTGACTAATTAGTTATCTATTTACTTTTTAAGTTTATTATATGCTCTTTGCTTAATTATATTTTGTATTTTTAAAAATTGTATTAGCCAACATTGGTGTAAGGTTTTTTGCTATGTGCTTAAATTTTATTGGCCATCATTGATCCAATTTATTTTTTATTTACTTTATACTATTTATATTCAAATTACTTGAGAAAATTATCTTGTTTCAGTTCACAATTTTTTATAAGGCTTCTTAATTCTCCCTTCATGCTATATTAGGTCAACCTAGTCAACCCTGTACCTTTTTCTAGCCTCTTTTTAATGTGTTGGATTGACCCAATCGACCTTGTACTATTTACAAACCCTATTTTCTATGCTAGGTTGACCCAATCGACCTTATACTACTTTATACCTTCTCTGTTTATCAATATAGTTCTCTATTTCTCTTTCTTTGCATTTTATTTGTCTCTCTTTAGTCATAATGAAGTCTCCTATCAGAATATTTTTGGATAGATTGAATCCATTTAGATACTATATGGGATCTTCATTTATCCCTCTCTCTTCCTCCTAAGACAATCATCACTCTTGGGGCACCTCTTCTCTTCATTCATCCTTAAACTATAATATGGTGTAAATAACACCTCAAGATGAAGTTGATGGATCTAATCCTTTCTATACTTACCAAGAAAATTCTCATCTTCAAAATCTTCAAACTAATGTGGGATTAATTAATAAAAGTTTACTTATTAATCCCACTAATAATACTTCTTCTATTAATCCTCTCCCTAACACCAATTTGGGGAGTACTTCTACCAATACCAACCCAACTCTTGATACAACTCAACTTTTAGCCCAAGTTATCTAATAAATGAACATAATGCAAAATTTTAACACCAACCAAATGATGGAACATTAACAACATTAATAAACATGGCTAATCAACCTCCAACTATACATCCTCAAGCTAATCCTAATTACATTCCTCCACCTCTTTGGGATGCTTCAATTAATGTTATTCCTCAACCTATAATGAATAAAAAGATGCTTCAAACCAATCAAAATAAGCCTTTGGTTCCCTTCATTGTATCCATTGATATTGGTAACATATCTCCAACTATCAAGTATGATGGGACTAAAGACCTTGCCTCATTTCTCAAAGCCTTTGGCAACCTTTACAAAGAGTGGATCCAATATAATACCTTCACCAAAACTAAAATCTTAGTTAAAACCTTCATTGGTGATGTATTATAATGGTATAACCAACTTTCCCAACATATTTTTTAAAAATTGAATATTTGGTTAATCCTTTGGTTAAAGAGTTTCAACATAATGTTCTTCCCTAAAATTGTCTTAGCCACTTCATCAATGCTAAGTAATCTCCCAATGAATCAGTTCATGATTTTTTCAAAAGATGGAAATATCTATCCCATCAAGCTAACCATAACATGACTAATGATAACTTATTCAAAATCTTTATCACTGCTTTGAATCCAACTCTCTAATATAAGGTTCAAACCTTTTTTTCCCAAACACTTAATGAAGTTCTTGACAAATCTAAATGTTCTTATGAAGAAATTCAAACCTAATACTAAACTTCTTAAAGGATCTTTCCAAAAATATAATGCAATCAGTAGTAATGATATACAAACCAAACTAGGATTTTTGAAAATTGATGTTCGTACATCTTTTCATACACCTCTTTCAGTTTAGTAAATGAAATAATTTTTATCACCTTCTAAACCTTTCATCTGTCCCAATGCTCCTTGTAAGTGGTATGACCCCAATCTATTTTGTTGGTTTCATGCTAACATTGGGCATTCCCATGAATCTTGTATAGAGATCACTAAATTTTTTGTCTCCTAGATGCTTGGTAGTTCATTCAATCATGAAGTTATGATCAATCTTTATCATCAAGAGTATACCACTGCTTCTCAAAAATGACAAGCTTCCAAAACTTCTACTCAAATAACCAAAAAAATTATTAAAATTATTCAAATTCTAAGAATGTTTGTGCCATTGATGTTGATTATGACCAATATTTTAACAATTATCAATATTTCAATACTGCTAAGGTCAATTATCATCATAAACTGGCTCATAAAGATTCCATTACCAAGCCTAAAAAGCCATCTTTGGAGGAACAACTTCTTAAAGATAATACCACCACTAATTTTTTTTTAGAAGCTCAAAAAGAAACATATCCTCCTCCTAATCTTCCAACCACATCTATTCCTCCAAAAACTAATTTACCTCCCAAACCTTGTGTTGGTTCTTCTAAATCTCATTCGAACTTTCTTGAAGAACTCAAATCTATGCCTTGTAAGATTCTACTTATGGAGTTGGTTCAAAATTATCCATATCATCATAAATTCCTTATGCAACAACTCCAATAACTTGATGATAGATCCTCCTTAGATGAAGAACCACCTTTTATTGAATATCAACCTACCAATGCAAATACCATTGAAACTATGTGTCCTTCTTCCAAACCCTCTATTGAATTCCTTGAAATAGATATGATCAATGATGAATTTTATTTCATGTTGATGATCCAACACTTTTCATCAAAGTATACATTAATACCATTCTTTTCTAAACATTTCTAGTTGATGAAGGTTTTGGTATTAATGTGACATCTTTATGGATCATTCAACAACTCGGTTATAAAAAGGATCATCTCAAGCAAACCTATCTTACTTATCATAGTTTTGATAACACTAATCAAAATCCACTTGGTTATCTTTGGCTTCCATTAACCATTGGACCTAAGATTGTTTGAACCAAACTTATGGTCCTTGACTTATCCCTATCTTATAACATGCTCATTGGTCATCCATGGATTCATTGAATGAGGGCCATTATTGTTTCTCTACGGTTTTGCTAATTACATTCAGAAGAAGAAGAAACTAAAGTTAAGGGGTCAGGGGTTTGTACATTACCCAAATTAAGTTGCACACTGTATCCAAGCATTGTAGGAGCTCCTCTTTGGCTGTAGAGGAAGACACTTGTAGATAAGAATAAGACTTAAACACAAAAAATGTTAGAATAAGATATGGTGGATTGCCAAGCTACGCGCTCAGTCCTGGAAGCGTGAAGCTCCGTGAGGGATGACAGTCCACTATTTATAAGTAAGTTTCATAATTAAAGAAATGACAAATAACTAATAAAGAGGAAAATAGATAATGTGTACCTATTTCTTTGCAGTCAATATGTCACAGTCATCGACGTCGGTAGTTCTATCGAGGTCAATCTATGGATTATGCTGATGTCAGTCATATTGACGATGTTGGTCTGGGTTGTGGTCGATGTTGCTCAAGACAATGGGCTTTGGATGAGTTTTGGATTATGTCTATGGTTGACAATAGAGTCTATGGGGATTTAAAGGTTTGTGCAGGGTTATGAGAAGGTTACTGAAGTCTGAGGAAGGGCGAGATAGAGGATAGGGGTGAAGAGAGGGTAAGAATAAGAGGAAGGCTTTTCAGCCTCTCCATAGAAGAAATTGGGTATGGTTGATAGTATTTATAAATAGTAAATAGAAAATAATTACTAATGTATCCTAAATTATTGAAATGAGAGAGAAGAATACTTAGCTCTACTTGGTGAAAAACTAGATGTGTGAAAATGCTTATTCCTATTATGGCTAATGTCAAGGTCCTCGTACAATGTTTTAGTCCAATCTAGAGTGACTTGCATAGAGTTTATATAGCTAGGGGAGCGTTAGTCAAATTCTGATGATTGGTCTTAGAGTGTGTGTGTTGATATGTGAAGAGGCAGGAGCTAGAGAGAGAAGAGGGGCTAACTCAACATTAGAACTTGGTTTATGTAATTGATGTTAGTGGTACCACCAGCATCAGCCAATAGTTGCCCAATGTCAGCAGCTAGAGAATGGGTAAAAGGGCTATTTTTATCCCTTTGCTCATTCTTCCATCTGCCAAGTGCATTTGTCTAAGGAGAATGGTCAAAAGATGGGTTTATTAGGCATGAGAGTTAGTTAGGAGGTTAGGATGGAGTGAGAATAGGTCATGGTGACTCATAGGGTGAGAAATGGTCTAAGGGCGAGGTGTCCAAGGTGAGGTGTCTAGGGTGATGTCATTAATTTAAAATAAGTAATTTATTTTAAATTAATAAAGTGTGTAAGTGGTTAGAAGGGGACCAAGGGGGGTTGACACAATATTGGTGTCTACATTTGCCCCTTTTTGTCTTGTTGGTTGTTCTAATGAACTGTAAAACAAAAATAGGATTAAGTTGCCCTAGGTATGGGATAAGGTGTAGGTTGCCCCATGTATGGTGATGAGACATTCCCCCTCAAAGTGAGAATCAAGAGAAGGCAATCTGAAATCGATTGCTGATTTGATAGGCAGTGGATGGGTATGGTGAAGTTGGAGTGTAAATGCTACAATAGTTGAGATTGCACGTATACCACTTCACATGATAGGTAGGTCAAATTGTCACAAACAAGGTTGAGGAGTGCTAAAATTGAAATAACTAGTCCCCAACTTTTTAGTCATAGCTAATTGGGTTAAATGATCAAAGCTGTAGCTCCAATAGTCATCGTGTTCCAAGTATCCAGGCTAGGAAGTGCTCCTAGAAAACACAAAAATGTCCCAAATATTGGGGATCAAATTGGTCGCGATCTAATAATACATGTTAGGGTCTTAATGTGGGGTGCGTAGAATTTGATAACTATTCGTGAGGTAGCATATATGCAATCAAAACAACCAAGGCAAAGTTGTCTCAAAAGTGGTCATGGTCTGAGGAGATAATCATGATCTCCAAGGTCATTAGTTGAGTCAGGATGAGATATAAGTGATCTCAAGTGTTGTTTGTTATGGTTAGGGAGATGTATATGATCTCCAATGTGCCCCATGAGAAGTCTAATGTGACTTCTACAGTGTGTGGGCTGGTTATTTAGTCATAATTTTGGGCTAGTATAGATAGTTGGTTCATTAGGTAAATGAACCAATGAATGGCTAAGCTAACCTTAGAAGACCCCATGTCAACTGAGTGCTGCCTACATAGCCCCTATTTCAAGGGCCTCAGGCCAATGTAGTTCTCCCCAAAAGGGAAGAAGAGGGTAGGTTATGGATTGGTTTTGACTAGGTTAAGTCATGGTTAAAGGTTATATGGTTGGTCCATCAGGTAGACAAATGAACGAATGGATAAGCTAACCTCAGAAGACCCCATGTCAATTGAGTGCTACCTACATAGCCCATGTGAGGGCCTCAAGCCAATGTAGTTCTCTCCAAAAGGGAAAATGGAGTCAAAGAGGTTGTTGGATGGTTTGGTTATGTTTTGAAATGATGAGTGTATGATGTTGTTACAACATTTTCCATATTATGTGATGGTGTATTCTATAACATTGGTTATGTGGTTTTTCATCCTTAGCACTTTTCCATATTCGTGATGGTGTATGCTAAAAATGAAATGTGTTTATTTATGCTTCAGCAAGTTTCCATATTGGTGATGGTATATGCTTGACATAAATTATGTTTGGTTGATAGTTTCCATGTGTATTGTTTTCCACAGAAACTAATGTGAATGGGCTATGATAATTTACATAACACAAATTGGTATTTGTATTAAATAAATCATGATGTCATGTTAGTTGTTAAAAAAAGGTTTGGTTTGGTTTGGTTTGGTTTGGTTTGGGTTGGTTATAAAATGATTTGGTTTGGTTGTATGTGATGAAGGTGTATAAGAAGTGAAAGGCGTGTTGCTCTTTCATTGACAAGGACCATAGTGATAGCATAGATAGGATTTTTTTAAACAAAAATCCCCGTTTGTGCATTACGTCATTGACCATTGGTTAGAAAAGTACTCTAATCATTTAACATTAAGTGAGCTCAAAGTCCCTTGAGTATGTTGGGGTAATAGGTGTGATTATGTGATATGTGAGGATAGCTTACCCCTTTTAAGCAGGGATAACTTTGCCCCTTTTATAGGTGACCCTAAGAATGGCTATAGGCAAATCCATGACTTAATAGTTTGTCAATCATTTTTTTTATTGGTAGATTGATCAATGCAGGAAGTCTACTTGGGGATGTTGTTTTGTTTTGTGGTCATGTGAATCTGATCGAGGCAAGAAGCTTCTAAAAGGGTGTTGTTTATGGTAGCAAAATTTGGGCATAGCCATCCTTCGAGGGAGTGGTCTATGTTTTACTTTATAAGTTTTGATGTCTTTAAATAGCTATCTTTTAAGGGAGCAGTCTATTAATTATAGTAATAATGTAGTTGTCCTTCGAGGGAGTAGTCTAAATTTATAGTTAATGACCTTTTAATATTTTATTAGGCATCCTAGGTTTATATGTTTGTTTGTTTTTTACTGGACTTTTAGTCATGGACTAGTCTATAGAGGTTTAGGGGTTCCCTTTTATTAGGACAAAGCAATCATGCTTTACAAAAGGGTTGACTAATGTTTGTAGGGAAAAAGGGTTGAAAGGAATAGGAATGAGGATGACATGGGTTGTTCAAGGGATGAGCTCAAGTTAAACATCAAGTGAATGATTACTTGGTTAAAATTAGAATGGTCATAAATGTAAGGCATTAAGGGGCTTAGGTTCTAGTTAGCCTTCAAGAGAATATAGATAATAAGTGCCTGATCCATATTTGTGTGTTATGATATAAGGTCTGAGCCAATTAGGAACAAACTTGCCTCATTTACTTCTTTCCATATTGGTCACGTGTTGGTTTTATTTAAGGATGAGATCTCTGATTTTGAAATCTCGTTCTTTCAGATTTTTGTTGTAGGAATGCTTGATGCAATTTTGGTAGATATGAAGATGATAAAGAGCGACAAGATGATGTTCATCAAGTAACTTGAGTTGTGTTAATCGATCTTGATGAAAGTCATCATTAAAAAGTATGTCGTGTAAGGAGATGTGAAGAGAAGGTATTTGTACTTCAAGAGGCAAGATAGACTTAGTTCCATACACTAAAGAGAAAGGTGTAGCACCCGTAGGGGTTTGGATGCTAGTGCGGTAGGTCCATAAAGTGAATGGAATGTGAGTGTGCCAATCCCTTCCAGTGTTGTTGACCACCTTCATTAGAATTTTGGTTAATATTTTGTTAGAAGCCTCTATCTGTCCATTTTCTTGTGGGTAGTAAGGTAAGGAAAAGTTGAGTTTGATGCCAAAAGAGTCGCAAAGTTTTTGGATGGTTTTGTTTTTGAAATATTTTCCATTATCGGTGATGATCTTATGAGGTATACCAAAATGATAGATGATGTGGTGGTTGATGAAGTTGATGATTTTTTCAGCTTTAGTGGAGATGAGGGGAACAGCTTCCACCCATTTAGTGAAGTATTCGGTCACAGTAATAATAGACTGATGTTGAAGAGATGAATGAGGGTTAATTTCACCAATTAGATCTAAGCCCCATTGTGAAAAGGGCCAAAAATCCTTAGTAACTTGTAAAGCATGGCTAGGGGTGTGAAGTAAGTTAGCGTGTTGCTAGAATTTGATACAACACTAAACATAGTCACTACAATCTTGGTGAAGAGTGGGCCAATAATAGCCCAGGTGAAGGATGTGCTTTGCAACTGAGGTACCACTAAAATATCCTCCACAAATCCCATCATGGACTTGTTTGATGGCATGAGATGTTTCAGTGGAGGTTAGACATCAAAGGAGGCCATCAAAACCTCTTTTGTAGAGAAGACCCCCTAGCATGGTGTATCAAGTAGTACTTTTGATAAAAGCCTGTCGTGTATTGCTAGAGAGATCAGGAGGAATGATAGAATAAGTCAAGTAGTCAACAAGTTGTTTATACCAAACATCTTATGGACTAGAGTTGATATTGCTAACAAATTTAATGTCAGTAGTGATATATGAAGGCAACGCCAAATGGTGTACCATAACATAGATTCTCGAGGAAGCAGATGAAGATGGTATGTGTGAGGCTAGAGAGGCCATAGTGTCAGCAAACTTATTTGTAGAATGAGGAATAGTTTGCAAGAGATAATGGTTGAAAGACTCTAACAATGTGTCAACACAATGTTTATACTTTTGCAAAAGTTCATTTTTATAAAGATATGAACCGTTAATTCAATTAATGACTAGTTGTGAGTCGCCAAAGATGTTGATTGTCTTGATGCCTAAGAAAAGGGTAGTTTGAAGCCCCAAAATTAAGGCTTCATATTCAGCCATGTTATTGGTGCATTTGAAGTCAAGTTTAAAAGATAGAGGCATTGGCTCACCCTCGTGAGGGATGAGAATGACCCTCGCAGCCCCACTGTGTTGACATTTAGATCCATCAAAGAACATTGTCATTTGATAGAAGATGTCATCGGTGGATAGTGTGGTGATAGATTCATCAAGAAATTCACAATGAGAGGGTTGGTTGTTAGGTAGAGGGGTGTCTGCTAGTTGGTCAGTGATTGTTTGCCCCTTTATAGATATTTGTTGAATAAATTCTAAATCAAACTCAGCGAGAAGCATGAGCCAATGAGCCATACGTTGGTTTTGGTATGGCTTGGAATGCATGTATTTGAGAGGGTCAGTGTGGGTGATGATGTAAGTCTTGTGGTTGAGGAGATAGTGATGGAGTTTGGAGGCAGCAAAGACTAATGCCAAGCAAAGTTTTTTGATATGAGTATACCGAGTTTCATAGTCAATGAGCGTTCAACTTATATAATAAACCGCCTGCTAATGATGTTGTTCATCCTCATGCGTGATCATGGCACCTAAGGAATGATTTATTGCCAAAATGTAAAGATAGAAGGGTTGGTTGTCTTTAGGTGGAATAAGGACTGGTGGAGAGACAAGATAGCATTTAAGAGTTTCAAAAGCCTCTTGGCAATCCTTATCCCAATTAAAGGAGATGTCCTTCTTGA
Organism: Torreya grandis; assembly: GCA_037957365.1. NCBI lineage: Eukaryota > Viridiplantae > Streptophyta > Pinopsida > Cupressales > Taxaceae > Torreya > Torreya grandis. Next base: position 2,607,050 of record JARHVA010001989.1, on the reverse strand, counting down.
GGAGGTGATAGAAGGGTTGACATTGGTTAGATAGCTGTGAGATGAAGCGACGAATAGATTAAAGCTTCCCTTGTAGGTTGTGAAGTTGTTTTAGATTAGTTGGTGGTGGCATCTCAAGTATAGCTTGAATCTTAGCTGGATCTACCTCAATGCCATGAAGAGAAATGATGAAACCCAAAAGCTTCCCTGAGAGAACCCCAAAAATGCATTTCTTGGGGTTGAGTTGAACATTATATTGTAGAAAGCGAGTGAATATTATTTTGAGAATGGTTAAGTGGTCACAGTGAAGTTTGGATTTCCCCAATAGGTCATCCACATACTCCTCCATGATTTTGTGGAGGAGATCGTGAAAGATATAAGTCATGGTGCGTTGGTATGTGGCACCTACATTTTTGAGGCCAAAAGGCATGACCCTATAGCAAAATGTCCCCCATGGGGTGATGAAGGTGGTTTTATGTTGATCTTTTGGTGCAATCAAGATTTGGTTATATCTTGAAAACCCATCCATGAGTGATAGCATCTCATGACCGGCCGTAAGATCAACAAGTTGGTCAATGTTTGGTAGAGGAAAGTCATCCTTTGGGCAAGCTAGGTTGAGGTCGTGATAGTACAAATTTAAATTCCCCCAGTTGCTTTTGTGATAGGGACAATGTTTGACACCCATTATGGATAATTAATGTGTTGGATAAATGAGACAAAAAGAAGACGTTAAAGCTCCTCTTTGACAAGGAGTGTGACATGAGGATGCATTTTGTGAAGCTTTTGCCTGACAGGCTTAGCTTCACGGTTCGTGACAATGTTGTGAATGACAATGTCGGGGTCAATACCAGGCATATTGCTATAGGACCAAGCAAAGGCTTTGCTATGATCTATAAGGAATTTGGTATAGCTGATTTGTTCTTAGGTATCTAAAGATTGACCAATCTTTAAAATATGAGGAACATCAGAAGATGGAAGATTAATGTCAATAGTTGATTCATTTAACATAACCTATGTTTCAAAAGGAAGTGATCGTTGTATGAAAGAATCATCTGCACCCATGTAGGTGAGTATGGCATCATCGTCCATACATTAGACAATGTTGATGGTAGAATATTCATCATGTATCATGTCTGGATAAATGAGAGGAAGGGACCTTGATACCCCATCTAGTTGATAGGTCAGGGGTTCCAAGTGAATGGTATTTATGCAAAAAAAACTAGGAGGGATGGAGACCACCGACTCCATAGGTGATGATGGGGGAATAGGTGAGGTCAAAGGAGATTGTTCTATAATAGTTTCATGATGAGGGTTTTTAGATGTTTTTGTAGGTTCTTTAAAACCCAGGCCATGTCATTTCTTGGCATTTTTTATTACCTTGTCATTTGGAGGCTCAACAAGCTGGTGGGAACCTTGTTAATAGCGCCCAAAGCCAAAACCCTTCCATGCACACCTATAAAGATAGGTGTGAGCAAAGCTAGGGTTACCAAGAAAAGAGAAATTAGACGTGAATAGTTGGGGTGATGAGAGAGGATTCCCATCAGTAGGAGCTTGATCTAGCCCTCCATAGATGAGATGAGTTTGAAGATTGCGAGGACCATATGGGATGACCATTTCAATGCGATGGTCATAGTTAGGGTGGTTATGAAGTTGTCCATATTCTCAAGGAGTTTGGAACATGTCTAGGGTAAGCAAATGATACTCCCCAAGTGAAAGCCACTAAAAGGTATCTTCCATAGGATCGTTCGTGGTCACTTGAGGAGTAAGCATAGGTGTGACCAATGCTTGCAAACTTGTCGAGGCTTCCACAAGTGGAGGTGGTGTTTGGGTCAATGTTTTCAAAGGGATGAGAACATCATTGGGTTGATAAGTCGTGTTACATGTTTTAAAGGGAGAAGGATCAGTAAGAATGACATGAAGCTGCCCCTCATGTTCAAATTTGACACAATGATGTAATGTGGAAGGGACACAGGTCATGGCACAGATCCAAGGTCATCCCAATAGCATGTTATATTATAACTCCCCCTTGATGATATAGAAGATTTCTAGGATTGTTCGTGGGCCAACATGAATATGCAAGATGATAGTGCCAACGGTAGTGGTAGTGGAATCATTGAAAGAATGAAGAATTGTGTCAGTTTTTGACATGCAATTCTTTGGGAGGGCTAGTTGGTCAAACACATGGGTGGAAATGATATTGATTCTAGCACCCTCATCAATCATAACTTGATTAATGTGAGTTCGATCAACATAAGCTGTGATAAAAAGGGTAGCATCCTGATCTTCCAAGTTGGAGGTAGGAATCTCAGAATCACTAAAGGTAATGGAGGCAATGGTGGGTAATGATTGGACTAAAGTAGCCAGTGGTTGGGGGTCTTCAGGTTGGACCTCCACTACCTGTAAAGCTTTGATTAAAGCTTGGAAATGTTGTGGAGAGATTTGAATGAGGTCATACAAGGACATCTTCACTGGGGTTTGGTGAAGTTGTTTCACCATGGAGTCACAGATGGTCTTTGAGGATGTTGGATGGGATGTGCCCAAGATAGAAATCTTTGGTTTTGGTGGTTGAGAAGGTTTGACAAATGGGTATGTCCAAGGAATAAAAACCTTCTCTTTTCCTTTATCTTTTAAAGTTTGTGACCTGGTGGCCACATTAATGGTGTTAATTTCAAATAAAGGGGGAGAAGGTGGTAGAGGTACCATAGTCTGATGATGGGATGCCAATGAAGTTGAGGAGGTTTGAGAGACATGGGAAGGTGTCGGTAGTTTGTTGAAATAATCCTAAACAAGAAGGGTGTCCTTGTCCAAGTGTTGGTGAATGACAACCTTGAGAGCATAATGATTTTTAGTATCATGCCTAGGTGTGCGATGATACGCACATATTTGAGTATCATCAAACCAAGATAGTTTTGATCCAAGAGGTTGGAATGGTTTAATGGGTGGGAGAGTGATGCTAGAGGATTGAAACAATTGGCGTAGTAATAGAGCATAGGAACCCACTAATGGGTCTGCACTTGTTTTTGTGGTAGAGGTCGACAACTTCTGTTTAGGAGTTGTAAGAGGAGTTTTTCGTATAACCATTTTGGTTGGTGGTGTGGCCACTTGTGTAGATGGCACTTTCTTGATGAGAGGTGCCAAATTTTTTGGAGGAAGTATGTTTTTGATGGGTAAAGGGAGAAATGGAGGCAATTTGTTTTTGTTAGGTGTTGGAGTAGGAAGCACTTCTATTAAGGTGGAAGGGTGTGGGCCCAAAATAGAGGGCAATGGTGATGGTGGGGGAGGAGTTCTCTGATGTGGTTTAGTAGCCTTCTTTAATATGGTGCGAGGACCACTACTATGGGGGGTGAGGTTCAAATATACCTTCACTTGTGGGTGAGTGAGGTTCAATATGGGGAAAACACCAAGAGATTTAACTTGTTTCGGTATGGTGGATGTTTGTGAGGATCTAGGTTTAGATTTGGTCAATAGAGCTTCTAAAGATTGGGTAGTGGAAGCTTGATCCTCATCGGAGGCTTTGGGATAATTTGTCATGGAAGGGTCAATAGTATGAGATGAAGTGGGATGTGTAAGATAAGGAGCTTTAAGTCACTCCCATAATGCCTCATGTTCTAAGTTCCTTGAATGGAGAAATCCTAAGTTTTCGGCCAATCGAGTGAATGGTTTAGAGGATGTTGCGTGAGCTTTTATAATTGGTTTTTTAGAATATGTGGGTGGTTGTGAGAGCAAAAACGTGTTAGACATAGTGATCTCAGGCCAAAGGTGAGAAAGAGCCATAACTAGATCTTCTTCGACCAAAGTGGGTGAAGAGACAAGTTCTTCTCTCAGTGGAGAAGGGATTGGAGAATGTGGCTCTTCGAGAGGGTAAAACATAGGGATGATCATGCCTTCTACTTGGGGTCTAGGGGCATGGAAAGTATGATCCTCCATTGGTAATAGGAAGGATGAGGGTAGGGCTAGTGGCATTGGTATGGTCAAAGCATACTCCAATATAAGAGAGGTCAAAGTAGACTCTCCTATGTGTGAAAGGGGGGTGGATGGAGGACTATCTTCCATCTGTGGAGGACAAATAGAAGAAGGGTATACTATCTATGGTGGAGAGATAGGTTGACTAACCTCTTCAGACTATGGGAGAGGTTGGTTAGGAATAAAAGGAGAAACCATGTCAACCGTGCATATATTACGCTATTGGGGGTCATCGGCCATGGTCTGAATGTTATTTTGACTAGGGGGATGGTTATGGAATGGTTGCCTAAAGATATCTATGTTTTTGTTAGGTGGTGCATTTGGGTTATCCAAAACAAGATCCCCTTTATCTAACATGTCTTGGATAACATTTTTGAGGGTTTTGCAATTGTCTGGGTCATGACCTTTGACACAATGGTAATTACAAAAGTCATTTTCCCTATACCATGTAGGGATGGCTCACGAGGGATCAAATTAGGGTGGTGGTCAGATTTGAGGGAGATTGAGGACTCCCTGCTTGACTAGTTTATCCAACACGCAAGCGTATGATTCTCCTATTGGAGTATATTGGCACTGTACATATTGTTGTTGGAATTGTCTTGTAATACTTTGTGATGTAGAGGGGTCAGATTGATTAGTTGTGGTATAAGATGATGATCTAAGTACCATAGCATTTGTTGATCCCTTGGACGTGGAATGGGAAGAGGGAGATTTGGAAGAAGGGTCATTAGATTTCATGTTAGTATTTTTACTACGCAGTTTGACCTTATCTTCTTCAACCGCATGGAGTTCAAGCTTTCGGGCCATGGTGAAAGCTTCGTCAAATGAGCGGAATGTTTGGACCCACAAAGTAGATGAGATGTGCTTGACACATGCTCTTGAAAAGAGCTCAATGAGCTCAGGTTGAGGTAATGAAAAGGAGAGTTGGTTGATTAAACCTCTCCATTGGGCAACAAAGTCAGTTATTGACTCATCATCGAATTGTCTAATAGAATATAGGTATGTGATGGAGACCTTCTTAGTGATGTTGATTGAAAAGTGGTCGAGGAATAGTTGAGCTAGTTGAGTGAAGGTAAAGAGAGAATGACTAGTAATAGAACTATACCAATCAAGGGCATCACCAAAAAGTGACATGGGAAATGTGCAAAGTAATAATGCATCATCCTTTGCTATAAGGTAGCAAGCATGTCTAAACGCTCATAGATGTTGTTGTGGGTCCTCTTTACTCTAAAAGTGAGTAAATTTTAGTAGTTCCCACTGGCTGGGGTATGGTTGAATGGGGACCAAAGGATGGATAGGTTCATTATAGATTTGTTTACATGACAGAACATTCTTTGAACTGGAAATGAATGTCTCAAGGTTGGACATCTTATCGATCAGCATCTTGATTAGATAGGTTGATGGATTGGTAGGTGGAGCACCCCCTAGGTTGTAAGGTACTTGGAAGATGTTGGGAGGGGCATATGACATACTTGGTTGCATTTGTGTAGATGCAACATATTGGTAGTTCATCATAGGGACTGATGTTGAGGCCAAGGGGGCTTGTGCCATGAAGTTGGATGGCACAACTTGACTAGATGCTGCCAAAGGTGGTTGGATGGTGGTGACACTAGTTAAAGGATAGGTAGTCACTCTTGTATTTATGGGTGCAAGAGTCGGTGGGATAGAGACAATCAAGTTCTGGAAAGGTGTAGAACTTGGTTGAATTGTTTGTGGTTGAGGGGGTATGAAAACCCTGATGGAGGTAGGTCCAAAAATAGAAGGGGAGGCCAAATCTTGAACATTGGCCATGGTTGGGTTACTAGTCAAGGCAATAGCTTGAGTGGCTATAGGTTGGGTAATAGATGCTGTTGATATTATTTCCATTTCAACTAAGGAAGTTGGCATCCCATAAACAAGGTTACCTGAAGGATCTCGCGTTTGGCTTCTCGCGAGATAGTGTTGGAGAGCCTTGACATTGAGGTCAAGGAATCTCTCAAATTCTTGATCCCCTTCGGGAATAATAGGAGGTCGATTTGGGGTTGGTTGGATAGGTGTACACTTAGTGTCTGAAGTATACTCCATTTGGTGACTTGATATAAAAGGAGAAGGTGGGAGTGGTTGTTGCCTTGCATGGTCAACAAGAGTTTTAGCTTGACTACGTGTCAAAACCATCTAAGGCAAAATGTGTTCAGGTTTTAAAAATTGTGTATATCAGTTTTAGAAAACCAGAATGTGTGTTTAACAACAAAAAAGTTGGGTTTTAAGCTTGTTGTTTGGAAAGAATTTTTTTTGACAATGACCGACATTGATGGAAAAATTGATGTCAGTAAGTATTTTTGCCGATGTCAGTCAGATAACTGATGTCAGTGAAGATGAGTTGCCAATGTCGGTGGAAAAATTGATGTCAATTTCTATGTATTTCTAGAAACTCAAAAAACTAAAAGTTTTTAGAAGAAAATGAAATTTTGAGTTGTTTTTGGACCTCAAAATGCGACCTTACCAGCCCAAAAAATAAATCAGATAAAAAGAGCAATATAGATGATGGCAAGCAACCTCTAAACGTTAAATTCATAAGAATAAATTTTAGAGTTGTGGTGGCTTATTCCTTAAAAGAATATGTTTGGGAATTCGGCTTTTAGGATGGGTCCTAAAGAGGAAGTCTATGGTTGGTCTCAGGTTATGTTTTGTTGCTCAAAAATATGTGTTAGGTTCCATACATGGCCTAGTGTTGGGGGCTTGATCCCTTCACTTCACGAATCTAGAGCCGAGCTAGGCCACTTAGCCAATATATACTTTGCCTATAGTTTATACTCTGCCACATAATAGAGTGGGTCCTTCCCTTGGTAGTGAAGTCCAAGTAGGATCGCCAAGAAGGGTAAGGTATCCACTAGGTGATGAAATACTAAACGGGCCTTGTCTCAAGTATGTTAAAATGTTTAATTTGATAAGCTTGTGGTCTGGTTGTGTAACATTTGTGCACTATGATTTATTCATAATGCATTTTAATTACTAAGTGAGAGGGCTAAGTATGCATTCAAGCAGGAATGAAATGTAATTATTTTTTTAACCCAAATTGAAATATGTTTGTTCAGATGTAAACAAGTGGAGAAAAGGTTAAGAGTATGACTTTTCACCACTCTAAGATGCAAACAAGAAGTGACAAGAAAAAAGAAAGATGTTCTTTTTAACTTTTGCTTATGATTTATTTTTGAAACAAAAAGATAGAAGAAGGATGCAAGAAGAGAATTTTTTCCTAATGTATCTATATGAAAGTTTCCTTTTTAGAAGAAATGAACCCATGGAAAACTCCAGGGTCCCACCGGGTGTGCCAGAATGTTTCTCTACATTTTTGCTAATTACATTCAAAAGAAGAAGAAACTAAAGTTAAGGGGTTAGGGGTTTGTACGTTACCTAGATCAAGTTGCGCACCGTATACAAGCATTGTAGGAGCTCCTCTTTGGCTGTGGAGGAAGACACCTATAGATAAGAATAAGACTTAAACACAGAAAATGTTAGAATAAGATATGGTGGACTACCAAGCTACATTCTTGGTCCTAGAAGTGTGAAGCTCCGTGAGGGACGACAGTCCAGTGTTTATAAGTAAAAGTGTAATAAATAAAGAAATGACAAATTACTAACAAACATGAAAATAGATAGTGCATACCTATTTCTTTGCAGTCTGTATGTTACAGTCACCGACGTTGGTAGTTCTGCCGAGGTCAATCTGTGGATTATGCTGACGTCAGTCGTATTGCCGATGTCAATCTGGGTTGTGGTCGATGTTGATCAGGGCAATGGGCCTTGGACAAGTTTTAGATTATGTTTGTGGTCGATAGAAGAGTTTGTGGGGATTTAAAGGTTTGTGTAGGGTTATGAGAAGGTTACTGAAGTCTGATGAAGGGTGAGATAGAGGATAGGGGTGAAGAGAGGGTAAGAATAAGAGGAAGGCTTTTCAACCTCTCCATGGAAGAAGTACCATCTAATTATGTTGTAGATTGGAAGTGATATTGATTTCATCTTTGATAATGTATTCATTAAGCAATGAATAACTATTGTGTTTAGCTATTGGCTCCTTGAAAAGTTTTTCACCAATGAATTTGTCTTGATTGTTCCATATCACCTCTAAAAAGTTTTCACTAAGAAATGTTGACTTTTGACTTTGATTGTCTTTTATCACTTCTAAAAATGTTTCACTAGAAGATGGTGAGTTTGGACTTGGATTTCACCTTAGTGTCTTTCGAAAGGTTTCAATAGGAGATTTTTCTTGTTATGAATGATTGTGGTCTTGGTCCCCCTAATATTCTAAAACTGATATGTCACCATGGATTTAGTTTAATAAGGCATGATTCTATCAATCCCAATCAACACTTGTGGGAAGTGGAATTTCAATATAATGGCTATGTTGGTTGATGTTAATGGAATGTGGACTGGTAATGGAATGGGGGGAGATAACACAATCTTTATAGGAGATACTAGGAGAACTTATGTCAAAGCTAAAGTAACCATCCTCAAAAATTGTGGAAGGATCACAAATATATTCAAATTGATCTGCAAGGTATGTGTTACCAATATTGTAACAACCATAAATGTATTCTAATTATAAAGCTAATTCTGACTCAAGGGACTCTAGATCCATCATTTAGACTAATGTTGATTCTAATTTTGATGCTAAATTTGATGTCAATTATAGAATAGGACCTAACTCTAATTCTAATTCTTCATCTAGTGTGGATGTTGCTACAATGATGTCTTGTTGAATGTTTGGTATTGGGAAAGTAATAGACTATGATGACATGATGGGATCTATAGAGACTAGTTTTTCAAAGTGAGACTCTTCAATGATGGGAAAAAGGTTAAGAGATAACTCATCATAGACTGGCTTTTCAAAGGGAGGCTCTTTAAAAATAGAATAATAGTTGAGTTAATGATTTTCCCAAAGGTGGTTATAATCATTAAGAAGTGACTTAACAAAGACTAGTTTATCTGAGTGAGATTCCTTGATAATAGGTATAAGATCAAAAGGTGATTAATCATATGTTGACTTATCATAAATGGTTGATTTAACAAAAACATCATATATTAGTTGGTTCTCTTGACCTTGATTTACAAGTAGTTGTAAAACACCAATTTTGAATATATCTTGATATTCAAATGATTGGTTTTGTTGGAGAGGTATTAATTAGCTCAGTTAATGATGGATGATTGGTAGGGTTTTATTAAAATGGGAAAATTTTGTCAATGGTTAAATATTGGCCATTATTTGGATAATGATAGGCTTAACAAAGAATGGTTCCTGACTTAGGATAGTAACTATGACCAGTCAAATTGTGATTGGATAACTTGGTTGGGGTAATGAGATATTATATGTGGAAGGGTTGGGAATGGTAATGGTATGGTGTTATGGAGCTTGGTTGATCACACAAGACAAAGGATGAGGTCTTGGTATAGAAATGGTAAGGCATCATGGAGTTTGGTTATTCTCACAAACCAAAGGATGAGGTCCTAGTATAGAAATGGTAGGGCATTATGTATCTTGGTTGCTCACATAAGCCAAAGGGAGAGGTCTTGGAATAGAAATGGTATGTAATTATGGATCTTGGTTTCTTGCATAATCCAAAGGATGAGATCATGGTATAGAAATGGTAGTACTTGGACATTATGGATCTTGGTGGCTCACACAATTTGAAGGAGGGTTAATGGTATAGGTGGGTGATCGAATGCCATGATTGGTAAGGTGGTGAACATCATATGTTAACTAGCCTAAAGAATACATAGCCACATGTTGTGCTTGAGGGTCTTGGCTTCATTCACTAGATTGAATGTTGTAAGGAGGATATGGATCCATCTCACAAACCACTTCTTCATCATAGTGGTCTCAAACAAATTCAATTAGTGTGACCATTCTATCATAACTTGGATTGTACGTGACTCCACCATAAGTGTATTTAGACATATCAACATCAATAATAAAAGATCCAAAAAATGCTTAGAGTTTTACAAACTCTAAAAAATAATGACCAAAGGATAAATTGCTCAAACTTGGTTTAACTTGGTTGAGGGGTAGTGTTGTATCTACAAAAATAGCTTATGCTAGGATTTTGTATAAAATATTATAAAATCAAATGTCTAGCATTAAATATCTCACACAAAAGGTCAAGTGGATGAACTAAAAACAAAATACAGACTCTAGGTTTAAAATGTTTAGAATAGGTTTAATCTAGGGGAAAACATTTGCTAGGTCTTTTGGCCAAACACAGTATCAAAATTAAGGCTCAAACAAAGGCATGTGCTAAGACTTTTGGCTAAATGCAGTGTTAAATGCTAGACTTCAAACAAATGGGTATTTAATCTAACAAACTTGGAATACTTTGGCATAGACTAGTCACTTAACTTCAAACATGACTTGATCAACTTGGTATAAGTCACAAAATAAAAGGCACTTGGAGATAGACTATTTTATCTTAAATAAAGGCATAAAAAAATAGTTTTTGAATTTGGGTAAAGAATTAACATAGGTTATGTGACCCAAAAGAGAAAGATCAGTGTCTCAACCCAAATTAGATAAGGCATAAACATAAATCAATCAATTTTTGAGTTCAAACTTGTTAAGGTTAATTAAAAAATCAACTTTAGGAAAACTAGGCTCTTTGAACAAATAATCTAGGCAAAGGTGAATGATATAATGACACTAGACAAAGATCACAAAAGGCATACACAAATCTAGTTTCAAATTTGGATAATTTGGACACAAGACAAAACAATTCTATGAAACAAATTGAGAAGCGTAATGATGTTATCACTTTTCTTAAGGTATGAACAATGGTTTATTTTAAAGACTCCAAGGCACAAACTTGAAATGATTTTGGGAGCATAACATTATCCATTTCAATCAAGTGACACACACAACATTTTTGACACAAATTTTAAGGAAAAATCATACTATCAAATGGATGACATAATAACTCCTCAAATAATAGAGTAATGTGGACACAAAACTCATTTTGACATGTCATAAAAAAATAGACAATTTTAGACTCAAAAACCATGCATAAAGCATAAAATGACATAACATCTAAATGTAACATCCTAGATCTTGATAAGGTGGGTCAAATAGGGTTGATTAAAACTATAATTTTCAAACATCTAGATTGATCTCAAGTGTGATTAACACTATAGATATGTCATGTCAATTGAGTCCATATGAGTTAACATACTATGCAAGGGTTTATTCCTTTGCATAGTGAATCCATCCATGGAGTACTTAGTGGAATCCCCTAGTTAAATAGACCTAACTTATATTTTCTTTATGAAAGGAAAGGTTAACCACTCAAACCCCTGGATCTCATAGTATGTGTGCCCTAATTTATATACCCCACCATGGAATGGGTTTGGTATGATATCGAGAGATGAATTCCCAGGTCAATGCACCCTTAAAGAACTTGTGAAGAAGCTATGAACTCCCCTCCATAATCCAAGCTGTATAAAATAAATTACTAAGTGGAAAGACTTTAGAGGTTATTTTTAGATCACCCAAACCATACAAGTTTTGGGGAGAGCCTATACAATATTATTTATAGACCTTGGACTAGGCACAAATTACAAGTGAAAAGACTAATTTTGTCACCCAAGTTCCCTATAGGGGATGGGGGGAGAACATACATATACCCTTCATTTTGAGAAAAACACACAAATCTAAAATAATCAACTCTAAAGAATTTTTAATGTTGAGTGAATGTTTATTTTAGGCACCAAATTGAAATGTTTGATGAAGTTTATGGCCCATTGGCTTAAATTTTAAAAGCTTGTAAGAACTTACACAAAAAAAAACTAACATAAAACACCTAGGTTAATTTTAAGCACTTAAACCAAACATTCAAGACTTAAGAATTCCTTTTAAGCACAAAAATAAAATGTTCAAGACTTAAGCATTCATTTTTTAATTTCTTTTTTTAGTAATTCATTAAGTGCACATGGATAATTAAACTAGACATCTAGTTTTATTTAGAATTTTAATTCATTCTAATTAGGATTTTTAGAATTTATAATATTTGATTTCATGTCCATATGCCCCATTTAATAGGTCTATAGGCCAAATTTCATGTTATGATGCCACATGATGAATAGAGATGAATTCGTGAGAGGTTTTTGTTGCTTATGGTAGGATAACCCAATTAGGTATGTCTCAATGAGATTATGAGATTTTATAAATTATGCACAAGAAAATTTGGGATGTTTAGTGATTTTTAGGCTTAATTTGCAATGGTTGGTAGGAATTAGTTTGAAGTCCAATTGAAGGCCAATTGTGTCCATTTTTTTATGTCTACATAGATCATGAGTCTTATTGGCCATAAAATCACATGAGGAAAAGGATATAAAGTAGGTCTTACCATCTTCCTCCAAGCATCCTTAGTGATGACATTTACTTTAGTGTTGGTATCAACTAGGATATCCTAAATGACCGATCCACCAATAGTGGTGTTAAATAATATCTCTTTATCCCCCTCCATACTATGTTGGATATGAGTCTCTTATCATCATACATGGTTTAAACAATGATCCTCTGTAGACATAGGTGTCTAATGATGTAGCCAATTTCAAAAAAGGGGTATAATATTTTCATCAAAGGGTCACTTTCATAACTCATGGAAGTCATCATGCACTGAGTTATGAATATCTATAGCTTTATGCATGTTAGCATGTGTATCAAAATCTTGATCCTTGAAGAATTAGATCTCTCCTTATATCTCACTCACTAAATTAATGGTGTCATGTAACACTTCCTTCTAATATTAAGCATTTGAATAATGAGTTACATGAGGCTTCTCTCAATGAAACTTTTTAGTGGGTGGGTTGTACATGGACTAGTATTAAGCACCACTTTGTGTAGTAATGTTGACTTTGGGACTAGATGGAGTAATAGGGCATGGTCTCCATTTAGTATTTTCAATTCATATCATTATGTCACCCTCTTCATTTCTCTCTTTCATGATGGAAATATATAGTGCTATGTACTCCTCTAGATGATGTTCATTTTTAAAAAAATCACACATGGGATACACTAGACAATCATGTTGGTAGTGGCCTGGGGAACTACACTTGTAACAATTTCTTGGTGGAAAAATTCCACCTCCACATCCTCAACCATGACCTTTGAAATATCACCCTCCACCATTGTCCTAGTTATTAGCAACATAAGTTTGATGAGTACTATGTGTATGTGCCTCATTAATTTCCTTAATAAGATGACAATCATTGGTATAATGAGTATATTCATTTCATATCTTATAATATGTAGATACCTTTGAATGTGTCTTATATTGAAGGGGAAATCCCTCACATCATGCTCTTCTTGTAAAATCTCATAGGATTTATCCAACATGGCATAAATACTCTTTCTAGGGAAGTTATTCCTTTTGTGGTCTTTAGATTCATAGTCCACACACCACAAACCACTATGAGTGTCATGAATATTATATGCAAAGATATTTTCTAGTTGAAATTCCATAGTAACAATATGATCCTCCATGAAGGGACTAATCCCTATGTCAATTCTTCTAATGGCTTCACCATGAAGGGTAGATTTCATGGCCTCACATGAGTTGTCAAAGGTTTTATATGATAAGGTACATTAGAAAGGAATCAATAAGTCTCCTACAAACCAATTGGCATGATAAGTGACATTCATATCAAAAGAAATTTTAGAGAGATGAATCTTAAAACATGCATCATAATCACATACACTCTTAGTTAGCTCTTGATTGATGTCCTTTAAGGAAGATATGCTCTGTTGTTCAAACTCTGAGTATCAAATTATTGGATAAATTTTATATTTAGTTGGTTATAATTCATCATATCCTATTGTGAATCAAACTTATAGTAACATTTATGTGCATGGTTTAAATATTTATGGTAAATTATGTTTCCTTTAATTTAGAAAATATAATTCCATGTGCTCACCAAATAATTTCACACTTGTGAAAATTATCTATGGCATTATCCACATCACAATACTCAAGAAAATGGAGTGTCATCTTGTAATACATAGTGATCAGATGAGGTGATATAAATGGACCTTATTGTGATGCACTTCCTATCCCTTATGGAACTTGTGGGGGAGGTCCACCAATGCCTCATGTGCCTCCATTAGATCCTTTCATCAAACCACCATTGGTACCAAATCTTGCACCTTATTCAATAATAGAATCACTTGATATGTTGGGTGATTAGGTAGGATGATTAACTATAGATGGGTTAGTACTTTACCCACTAGCTATGTTTGGTCCATCAAACATTCTAAACTAGGCCATAAAATTATGTTGTAACTTAAAATAAAGCAAAAATAAACTACTTTCTATAATCTAATTCCCATGACCCTACTCCTCTTAATGATTACATATCTACTCATCATCTATTATACCAATAAATGAGAGTCCTATTTTATCTTACTCAATCATTTAGAGTTTTCCCCAGCGTTTAATCACCTTTTTAGGCCTTTTTACACCCTTTTAAACCTTCCAACACCTCTTAGGACCTTCCCCAACTCATTTCAAAGCCTTTTTTAGCCTTTTTGGGAAAGTTATCTCCTAGGCTATGGCTTGTGTCATAACCCATGGCCTAGATTTGTTCCAAGCCGCCCATTATGGCATAAAACCATGACCTGAGTTGTAACTTTGCTAGAATCATCCATTTCACTCCCACCATTGACAACTAGCTAGAAAAAACCATTTTTTAGGGGAATTTGACATTAGTTTCCCTACATGAGGTCCAAAAATTCCTCCCTCTAAAAGTATTCTTCATATTCTTATTAGTTGATTTACTCTTGATCCCCTAGACTCCTCTTGGATCTTCTTGGCCCTCATCTAGACATGCTTGACAACTCTTCATATCTCTTAAGTTGTTATTGATTCTTAGGGGTTCTTCACCTCTCTTTAAATCATCTACCACATGATACATGGTTTATCCTCCATCTTGGATAGAATTTAACTCTCTATTTTGCTAGATAGAATGGATTCACCATTACTACTCTAAATTATTCCTACTTTCATCATTTTTTGATTTTGGCTCCTTCAATTAGAATTACACTTGATTTATACACTTAGATTGGCCTCTACATCCATTTATTTATGATACTTCACCTCTCTTAGATTGTTGACAATGGATTGGTTAGAAATCTACACTGCAGCTCAGTCTTCCTCCACATTGGTTCAAACGTAGACTCATGGTTATTAGATTTATTGATTTGTGTTTGAGAAAGATTTGAGGGCATTTTTCTCTATAAGGTGAAGATATTTTTATAGTTTAGTGTAGTATATTGTTAAGGTTAGATATTACATGATAGGGTTAGTTTCATTTTGAACAAGCATTAACATAGGATTATTAAATGTTATGCATTCTATTTCTCTCTTGAAAACTTAATTCTTACTGAAATCATTTTTCATTTCCTAGAGCTGCATGCTTTCAAATAATTTTATTTTCTTGGTAGTTCTTACTTGTTTAGATATATTTATTTCCTATTCTTTATGCATTAATTTATTTCTTTTAGTTACTCACTTTACTATGGTTATACCTATTAGAGATACATATATCATTTGTGTGCTTGATCCTACTGAACCTAACCTAATTTATGAGTCTATCTATAGATTGGTGCAAGCCAAAAAAATAGATAGCCTCTATATATCTCTAGTAGCCTAGAGTGTAATTGAGCCTAGTAGGAGTTTGTTTAGTACCCTATGTACCCCACTTCCAAACCCTCATGGCTCCATTTGTATTCTTGGAGATACATTTTGGCACACTTGGTGGGACCTCACATATGGTCTCACACTAATTCTAACTTGTTTAAAGCTCTCTTAATTGATTCCCCTTTGATATCTACCAAGATTTGATTTTAGTTTTATTTTAGATACTTTATAAGTTATTTATTATTTCTATGCTTTTGTGTTATTATATACGTTAGGTCTCAAATAGTTTGAATTTTATATTGTCTTCCTAGTTATTCTTGCTTCATTGCTTTCATGGATAGACTTCCAAATTTAGGATGATCTTCCTATCATGTTCAAGGTCTCAGCCCTAAGCTCACTCATGAGTAGGTTTTAGTTATAATAGAATGCCATAGGAACCCTCAGGCTAATGATATCACCCTATCCCAACCTCAAGCCCTAGACCCATTGATGTTTCAAAGAGAATAGGAATGGCAAGTTTACAACCAACAGAATTGTTAACCTTTCAATTAGTCTAAGATATACTTATTTGAGGGTACCTCCCCTCATATTCATACCAATTTTCACTCACTAGTGAGAGGTGAAGATAATCCCCTTGTGTAGTTGAGTCTTGATGAAATACATAGAATTATTGAGGATTGTCGTAGGAGACTTCACATAAATTTTGAGAACCATTCTTACCATAGGAGTATGCAATGTACTTCTTATGGAGATAGATCCAACACCTCTTTGGGTTCAAGTGCCTTGACTAGTTATCACATGAGTCCCCCACCTCTTTCTTGATAAAAAAATCTATGATGAGAATCCCTTTGTGTCCATGCTAAGAGACATGGGCACCCAAAATTGACTAGTAATCCACTTCTTATGGAGTCTTCCCATCATCCTAGCCCTTTTTTTAGGTTTTTAGATGAGTACATTGATTTCAAACACCACTTATAGACTAAGGATCCATGGGATGCCTATCCTAAACATTAGTGCCCTCATGTAGACCCTCATATTCCTACACATGGATAACACCATGAGGATCTAGGTCACCATGACCATCCCACTCTACATGCCACATCATCTTATCATCCCCATATAGAAAGATACCTTTCTTATTGCCTTTTACCACCCCATGATTAGTAATATCCTTATCATGAGCATCACCTATATTATGAACTTATAGGACATCAAATTCCACATAATCATGGTCATGATGACATTATTGGTGTAGGAAACATCATGACTCCTATGGGTCTCCTCATGGAGATCATCACCAACCCACTATCAACCATGCCTATGAGGATCTATGTAGGAATCCTCTAGCCCTTGTGTGTGTGTTATTCCCCTTCTTACTACAATAATTGAACTATCCAAGTTCAATGGGACTTATTATGATAGTTTCATGAAGCATATCATGGAATTTATGATGGTGTATATGGATTGGGAAAAATATGAAGGCATGATGTTGAAGCTCTTTGCTATTTCCCTTTGAGCTAGAAATTTAGTTTAGTTTTAAAATCTACTACTAGATTCTCTTTCTATCTTCCAATTCCTTTTGGATGATTTATTCCAATGCTTCAATATCTTTAGACTATTCAACCTCATCATCCAATCACTCACTTACATGGCATAAGCCAAGGGTGAGTCAAACTTTGACTTCATGTGTAGATGGAATTCAACTTTCCATACATGCTAGACATGTTTCTTGGATGATCATCTCTATGACATGTTCATATAAGCATTAAGGTCAGAGGTCAACCTTGAGGTCCTCAACTGTGAAAACACATCTTGTAATAAACCTATTAATGAGTGTCTAAATATTGAAGTATTTGATGTGCATATGGGAATTCATATCATGCCAACTCAAAATCCATCCTTCTCACATGATCAAAATTGCAATGCAACTAGTGATGGTATCATTAATTATCCTATAAATGAGAAGGATAATAAAGATGGTCATGAGGTTAATGCTTTAATAGGTTAAATGAAAATAAGGCCCCTAAAAAGAGTGTAAAATAGTAGAAATTTTTATATCCTTATGACCCCACCAAACTATACAAATTCCATAGGATTAATGATCATTATGATAAGGAATGTGTCATCTAACAATCTAGTGTGAATATATCATTTTCCCCTTATATCTCTCCACTTGTATAACCCAACCATGAGCTAAATGTGTTCAAGGATCCTCTTATCAACCACAATAAGGAAAATAAGAAGAAGAAGAAGAATAAATCAAAGGCTAAGGTCCATCACTCTCCTTATTACTCTGCTACATTTTTAGTTTCTCTTCCTTAGTTCACTAAAAAAGGAAGTCTCTACACAATAGTAATAATGGTATTGCTGATATTGACATAACCTCTATTAGGTTTGAGTGTTTTGTAAACACATTGTCATTTAAGGCAACTAACCCCATCAGATATACTAGTTGTGTAGAACCTATGTCCCCAACCACAAGAAATGGAAACCCTAAGTTCATACTTAAATTTTGATGTAATATCCCTCCCCAAGCTAGAAAACATATTTATTCTATTATAAAGGAGTTGTAGTCCCTTTATGCTAGGATCTCCATTTGTGACATTATTTACCTTTGTCCTGAGCAAAGGGGACTCATATTTGATGAGCTTGGTCTATCTCATGAGGGTTCAGTATAGGATGACATTGAGGTCTTGTTAAACTCTGACATCCCCAATTACCCTCATCCTCCTGCATTATCCTTTGACCTTGCCTCTTTTCCTAATTATTATGTTCTTGAAAAGAGGGTTAGGCTTCTATTCTACATCAAGACCTTAGTCAATAACTACTACATCAGAGATGCATCATTGATGATGGATCCACATTGAATATCATGCTACTAAAGGTGTCAATAATCTTGGAATTAGTTGTAATAAGCTCTCTAATTCCTACCAAAATTATGTTAGTTTAAATAATGATATAATTATGCTAGTGGGAAATGTGAAGATTTAGGTCAAATCTAGGCATAAGATGCTAGGATCAAGTTTTGTGTGTTAGACCTTAATCTCTCATAAAACATGATTCTTAGCCTTCTTTAGACTACTACCATGAAATTCATCACATTGGCAACATTTTGTATGGTCCAATTTGTGCATGAAAGTGAGTTTCATAGCATGGAAGATGACCTATATCTTTGGGAATTACTATAAGCAAAGACAAATCCCTCTAATGAGGCTTTGGCTATCTCTATGCATGGTTCTCTAGCTTATCCCAAGGCTCGTATAATTGAATCTTATTTTCTCAAGGATGAAAATGTTAACCTTATTGAGTATTGATCAAAGTTCACTCCTCCTACACCCATTACATAGACGCTAAAAAGTCCTATTTACAAGAATCCAATCAACTCTTCAATTTTAGTATACCTCTTCTGATATGGGTTATTAGATGTAAAACCTCCTCCCTTTTATAATGATTATCTCATTATGGCATTGGCACTCTTAATGCCTCTCCTAGTGAGATATATCAAATTACTGAGGGGGATATTGAGTGCTATTCCATCCATGTTGTAACATGTGACCTAATAAATAAGATGAGAGATTAAAATAAGCTCATTCCAATGCATCATATGCACCACCATCCTCTCACTTGTTTGGGTTTAGAGGTCTCATTCACCAACAATGACTCCACCTCTAAAAGTCTTGTGTTTCAGATCATGAATGATGAACCTAAAGATATAAATGATCCATATCCTTATTCCTACCTTTTCCATACCATTTATCCTCTTTATAGGTGAAGTAGTGTCTTTACTCAAAGGCAACCCCCTAGTTAGGGTGAAGTGGTGGCCTACCCTCAGGGCTAGGTTTGAGACGAGGCTTATGGTGCAATGGTGAGCTTTAAATATTATCAAAACACCCTCTTTGAGCCCCCATTTGGTGGATTTCCCATCTCATGGCATCCACCATTAGACATTATGGGTATATGTGTCTATTTATCTTGTGTACTCTTCCTTGGATTGCACCTTGACATATAAGTAGAGTCATTTTCTTCTTTAAGTTGGTAGTGTTATTACATGCTTGTAGTTATCCCTCTATCGACTCCCTCTCTCTTTCCATGTGGTTCTTATAGGTGGTGTGGGTTATTTGTTATGGTTTATATTAACTTTATTTGGCCTTATATATCTAGTATTTTTATTTCATTTACTTCTTACCACCCCTCCTCACCTCTCACTACAACTAGCATTAGGACATAATCTCTCAATTGGCCATCACACATTGATGACAACTCTATTAGTTGAGATACCTCTCTTGCCTTTATCACTTTAATTAATCATCATGTCTATAGTCATGAAAAACAAATTAGTATTTTATTGTGTAAAAACCAAGTTAAATACATGTATGCACCTATTACTTCACTTTCTCCCTTTGTTGGCTAGATTCTTATCCTATTTTGACCCCTTCTAGGTCAATTTTTAAGCCCTTAAGAGATAGGATATGGGTTTACCCATTAACATATGACATATTAGTGGAGTAGGAACATGTTAAATGGCATGGTATACCCTTATTCCATTGGTTTTTCTAGGTAGGTTGTGACCTAGGTTAGAGGCCTTTAACTTTTCCTCTTTCAGCCTTCATTTTGTTTTGTTGTTGCTAGTGGAATCATGAAACCTTCATCTTAAGGGTTTTGGTCCATTTTAAATTAAATAAAGTTAATTTATATATCTAATACATCTTTAAGCTCACTTTTAAACCTTTTTAGTATCTTAGACCCTTAGGTCCTCTAGCTTACTGGTCCTACGTACTCCTTGCCAGATACATCTTGGGATAAAAGTCAATCTCTCTACTTCATTTATTTAATAGTTTCTTTGTTAATTCATAGTTTATCCCTAATAACTCAATCTTGATATTTTTATTTGTTTTTTATAGGTGTGATGGTTAGTGATTATGGTTTCTTAATAATTTCTATGGCCTTCTCTAACTGGTCTTCATCTTACATAAAACTCCTGCCACCCTTCTTGCCTCATCCGATAGTCAGAGTTGGTCTTCGCCCCTCAATTATGAATTTATTACATTATTTTTCTCCCTTGTGAAACTTACTTGTATTTCACTATGTTGAGATACTACTTTTAAAATATTTCGTTTCATTCCCAACCCCATCATGGTGCACCTATCAATGGTGATTCACACAGATGGTAGAAGTTGAGGCAACACAAGACCTACCACTATTGATTAGATTATCGATGACCCATGGAGCTACGAGTTTTTTTATAGATGGTTACTTCCTTAATAGTGATATGACAAATGAAACCAAGTATCACACAATCATCAGTGCTTCAAATAATGATAATGTGCTAGGCACATGTTATGTGTTGTCATTCTTTAATTTGCTCTTATTTGTGTTTCATCTTACCACAGTCTAGAATGTCTTTAGCTCTGAGTTTCTCCCCCTCTTTGAGTGGAATTAAATTTGATATCATCTTTTGAAGTCTTACAAAACTCCCATATCCATCATAGGGATAATGTTAGAGCTAATGCTCTAGTGAATGCTAATGCTCTAGTGAATGTCATTATGTATTTTATGATCTAATTTGACATCACTTGATCTGATTTATGCATGAGTTAGAGATGGATCTAGATTTAGATTTAGATTACATAATATTTGTACTTGTACTCATTTATTTTACTATCAACTTATCCTATCACCATCCATTTTTGGTAAGTTTAGGTAATGTTCTCTTTTATCTTTTTGGTTCTTAATTTTATTTATTTTTATGTGGCTTCTAGGTACTGCACAACACTCCTTTTTCATTTAAACACTAACTAATTATACCTTAAAGGATTATTATTTTCATATTATTTATGCATTGGTTTATTTCCTTTAGTTTTTCAATTTACTATGGTTAAACCCATTAGAGATACATTCTTTATGCACTTAATCATGCTATCCCTAACCTAGTTATTGAGTTTGTATATAGCTTGTTGTAAGCTGATAAACTAAATAACCTCTATATATCTCTAATATCCCATAGTGTTGTTGATCCTAGTATGGGTTTATTTAGTACCCTATGTACCCCATTTAAAAATCCTTGTGGCTTTATTTGGATTTTTGGAGCTACACTATATTGGTCTTGTTCTGCAAAAGTATCTCTAATAGGTTTATTTTTTGTTTCTACACTATCCATATCCCAATTGTGTATAAAAATATTATCTAACTCAAGAACATAGTAACATGTTATGGGTGTGTAAATGGACTTATCCTAACTGAGTTATTTAGTCACCATTACAAAACCTATTTCTCTCACACATACTTGTGTTGGCATTAGGTGTGATCTTGTGGTTGGGGAGTGTTAGGATTTTTATTTATAATAACAAAAATAACATTCAAATATAATCCACTTCGAGGGGGAAACCTAAAATAATTATAGTAAATGAGGAAATAAATTCAATAATGAAATTTATGATGATTATGGAGAGCCATGCTCCAAAATATATATACCCATAATTGGGAAGAGTCACACCCATAATAGGGAAGGGTCACACCCATTCATTCCAATTATGTTGACATAACTATTAAGAATTAATAAATTAAAGATAATGGTTATAATAAATTAAATTTTTGTGCCCCACATGAAAATAGTTTAGTCCAAAATATGCTAGTGAAGATAGGATCATGATCACTCACAATGATTTTGGGAATGCCATGGAGTTTTTGTACCTTTTTCATGAATACTTATACCATGGTACTAGCTTGAAAGGGATGACAAATCTCAAAAAATGTGTGGACTTGGTGATTTGATCTAAAACCACTAATATCACATCCATGTTATTTGATTTAGGTGGGCCTGTAATGAAGTCCATTGATATTTCTTCCCAACATTGTGTTGTAATGGCTAATGGTTGTAAGAGACCTGGGGTCTTAATCATTTCTCCTTTATTTTGTTGACATATCAAATAATCTTCCATATTTTTTTTAACATCCCCCTTAAGGCCTTCTTAAACAAAATAATTCTCTATACGATGATAAGTATTTGATAACCCAGAATGTCCTCTGATGGTTGATTCAAGAATTTGAGACAAGATACTAGATTTTAATTCTATTTTTTTACAAAAAAAGAGTCTGTCTTTGTACTATCATGAGTCTCCTTTCTAATCATACTTATCTACAAAATATAGGTTCTCTTGAAATTATTGTATAAGTGTCCTAGTTGGAGTGTCTTATTGCCACTCTACCCACACTAATTCAACCCATTTAGGTTGTAATAAATAAATAACTTAAAGTTTTCCTACCTCTATTTCCTGTTGATAAAGTGCATCATCTAAAATATTCTCCTTTATTTTTTGTAAATAATTTCAAATTCATTCATTGCTCCTTTAAAGGCATTCATTACTCCAAAAAATACTTTAGACTCTCATGATTTATCTTAACTTTGAAATGCCTTCCCATGAGATATCGGTGCCACTATTTAACTACATGAATTATTGGTAACATTTATTTCTCATATGTGGGCCTTACCAAGTTCTTTCCTTTTAATTTTCAACTCTCAAATGCTAAGGTTCACCCTTGTTTCATTAGTACTACCCCAATGCCATGGTCAAAAGCATCATATTATACCACAAATGTCTTAGATAAGATTAGGGTAGCTAGCATAAACATGGAAGTTATAACTTATTTCAATTGTTGGATTGATTAGGTGGCCAAGTCTGACCATGAAAATGAATCCTTCTTCAATAATGTTGTTAAGGGTGATGCTATGCAAGTGTAGTTGTGAAAAAATCTTCTATAGTACACTATTACACCCAAAAATCCTCTTAAACCTTTGATATTTTTAGGTTTTAGCCAATTTTTAATAGCTACAATCTTCTTAGGGTCCATTTTAACACCTTCATGTGATACAACATGTCCTATGTACTCCAATTCCTTCACTCCAAAGGCAAATTTATATTTATTTACATAAATCTGATGGTCTTTAAATTAGTTTAATATATTTTCTAAATGATACAAATATTATTCCCATGTTTACTATATTTTAATATGTCATTGAAGATCATGAATACAAATTATGAAGAAATGGGTGGAAAAATCAATTCATGAGGCTTTGAAAAGTAGATGGAGCATTAGTGAATTCAAGTGGCATAAATAAGAATTCATAATAATCCTCATGTGTCTTGAATGTAGTATTATGTACATCCTTTACTTGAACTTGATGATAACCTAAACATAAATATAACTTATTAAAGAAAATAACACCATTCAATTCATCAATGAAAAAAATAGGAAACTTATCTTTCAAAGTGATCTTATTGAGTTCCTTGTAAATTAGGCACATTCTCCATGACTCATCCTTTTTTTTAGCCATAACCACTAGAGATGAGTAATCACTTTTAATGGGATGAAAAATACCCGAGTCTAGCATTTCTTTCACCAATTTTTCAATTTTTAACTTTTGTTCATAGGGGTACTGGTAAGGTCTAATTTTAGGAGGGATACTTCCTGGACTCAATTAAATTACATGATCATGATATTTAATTGGAGGCAGACCCTTTGGTTCCTAAAAGGTTTTTTTATGTTGTTTAATAATCATTTAAAGATTTGGTAGTTCTTTATTTTCTACATCATGCAATTCTAATAAATGTAGTTGTGTTACCATGTCATAAGATCCTTTCTTAAGTAACTTCTCCATCTTATCAGAGCTAATAATTTGGATTTGTGGGGATTTCATCTCATTAAGTGTGTAATTTTTTCCATTTATATTAAAAATCATGAATAATTCCTAAAAATTGAAATACACTATTCCTAATTATTTAATCCATTGCACTTATAAAACTACATTTGTTCCCCCAATCGATATGGCAAACATTTCTAAATCTAGCTGATAATCCCCCATAAGAGAGTTATTTCACATCAACAATAATGACTTGAAAATTGGAGACTAGATACACAAATAAATTGAGCTCATTAGATAATTTTCTATCAATGAAGTTATGGGTACTCCCTATATCGACTAAAAATGTCACTTTCTTCTTCTTAATATAACCCACCACTTTGAGTGTTTTTAGTATGCTTATCTCATTTAATGCATGTAGAGAGATAGTAGGTATTTATTCATCCTCAAAATTTTCATGCTCTTGTTATATTTTTGGCTCCTTTGTAGCTAATTTATCTTCCTCCAAAACCTCTTTCTCAATAATCATTAATCTTTTCTCATCATTGACACACTTATGTCCTCTAGACCATTTAATGTCACAATAGAAACATAGGACCTTTTCTATTTTTAATTCCTCCTATTGAGGAGATATCATGGTAATTTTCCTTGGGTTAAAATATTCTACCATTTTTCTATTATTAATATTAGTCACATTTCTATCTTACCATCCCAAAATTTGGCCTTACGTGAATCTCTTGGTAGCAGAGTTTTATTGCTTAATGTGTAGTTCTTATTACATTGATTTCCTAATTATACATAGTTCCAAAAAATGAACATCCTAATTAATTCATTCATTTATTCCATTGATGTAAAATTTTAGTCTTTGCTAAGGTGTTATTTCTAGAATTCAGATTGCCAATCTCATATGCTTTACATTATATTCTGCTACAGATCCTATTTGTTTCAAATTTGTTAGATGGGTGAAATAACTTCCCTTCCATGGATGCTCATATTGGGATGATAATTTCTTAATAAATTCATCCCAACTAATACCTTGACCTCTAATATCAGTCATCATCTACTGGTACCATTGATAAGGTTCATATTCTAGATGTAGTGAGGTATGCCAACCTTTACATTCTATATTATATTTTTCATATTAAAATATTTTTCCATGAGAATTATCTAAGATATTACATCCATACCATAAATTTTTTGGATGTCCATCTTTGTTAGGTGTAATTTTGGCCCTTGGAATTATTATCCTAGGTTTGCTTTATTGTGACTTCCAAGATGGTTTGGCTATATATGAGTGATTGTAGGATGTGTATTAATTAGGGAATTAAATTTAGACATTAGATGCTTCTTAAAATAGTTATAAACTCTCATTTAATGATGTTTTAAATGGGGTAAACAAATTATTTTTAAAAAATTTGGCTACTATTTCACATACCTCAGGTATGTTTCCTTCAATTTCAAGTGGTGGACAACAAAGGGAATCATTGGTATTAATGGTTGAAGAAAAGGCATCTATTCCAAAATTCATGGATATATATTTGGTTTTTTTTCAATCTCTATATTTGTTCTCAAATATTTTAGGAAAGTATATGGAGTGAGTGGTAACCATAAACAATTAAAACATGTGTTGTATTAGGAGCATATGTGCCACTGTTGACCAAATTTGACTAGTGAATTTTAGAATATATAATTCCTTCAATATAAAAATATGAATAAATGACCCTAACTAAAATTTTATGATATTTTTAAAAATATAAACAAATCATAAAAATCCTAAAATTATAAATTGTAGAGCAATTTTATGAAAAATAGTAAAACTATAATAAGCTCTTCAACATGGATCATCAAATCTCCAAATTTTTACTGTGGAATCCTTATATGATTATCCAAATATGTTAAATTAATTACAAAAATAAATTCAATGGTTTTATATCTATAGTGGAAACAAAATTCTATGCCAAAATTGATGCTCCAATACCACTTGTTAGGATATTTCTTTATAATAACATAAATAACATTCAAATATAATACACTTCAAGGGAGAAACATCTAATAATCAAAATAATTAAGGAAATTAATTAAATAATGAAATTTATGATGATCATGGAGAGCCATGCTCCATAATATATATACCCATAACTGGGAAGATTCATACCCATAATAAGGAAGGGTCACACCTATTCATTCTAATTATGTCAGCCTAACTATTAAGAATTAATAAATGAAATATAAAGGATATGATATCCATTCCTTAACCTTAGTACTCATAATTTTAGGGGTGTAATAGGGAGTATTTTCTATACCCTTTCAATTCCTTGTGGACCTTTACAACACTTTATAAGTCCTCATATCCCCTTCATAGATGGATTCCACTATCATCTCTTCACTGAGATTCATCATACTTGCACTTTCACAACTCTCACTAAATGGATACCATGATAAACTAATAATATTACATCAAAAGGTGCTCTTCCATTTCCCCACAAACTATGTTTCTCACACAAGAGAGAGTTTAGTCATTCATGGAGAGAATCCACTAATAGATTCTTAATTTATAGTGAAAAATGTCTGATATACCTACCACATGATTCTCAAAGGAATTTAAATCAGGCTTCCTCTAGATAGGATTATATTGATACTTTGGATTCCAAAATGTAATTATTCAAAGTTCTACATCACCAAACATTCATTACATGCATCCAAGGTGTTCCCAACCATGTTAAAGCTGATTGACACTCTAATAACAAAGTTGTATTCCTTTCATAGTTTTTTTTACCATTCTTGTGCATATGTTGAAATCCAAACATGAAGGTGAGCATGCACTTCTACAAAGAATGCTTTATAAAGTGATTCGTACATATGATGTTATACACATGCACATGTAAAAATTATTGGTTTAAGAAATGATGATGCAAATTTATATTCTACTCTAGTAACCCATCATTCAATATTCTCCAAATATATCTACTTGAGCATCTTCCACCATCATGAAAATAGGCACTATAAATCCTAAAAATAGAACCAAAATATTAGTCTCTTTTCCTTTAAATTGGCATATATTTTCCCTAGTTGTACACCCAAGTAAATAAGAGTTCTAAATTGATAGTGCATTAGCATTTAATGCAAGAATAAGTTCTTGCACTCTAACTTGAAGCATGTATATTAAGACTGGTTCCTATTGGTTTTTTCAAATGAGTGTGTATTTGACTAATTTACTAGACAAGGGAACTCAAATAAGTAATTAATAATAAACTCATGCTTAGTCTTATATCTAATTTATATTACTAGTTCCTCACTTAACAATCAAAAGAAAAATAAGTTGGTATAAAATGATAATAGATAATATCAATCCCCTTGTTACCATTGATAAATGAACATAAAAATTATGTCAAAATAGGATTATTTCCATTATATTCATAAAGTATAGCAAAGAGTATAGTTATTTTAAAGTTACAATGATAACCAATTCGTAAATAACTCATCAACAAAAATACATAGTAGATTAAGGGGTATTTATACTTGGTCTATACCAACCAATTAGTTATATAAGTAAATACAACTAAGATGACTCATAA
The DNA here is from genome assembly GCA_037957365.1 of Torreya grandis. NCBI lineage: Eukaryota > Viridiplantae > Streptophyta > Pinopsida > Cupressales > Taxaceae > Torreya > Torreya grandis. The sequence goes on along the minus strand of JARHVA010001989.1, from coordinate 2,579,235 downwards.
AAAATCATCAAAATAATTGAGTCATGGAAACCATTTATAATAAATTCCTATGGACCCAAGCCTATCTACCCCTATATTATCTTTTGATGTTCGATCTTTATCACCGAGTGCCTATCTTCCCATAAGATGGTGTTATATTTATGCTTGACTTAGTCTTCTCTTCCATTCCTATGAACTAATCCATAACCATCTCTACTTTCCATGCTTCCCCAAGTTTTCCATTAATATATGAGTCCTATGTTCTCAAGTTCTCAATTTAACATGCATATTTACTCCATGAGACTTGCTTCTTTTATTCCATGGATTCCCATGCCATGGTCTTCCATTCCCTAGTCTTCCACATCATGTCTCTCCCTACCACTTTTTACCACAACATATTTAGCCAAAATAGTCTTCAAAATTGGGGGCCCAACATAATTACAAAATGCATATAATTATAATGTTTCATGAGTGCATTTGACAAAGCCTTGAAGATCTTGATAAAATATTAAAAACTATACTTGAAGTTGAAAGTGTAAAGGCTTTAGTGGATACATCCCTCCCCTTGAGTATATTATAACTTAATATATATAATGGAGGCATGGATTATGTATTCTAATCTTTATTCCATGAAACTACTATTGAAAAATTTAATATGAAATTACCCATTGTTTCAACATAAATACTAGTTTCAATGCCTATTATTACTCAAAACATTATTTATAGCCACTTTTATGACTACTCAAATTGCTAATCAAAATCCCATTAGGCCTATAGTTCAATCACTCCTTCAAGTCATAAATACCTTGTAGGATAAGGTTACAAACATTGAACAAAAGGCTTCAAAGTCTTTATATGATATAGATTCATAAGATGTGTTGCATAACCCTCTTATACTTGAGATCTCTTTGTACCATTTGCTAACTATATTTGTTTCTTATAAGTTCACATTTTATGATGGCAAGGGTGACCCTGAACAACATATTCAAACCTTTTATGTGGCATCTCTTGGTTATGCTTTAAATGATAAATGTTTGATCAAATTATTTCCAAAGAGCCTAAACGAATATGATTTGAGGTGGTTTTATGATTTACCTCTCCAATATGTGAAAGCATTCAAACTAATTATAAATCAATTTTTGGCACATTTATCTATTAACATTATCAAAAAGGTTTCATATGCTAAAATTACAAAGATAAAATAAGGAACCAACGAACTAGTCAATGAATATATCTTGAGATATAAGACAATGCTAGCCAAAATCACCAATCCTATGGTAGACAAAGAGTTACAAGACATATTCAAGAAAAGTTTGATTACTCATTTACATAATTCTTTTTTCAAAAAGTTTAAATCTTTCTATGACTTATGCCATGTTGTATAGGACCATGAAATGAAGTTTATGTCATTGAATACGCTCAAGTATGTAACAAACACACCAGTTGCATCTATATCCAGTACATAATTTATAATTAAACCAAGTTATAAGGTAAAACCTCTTGAACCTAAAAAGGAAACAACCTTTATAGTTACACAACAAATTAATCAGCTTTACCTATGTAATGCACCAAGGAGATAGTTTACACATTTACTTGAGCATCCTACTTCATTACTCTTATGGTCTCTAGAATGTCATCTTATATCTCTCCCTCTTCCTACAAAGGTTGATGTAAATAGACCTCTACCTAAAGGATATGATGCAAATTATTATTGTGACTATCACCAAGGCCCTAGGCACTCTATGAATGCATGTTTTACCTTAGAACATAATATATAGGACCTCATTTATGGCCAAAAAATTACATTTTATGATATTCTAAAGGAATTAAGTTCACAACCTAGTGATCACCATAAATAGAAAATATTTAATAATCCTTTGCAAGACCATTCCAAGAAGGAAAAATAAGTTCAAATGGAATATAATGTACAACCTCTTCCATCATAGTATGCTGACCCACAAGATGAGGTCATTGGTACTTACACATGACATATAAATCTTATGGTTTAAAAATCTACCATTTCCTTTGATGAAAGTGAAATTGAAGATGATGAATCTGGTATTCATTCTCTTTTCATTAGTGCATAGCTTGATAAATACCCCATATGTAGTTTTATAATTGATAATGGTTCAATAAAAACTATTAGCACCATGACATTACTTATGCATTTTAGTTATATTCATCATAATGTACACCCCTTTACTATATTAATCAGAGCATTCAATGGGACCTCCAATAAATTTCTTAGCAAGATTGATCTAGAATTACAAGTGAGTCCCACACATATGGTTACTAATTTATTATTTATACCTTATACATATGTCTTTAACATGTTAATAGCATGAACTTGGATACACACTCTTTAAGTAGTACATTCTATAGTGCATGGGTGTATTAAGTACACTCATGCCAATAAGGTAATTACAATTTCTAGTATTCCATATGAGAATCCACTTGAAAAAGATAAATTCATACCCAAGTAATTAATTATCAAGCCTATTTAGGCTAATACACTATAAAAGGGTAAGCAACAAGTAATCCCCTTTACTACATGGCTAGTACTTGATAGACCTTTACATTGGAGACAAAAGTGGGTTCCATAGAATCTTTATCTTCTATGCACCATATTAAAATATCCAAAGCACCTAAATATGTTACTAATATTGTTATTCCAAAGAAACCACAATAGATATGGGTTCTAAGAACCCCTATTACTTATATCGACACTTCATGACCCAAGAGTCTTATTATACATACACTAAGTATCATAGATATTAAAGTGATAGATATTACACATATATGCTCATCGGTACTACCACTAGTTTCTTGCACTATGTTATAAGTGGAGAGTTACTTGTGCTCATCCTTTGGATGAGATCACAAGGTGATTTTGTCTCTCCCTAAAATACTAAAAAAAATCAAAATAAAAAACATTCAAAAAATCTAAAAATATTTGTGGCACATACATGTTCTATTGGCCCCTTGGCATCTATTTTTTAGTTCCATGTTGAGGACTAGCATATAATTTAATATTACATACACATACACATACATACATAGATACTATTGGAAATATTGTCATTGATGTCAAATGTCTTGCATTATTGGTGATAAAGGCCTCACAACATTTAATGGTGTTTTTAATATTCATATCTTGGATAATGTGTGTTGATATTTATTTAACATTAACAAATATATTTTTGATTGCATAAAAGTCAAAATAGGGCCCATGGAGAAGTGAAAGAGTCATAGGGTCATAGGGTAAAGATAAAAGAGGAATGGGATGCATTTTCCTATGAATAATCATCTTTAATAATTTCAAGAGTCACCAAGTGAAGACAAAAGAGGGTATGACACATTTTTATATGAAGATTAATCTTAAGGAATTTGAAAGGCCATGAAGATAAAGACAAAGAGGAAAGGATGCATTTGATTATGAAGGATCACCATGTGACTTTTCAAATGCAAGGATACAAAGGGTCATGCAAGTTTGGAACCATTTTCCATGAGGATTGAAGGGTCATAAAGGATTAATGCCAAATATCATTTGAAAAGCTATAAATAAAAGCTTGAGAAGCTATCTGTAATATGCAAGAGAGTGCATGGTTTTATAATTATTTTATATAAGAAAAGATGATATAAAAGTAGGATATGTTGTAGAGTTATATCATATGTTAAGTAAGCAACATTGAGAGATAGTTTTGTTTTATACAAAAGAGGGTTTGGTTCTCTTGTAAGTTGGTTCTTGAGAACTTTGTAATTTGATTTGGTGCTCATTCATATACTTGAGATTATTCTCCATGATTTTTCCCACTTTGGGTTTTCACATAAAAATCTACTCTCTCTCTCTCTCTCTCTCTCTCTCTCTCATCTAGTGCATGTTATTGTTTCAATTTTATTTCATATCTTGAATGTGTGATTAAGTGGTTAAATAAAATTAATTAAAAGATATATAATATAATGATTCACCTCCCTCTTAGTATATTTCATGCTTAATAATTGGTATCAGAGCAAGTTCTTTTTGAAAAAGTTTTACAGCTTAAAGGTAGATCTGGGAAATCATGATGGATAGATCATATTAAGGTTTTTATAAAAATAAGGTACCTTTGTTTTATGGGATTTTTTTTTTTTTAGCATACGGATGAGGACTTATTTGATGGCTCTTGGATTCAATATTTGGAAAGCAGTGGTGAAGGAATATGAAGAGCCATAGACACTTGTAACTACTCTGACAAAAAAGAAAGCAAGTGAAAATAATACTAAATCTTTAAATGATATTTTATGTAGTTTATGTGAATCATAATTTATTAAAGTTATGAAATGTAAATATGTTCATTAAAAATATGTAAAGCTAGAGAATATTTACAAAGGTGATGAAAAGGTTCAGTAAGCTAAGCTTTAAACTTTCATAAGATAGTTTGAGAGTTTAAAGATGGAAGAGGAAGAAAATATAGCAAGTTACCTTTTGTAATTTGATCAAATAGTTAATCAGATTCAAGGTCTTGGAGAAAAGTTAGAAGAATCAATCATGGTAAAAAAAGTTTTAAGATCTCTACCATTGAGATATGGTGCAAAATTTTTGGAAATTGAAGAGATGAATAATTTATCTAAGCTAAAGATGGATGAACTATATGGTGTTCTTACATCATATGAGATGTGTATTAAACAAGAGAAACCCTCAAAGAGAGAAGCTACTTTCAAGACACCAAAGAAAGAGAAGGATAAGACTCAAGAATCAATTGACAGTTCTAGTAATGATGAAGATGACAATAGAGCTCTATTTATTCATAATCCAAAAAAGGGCATAGGTAAATATAAAGGAAAATTACCTTTTAAATTTTTTAATTGTAAAAATATTGGACATTTTGTAGCTAAGTGCCAAGATAAAGGTAATGGTGACAATGAAGAAAGAAAGTCTACATACAAGAATAATTTCAAAGGAAAATTCAAGAAGAGATTTGAGAAAAAGAGTACTCAACCACTTAGATGTTAGAGCTTATTCACACTGAGTTATGTGGACCTATGAGAACTCAAAGTAATTAAGGTGGGAAACATTTCATGTTGCTTATTAATGATTTTTCACGTATGACTTGGGTAATGTTTTTAAATAAAAAAATTGAAGCTTACAGACATTTTAAAGCATTCAAAGCATTAGTTGAGAATGAAACTGGTTTGAATATTAAGTGCCTAAGATCAAATCAAGGAGGATAATTCATGTTATATTAGTTTATTAAGTTCTGTGAAGACCATGGAATAAATATACATTATTCAGTAGCCAAAACTCCATATCAAAATAGAGTAGTTGAACAAAGAAAAATAATAGTTTAGGAGATGGTGAGGATAATGCTAAATGAATCTAAGATACTAGATAAATATTAGAGAGAGGAAGTAGGTATAATAGTGCATATATAGAATAGATAATTATTGAGAGTCAATAGTGACAAGACTACTTATGATCTATAAAAAGACAAACTAGCCACAGTTGATTATTTTAGAGTTTTCGGTAGCAGATGCTTTATAAAGAGAACTGATAAAAAACTAGGTAAGTTTGAATCTAGAGCAAATGAAAGTATATTTATTGGATATTCATGTAAAATTAAAGCTTATAAACATTACAACAAAATAACCAAGAAAATAGTTGAAAGTGCAAGTGTTAGGATAGAAGAAGATGGAGTACAAAGAATCAATGATCTAATAGACATTCTTAAAATCATTAAAGAGGAAGATTTTGAAGAATTAGATTAATATGAGAAGGATAAAAAGGACACCAAAACCCCATCCAAATATGTCTAGAGAAATCATAATAAAAATGGCATCATCAAGGATATAAATGAAGGAATTCGCACCAAAATAATGATGGTAAGTATATCTGAGCAAGTTAATTTCTCTTTGTTATCCAAAATTCAACCTAGAATATTTTTAAAAGCTAGACATAATAAACATTGGGTTAAAGTAATGGATGAATAATTAAATCAAATAGAAAATAATGATACTTTGGAATTAGTACCTAAACCAAAATATCATAATATAATAGGAAAAAATGGGTTTACAAAAAGAAGTTGAATGAAAATGGAGAAGTAACTAGGAATAAAGCAAGATTAGTATGTAAAGGATATGCTCAAATTGAGGGAATAGATTTTGAAGAAAATTTTGCACCAGTGTTAGGGCTAAAGGCTATCAGAATATTTCTAGTATATGTAGTGTTTAAAAATTTCAAAGTGTTTCATATGGATGTCAAATCTTTCTTCCTAAATGGGAATCTAGAAGAAGTCTACATTGAGTAGTTTGAGGGATTTATTCTCTTAAATATTAGTAGCCATGTATAAAGATTGAATAAATCACTGTATGGATTAAAACAAGCTTCCAGAGCTTGGTATGCAAGACTTGATAAGTACCTATAGGATCAAAGTTTCAAGAGAGTATTTGTTAATAGTAATCTCTACATCAAAATAGAAGGTGAGAATTAATTGATTGTTGTGGTATATGTTGATGACATCATTTTCGGAGTAAACACTGAAAAGATGACAAAATAATATTTTGATAATATGCAAAAATAATTTGAGATGTCTATGCTTGGATAATTGTCATTTTTCTTAAGATTAATAATATTTCAGTCAGATAAATAAATTTTCATATCTCAAATTAAATATGCTAAGGAAAACTTGAAGAAATTTGGTTTTGAGGATTATGCACCAGTTGGCACACCAATGAGTACAAAAAATAAGGTGAACAAGGATGAAAATTCACCTATTACAAATCAATCTTTGTATATATCTATGGTTGGTAGTCTTTTATATTTAACAACGTCAAGGTTAGACATCATACATGTAGTAGGTATGGTTGTAAGATATCAGTCGACTCCAAAAAATAGTCATGTTTAGTTGGTGAAGATAATATTTAGATATATAAAGGGGACATTAGATTAGGGATTGCCATATCCTATAGGCAAAGATTTCAATTTGATTGCTTATACAAATTCAGATTGGATAGGTTTTTTATATGATAGAAAGAGTATAAGTGGAGGAGCTTTCTCCCTCAGTGATAGCTTAGTATCAGGGTTAAAAAAAAATTAGAATTTAGTATCACTCTCTATAGTTGAAGAAGAATATATTACAGTGGTATTGTGTTGTACTCAAGTGCTTTGGATGAAGCAAACTTTGGAAGATATCAAGGTAAAATATGATGAACTTATTTCTATTTTTTATGACAACATAAGTGATATTAATATTTATAATAATCTAATGATGCATTCAAGAACAAAATATATTCCCATCAGATATCACTTTTTGAGAGAGCAAGTTGAAAATTAGTAAGTTAAGATGAAATATATCAGTACTACAGAATAGATTGTAGATATTTTCACAAAGGCACTATCAAAAGACACATTTGAGTATCTATAAAATAAGTTGGGATTAATTTCTTTTATTTCTTGCCATTGAGGATCAACATCAATTGAGGGAGAGTTAAGTGTTAGCTCCAAGATAGGTGCTTTTCCATTGATTTCAAAGGGGGAAAAGAACAAAAATAGGTATAGGTATAGGTATAAGTGTAGAAACAAGTGAAAAAATAGGTACAGGGAACATGTATAGGTTACTATAGTAAGGGGGAGTTACTGTAAGTTTTTTCATATGGTAGTATATGTAGGTTGGCTTATGCAGTGCAAGTTTTAAGATGTGGTAGTTTTAGTTTGAGGTTGCCATCAATGACAAAAAGGGAGATTATTGGAAATATTGTTATTGATGTCAAAGGTCTTATATTATTGGTGATAAAGGCCTCATAGCAATTAATGGTGTTTTTAATATTCATATCTTGGCTAATGTGTGTTGATATTTATTTAATATTAATAAATATATTTTTAGTTGCATACAATTCAAAAGAGGGCCCATGGAGAATTCAAGGAGTCATGGGGTAAAGACAAAAAAGGAATGGGATGAATTTTCTCATGAAGATTAATCTTAAAGAATTTAAAGAGTCACTAAGTGAAGACAAAATATGGTATGACATATTTTTTTATGAAGAGTCATCTTAAGAAATTTAAAAGGTCACAAAGATAAAGACAAAAGAGAAAAGAATGCATTTGATTATGAATGGTCACCATGTGATTCTTCAAATGTAAAGATACGAAGGGTCATGCAAATTTGGCACCATTTTTCCATGAGAATTTAAGGGTCACAAAGGGTGAATGCCAAAGTTCATTTGGAAAGATATAAATAAAGGCTTGAGAAGATATTTGTAATATGTAAGAGAGTACATAGATTTTCAATTATTTTATATAAAAAAAGAGGAGAGAAAAGTAGGAGATGTTGTAGAGCTCTATCACTTGTTGAGTAAGAAATATTGAGAGATAGTTGTTTTTTATATACAAGAGGGGTTGGTGCTCCTATGGATTGGTGCTTACAAATAGTTGTGTTGGTTTTTGGCAAAGGGATTGGTGCTACTACAAGATGGTTCTTGTGAACTTTGTAATTTGAGTTAGTGCTCATTCATATACTTGAGATTATTCTCTATTATTTTTATCACTTTGGGTTTTCACATAAAAATCTTCTCTCTCTCTCTCTCTCTCTCTCTCTCTCTCTCTCTCTCTCTCTCTCTCTCTCTCACTCATGTGGTGCATGTTATTGTTTCAATTTTATTGCATATCTTGAATGTGTGATTAAGTGGTTAAAGTAATCAAATTGGATTAAGTAAAATATATATAATATACTGATTCACCACCCACCCCTCTTAGTATATTTTATACTTAATAATTGGTATCAGAGTAGGTTCTTTTTGAAAAAAATCTATAGCTTGAAGGTAGATTAGGGAAAGCATAATGGCTAGATCACATGAAGGTCTTTTTAAAAATAAGGAACCTTTGTTTTATGGGATAAATTATGTTTTTTTTTAGCATAAATATGAGGACTTATTTGATGGCTCTTGGATTTGACATTTGGCAAGTAATGGTGGAGGAATATGAAGATCCATAGACACTTGTAACTACTCTAGAAAAAAAGAAGGAAAGTGAAAATAATACTAAAGATTTAAGTATTATTTTATATGGTTTATGTGAATCAAAATTTAATAAAGTTATGCAATGTAAATCTTCTCATGAAACTTGGATAAAACTTAAGAATATTTACAAAGGTGATGGAAAGGTTCAACAAGCTAAGCTTCAGACTTTCATAAGATATTTTGAGAGTTTGAAGATGGAAAGAAAGAAAATATAGCAAGTTACCTTTAGTGGGTTGATCAAATAATTAATTAGATTCAAAGTCTTGGAGAAAAGTTAGAAGAATCAATCATGGTACAAAAAGTTTTGAGATTTCTACCATTGAGCTATGATGCAAAAGTTTTGACAATTGAAGAGACGAAGAATTTATCCAAACTAAAGATGGATGAGCTACATGTTATTCTTACAGCATATGAAATGTAGACCGAATAAGAGAAAACCTCAAAGAGAGAAGTTACTTTTAAGACATCAAAGAAAGAGAAGGCTAAGATTCAAGAATCAAGTGATAGTTCTAGTGATGATAAAGATGACAATGGATCTCTATTCATATGAAAGCCAAAAAAAGCATAGGTAAATATAGAAGAAAATTACTTTTTAAATATTTTAATTGTAGAAAGATTGGACATTTTGTAGCTAAATGCCTGGATAAGGGTAATGGTGACAATGAAGAAGGAAATTCTACATATAAAAAGAATTTTAAAAAAAAAATCAAGAAGGCATTTGAGAAGAAGAGTTTGTATTCTAAAGATCCTAGCTCAGTCGAAGATAGTGGAGTCAGTGACTCAGAAGAAGAAGAGATTATATTTATGGTCATACATGAATATGCCTCTACAAGAAAAACTACAAATGATAAAAAAGAAGAATAGAATGAAGCTAAATTAAATTTAGAAGGAGAACTCATTTGTGCCTTAGAAGAATTAAAATCTCTTGAGAAGAAGAATTGAAGATTGAAGCTCCAAATCGAGAAAAATAAAAAGGAGTCAAAGGAAATATTCAAAGATCTATAAACACACTTTGAAGAAGCCAAGAAGAATGAAAAATATCTAACAACACAGTTGAAAAAATTAAGTGAAGAGTGTGAAAGGTATGTTATTGAAATTGCTTCTTTAAAAGCAGATCTTGAAAAAATAAATAAAGCAATCAATGATAGAGCAACCAATGATTCAAAATTTGAGAATAACACTAATATGTTGAATAAAATATTAGAAAGTCAAAGATCATAGTCAGATAAAATAGGTATCATATTTGAAAAAGAGAAAGAGGAGGCCACTAATTTCATAGATAAGGTTAACATAAAAAAAAGAAAGAGCTATGTTGAAGCTCTTACAAAAGAAGAAATAAAAAGGGAAGAAGTTAAGAATATAGAGGACATCTCAAATAAAGAAATATAGAAGGAATAGAGCTATAAAATGAAATTAGGTTAGAGATACACAAATAGGTCCTATTTTTATGCTTACTATTTTTATTATAATAGATATGGTCATAAGAAAATAGAATGTTGAAAAATGGCTAACAATTTCAGACATATGGAGAAAAAAACTCATACGGAGTCAATCAAAAGCCACAAATTTTTTGCTCCTCTATCAAGATTTAATGAAGAGGCCATAATATGTTACAAATGTAATAACTTTGGACACATAACCTGGTACTGTAGAAGTATTTTTGAATCAGTCAAGAAGGACCAGAGTTTAAAGGCTTCATTCATTAAGAAGAAAGTTCATATAAGTTCATGGTATAAGAAATAACTTAAAAAATATATGTTGGTAAAGACTGTTTTACATGCAAAAAATAAAGAAAATCCATGGTTCATAGATAGCTATGATAGGAGACAAGAATAAGTTCATAACCTTGAAGAAGATCAATGTTTACATAGTGAAATTTGGAGATAATACTATTGCCAAAATTGTTAGAAAATGTACACTAAAATTAGATAATGGTAGAACTAAAAAAAAAAAAAAAAATTGTATGTAGAAGATCTTAGGAATAATCTTTTAAGTGTAAGTCAAATGTGTGATTAGGGGCACAAACTAAATTTTTATCTAAAAGGTTGTAAAATTAAGAAAAAGATTTAGATGTGTTGGTTGTAGATGTTCAGAGAATAAGAAATAATTTGTATATGTTATTAGACATCAAAGTTTAAAGATGTTGTTTGAGTCAAATTGAAGAAAGTTGACTGTGACATAGGAGAATGGAACACATAAATTTTGACAATCTTGTCAACATCAATAAGAAGTAAGTAGCCAATTTTGTTTCAAAGATTACAAAGCCATCCAACATGCTTTGTGAACCGTCTTAGTATAGGAAGCAAGCTAAAAGGTGATTCAAAACAAAAGAATACTCAACCACTCAGATGTTAAATCTTATTCACATTGATTTGTGTGGACCTATGAGAAATCAAATTACTCAAGGTGAAAAATATTTCATGTTTCTTATTGATGATTTTTCACATATGACTTAGGTAATGTTTTTAAATAAATAATCTAAAGCTTTCAAACATTTCAAAGCATTAGTTGAGAATAAAACTAGTTTGAATATTAAGTGCCTAAGATCAAATCAAGGAAGAGAATTCATGTTAGATAAACTTATTGATTTTTGTGAAGACCATGGAATAAAAAGACATTACTTAGTAGTGATAACTCCATAGCAAAATGGAGTAGTTGAACAAAGAAATAGAATAGTTCAAGAGATGGTGAGGATAATGCTAAATGAATCCAAGATACTAGATAAATATTAGAGAGAGGTAGTTGTTATAATAGTACATATCCAAAATAGAGTATTATTAAGAGTCAATAGTGACAAGACTCCTTATGAGCTATTGAAAGACAAACTAGCTACAGTTGATTATTTCAAAGTTTTTGATAGCAGATGCTTTATAAAGCAAATCAATGAAAAACTAGGTAAGTCTGAATCTAGAGCAGATAAAAGTATATTTCATAGTTATTCATTCAAAATTAAAGATTATAAATGTTATAAAAAAAGAACCAAAAAAATATTTGAAAGTGTAAGTGTTAGGATAGAAGAAGATGGAGCACAAAGAATCCATGATCCAATAGACATTCTTGAAATCATTGAAGAGGAAGATTTTGAAGAATTAGATGAAGATGAGAAGAAGGAGAAAAATGACACCAAAACCCCATCCAAATATATCTAGATGAATCATAATGAAAATGACATCATTAGGAATATAAATGAAGGAATTCACACCAGAAGACTGATGGTAAGTGAATATGAGCAAGTTAATTTCTCTTTGTTATCCAAAATTCAGCCTAGAACATTTTCAAAAGCTAGACATAATAAATATTAGGCTAAAGTAATGGATGAAGAATTAAATAAAATATAAAATAATGATACTTGGGAATTAGTACCTAGATAAAAATATCACAATATGATAGGAAAAAAATGGGTTTACAAAAATAAGTTGAATGAAAATGGAGAAGTAACCAGGGATGAAGCAAGATTAGTATGTAAGAGATATGCTCAGATTGAGGGAATAGATTTTGAAGAAAATTTTGCACCAGGCTAAAGGATATAAAAATATTTCTTGTATATGTAGTGTTTAAAATTTTTAAAGTGTTTCAGATGGATGTCAAATATGCCTTCCTAAATGAGAATCTAGAAGAAGTCTACATTGAGCAGCTTAAGGTATTTATTCTCTAAAATATTAGTAGCTATATATACAGATTAAAGAAAGCACTATATGGATTTAAACAAGCTTCTAGATCTTGGTATACAAGACTTAATAATTACCTATAGGATCAATAATTTAAGAGAGTATTTATTGATAGTAATCTCTATATCAAAATAGAAGGTGAGCATTAGTTGATTGTTTTGGTATATGTTGATGACATCATTTTTAGAAGAAAAATTGAAAAGATGAAAACAAAATTTGAGATGTATATGCTTGAAAAATTATAATTTTTCTTAGGATTGTAAATATTTCATCAAATAAAGAAATTTTCATATCTTAAAGTAAATATGCCAAGGAAATGTTAAAGAAATTTGGTTTTGAGGATTGTGCACAAGTTGACACACCAATGAGTATAGGAAATAAGGTAAGGATGAAGATTTATTTATTGTAAACAAATATTTGTATAGATCTATGGTTGGTAGTCTTTTATATTTGATAGCATTGAGGCTAGACATCATATATGTAGTAGGTATGGTTATAAGATATCAGATAACTTCAAAAGATAATCATGTTTATTTGGTGAAAATAATATTTAAATATATCAAGGGGACTTTGGATTATGGATTTTAGTATCTCATGGGAAGAGATTTCACTTTGATTACTTATAAATACTTATATTGGGTAGGTTATTTGGATGATAGGAAGAGTGTAAGTGGAGGAGATTTCTTCCTCAGTAATAGCTTAGTATCATGGCTAAGAAAAAAACATAATTTAGTATCACTTTCTATAGCTAAATTAGAATATATTGCATTAGTATTGTTTTGTACTCAAGTTCTTTGGATGAAGAAAACTTTAGAAGATATAGAAGTAAAATATGATGACCTTATTTCTATTTTTTGTTACAACACAAGTGCTATTAATATTTATAATAATCTAATGATGCATTTAAGAACAAAACATATTCTTATCAGATATCACTTCTTGAGAGAGAAAGTTGAAAATTAGCAAGTTAAGATGGATTATATAAGTAATATAGAATATAATGTAGATATTTTCATAGAGGCACTACCGAAAGACACATTTGAGTATCTACAAGATAAGTTGGGAGTAATTTCTTGTACTTCCTACCATTGAAGATTAACATCAGTTGAGGGAGAGCTAAGTGTTAGCTCTAGAATAGTCCCTTTGCCATTGATGTCAAAGGGGGAAAAGAATAAAAATAGATACAAGTGTAGAAACAAGTGAAAAAATAGGTAGAGGGAATATGTATAGGTTAACAAAATAAGGGGCAGTTATTGTATGTTTTTTATATAGTAGTTTGTGTAGGTTAGCATGTGTAGTGTAGGTTTTAGGATATGGTAGTTTTAATTTGAGGTTGCCATCAATGAAAAAGGGGGAGATTGTTGGAAATTTTATTTGATGTCAAAGGTCTTGCATTATTACTGATAAAAGCCCCATAATATTTAATGGTGTTTTTAATATTCATATCTTGTCTAATGTGTGTTGATATTTATTTTATATTAAAAAATATATTTTTGGTTGCATAAAATTCAAAAGAGGGCCCATGGAGAATTCAAGGAGTCATGGGGTAAAGACAAAAGAGGAATGAGATGCATTTTCTTATGAAAAGTCATCTTAAGTAATTTCAAGAGTCACCAAGTGAAGATAAAAGAGGGTATGACATATTTTTCTATGAAGAGTCATCTTAAGAAATTTGAAAGGTCACAAAGATAAAGACAAAAGAGGAAAGAATGTATTTGCTTATGAAGGGTCATGCAAGTTTGGCACCATTTTCTATGAGGATTGAAGGGTCACAAAGGGTGAATTCCAAAGTTTAATTAAAAAGATATAAATAAAGGCTTTAGAAGCCATTTGTAATATGTAAGAGAGTAAATGGTTTTGTAATTATTTTATATAAAAAAAGAAGAGAGAATAGTAAGAGATGTTGTAGAGTTATATCACTTGTTGAGTAAGAAACATTGAGAGATAGTTGTGTTTTATACATAAGATGGGTTGGTGCTCCTATGGGTTGGTCCTCACAAATATTTACAAGGGGTTGGTGTTCCTATGGGTTGGTACTCACAAATAGTTTTTGTGTTGGTGCTTAGAAAAAGGTTTGGTGCTCCTAAAAGTTGGTGCTTGAAAAATTTGTAATTTGAGTTGGTGCTCATTCATATACTTGAGGTTTTTCTCTGTGGTTTTTTCTAGTTTAGGTTTCTACATAAAAATCCTCTCTCTCTCTCTCTCTCTCTCTCTCTCTCTCTGTGTGTGTGGTGTATGTTATTGTTTCAGTTTTATTGCATTTCTTGAATGTGTGATTAAGTAGTTAAAGAAATGAAATAAAATTAATTAAAAGATATATAATATAGTGATTCACCCCCTCTCTTAGTATATTTTGTGTTTAAAAATTGGTATCAGAGCATGTTCCTTTTAAAAAACTTTTATAGCTTAAATGTAGATCAGGGAAAGCACAATGGCCAGATCACATGAAGGTTTTTCTACAAAAAAGACACCTTTGTTTGATTAGATAAATTATGTTTTTTGGAGAATAATGATGATGAATTATTTGATGGCTCTTAGATTTGACATTTGGTAAGTAGTGGTGGAGGAATATGAAGAGCCATAGACACTTGTAACTACTCTAGCAAAAAAGAAGGCAAGTGAAAATAATACTAAATATTTAAATGTTATTTTATGTGGTTTATGTGAATCATAATTTATTAAAATTATACAATGTCAATCTGCTCATGAAACTTAGGTAAAGCTTGAGATTATTTACAAAGGTGATGGAAAGGTTCAACAAGCTAAGCTTCAGACTTTCATAACATAGTTTGAGAGTTTGAAGATGGAAAAGAAAGAAAATATAATGAGTTACCTTTTGTAGGTTGATCAAATAGTTAATTAGATTCAAGGTCTTAGAGAAAAGTTATAAGAATCAATCATGTTACAAAAAAGTTTGAGATCTCTACCATTGAGATATGATGCAAAAGTTTCAATAATTAAAGAGATGAAAAATTTATCCAAACTAAAGATGGATGAGCTACATGTATTATTATGGCATATGAGATGTGGACCAAATAAGAAAAACCCTCAAAGAGAGAAGCTAATTTCAAGACATCAAAGAAAGAGAAGGCTAAGATTCATGAATCAAGTGACAGTTCTAGCAAAGATGAAGATGACAATGGAGATCTATTCATTTTCAATTCAAAAAAGAGAATAAGTAAATATCAAGAAAAAATAACTTTTAAATGTTTTAATTATGGAAAGATTGGACATTTTATAGGTAAGTGCCCAAAAACGAGTAATGGTGACAATAAATAAGGAAAGTCTACATATAAGAATAATTTCATAGGAAAATTTAAGAAGGGATTCGAGAAGAAGAGTCTGTATTTTAAATATCCTAGCTCAGCTGAAGATAGTGGAGTCAATGACCTAGAAGAAGAAAAGATTCTATTCATGGCCATACATGAAAATGCCTCCAAAAGAAAAAGTATAGATGATCAAGCAGTAGAAAAAGATGAAGCTAAAGTTAATCTAGAAATAGAACTCATTTGTGCCTTAAAAGAGTTAAAATCTCTTAAGAAGAAGAATTGAATATTGAAGCTCTAGATCACGAAAAATGAAAAAGAGTCAAAGGAAACAATTAAAGATATACAAACATACTTTGAAGAAGCCAAAAAGAATGAAAAAGATATAATGGCATAATTATAAAATGTAAGTAAAGAATGTGAAAGGTGTGTTATTGAAATTATGTCTTTAAAAATAGATCTTGAGAAAACAAATTAAGCAATCAATGATAGAGCATCCAATGATTCAAAATTTGAGAGTAGCATTAATATGTTGAATAAGATATTATAAAGTCAAAGATTATTGCCAAATAAAATGTGTATTAGATTTGAAAAAGATAAAGGGGAGGCCACTACTTTCATAGAAAAGGTTAACATAGAAAAAGGAAATAGCTATGTTGAAGCTCTTATAAAAGAGGAAATAAAAAGGAAAGAAGTTAAGAATATAAAGGACATCTCAAATAAATAAGGTTGGAAGGAAAAAAGCTATAAAAGGCAATTAGATCAGAGATACACATATTAAGTCCTATTTTTATGGTTACTATTTTTATTGTAATGGATATAGTCATAAGAAAATAGAATGTCAAAAAAGGGATAACAATTATAAAAATAAGGAGAAGAAAACTCATGCAGATTCAAACAGAAACTACAACTCTTTTGCTCCTCTATAAAGCTTTAATTAAGAGGCCATAATATGTTACAAGTGAAACAACTTTGGCCACATAGCCTGATATTGTAGAATCATGTTTGAGTCAATCAAGAAAGACCTGAGTTTTAAGGCTCCATTTATTAAGAAGAAATTTTAGATAGGTTCATGGTAGAAGAAACAACCTAAAAAATCTATGTTGGTACAAATAGCTTTGCATGAAATAAATGAAGAAAATACATGGTTCATTGATAGTGGATGTTTGAGAAACATGATAGGAGACAAGAGCAAGTTCATAAATTTAAATAATATTAATGGTGACATAAGGAAATTTGGAGATAACAGTACTGTCAAAATTTCCAAGAAAGGTACAGTAAGTTTGGATAATGGTATAACTAAAATTGAAAATGTTTTATATGTAAAAGGTCTTAAGTGTTGTCCCCCAAAAAATGTCACTCATTTTTAGGACAACATATAAGTTATTTTGGTCTTGCAAAGACCAAAATATCTCTTCTCATTTTAAAAAATTGTTCTAAGCTTTCAAAATTGGGAATTATTCAAGCCTTTTCAGTCAAAGGACTAATGGTTCAATAGGTTCAAAGGCTTTTTTACAAGGAGGTTCAATTAAAAGAATCAGTTTTCAACACTTGGTCATTTTCAAGATTGGTTCAGTACCTTGCTTCAATCAAAAAATGTTCATCGGCAAGCATCGAAGCAAGGATCCAACCATCGAACCATTGAACCTTGAACCATTTTGGTTCAATGGGTTTAACAAGTTCAAAGGTTCAACATCATCGGTAAGAGTTAAGCACTTCATCAAGGTTCAATGGGTTTAAGGTTCAATAAGTTCAACACATTTGGTTCAACGAAGATCAAAAAGACTTAGCCAAAACAAAGACATTAAACCATTGAACCGTTGAACCAAAGTTGGTTCAATCAGTTGGTTCAAAGCAAAGGTTCAAAGGTTCAACGTAGTTTAGAAACTATTTAAAATGGTCAAGACTTAGCTGAAATAAAGACATTAAACCGTTGAACTGTTGAATCAAAGTTGGTTCAATTGGTTGGTTCAATCAAAATGGTTCAAAAGAGTGCCTTGAAAAGATTGAGTCAAGTAAAAGCTACCACATGTCATTTGCTGAGCCCCATTACACTTTGTTTCTAGTCACAATGAAAGATGCCACCTATCCCTGCTGAAGCTTGTTGAGAGCCTCCAAGTGTCAATATCCACAATCTCTTCCCTTAGCTTCACTATTTCGAGTAAATACCATGGTGGGCTCAGGGATGAGTGGCTAAATGAAGTGGAATGTGCCAAGTGTTTACATCCACATGAATAACAAATGTATTCAGATTGTGCCACGTCTCCCTTGCAGAAATTAGTAGAGGCTAACAAGTGGCATCATTTGCATGAATCCAAATGAGTTCCACATATTTCTATAGTGTTTCTAAAATGTGATGGATGCTACCACATGTCCTTCGTCAAAATCATAGCAGATGTTTCCATGTGTCATCCTCCACAAGATTCTCAAAAGGCAAGTAGAAGCTACCACCTTTTCCATTGTAACTATATAAAGAGTGACACATGTCTGCATCCATGATTCTAAATTTCTAATAGGCTTCAAAGCCTCTATCAATAAATGTTTCTCAAAAAAGCTAAAAAATGTGCCATGTGTCCCTTATAAAAGTTTGGTAGACGCTGACAAGTGTCGATCTTTGCAATTTCTCCCTCCTACTTCTGGTTTTCATAAAGATTGTGGTGGACCCCCAGTGAGCTGCTAAAGAAAGTGAAACGCACCATGTGTCATCATCCACCTGACTCTCCAAAGACAAGTGGAATCTACCACCTATTCATTTATAACTCCATAGAGAGTGACACATGTCTATGTTTGAACTTAGATCAAGTTTATAATCTTCTCCTAAGTATTTTTTAGAGCACAACAGAAACTGCCATGTGTCATCTTCTGCCATACTCATAAAATATGTTTCTAAAGCCTCTAATAGCAGTGGAAGCTATCATGTGTCCTCACCTGATTCTAAGTGGATGTTGCCATGTGTCAATTTTTCAACAAAAAGTGACCAAAGAATAGAGAGGCAATTTAAGGACCTAATTCAATAGCCAAAAAGGGAGGAACGATGAAGAAAAGAACTAGAAATATCCATGCATGAGATATTTTTCAAATGATGGCAGATTTGAGGATGAAAAATTGGTGGAAATGAAGTGTTTGTTGATTTTTGCAGACTTAAGTGTGAGAGCCCTAATTGCTATGAAGCAGAGGAAACAATACTAAAGATCTGGAGTGTCAACACAGTGTTTAGATCTGATAGACCTCTTGAACTTAGAAACGTGGATGCAAATTTTTTGAGCTTTTAAAAGACACAGCTTTTTTGGGAATAAAGGGAAAGTGAACAATGGTGCAATCAAGAGAGAAAACTAAGAGAATCATCTAGTTCCAGGAGATGACAATCAAGTTAAGATATAAAACTGAAAGTGCATTCAAAACATTGCATGCATAGCAAGCGCTGTTCCATGGGATAAACATGCCAAACCTCTCTCAACCTTTATATATTATAATCTCTCTAATTATTATGAGGATCTTTTTCTGCCATAGAAGTAAAAACTCTACCCAAATTGAAAGGCATCTACTGAGAATTTGAGCTCAGATTGTTAATCATTTTTTTTCATTTGAATAAGAAAGCAAGTGACCTTTTCAGACTTTGTGCTGGAAATAGCCTATGTTATTTAGGGAATTATTTTTATGTCTATTTCCTAGAAGCATTCTTATTTATTTGATCTAACAAGTAGAATTAACAAAAGTGGTTAGGAAGGTGTCTTGAAGATCAACTATGGAATGACTTTGTGCCCCCAAAAGTACCTTCAATGTGTTTGTATTTTCTTTCTCCTATGTAAACAACCTTGGGATGACTTTGTGCCCCCATTATTCTTCATATCTTATTCTTGAGCAATCCGAGTGGAGACTTTGTGTTGCACCTTGATTTGCTGGTTATTACATCTTTTACTACATTTTGCTATTACTACTTAGAGTACTCTTGTGGATTGCTAAATAGTAATTCTGAAAGAAGAGTGCTTTCTGTCATTTTCCTTGAGTTTCTCCTTTGATCTGAACACATCATCTCTGAAGAAAGAGAGATGGATGATTTGTCTTACCCTTGAGAACTATTTTATATATATATATATATATATATATATATATATATATATATATATATATAACATACCTATAAGGAACCTCCCCTTGATGAGAGGAGAGATCAGTCCCCTTTTGATTTGGTAAACCTACACATTTGGAAAGTGAACAATGGTGCAATCAAGAGAGAAAACTAAGAGAATCATCTAGTTCCAGGAGATGACAATCGAGTTAAGATATAAAACTGAAAGTGCATTCAAAGCATTGCATGCATAGCATGCGCTGTTCCATGGGATAAACATGCCAAACCTCTCTCAACCTTTATATATTATAATCTCTCTAATTATCATGAGGATCTTTTTCTGCCATAGAAGTAAAAACTCTACCCAAATTGAAAGGCATCTACTGAGAATTTGAGCTCAGATTGTTAATCATTTTTTTTCATTTGAATAAGAAAGCAAGTGACCTTTTCAGACTTTGTGCTGGAAATAGCCTATGTTATTTAGGGAATTATTTGTATGTCTATTTCCTAGAAGCATTCTTATTTATTTGATCTAACAAGTAGAATTAGCAAAAGTGGTTAGGAAGGTGTCTTGAAGATCAACTATGGAATGACTTTGTGCCCCCACAAGTACCTTCAATGTGTTTGTATTTTCTTTCTCCTATGTAAACAACCTTGGGATGACTTTGTGCCCCCATTATTCTTCATATCTTATTCTTGAGCAATCCAAGTGGAGACTTTGTGTTGCACCTTGATTTGTTGGTTATTACATCTTTTACTACATTTTGCTATTACTACTTAGAGTACTCTTGTGGATTGCTAAATAGTAATTCTGAAAGAAGAGTGCTTTCTGTCATTTTCCTTGAGTTTCTCCTTTGATCTGAACACATCATCTCTGAAGAAAGAGAGATGGATGATTTGTCTTACCCTTGAGAACTATTATATTTATATATATATATATATATATATATAACATACCTATAAGGAACCTCCCCTTGATGAGAGGAGAGATCAGTCCCCTTTTGATTTGGTAAACCTACACATTTGGAAAGTGAACAATGGTGCAATCAAGAGAGAAAACTAAGAGAATCATCTAGTTCCAGGAGATGACAATCGAGTTAAGATATAAAACTGAAAGTGCATTCAAAGCATTGCATGCATAGCATGCATTGTTCCATGGGATAAACATGCCAAACCTCTCTCAACCTTTATATATTATAATCTCTCTAATTATTATGAGGATCTTTTTCTGCCATAGAAGTAAAAACTCTACCCAAATTGAAAGGCATCTACTGAGAATTTGAGCTCAGATTGTTAATCATTTTTTTTCATTTGAATAAGAAAGCAAGTGACCTTTTCAGACTTTGTGCTGGAAATAGCCTATGTTATTTAGGGAATTATTTGTATGTATATTTCCTAGAAGCATTCTTATTTATTTGATCTAACAAGTAGAATTAGCAAAAGTGGTTAGGAAGGTGTCTTGAAGATCAACTATGGAATGACTTTGTGCACCCACAAGTACCTTCAATGTGTTTGTATTTTCTTTCTCCTGTGTAAACAACCTTGGGATGACTTTGTGCCCCCATTATTCTTCGTATCTTATTCTTGAGCAATCCAAGTGGAGACTTTGTGTTGCACCTTGATTTGCTGGTTATTACATCTTTTACTACATTTTTTTATTACTACTTAGAGTACTCTTGTGGATTGCTAAATAGTAATTCTGAAAGAAGAGTGCTTTCTGTCATTTTCCTTGAGTTTCTCCTTTGATCTGAACACATCATCTCTGAAGAAAGAGAGATGGATGATTTGTCTTACCCTTGAGAACTATTATATTTATATATATATATATATATATATATATATATATATATATATATATATATATATACATACCTATAAGGAACCTCCCCTTGATGAGAGGAGAGATCAGTCCCCTTTTGATTTGGTAAACCTACACATTTGGATGACTAATCTTCCTGCTTTGGCTGATCAGACCTATTTTGTTTATCAGTATGCTAATCAACAATATATTCAACCAATAGTTTTTGGTGACTCTACTGGGGATCAAATGCGCAGTTTGAAGCCTCAAGTTTCAAGCTGAAGTAGGACCTATTTTTTCCTATTTTTTTCTATAATCTGGAAACTTCACGCTATACCAAAAGCTAGAAAGCCCAAGGTGTTGTTGACCCTATTTTTGAGTTGGTGAAACAAAGCAATTTTGAGTTGCTTCCTCCACAACCTCACCTTCAACGAACTAGGAGTCTTCCTCCTACCAACACCAGGTTACCAACACAAGGCAGAGCTACTTTTTATGCTATTAGCAAAACTTTGCCTATACATACACCACATAGATTTGTTATCCCTACATTCAATAATCCACTCATGGCAGTTTAAGGCCCCTAGGATAATTCTTTTGGCCCACTCAATCTTACTCCACCCCTACATGAGCTTCCACATAGTTCAAGGAATAATTTCCCCAAATTCTTTGGTGATGGAAAGGTTTACCCTAATGAACACATTACAGCCTTCAACATAGCCTGCAGTGTGATAGGCATGGAATTTGAGGACGTGGCAGTTAGATTATTCATGGAGATGTTACAAGGTACTATTGCAAATTGGTTCTACCATCTGTAGGCTAGATCAGTGACTAACTGGGACACACTCAAAGCTAAGTTTGAAGCCAAATTCAAACCTATAAAAGATACACATGCCCTTTTGGCCTAGCTCACATAAATGAAGAAGGAACCTCATGAACCAATGATGGATTTCATCACCAAATTTGATAAGTTGAGGAATAGGATCCCTGTAATCACTCAGCTGACCCCCAAAAACCTCAAGTGCTTCTTCATCAACTCACAACTACCTAAAGTGAGTTTTCTACTAAGACATGCTGGCCAAATAGACCTTACTGGAGCTCAAGACTTGGGTAATGAGGTAGAAGATGACCTTATCTTGGCTGGAAAGATAAGGAGAGATCCAAATAGAGGTATATCTTCTTCATCTTTTGATTACTCATCTACAGCCACTACTTATCTCATGGTGTAGAAGCTGGTGAATGAATTACTAGCTCTCAGAAGACAAATGGCCCAAGGGATGTCATCTACTCTTGCATACAGAGATATCTCAAAGAAGACATTCTAGAATTAGACATACCAAGGCAATGCTACCAAGGGTCAAGGGAAGCTTAATCATCTTCCTCCCCTATAGAGGAACCTTGCCATTGAAGCACCTCCAACCAACTCAGCAATTGGATATCTTGAAGCTAACTCAAGTTTCTCATTCTAGCCTGAGTTGAACCCTAAAGATGATGCTAATCTCTTCACTGAGGAAGAAGAAGAATTAGTTGGTGACTCTAACATTGGTTTTTTGAACTATCAAGATGAACCTAGAAGTGAAGGTAATGCAACAGAGGGATCATATGTTGTGTTCACCTAGTCTAAAAATCAATCAGCTTAAGAAGTTGATAAAGAGAAGATGGAAGAGTGACCTCAACTAGTAATCTCAATTGTTAAGCATGGAAGTACTCTACCCTTCTAGCCAAAAGATCTGATGACTATAAGAAAGGTGAGTATACCAAATACCCTTGCACCTTCTACTTCAAATCCATAGTCAAGTTCTTGGTGAGTACACTAAGAATCAAAAGGATGAGCTCCCATCCTCTATTCCTAGCTCATTTTAGATGTTTGACATTATTGATCATATAAAGAAAGCCAAAGTTCAAATGTCTAAATTTGAATTCCTATAGTCCAATCCTGATCAGTTGGATAAATTGGTTCAATGTGTGAAGAACCAAAACATCCCAGCAAGACAAGAAGCTAAGAAAGCAACTCACGATCCCCCGAGGAACATATCTATCCCAAACATTCTTGTCATTGCTCCTCCTACTGCTCTTGAGAAAATAGAGCCTTTCTATGTATCCCTGTTAATAAATGGATATCAGCTAAATAATTGTATCATTGATTCTAGAGCTTCAGACAATGTCATGCCTACCAAAGTGGCTAAATCCCTTAGCCTTACATTGACCAAGACATTTGGTAGATGTTTTTCCATGGAAAACAAGTAAGTACCATTACTAGGGCAAATTAAGGATGCCCAATTTGTATTTTCAGCATTCCCAGACAAAAGAATCAAGATGACTGTCTTGGTGGCCGATGTCCCAGCATCTTATGGCATCCTTCTTATCTGGAATTTCTATAATGATGTTGGTGGTGAATTAAACATGGACTTGTCTAAGGCAAGAATCCCAGTCAAATGCATCATGAAAAGATTTCTTCATAAAAAGGAAATAAAATATGTAGTCACCCAATCATCAGCACCTGAAGCTCAAATTTTGTTTGAATCTTCAGGCATGGGTAACTGCTTTCTATCCACTAAAGAAGTTCATGAAATGCTTGTTGAAGCTCTCAAAGGTGATGACCTGAAGGTTAGTTTAGCTAGAACTATGGAAGAATCTTCACCTCTAAATGAGGAAGAATCTAAAGGAAAATCAGTGTCTAATGAGGTATAGATCCTTGAATTCGATGGTAGATGTTCCTCTACTGGTTCAAGAGCCAGGGTTGTGTTGATATCTCTACAAGGAGATATATTTCCTTCATCCTACAAGTTGTGATTCAGTAACACTAATTACATAGCTGAGTATGAATCCCTATTTCTTAGATTAAAGGCTACTCAGGATAAAGGTATCAAGCTTCTTCATGCTAAAGGAGACAATGAACTGGTGGTTTGTTAGGTAAGAAACCTATATCAGACCAAAAAAGAGAAATTGTGCCATTACCGCAATCTAGTTTGGGACCAAATTGAAAACTTTGATGCTTTCAACATCTCTACAGTCCCCAAAGAATTCAATGATAGAGCTGACACTTTGGCTATCTTAGGCACCCTTTTGGTTCCCCACTCAGACTTCAAAGGAGACATGTACACTATTGAATTGGTCTCTCAACCAAGTGTACCTAATAATGCCAGTCATTGGTAGGTGTTTAAAAATGACAACCAAATCATTGTTTTCCTAGAGCAAAAAGATAGTTTTGAATGGTTTCATTTTGAAGGCAGTGAACCTCAAGAGCCTGAACTAACCCTTAAATCAAGTTCAAGCATGGATGGAGAGTTCATGCAACTTAAAGGGAATAAGATTCCTAAAGGCCTGGTCTTCCTTGAGAAACTATTTGATAAGTATGACAAATTCATCAAATAGTAGCAAACGGAGGCAAGCTCCTCTCAGGGGTTTGATCAAGTAAATTTGGGTACCAAGGAAGACCCCAAGATGGTAAACATTGGGAAGTGCTACACTCCTGAGGAAAGATTCAAGTTCACTTCTCTATTCAAATAGTAAATGGACATTTTAGCATACTCTTATGATGACTTGAAGTCACTCAGGCCTGATGAAATTTGACATGACATCCCTCTAAAGGCTAACTCAGTGCCTTACAAGCAAAAACCCAGGAAATACAATCCAAAGATGTTAGGTACTATTCTGTTTGAGATACAAAAGATGTTAAATGCTAAGATCATTTTCCCAATCCATCATTCCACATGGATTGCAAACATAGTGCATGTGAAGAAGAAGAATGGCAAAATTCACCTTTATGTGGATTTTAGGAATTTAAATCAGTCATCCTTAAAGGATAATTATCCTTTGCCAATCATGGATCAAGTGCTTCAGACAATGACTAGTTTAGAGATGTTATCAATGCTAGATAGTTTCTCAGAATACAATTAAGTTGAAGTTGCTAAAGCAGACCAGCATAAAACTATGTTCACCACACCTTGGGGCACCTTCACCTATAAGAGAATGCCTTTTGGCTTGATAAACGCTGGTGCCACCTTTTAGAGAGCAATGGACCTCACTTTCAAGGATGAGATGGGAAATTTCATTATAGTTTATCTTGATGACTTGACTATTTTCTCTAAGCATCGCCTATATCATGTGCGCCACTTATAATAAGTGCTGGAATGCTGCCATCAGAATGGCATTTCCTTGAACCCCAAGAAGTCAATTTTTGGAGTAACAGAGGGAAAACTTCTCAATAACATTGTGTCCAAAGAAGGCATAAAAATTGACCCAGACAGAGTCAAGTCTATCCAAGAGCTTACCTTGCCTACAAGTAAGACTGTTATTCACTCTTTCTTTGGAAAGGTGAATTTTTTATGAAGGTTCATCCTTAAATTTGTTGAGAAGACTAGACATATTGTAAACATGATGAAGGGAAAGCCCACCTTCAGCTAGACTAATGAAGGCAAGTCAGCATTTAAAGATATCAAGACTTCTATTGCTCACACCCCAATATGGTTTGTCCAGACTATAACAAAGAGTTCACCATATACAATTATGCTTCAAACACACACTTTCAGGGATTCTAGTTCAACAAAATGAAGAAGGTATGGAGTCCCCCATTTCCTTCATGAGTTGTCCTCTTAAAGCTCATGAACTAAAGTACTCGAATATGGAAAAACATGCTTATGCAGTGGTGAAGGCAATAAAGCATTTCCACTTCTACATCTTGAATTCACATACTACTACCTTGGTTCTTGACACAACAGTCAAATCCATACTAACTCAGCAAGAGTTTGGGATGAAAAGAGGAAATTGGGTTGCAAAAATTTAGGAGTTTGATCTGCTCATCAAACCAATAAAGATGGTTCGAGGAAAAGGCTTATGAAAATTAATCGCTGACAACAAGCCAGAGATAACATAGCATCAAAAATTAGAAGAAGTAGAAGTGCCAACAGTCCTCTTTATCTCTACCACTGATGAGTGGTATTCAGGTATTGCTCATTTCCTTACTTATGGTGAATGTCTTGCTCACCTATCTTATAAAGAGAGAAGGACTATCAAGTTGAAAGTGACAAATTTCATCCTTTGGGACAATGGCCTCTATAAGAGGGGCCTTGATGGAGTGTTCCTTCGCTATGTGGACAAGGAGAAACAAAGCCAAATTTTGAGATCCTTCCACAATCAAGCCTATGGGGGACATTTTTTTGCTCCTGTGACTGCCCATAAGATTCTTCATGCTAGATATTACTAGCCTACTCTTTTTCAAGATGCGTACAAATGGGTAAGGAAATGTGAACTATGTCAGCAGTTTGTTGGAAGACCCAAGTTAGCTTCCCTACTTCTCAAGCTAGCAGTCATAGAAGAACCATTTTAGCAATGGGGCCTTGATTTTATTGGTGTTGTAAACCCATCTTCAAGCATTGGACATGATTATGTGCTCACAGCCACTGACTACTTCACCAAGTGGGTGGAAGCAATTCCAACTAAGCATGCTGTTAGGATTGTGGAGCTAAAAGCTTCACTGATGCAGACATGGAGGAGGTTGCAGAATGAGTTGCTAAGTGTCAGAAGTGTTTGGCGTTGGTCTGGCCAACCAGCGTCGGCAGGGTAAGACAGGAAGGCAACCGACGTCGGTCATATATCGGCCGGCGTCGGCGACCCCCAGGCGGACAGGGACCGGCGTCGGTCGCCTGTCTAGTTCGACTGCGAGCTATCTACGGACAGTTAGCTAACGAACCAAGTGTTTGCATGAAGAGATCTAATTTTAGACTGAGAACTGCGGATCTAATTATTGTAATTAGATGTCTAATTATTGTTTGGATGAGATCTATATAATAGACTCATGGTTGTATTGGAAAAGTGTGCTTGGGAGTAAGAGAGCATAATTATAAGCTCCTTCTGTGTGTGAGGTAGAGCAATGGTGCGTTCCTCCTAGTGCCACAGTACCAGGCTTGTTGGTGCTGGATTGGAGAGCCAGCTGGGTTCTTCAAGAGTGTAGGATCTTGGTCACAGTTGCATGGCCTATATAGGAGATCTACATGATAAGTAAGATCGTTGATCTGCAGGTGTATGTGTATGCAAGGTCGAGGTTCACAGGTGAATAGAACCATTGCTTGATTTGCAGGTGTGCAAGGTCATATAGACAGCAACACAACAGGGAGCAGTATCAGGCAGGATCTACTTGGAGTACAGGTGTGTACTCGGATAGAACAAGAGGAAGGCAAGGAAGTTCCTTCCATAAGTATGGTCTGTTGAAGTGCAGGGTATTGCAGATTCATGGGAGATCTACTTGAAGTACCTTGAGTACTTGTGGAGCACGTGGAGTGCTTGTGGAGTGCGTGGAGCACTTGTGTTATGCGTGGAGCATGGGAGGTGAACACCAACTCTGTATTTGAGTCGGGTGTTGGGACCGGTGAGAGGGAGAGCTTTGGGGAGAAGATTTACTGTTCACTTGAGGTGTGGGAATCCTCTGTAAGGTGGTGGAGAAGATGTGGCATATTCTCTATTGTATTCTTTTCTGTATAAAGTGTTAATACAAGTTGTGTATTGTCTCTCATATGCTGTGTTGTTCTGAATTCTAGTTACTTGGTGAATCTGGTTATTTCCGCATATTAAGTTGTTTGAAGTTTGGTAATCAATTGTATGTTTCTGGTTTCGCATCCTGACAAGTGGGATCAGAGCATGTTTGTTGTTCTAGATTCCTGACAAGTGGTATCAGAGCCAGGTTGTAGGTTCTTAGCTCGATACCAACAAGTGGTATCAGAGCTAAGGTTGCAGGAAGCAGGTTGTGTTTTGATTACAGGGCACTCTCAGGGTTTTCTGATTGAGTGGGAGTAGAGCAACGGCAGATCAAAGTAAGCTAAGAATGGAGGAGTTGAAAAGCACAGACGGTTACTCACGGTCTGATGGAAAGAAAGAGCAGGTAAAAGAAGATTGTTGGTTGGTAACAGATCAGCATGAAGAAACTGAAGATACAGATGTTGCAGGTGTTATTGCACAGGATGTGTTTGCAGGTTTCTTGGATAAAGTTGAATCTTGGATAAAAGATTCGGTTGCCTCTTTCCATGCAGCCCCAGATAGAGGAGCTGGTAAGCCTTGCCGAAGAATTGGCAAAGGGGAAGTGAAGCTGAAATTGCAGACGGCCAACACACAGGTGTTGATGAAGGTCATGCAGGTCCCAGGTTTGGAGATATGGCTAATTTCTTCAGAAAGATTGGGTGATGAGAGATGCACAAGAACTCTCACAGCGGTAGCACTTGAATTAGCTGGTGGTAAGAAAACAGGTATACTTTATCTACTTGTTTATATTACTGATTCTTCTTCTGTTGCGGAGACGTGGCTTCGTAGGCTTGGTCACATGAGCAGGAAGGAGATGCATGTTCTTAAGCGGAAGACAGATATATTTGACAGGCTTAAGAACTGGAAAGCCTTGGTGTTCTTGGAGGAGATGGCGGACAGAGTTCAGTGGATGAGGCTGGATACATCTGAGCAGGGCAGTTTGGACATGGGTTTTGATCCAAAGGAGCTCGCAGGTAAAAAGTCATCACTCACAGGGGAACACAGGTACTGGCGTCGGTCATGAGGAACCGGCATCGAACAGACAGGTGCCGATGTCGGTCATGTGCAGACCGAAGCCGGCGATGTCGGACAGGGTAAGACCGGCGTCGGTCATGAGACCGACGTCGGCAGTATGTAAGACCGATGTCGGTCAGGAGGACCGACATCGGCAGCAGGGACACCAGCGCTGGCAGGTTGGTAGTTAGGTACAGACGCATGGAACCGACGTCGGTCGGATGCAGACTGTGGAGTGACCGAGGTCGGTCACTGTAACGAATTTTGGGTGGACAGCAAGCTGTCAAGGAGTCTCAAACACCCATACGGAGGACTGAAGGCATAAGTAGGCCCTCAAATTCGTTGTTCCTCTTCTTCATACTTGTTGCTGATTGTATAGCAGGAAGGATCCAAGAAACAGGTGTGAGCTTGGCAGGTTTATGATGCAGAACCAGACGGGTGTCTTGGTAGGTTTGCCAGCTGGATAAAAGCACAGAGACGAATGGATGCCTTAGTAGAAGAATAGAGAGAACGGATACGTGAGACGGAAGATCAGGTATATGGTCTTGTGGAGCTGCAGGACAGTGGTACAGGTTTTGATAGGTGGAGGACGAAGCATGGCTTCAGTCAATGTCAGGGTAACTACTGTGGTTTTGTCTTACCAGGGGGATGATGAGTCATGACATCATTCTGTTGCTGTATGTGGATAGTATGCTAGCTAGCAGGAGTGTACATACAGGGTTTTGCTGAGCTAAGGGTAAGGTTAGTTCAGTGGCATGTCATGAGGAGTTTGGAGTAGCGGAATTCTTTGACATGGGAGGCATGGAGATCACAGGGTGATTTTGTCTCAAGTGGGAGCTGATGTGAATCAGGTGTTGGCGAGGTTCGAGATACAGAACTGGAGCACACTAAGGGCTAGACAGGTACAGTGTCCGAAATCACATGAGGTCTGGTATAGACCTGAGTATTCCCATGCAGTGGGAGCTGTCAGAGTTAGGAGCCAATTCGGGGAAGTGGGTTCTCAAGTTTTCTGAGAGGGACCGGCAGCAGGTGTTGCTATGCAGGGTCAGGACTTCACTACAGGTGTTTTAGGTTCGGATGTGGCAAGGTACTCGGATGACAGGGGGTACATCACAGGTTGTGTGGTGTGTTGTCTTCAGGTGGGAGCTTGAAGAGAGATACAAACCAGGAAATAGATTAGACGGAGTACAGGTACAGGTACAGTGCAGCTGTTTATCTCCAAGTGGGAGATTGTTAGGATTGTGGAGCTAAAAGCTTCACTGATGCAGACATGGAGGAGGTTGCAGAATGAGTTGCTAAGTGTCAGAAGTGTTTGGCGTTGGTCTGGCCAACCGGCGTCGACAGGGTAAGACAGGAAGGCAACCGACGTCGGTCATATATCGGCCGGCGTCGGCGACCCCCAGGCGGACAGGGACCGGCGTCGGTCGCCTGTCTAGTTCGACTGCGAGCTATCTACGGACAGTTAGCTAACGAACCAAGTGTTTGCATGAAGAGATCTAATTTTAGACTGAGAGCTGCGGATCTAATTATTGTAATTAGATGTCTAATTATTGTTTGGATGAGATCTATATAATAGACTCATGGTTGTATTGGAAAAGTGTGCTTGGGAGTAAGAGAGCATAATTATAAGCTCCTTCTGTGTGTGAGGTAGAGCAATGGTGCGTTCCTCCTAGTGCCACAGTACCAGGCTTGTTGGTGCTGGATTGGAGAGCCAGCTGGGTTCTTCAAGAGTGTAGGATCTTGGTCACAGTTGCATGGCCTATATAGGAGATCTACATGATAAGTAAGATCGTTGATCTGCAGGTGTATGTGTATGCAAGGTCGAGGTTCACAGGTGAATAGAACCATTGCTTGATTTGCAGGTGTGCAAGGTCATATAGACAGCAACACAACAGGGAGCAGTATCAGGCAGGATCTACTTAGAGTACAGGTGTGTACTCGGATAGAACAAGAGGAAGGCAAGGAAGTTCCTTCCATAAGTATGGTCTGTTGAAGTGCAGGGTATTGCAGATTCATGGGAGATCTACTTGAAGTACCTTGAGTACTTGTGGAGCACGTGGAGTGCTTGTGGAGTGCGTGGAGCACTTGTGTTATGCGTGGAGCATGGGAGGTGAACACCAACTCTGTATTTGAGTCGGGTGTTGGGACCGGTGAGAGGGAGAGCTTTGGGGAGAAGATTTACTGTTCACTTGAGGTGTGGGAATCCTCTGTAAGGTGGTGGAGAAGATGTGGCATATTCTCTATTGTATTCTTTTCTGTATAAAGTGTTAATACAAGTTGTGTATTGTCTCTCATATGCTGTGTTGTTCTGAATTCTAGTTACTTGGTGAATCTGGTTATTTCCGCATATTAAGTTGTTTGAAGTTTGGTAATCAATTGTATGTTTCCGGTTTCGCATCCTGACAAGTGGGATCAGAGCATGTTTGTTGTTCTAGATTCCTGACAAGTGGTATCAGAGCCAGGTTGTAGGTTCTTAGCTCGATACCAACAAGTGGTATCAGAGCTAAGGTTGCAGGAAGCAGGTTGTGTTTTGATTACAGGGCACTCTCAGGGTTTTCTGATTGAGTGGGAGTAGAGCAACGGCAGATCAAAGTAAGCTAAGAATGGAGGAGTTGAAAAGCACAGACGGTTACTCACGGTCTGATGGAAAGAAAGAGCAGGTAAAAGAAGATTGTTGGTTGGTAACAGATCAGCATGAAGAAACTGAAGATACAGATGTTGCAGGTGTTATTGCACAGGATGTGTTTGCAGGTTTCTTGGATAAAGTTGAATCTTGGATAAAAGATTCGGTTGCCTCTTTCCATGCAGCCCCAGATAGAGGAGCTGGTAAGCCTTGCCGAAGAATTGGCAAAGGGGAAGTGAAGCTGAAATTGCAGACGGCCAACACACAGGTGTTGATGAAGGTCATGTAGGTCCCAGGTTTGGAGATATGGCTAATTTCTTCAGAAAGATTGGGTGATGAGAGATGCACAAGAACTCTCACAGCGGTAGCACTTGAATTAGCTGGTGGTAAGAAAACAGGTATACTTTATCTACTTGTTTATATTACTGATTCTTCTTCTGTTGCGGAGACGTGGCTTCGTAGGCTTGGTCACATGAGCAGGAAGGAGATGCATGTTCTTAAGCGGAAGACAGATATATTTGACAGGCTTAAGAACTGGAAAGCCTTGGTGTTCTTGGAGGAGATGGCGGACAGAGTTCAGTGGATGAGGCTGGATACATCTGAGCAGGGCAGTTTGGACATGGGTTTTGATCCAAAGGAGCTCGCAGGTAAAAAGTCATCACTCACAGGGGAACACAGGTACTGGCGTCGGTCATGAGGAACCGGCGTCGAACAGACAGGTGCCGATGTCGGTCATGTGCAGACCGAAGCCGGCGATGTCGGACAGGGTAAGACCGGCGTCGGTCATGAGACCGACGTCGGCAGTATGTAAGACCGATGTCGGTCAGGAGGACCGACATCGGCAGCAGGGACACCAGCGCTGGCAGGTTGGTAGTCAGGTACAGACGCATGGAACCGACGTCGGTCGGATGCAGACTGTGGAGTGACCGAGGTCGGTCACTGTAACGAATTTTGGGTGGACAGCAAGCTGTCAAGGAGTCTCAAACACCCATACGGAGGACTGAAGGCGTAAGTAGGCCCTCAAATTCGTTGTTCCTCTTCTTCATACTTGTTGCTGATTGTATAGCAGGAAGGATCCAGGAAACAGGTGTGAGCTTGGCAGGTTTATGATGCAGAACCAGACGGGTGTCTTGGTAGGTTTGCCAGCTGGATAAAAGCACAGAGACGAATGGATGCCTTAGTAGAAGAATAGAGAGAACGGATACGTGAGACGGAAGATCAGGTATATGGTCTTGTGGAGCTGCAGGACAGTGGTACAGGTTTTGACAGGTGGAGGACGAAGCATGGCTTCAGTCAATGTCAGGGTAACTACTGTGGTTTTGTCTTACCAGGGGGATGATGAGTCATGACATCATTCTGTTGCTGTATGTGGATAGTATGCTAGCTAGCAGGAGTGTACATACAGGGTTTTGCTGAGCTAAGGGTAAGGTTAGTTCAGTGGCATGTCATGAGGAGTTTGGAGCAGCGGAATTCTTTGACATGGGAGGCATGGAGATCACAGGGTGATTTTGTCTCAAGTGGGAGCTGATGTGAATCAGGTGTTGGCAAGGTTCGAGATACAGAACCGGAGCACACTAAGGGCTGGACAGGTACAGTGTTCGAAATCACATGAGGTCTGGTATAGACCTGAGTATTCCCATGCAGTGGGAGCTGTCAGAGTTAGGAGCCAATTCGGGGAAGTGGGTTCTCAAGTTTTCTGAGAGGGACCGGCAGCAGGTGTTGCTATGCAGGGTCAGGACTTCACTACAGGTGTTGTAGGTTCGGATGTGGCAAGGTACTCGGATGACAGGGGGTACATCATAGGTTGTGTGGTGTGTTGTCTTCAGGTGGGAGCTTGAAGAGGGATACAAACCAGGAAACAGATTAGACGGAGTATAGGTACAGGTACAGTGCAGCTGTTTATCTCCAAGTGGGAGATTGTTAGGATTGTGGAGCTAAAAGCTTCACTGATGCAGACATGGAGGAGGTTGCAGAATGAGTTGCTAAGTGTCAGAAGTGTTTGGCGTTGGTCTGGCCAACCGGCGTCGGCAGGGTAAGACAGGAAGGCAACCGACGTCGGTCATATATCGGCCGGCGTCGGTGACCCCCAGGCGGACAGGGACCGGCGTCGATCGCCTGTCTAGTTCGACTGTGAGCTATCTACGGACAGTTAGCTAACGAACCAAGTGTTTGCATGAAGAGATCTAATTTTAGACTGAGAGCTGCGGATCTAATTATTGTAATTAGATGTCTAATTATTGTTTGGATGAGATCTATATAATAGACTCATGGTTGTATTGGAAAAGTGTGCTTGGGAGTAAGAGAGCATAATTATAAGCTCCTTCTGTGTGTGAGGTAGAGCAATGGTGCGTTCCTCCTAGTGCCACAGTACCAGGCTTGTTGGTGCTGGATTGGAGAGCCAGCTGGGTTCTTCAAGAGTGTAGGATCTTGGTCACAGTTGCATGGCCTATATAGGAGATCTACATGATAAGTAAGATCGTTGATCTGCAGGTGTATGTGTATGCAAGGTCGAGGTTCACAGGTGAATAGAACCATTGCTTGATTTGCAGGTGTGCAAGGTCATATAGACAACAACACAACAGGGAGCAGTATTAGGCAGGATCTACTTGGAGTACAGGTGTGTACTCGGATAGAACAAGAGGAAGGCAAGGAAGTTCCTTCCATAAGTATGGTCTGTTGAAGTGCAGGGTATTGCAGATTCATGGGAGATCTACTTGAAGTACCTTGAGTACTTGTGGAGCACGTGGAGTGCTTGTGGAGTGCGTGGAGCACTTGTGGAGTGCGTGGAGCATGGGAGGTGAACACCAACTCTGTATTTGAGTCGGGTGTTGGGACCGGTGAGAGGGAGAGCTTTGGGGAGAAGATTTACTGTTCACTTGAGGTGTGGGAATCCTCTGTAAGGTGGTGGAGAAGATGTGGCATATTCTCTATTGTATTCTTTTCTGTATAAAGTGTTAATACAAGTTGTGTATTGTCTCTCATATGCTGTGTTGTTCTGAATTCTAGTTACTTGGTGAATCTGGTTATTTCCGCATATTAAGTTGTTTGAAGTTTGGTAATCAATTGTATGTTTCCGGTTTCGCATCCTGACAAGTGGGATCAGAGCATGTTTGTTGTTCTAGATTCCTGACAAGTAGTATCAGAGCCTTGGTTGTAGGTTCTTAGCTCGATACCAACAAGTGGTATCAGAGCTAAGGTTGCAGGAAGCAGGTTGTGTTTTGATTACAGGGCACTCTCAGGGTTTTCTGATTGAGTGGGAGTAGAGCAACGGCAGATCAAAGTAAGCTAAGAATGGAGGAGTTGAAAAGCACAGACGGTTACTCACGGTCTGATGGAAAGAAAGAGCAGGTAAAAGAAGATTGTTGGTTGGTAACAGATCAGCATGAAGAAACTGAAGATACAGATGTTGCAGGTGTTATTGCACAGGATGTGTTTGCAGGTTTCTTGGATAAAGTTGAATCTTGGATAAAAGATTCGGTTGCCTCTTTCCATGCAGCCCCAGATAGAGGAGCTGGTAAGCCTTGCCGAAGAATTGGCAAAGGGGAAGTGAAGCTGAAATTGCAGACGGCCAACACACAGGTGTTGATGAAGGTCATGCAGGTCCCAGGTTTGGAGATATGGCTAATTTCTTCAGAAAGATTGGGTGATGAGAGATGCACAAGAACTCTCACAGCGGTAGCACTTGAATTCGCTGGTGGTAAGAAAATAGGTATACTTTATCTACTTGTTTATATTACTGATTCTTCTTCTGTTGCGGAGACGTGGCTTCGTAGGCTTGGTCACATGAGCAGGAAGGAGATGCATTTTCTTAAGCGGAAGACAGATATATTTGACAGGCTTAAGAACTGGAAAGCCTTGGTGTTCTTGGAGGAGATGGCGGACAGAGTTCAGTGGATGAGGCTGGATACATCTGAGCAGGGCAGTTTGGACATGGGTTTTGATCCAAAGGAGCTCGCAGGTAAAAAGTCATCACTCACAGGGGAACACAGGTACTGGCGTCGGTCATGAGGAACCGGCGTCGAACAGACAGGTGCCGATGTCGGTCATGTGCAGACCGAAGCCAGCGATGTCGGACAGGGTAAGACCGGCGTCGGTCATGAGACCGACGTCGGCAGTATGTAAGACCGATGTCGGTCAGGAGGACCGACATCGGCAGCAGGGACACCAGCGCTGGCAGGTTGGTAGTCAGGTACAGACGCATGGAACCGACGTCGGTCGGATGCAGACTGTGGAGTGACCGAGGTCGGTCACTGTAACGAATTTTGGGTGGACAGCAAGCTGTCAAGGAGTCTCAAACACCCATACGGAGGACTGAAGGCGTAAGTAGGCCCTCAAATTCATTGTTCCTCTTCTTCATACTTGTTGCTGATTGTATAGCAGGAAGGATCCAGGAAACAGGTGTGAGCTTGGCAGGTTTATGATGCAGAACCAGACGGGTGTCTTGGTAGGTTTGCCAGCTGGATAAAAGCACAGAGACGAATGGATGCCTTAGTAGAAGAATAGAGAGAACGGATACGTGAGACGGAAGATCAGGTATATGGTCTTGTGGAGCTGCAGGACAGTGGTACAGGTTTTGACAGGTGGAGGACGAAGCATGGCTTCAGTCAATGTCAGGGTAACTACTGTGGTTTTGTCTTACCAGGGGGATGATGAGTCATGACATCATTCTGTTGCTGTATGTGGATAGTATGCTAGCTAGCAGGAGTGTACATACAGGGTTTTGCTGAGCTAAGGGTAAGGTTAGTTCAGTGGCATGTCATGAGGAGTTTGGAGCAGCGGAATTCTTTGACATGGGAGGCATGGAGATCACAGGGTGATTTTGTCTCAAGTGGGAGCTGATGTGAATCAGGTGTTGGCAAGGTTCGAGATACAGAACCGGAGCACACTAAGGGCTGGACAGGTACAGTGTTCGAAATCACATGAGGTCTGGTATAGACCTGAGTATTCCCATGCAGTGGGAGCTGTCAGAGTTAGGAGCCAATTCGGGGAAGTGGGTTCTCAAGTTTTCTGAGAGGGACCGGCAGCAGGTGTTGCTATGCAGGGTCAGGACTTCACTACAGGTGTTGTAGGTTCGGATGTGGCAAGGTACTCGGATGACAGGGGGTACATCACAGGTTGTGTGGTGTGTTGTCTTCAGGTGGGAGCTTGAAGAGGGATACAAACCAGGAAACAGATTAGACGGAGTATAGGTACAGGTACAGTGCAGCTGTTTATCTCCAAGTGGGAGATTGTTAGGATTGTGGAGCTAAAAGCTTCACTGATGCAGACATGGAGGAGGTTGCAGAATGAGTTGCTAAGTGTCAGAAGTGTTTGGCGTTGGTCTGGCCAACCGGCGTCGGCAGGGTAAGACAGGAAGGCAACCGACGTCGGTCATATATCGGCCGGCGTCGGTGACCCCCAGGCGGACAGGGACCGGCGTCGGTCGCCTGTCTAGTTCGACTGCGACCTATCTACGGACAGTTAGCTAACGAACCAAGTGTTTGCATGAAGAGATCTAATTTTAGACTGAGAGCTGCGGATCTAATTATTGTAATT
Organism: Torreya grandis; assembly: GCA_037957365.1. Classification (NCBI taxonomy): domain Eukaryota; kingdom Viridiplantae; phylum Streptophyta; class Pinopsida; order Cupressales; family Taxaceae; genus Torreya; species Torreya grandis. The sequence goes on along the minus strand of JARHVA010001989.1, from coordinate 2,541,782 downwards.
AGATGTCTAATTATTGTTTGGATGAGATCTATATAATAGACTCATGGTTGTATTGGAAAAGTGTGCTTGGGAGTAAGAGAGCATAATTATAAGCTCCTTCTGTGTGTGAGGTAGAGCAATGGTGCGTTCCTCCTAGTGCCACAGTACCAGGCTTGTTGGTGCTGGATTGGAGAGCCAGCTGGGTTCTTCAAGAGTGTAGGATCTTGGTCACAGTTGCATGGCCTATATAGGAGATCTACATGATAAGTAAGATCATTGATCTGCAGGTGTATGTGTATGCAAGGTCGAGGTTCACAGGTGAATAGAACCATTGCTTGATTTGCAGGTGTGCAAGGTCATATAGACAGCAACACAACAGGGAGCAGTATCAGGCAGGATCTACTTGGAGTACAGGTGTGTACTCGGATAGAACAAGAGGAAGGCAAGGAAGTTCCTTCCATAAGTATGGTCTGTTGAAGTGCAGGGTATTGCAGATTCATGGGAGATCTACTTGAAGTACCTTGAGTACTTGTGGAGCACGTGGAGTGCTTGTGGAGTGCGTGGAGCACTTGTGTTATGCGTGGAGCATGGGAGGTGAACACCAACTCTGTATTTGAGTCGGGTGTTGGGACCGGTGAGAGGGAGAGCTTTGGGGAGAAGATTTACTGTTCACTTGAGGTGTGGGAATCCTCTGTAAGGTGGTGGAGAAGATGTGGCATATTCTCTATTGTATTCTTTTCTGTATAAAGTGTTAATACAAGTTGTGTATTGTCTCTCATATGCTGTGTTGTTCTGAATTCTAGTTACTTGGTGAATCTGGTTATTTCCGCATATTAAGTTGTTTGAAGTTTGGTAATCAATTGTATGTTTCCGGTTTCGCATCCTGACAAGTGGGATCAGAGCATGTTTGTTGTTCTAGATTCCTGACAAGTGGTATCAGAGCCTTGGTTGTAGGTTCTTAGCTCGATACCAACAAGTGGTATCAGAGCTAAGGTTGCAGGAAGCAGGTTGTGTTTTGATTACAGGGCACTCTCAGGGTTTTCTGATTGAGTGGGAGTAGAGCAACGGCAGATCAAAGTAAGCTAAGAATGGAGGAGTTGAAAAGCACAGACGGTTACTCACGGTCTGATGGAAAGAAAGAGCAGGTAAAAGAAGATTGTTGGTTGGTAACAGATCAGCATGAAGAAACTGAAGATACAGATGTTGCAGGTGTTATTGCACAGGATGTGTTTGCAGGTTTCTTGGATAAAGTTGAATCTTGGATAAAAGATTCGGTTGCCTCTTTCCATGCAGCCCCAGATAGAGGAGCTGGTAAGCCTTGCCGAAGAATTGGCAAAGGGGAAGTGAAGCTGAAATTGCAGATGGCCAACACACAGGTGTTGATGAAGGTCATGCAGGTCCCAGGTTTGGAGATATGGCTAATTTCTTCAAAAAGATTGGGTGATGAGAGATGCACAAGAACTCTCACAGCGGTAGCACTTGAATTAGCTGGTGGTAAGAAAACAGGTATACTTTATCTACTTGTTTATATTACTGATTCTTCTTCTGTTGCGGAGACGTGGCTTCGTAGGCTTGGTCACATGAGCAGGAAGGAGATGCATGTTCTTAAGCGGAAGACAGATATATTTGACAGGCTTAAGAACTGGAAAGCCTTGGTGTTCTTGGAGGAGATGGCGGACAGAGTTCAGTGGATGAGGCTGGATACATCTGAGCAGGGCAGTTTGGACATGGGTTTTGATCCAAAGGAGCTCGCAGGTAAAAAGTCATCACTCACAGGGGAACACAGGTACTGGCGTCGGTCATGAGGAACCGGCGTCGAACAGACAGGTGCCGATGTCGGTCATGTGCAGACCGAAGCCGGCGATGTCGGACAGGGTAAGACCGGCGTCGGTCATGAGACCGACGTCGGCAGTATGTAAGACCGATGTCGGTCAGGAGGACCGACATCGGCAGCAGGGACACCAGCGCTGGCAGGTTGGTAGTCAGGTACAGACGCATGGAACCGACGTCGGTCGGATGCAGACTGTGGAGTGACCGAGGTCGGTCACTGTAACGAATTTTGGGTGGACAGCAAGCTGTCAAGGAGTCTCAAACACCCATACGGAGGACTGAAGGCGTAAGTAGGCCCTCAAATTCGTTGTTCCTCTTCTTCATACTTGTTGCTGATTGTATAGCAGGAAGGATCCAGGAAACAGGTGTGAGCTTGGCAGGTTTATGATGTAGAACCAGACGGGTGTCTTGGTAGGTTTGCCAGCTGGATAAAAGCACAGAGACGAATGGATGCCTTAGTAGAAGAATAGAGAGAACGGATACGTGAGACGGAAGATCAGGTATATGGTCTTGTGGAGCTGCAGGACAGTGGTACAGGTTTTGACAGGTGGAGGACGAAGCATGGCTTCAGTCAATGTCAGGGTAACTACTGTGGTTTTGTCTTACCAGGGGGATGATGAGTCATGACATCATTCTGTTGCTGTATGTGGATAGTATGCTAGCTAGCAGGAGTGTACATACAGGGTTTTGCTGAGCTAAGGGTAAGGTTAGTTCAGTGGCATGTCATGAGGAGTTTGGAGCAGCGGAATTCTTTGACATGGGAGGCATGGAGATCACAGGGTGATTTTGTCTCAAGTGGGAGCTGATGTGAATCAGGTGTTGGCAAGGTTCGAGATACAGAACCGGAGCACACTAAGGGCTGGACAGGTACAGTGTTCGAAATCACATGAGGTCTGGTATAGACCTGAGTATTCCCATGCAGTGGGAGCTGTCAGAGTTAGGAGCCAATTCGGGGAAGTGGGTTCTCAGGTTTTCTGAGAGGGACCGGCAGCAGGTGTTGCTATGCAGGGTCAGGACTTCACTACAGGTGTTGTAGGTTCGGATGTGGCAAGGTACTCGGATGACAGGGGGTACATCACAGGTTGTGTGGTGTGTTGTCTTCAGGTGGGAGCTTGAAGAGGGATACAAACCAGGAAACAGATTAGACGGAGTATAGGTACAGGTACAGTGCAGCTGTTTATCTCCAAGTGGGAGATTGTTAGGATTGTGGAGCTAAAAGCTTCACTGATGCAGACATGGAGGAGGTTGCAGAATGAGTTGCTAAGTGTCAGAAGTGTTTGGCGTTGGTCTGGCCAACCGGCGTCGGCAGGGTAAGACAGGAAGGCAACCGACGTCGGTCATATATCGGCCGACGTCGGTGACCCCCAGGCGGATAGGGACCGGCGTCGGTCGCCTGTCTAGTTCGACTGCGAGCTATCTACGGACAGTTAGCTAACGAACCAAGTGTTTGCATGAAGAGATCTAATTTTAGACTGAGAGCTGCGGATCTAATTATTGTAATTAGATGTCTAATTATTGTTTGGATGAGATCTATATAATAGACTCATGGTTGTATTGGAAAAGTGTGCTTGGGAGTAAGAGAGCATAATTATAAGCTCCTTCTGTGTGTGAGGTAGAGCAATGGTGCGTTCCTCCTAGTGCCACAGTACCAGGCTTGTTGGTGCTGGATTGGAGAGCCAGCTGGGTTCTTCAAGAGTGTAGGATCTTGGTCACAGTTGCATGGCCTATATAGGAGATCTACATGATAAGTAAGATCATTGATCTGCAGGTGTATGTGTATGCAAGGTCGAGGTTCACAGGTGAATAGAACCATTGCTTGATTTTCAGGTGTGCAAGGTCATATAGACAGCAACACAACAGGGAGCAGTATCAGGCAGGATCTACTTGGAGTATAGGTGTGTACTCGGATAGAACAAGAGGAAGGCAAGGAAGTTCCTTCCATAAGTATGGTCTGTTGAAGTGCAGGGTATTGCAGATTCATGGGAGATCTACTTGAAGTACCTTGAGTACTTGTGGAGCACGTGGAGTGCTTGTGGAGTGCGTGGAGCACTTGTGTTATGCGTGGAGCATGGGAGGTGAACACCAACTCTGTATTTGAGTCGGGTGTTGGGACCGGTGAGAGGGAGAGCTTTGGGGAGAAGATTTACTGTTCACTTGAGGTGTGGGAATCCTCTGTAAGGTGGTGGAGAAGATGTGGCATATTCTCTATTGTATTCTTTTCTGTATAAAGTGTTAATACAAGTTGTGTATTGTCTCTCATATGCTGTGTTGTTCTGAATTCTAGTTACTTGGTGAATCTGGTTATTTCCGCATATTAAGTTGTTTGAAGTTTGGTAATCAATTGTATGTTTCCGGTTTCGCATCCTGACAAGTGGGATCAGAGCATGTTTGTTGTTCTAGATTCCTGACAAGTGGTATCAGAGCCTTGGTTGTAGGTTCTTAGCTCGATACCAACAAGTGGTATCAGAGCTAAGGTTGCAGGAAGCAGGTTGTGTTTTGATTACAGGGCACTCTCAGGGTTTTCTGATTGAGTGGGAGTAGAGCAACGGCAGATCAAAGTAAGCTAAGAATGGAGGAGTTGAAAAGCACAGATGGTTACTCACGGTCTGATGGAAAGAAAGAGCAGGTAAAAGAAGATTGTTGGTTGGTAACAGATCAGCATGAAGAAACTGAAGATATAGATGTTGCAGGTGTTATTGCACAGGATGTGTTTGCAGGTTTTTTGGATAAAGTTGAATCTTGGATAAAAGATTTGGTTGCCTCTTTCCATGCAGCCCCAGATAGAGGAGCTGGTAAGCCTTGCCGAAGAATTGGCAAAGGGGAAGTGAAGCTGAAATTGCAGACGGCCAACACACAGGTGTTGATGAAGGTCATGCAGGTCCCAGGTTTGGAGATATGGCTAATTTCTTCAGAAAGATTGGGTGATGAGAGATGCACAAGAACTCTCACAGCGGTAGCACTTGAATTAGCTGGTGGTAAGAAAACAGGTATACTTTATCTACTTGTTTATATTACTGATTCTTCTTCTGTTGCGGAGACGTGGCTTCGTAGGCTTGGTCACATGAGCAGGAAGGAGATGCATGTTCTTAAGCGGAAGACAGATATATTTGACAGGCTTAAGAACTGGAAAGCCTTGGTGTTCTTGGAGGAGATGGCGGACAGAGTTCAGTGGATGAGGCTGGATACATCTGAGCAGGGCAGTTTGGACATGGGTTTTGATCCAAAGGAGCTCGCAGGTAAAAAGTCATCACTCACAGGGGAACACAGGTACTGGCGTCGGTCATGAGGAACCGGCGTCGAACAGACAGGTGCCGATGTCGGTCATGTGCAGACCGAAGCCGGCGATGTCGGACAGGGTAAGACCGGCATCGGTCATGAGACCGACGTCGGCAGTATGTAAGACCGATGTCGGTCAGGAGGACCGACATCGGCAGCAGGGACACCAGCGCTGGCAGGTTGGTAGTCAGGTACAGACGCATGGAACCGACGTCGGTCGGATGCAGACTGTGGAGTGACCGAGGTCGGTCACTGTAACGAATTTTGGGTGGACAGCAAGCTGTCAAGGAGTCTCAAACACCCATACGGAGGACTGAAGGCGTAAGTAGGCCCTCAAATTCGTTGTTCCTCTTCTTCATACTTGTTGCTGATTGTATAGCAGGAAGGATCCAGGAAACAGGTGTGAGCTTGGCAGGTTTATGATGCAGAACCAGACGGGTGTCTTGGTAGGTTTGCCAGCTGGATAAAAGCACAGAGACGAATGGATGCCTTAGTAGAAGAATAGAGAGAATGGATACGTGAGACGGAAGATCAGGTATATGGTCTTGTGGAGCTGCAGGACAGTGGTACAGGTTTTGACAGGTGGAGGACGAAGCATGGCTTCAGTCAATGTCAGGGTAACTACTGTGGTTTTGTCTTACCAGGGGGATGATGAGTCATGACATCATTCTGTTGCTGTATGTGGATAGTATGCTAGCTAGCAGGAGTGTACATACAGGGTTTTGCTGAGCTAAGGGTAAGGTTAGTTCAGTGGCATGTCATGAGGAGTTTGGAGCAGCGGAATTCTTTGACATGGGAGGCATGGAGATCACAGGGTGATTTTGTCTCAAGTGGGAGCTGATGTGAATCAGGTGTTGGTGAGGTTCGAGATACAAAACCGGAGCACACTAAGGGCTGGACAGGTACAGTGTCCGAAATCACATGAGGTCTGGTATAGACCTGAGTATTCCCATGCAGTGGGAGCTGTCAGAGTTAGGAGCCAATTCGGGGAAGTGGGTTCTCAGGTTTTCTGAGAGGGATCGGCAGCAGGTGTTGCTATGCAGGGTCAGGACTTCACTACAGGTGTTGTAGGTTCGGATGTGGCAAGGTACTCTGATGACAGGGGGTACATCACAGGTTGTGTGGTGTGTTGTCTTCAGGTGGGAGCTTGAAGAGGGATACAAACCAGGAAACAGATTAGACGGAGTACAGGTACAGGTACAGTGCAGCTGTTTATCTCCAAGTGGGAGATTGTTAGGATTGTGGAGCTAAAAGCTTCACTGATGCAGACATGGAGGAGGTTGCAGAATGAGTTGCTAAGTGTCAGAAGTGTTTGGCGTTGGTCTGGCCAACCGGCGTCGGCAGGGTAAGACAGGAAGGCAACCGACGTCGGTCATATATCGGCCGGCGTCGGCGACCCCCAGGCGGACAGGGACCGGCGTCGGTCGCCTGTCTAGTTCGACTGCGAGCTATCTACGGACAGTTAGCTAACGAACCAAGTGTTTGCATGAAGAGATCTAATTTTAGACTGAGAGCTGCGGATCTAATTATTGTAATTAGATGTCTAATTATTGTTTGGATGAGATCTATCTAATAGACTCATGGTTGTATTGGAAAAGTGTGCTTGGGAGTAAGAGAGCATAATTATAAGCTCCTTCTGTGTGTGAGGTAGAGCAATGGTGCGTTCCTCCTAGTGCCACAGTACCAGGCTTGTTGGTGCTGGATTGGAGAGCCAGCTGGGTTCTTCAAGAGTGTAGGATCTTGGTCACAGTTGCATGGCCTATATAGGAGATCTACATGATAAGTAAGATCGTTGATCTGCAGGTGTATGTGTATGCAAGGTCGAGGTTCACAGGTGAATAAAACCATTGCTTGATTTGCAGGTGTGCAAGGTCATATAGACAGCAACACAACAGGGAGCAGTATCAGGCAGGATCTACTTGGAGTACAGGTGTGTACTCGGATAGAACAAGAGGAAGGCAAGGAAGTTCCTTCCATAAGTATGGTCTGTTGAAGTGCAGGGTATTGCAGATTCATGGGAGATCTACTTGAAGTACCTTGAGTACTTGTGGAGCACGTGGAGTGCTTGTGGAGTGCGTGGAGCACTTGTGTTATGCGTGGAGCATGGGAGGTGAACACCAACTCTGTATTTGAGTTGGGTGTTGGGACCGGTGAGAGGGAGAGCTTTGGGGAGAAGATTTACTGTTCACTTGAGGTGTGGGAATCCTCTGTAAGGTGGTGGAGAAGATGTGGCATATTCTCTATTGTATTCTTTTCTGTATAAAGTGTTAATACAAGTTGTGTATTGTCTCTCATATGCTGTGTTGTTCTGAATTCTAGTTACTTGGTGAATCTGGTTATTTCCGCATATTAAGTTGTTTGAAGTTTGGTAATCAATTGTATGTTTCCGGTTTCGCATCCTGACAAGTGGGATCAGAGCATGTTTGTTGTTCTAGATTCCTGACACATGCTACTTCAGAAGTAGTGTGCAATTTCCTGAAAGAGAACATCATTTCTAAGTTTGGGGTCCCAACTAAGATTGTCACTAATAATGCAACTTGTTTCACTTCCCAGGAGATCACTCAATTCAGTTTCTACTATGGAATTACACTCTCCCACTCATTTGATTACTTTCCACAAGGGAATAGACAAGTTGAATCAAGTAATAAGAACCTGGTGACTATCATCAAAAAGTTGGTTGATGACAACCAAAGGACATGGCACAAAACATTGACTGATGCTTTGTGGGCTAACATAATTACACCCAAAAGGGCAACTGTTATGTCTCCTTTCCAACTTCTTTATGGTATCAATGCTGAGATACCAATCACCTTGGAATTGCCAGCATTAAAATTGGTCAAGGCAATTAAAGATCAAACATATGAAAGTGCCCTTGATAAGAGAATTATGTGTCTGACTGAGCTAGAAGAGTAAAGAATTATAGTGGTAGACTGAATTGCAGTCCATCAAATCTTGGTGAAGAAATTCTTTGACCAGAAAGTGAAGAATCGAGATTTCTAGGTTGGAGATCAAGTCCTACTGTGGGACAAGAGAAGAGAACCAAAGGGAATGCATGGAAAATTTGATTCCCTATGGAGAGGCCCTTTTACTATCCATGAGCTTAAAGGTGAAAATAGCTTCTTGTTGAAATATCAAGATGGCACACCCTTTTATCTGCCTCATAATGGGTAGCATCTGAAGCACTTCAACACTTGAAGTATTAAATGAAATTGTCTATACATATGTATATTTGTATAGTCTTTTCTACTTTATGCTATATGTTTTTGTGTTTTTTTGTCACCTTTCTTTCTGGGTAGCATGACTCTATAAATCAATGGCACACTTGAAGGCACTAGAGATTATGGTTTCTACTCCCCTCAGTTGTTCCAAGTTCTCATCTAAAGGAAGTTCCCCAACAGGAGCTAGTTGTTGTCCCCCACAAAATGTCACTCATTTTTAGGAGAACATATAAGTTATTTTGGTCTTGCAAAGACCAAAATATCTCTTCTCATTTTAAAAAATTGTTCTAACCTTTCAAAATTGAGAATTATTCAAGCCTTTTCAGTCAAAGGATTTATGGTTCAATAGGTTCAAAGGCTTCTACAAGGAGGTTCAATCAAAAGAATTAGTTTCCAACACTTAGTCATTTTTGAGATTGGTTCAGCGCCTTGGTTCAATCAAAAAATGTTCACCGGCAAGCATCGAAGCAAGGATCTAACCATCAAACCATTGAACCTTGAACCATTTTGGTTCAATAGGTTCAACAAGTTCAAAGGTTTAACGTCATCGGTAAGAGTTAAGTGCTTCATCAAGGTTCAACAGGTTCAAGGTTTAATAGGTTCAACATGTTTGGTTCAACAAAGATCAAAAGGACTTAGCTAAAATAAAGACATTAAACTATTGAACTACTGAACCAAAGTTAGTTCAATCGATCAGTTCAAAGAAAAGGTTCAAAGGTTCAACACAGTTTAGAAACTATTTCAAATGGTCAAGACTTAGCTGAAACAAAGACATTAAACCATTGAGCCGTTAAACCAAAGTTGGTTCAATCAATTAGTTCAATCAAAATGGTTCAAAGGATTACCTTGAAAATAATGAGTCAAGCGGAAGCTACAACATGTCATCTGTCAAGCCCCATTGCACTTTGTTTCTAATCACAATGGAAGATGCCACCTGTCCCTATTGAAGCTTATCAGGAGCCTCCAAGTGTCAATATCTATAGTCTCTTCCCTTAGCTCACTGTTTTGAGTAAATACCATGGTGGGCCTAGGAACAAGGGGCTAAATGAAGTGGAACACACCAAGTGTCTGCATCCACATGAATAATAAATGTATTCAGACTGCGCCATGTCTCCCTTGCAGAAATCAATGGAGGCTAATGAGTGGAATCATCTACATGAATCCAAATGAGTTCTACATAGTTCTATAGTGTTTATAAAATGTGATGGATGTTTCCATGTGTCCATCAAAATCACAACAGATGTTGCCACATGTCATCCTTCATAGGATTCTTAAAAGGCAAGCAGAAACTGCCACCTTTTCCATTGTAACTCCATGGAGAGAAACATGTGTCTACATTCATTATTCTAAATTTCTAATAGGCTTCAAAGCCTATATCAATAAATGTTTCTCAAAGAAGTCATGGAACCTGCCATGTGTCCCTTACAAAATTTTGGTAGAAGCTGACAACTGTTAATCTCTATAATTTCTCCCTCCTACTTCTAGTTTTCATAAAGACTATGGTGGACCCCCAACAAGCTACTGAAGAAAGTGGAATGCACCATGTGTCATCATCTACCTGACTCTCCAAAGACAAGTGAAAGCTACCACCTGTTCATTTATAACTCCATAAAGAGTGACACGTGTCTGCGTCCAAGCTTTGATCAAGTTTATAAACTTTTGCTAAGCATTTTTTAGAGCACAGTGGAAACCACCACGTGTCATCTTCTGCCAAACTCATAAAATATGTTTCTAAATCCTCTAATAGTAGCAGAAGGATGCCATGTGTCCTCACCTAATTCTAAGCAGATGCTGCCATGTGTTAGTTTTTTAGTAGAAAGTGACCAAAGAATAGAGAGGCAATTTAAGGACCCGATTCAATAGCTAGAAAGGGAGGAACGATGAATAAAAGAACTAGAAATATCCATGCATGAGATATTTTTCAAACAATGATAGATCTAAGGATGCAAAATTGGAGGCAATGAAGTGTCTATTGATTTTTGTAGACTTAAGTGTGAGAGCCCTACTCACTGTGAAGCGAAGGAAATAATACTAAAGATCTGGAGTGTCAACACAGTGTTTAGATCTGATAGACCTCTTGAACCTAGAAATGCGGATGTGGATTTCTCAAGCCTTTAAAAGATAACTTTTTCAAGAATAAAGGGAAAGTGAACAATAGTGCAATCAAGAGAGGGAACTAAGAGAATCGTCCAGTTCCAAGATATGATAATCAAGTTAAGATACAGAACTAAAAGTGCATTCAAAGCATTGCATGCATAGCATGAGCTATTCCATGGGATAAATGTGCCAAACCTCTCTCAACCTCTATATATTTTAATCTCTCTAATTGTTATGAGGATCTTTTTTTGCCATAGAAGCAAAAACTCTGCCCAAATTGAAAGGCATCTACTGAGACTTTGAGCTCAGATTGTTAATCATTTTTTTTCATTTGAATAAGAAAACAAGTGACCTTTTCATACTTTGTGCTGGAAATAGCTTGTGTTATTTAGGGAATTGTTTGTATGTCTGTTTCCTAGAAGCATTCTTTTTTATTTGATCTAACAAGCAGAATTAGCAAAAGTGGTTAGGAAGGTATCCTGAAGATCAATTGGGGATGACTTTGTGCCCCCACAAGTACCTTCAGTGTGTTTGTATTTTATTTTTCCTATGTAAAGGACCTTGGGATGACTTTGTGCCCCCATTGTTCTTCATATCTTATTCTTGAGCAATTCAGGTGGAGACTTTGTGCTGCATCTTAATTTGTTGATTATTACATCTTTTACTACATTTTGCTATTACTACTTGGAGTATTCTTGTGGCTTGCTAAATATTACTTCTGAAAGAAGAGGAGTGCTTTCTATCATTTTCCTTGAGTTTCTCCTTTGATATGCACACATCATCTCTGAAGAAAGAGAGATAGATGATTTGTCCTACCCTTGAGTATTATTTTTTGTTATATATATATATATATATATATATATATATATATATATATATATATATATATATATATATATATATAGTATACCTACAGGGAAACTCCCTTTGATGAGAGGAGAGATCAGTCCCCTTCTGATTTGGTAAACCTACACATTTGGATGACTAATCTTCTTACTTTTGCTAATCAGACCTATTTTGTTTATCAATACACTGATTGACAAAATATTCAACCAACATTAAGCATAATCTTTTAATTGTAAGTCAAATGTGTGATTAAGGGCACACACTAAAGTTTTATATAGAAAGTTGTGAAATTAAGAGAAAATATTTAGATGTGTTAGTTGCAGATGCTCAGAGAATAAGAAATAACTTGTATATGTTATCAAACATTAAAGGTTAAAGATAATATTTGAGTCAAATTGAATAAATTTAGCTATGACACAAGAGAATAGAACACATAAATTTTGACAATATTATCAACATCAATAAGAAGCAAGCATTCAAAAATCTTCTAAAGATTACAAAGCCATCCAACATGCTTTGTGAAATTTGTCAACATAGGAAGCAAGTCAGAAGGTGGTTTAAAAAAAATGAATACTTGACCACTCAGATGTTAGAGCTTGTTCACATTGATTTATGTGGACCTATGAGAACTGAAAGTACTCAAAGTGAGAAATATTTCATATTGCTTATTGATGATTTTTCACATATCATCTAGGTAATGTTTTTAAAGAAAAAACATGAAGCTTTCAGACATTTCAAAGCATTCAAAGCATTAGTTGAGAATGAAATTGGTTTAAAGATTAAGTGCCTAAGATCAGATCAAGGAGGAGAATTCATGTTGGATTTGTTTATTGAGTTTTATGAAGACCATGTAATAAAGAGACATTATTCAATAGCTATAAATCAACATCAAAATAGAGTAATTGAACAAAGAAATAGAACAATTTGGAAGACGGTGGGGACAATGTTAAATAAATCTAAAATATTAGATAAATATTGGAGAGAGGTAGTTGGTACAACAGTGCATATCTAGAATAGAGAATTATTGAGAGTCAATAATGACAAGACTCCTTATGAGCTATGGAAAGACAAACTAGCTACAGTTTATTATTTTAGATTTTTTGATAGTAGATGTTTCATAAAGAAATCAATGAAAAACTAGGTAAGTTTGAATCTAGAGCAGATGAAGGTATATTTATTGGTTATTCATGAAAAATTAAATGTTATAAATGTTATAATAAAAGAACCAATAAAATATTTAAAAGTGCAAGTGTTAGGATAGAAGAAGATGGAGCACAAATAATCAATGATCCAATAGACATTCTTGAAATCATTAAAGAGGAAGATTTTGAAGAATCAGATGAAGATGAGAAGAAAGAGAAAAAGGACACCAAAATCCCATCCAAATATGTCTAGATAAATCATAATGAAAGTGACATCATCAAGGACATAAATGAAAGAATTTGCACCAAAAGAATTATAGTAAGTGAATCTAGGTAAGTTAATTTCTCTTTGTTATCCAAAATTCAGCCTAGAAATTTTTCAAAAGCTAGACATGATAAGCATTGGGTTAAGGCAATGGATGAAGAATTAAATCAAATATAAAAGAATGATACTTGGAAATTAGTTCCTAGACTAAAATATCCCAATGTGATAGGAACAAAATGGGTTTATAGAAATAAGTTTAATGAAAATGGAGAAGTAACCAAGAATAAAGAAAGATTAGTATGTAAAGGATATGCTTAGATTGAGAGAATAGATTTTGAAGAAACTTTTGCACTAGTGGCAAGACCAGAGGATATTAGAATGTTTATTGCATATGCAGTGTTTAAAAATTTCAAAGTGTTTCAGATGGATGTCAAATATGCCTTCCTAAACAAGAATCTAGAAGAAGAAGTCTACATTGAGCAGCTTGAGGGATTTATTCTCTCAAATATTAGTAGCCATGTATGCAAATTAAAGAAATAAATGTATGGATTGAAACAAGCTCCCAGAGCTTTCTATACAAGACTTGATAAGTACCTATAGGATCAGGGTTTCAAGAGAGGATTTGATGATAGTAATATCTAAATCAAAATAGAAGGTGAGCATCAATTGATTATTGTGGTATATGTTAATGACATCATTTTTGGAAGAAACATTGAAAAGATGACAAAAGAATTTTTTGATAATATACAAAAATAATTTGAGATGTCTATGCTTGGAGAATTATCACTTTTATCAGGATTGTAAATATTTCAGTTAGATAAAGGAATTTTCATATCAAAGTAAATATACCAAGAAACTGTTAAAAAAATTTGGTTTTGAGAATTGTGCACAAGTTAGAACACCAATGAGTATAGGAAATATGGTGAACAAGAATGAAGATTCACTTGTTAAAAATAAATATTTGTATAGATATATGATTAGTAGTCTTTTATATTTGATAACATCAAGACCAAACATCATGTATATAGTAGGTATGGTTACAAGATATTAGTCAGCTCCAAAAGATAATCATGTTTTGTTGGTGAAGAGAATATTAAGATATATCAAGAGGACATTAGATTATGGATTATGGTATCTCAGAGGTAGAGATTTCACTTTGGTTACTTATATAGATTTAGATTAGGTGATTTTTTTGGATGATAGGAAGAATACAAGTGGAAGATATTTCTTCCTCAGTGATAACTTAATATCATGGCTTAACAAAAATCAAAACTCAGTATCACTTTATATAGCTAAAGAAAAAAATATTGTAGTAGTATTGTGTTATACTCAAGTGCTTTGGATGAAGCAAAATTTATAAAATATCAAGGTAAATTATGATGAACATATTTCTATTTTTGGTGATAACACAAGTGTTATTAATATTTTAAAGAATTCAGTGATGCATTCAAGAATAAAACATATTCCCTTTAGATATCACTTCTTGAGAGAGCAGGTTGTAGATTAGTAGATTAAGATAGAATATTTTAGTACTATAGAATAGATTATAGATATTTTCTCAAAGGCACTACCATACACATTTGAGTATCTATGGGAGAAGCTAAGAGTAATTTCTTTTACTTCCTACCATTCAAGATCAATATTAGTTGAGGAGGAGCTAAGTGTTAGCTTTAGGATAGGCCCTTTGTCATTGATGTCAAAGAGGAAAAAGAATAGAAGCAAGTATAAGTGTAGAAATAGGTACATGGAACATTTACAAGTTACTATAGTAAGGGGGAGTTATTGTATTTTTTTTAGATGGTAGTATGTGTAGATTGGCTTGTGTAGTGTAGGTTTTAGAATGTGGTAGTTTCAGTTTGAGGTTGCCATTAATGACAAAGGGGGACATTGTTGGAAATATTATAATTTATGTCAAAGGTCTTGCATTATTAGTGATAAAAACTCCATAGCATTAAATAGTGTTTTCAATATTCATATCTTGTCTAATGTGTATTGATATTTAATTAATATTAATGAATATATTTTTGGTTGCATAAAAGTCAAAAGGGGGTCCATATAGAAGTAAAAGAGTCATGAGGTAAAGACAAAAGAGGAATGGGATGCATTTTCCCATAAAGAGTCATCTTAAGGAATTTTAAGAGTCACTAAGTGAAGACAAAAGAGGGTATGGCACATTTTTCCATAAAGATTCATCTTAAAAAATTTAAAAGGTCACAAGAATAAAGACAAAAAGATGTATTTACTTATGAAGTGTCACCATGTGACTTTTCAAATGCAAGGATATGAAGGGTCATACAAGTTTGGCACCATTTTCCATGAGAATTGAAAGGTCACAAAGGGTAAATGATAAAGGTCATTTAAAAAGCTATAAATAAAGTCTTGATAAGATATATATAATATGCAAGAGAGTGCATAGTTTTTTTTATTATTTTATATAAGAAAAGAGGAGAGAAAAGCATGAGATATTGTAGAGTTCTATCATTTATTGAGTAAGCAACATTGAGAGATAGTTGTGTTTTATAAACAAGAGGGGTTAGTGCTCTTTTGGGTTAGTTCTCACAAATATTTACTATGTTGGTCCTTGACAAAGGGGTTGGTGCTTGAAAACTTTGTAATTTGAGTTGGTACTCATTCATATACTTGAGATTGTTCTCTATGTTTTTTCCCACTTTAGATTTCCATGTAAAAATATGGTCTCTCTCTTCTCTCTCTCTCTCTCTCTCTTGTGTGGTGCATGTTATTATTTTAATTTATTGCATATCTTGAATGTGTGATTAAGCATGTTTCTATTCAAATTTTGCTTTCTATATTCAAAGAAGAAATAAGAAACTAAAAGAAAATGGTCAAGGCTAGAAGTACCTGATAAAGTTATGCACACCGAAATCAGACGTTGGAAGATTCTCCTCTTTGGCTGTGGAGGAATGACACATGCGAAGAAAAGAGACTAAAACATGAAAAAATGTTAGTCAAAGATATGGTGGGTTGTCAGGCGAACGCCCGATCCCAGAAGTACGAAGATTCCCTAGAAGGATATCAACCCATTGATAAAAAAAGCAGAATATTTGACGAAAATAGATAATAAAAGATAAAATGACAGAAATAAATGACAGAAAATAAAGATGCGTACCTGATAAGTGGCACTATTCTGCACAGTGACCGGCGTTGGTCTCTGTGGTGCCGGCGTTGATCTGGGAAAGTGCCGGCGTCGGTTGTGGTGCCGTCGTCGGTCGGGGCAGTGACCGGCGTCGGTCGAGGCAGGTTCTGGACAGAGTGGCAGAAAGTCTGGGAGAGTCAGGACAGGATCTTGACAGGGTCGGGACAAGGTTTAGACAGAGTCGGGACGGGGTCTGATAGAATCAAGATAAGGTCAGGATAGGGTCTGGACAAGGTAAAGTCGGGTTTGGACAGAGTTTTGGGGGTTTTGGTCGAGTCCGGATAGAGTTATAGGTTGGGGTAATGGGCAGGGATGCCAAGAAGGGACTCAGGGCTTGGGTCTATGGTTTGAAGATTCAGGATGACAGAAATAATGAACAAAGAATAATCAAGAAGAAATAAAACAAATAGAGTAAATACTTACCTGTCAGAAGCCGTGATGAAAGCCATAGTTGAAGTTGTCTGTGCAGTGCCGGATTGAAACGAACACTGGAGTTGGTGGATGCTGGAGTCAGTTGATCACGAGGTTGCAAGAGTCTGTGGATGTCAGAGTTCGGAGATCGATTGATTGATTGATCGGGTTGATTCAAAAAAATGGTTTATTCACCTTTGGGATTGATCGGCGGATGCTGATGAAGGTGAGGGACGGTTTGAGAGACGGCTCGATAACCATTTTGGAAAACCGATCGGGAACCGAATGGTAACTGATAATGGATAATGGTAAGGTGACCGACATCGGCAGGATTGCCGACGTCAGCCGATAAGTGACTGACATCGGCGACATCGGCCGGGTAAAGACCGTCGTCGGCAGATGCTCAATGGGGATAGAGTCTAGCTTTAACTCTGTGCTCATTTTTACATGCTGCCAGGGTCAAGGTTGGTGGAACAAGTGATCGACAAGGGTTAAATAGGCGAAGAAGAATAAAATGGGGGATGACCAGGGGAGTTGACACGATTTCGGTGTCTACATTTGCCCCTTTTTGTCTTGTTGGTTGTTCTAGATGAACTGCAAGACAAAAATAGGAGTGATTGCCCCAGGTGTGAGATAAGGTTGATTTCGTCTTGTTGGTTGTTCGAATGAACTACAAGATAAAATAGGAAAAAGATAGGTTGCCCCAATTATGGATGAGGTATTCCCCCTTAAAGCAGGAGTCGAGGGAAGGGAACCGAGAATCGGGTGCTGATTTGACAAAGAGTGGATGAAAAAGGGGTGAGGGTGAACACTGCAAAAGTCATGATTGCGTGCATACCACTGCACGAGATGGTCAGGTCAAAAGTGTCGCAGGTCAAGGGTCGAGGAGTGCCAAAATTGAAATAACCGGGCCCCAGCATTTAGTCGTGTGCTGATCGGGTCACTCAATCTAAGCTGAAGCTCCAAATGGTCATCGTGTTCCAGGTATCTCGAGCTCAGGAAGTGCTCCCAGAAACATGAAAAAGTCACAAGTAGTAGGGATCAACTGGCTCGCAATCCTATACTTGCGAAGGGTCAAAAAAAGGGTCTGTGGACAATTCTGCTAACCAATTAGGAGGTAGCATACATGCAAAAACAACCAAGGCAACAGTGTCTTGGAAGTAGGCGAGGTCGGAGGAGATAGGCATGATCTCCAATAGTTGGTGGTCGAGGGGAGGAATGGATGAAAGGATGTGGCCGAGCTAACCCCAGAAGACCCCATGTCAACTGAGTGCTGCCTACATAGCCCTGGTGATAGGGCCTCAGGCCAATGTAGTTCTCCCTAGAAGGGAGGGAGGGTCAAAGGGATAAAATGGGTCGTGGTCAAGGACAAGGTTATGGTTAAAAGAAGGAAAGAAAGTTTGTCCATCAGAGAGATTCAGGTGGTTAAAATGGTTGATAGATTGGTCGTGGTTATGATGAAATGATGAGGAAAAAAAAGATGTTACAGCCTTTTCCAAATGGTGTATTTTGCAACATTGGTTGAGGGGTTTTTCATCCCTAGCAATATTCCATATTCGTGATGGATGTATGCTAAAAATGAATTGAGGTTTATTTATGCTTCAGCAAGTATTGGTTTATGCTGAACATAAATTGTGGCGGGTCGATAGTTTCCATGTGTATTGGTGTCCATAGAAACTAGGGTGAATAGGCTAGGTCATGTTGATGGTCTGAAAAGAGAGTTGAGTTGAGTCGATTGACAAGTGATGAAGGTGAATGTGACCAAAGTGTAGAAGAAGGGAAAATCATATTGCTCTTTCATTGACAAGGACCAAAAAGATAGCATAGATAGGGGTTATGAGAACCAAGAGCCCCATTCATGCGTGACGTCGTTGACCGTGGTTATGTTAGAGCGGTAATCGAATCACTTCGACATTAAAGTGAGCTCGAAGTCCCTTGAGCAGGTGATAGGAGGAGGAAGAAGGGTAACCCATTTTAAGAGTAGAGATAACTTTGCCCCTTTTTATAGGAGACCCTGAGACAACTATAAGTCAAGTCCATGACTTTTTCTTTTTTTTTGTCGCAGACTAATCAATGCGGGAAGCCTGCAGAGAGATGTCATTTGCTTGGTGGTCAGTTGTGAAGCTGATCAATGCAGGAAGCTTCTAAAATAGTGTTGTTTATTGCCAGATTAGTCATAGCCATCATTCGAGGGAGTGGTCTAGATTCTTGTTTAATAAAAGGGCTTTTGAATAGCTGTCCTTTGAGGGAACAGTCTATTAATTACAGCAATGATAGTACAGCTGTCCTTCGAGGGAGCAGTCTATTTTTTGATTTTGATATTGATATAGTGACCATGGATATTGTGACATCTTGATTTGTTTTTATAGAAATGTGAGTCATGGACAAGATTATAGAAGGTCAAGGGCTCCCTTTTATGAGGACAAAGCATCCATATAGCATAGAAGGGTTATAGGAATTGTTAAGAGGAATAGGGTTGAAAGGAAAGAGGACTAAGAGGATGGGGATTGCTCAAGGGATGAGCTCAAGTTAAGTGTCAAGTGAACGAATACTCGACTAACAGTAGAACGGTCATAGATGCAACACATTAAGAGGCTCAGGTTCTGGGCGTCTATCAAGAGAAGACAGACGATAAGTCCCTGATCCATACTTGTGCGTGATAATAAAAGGTCCGAGCCAATTAGGAGCAAAATTGCCTCGTTTACTTCGCTCCATATTGGTCACGTGTTGATTCTCTTTGAGGACGAGGTCTCCAATGTTGAAATCTCGTTCTCACAGATTTTTGTCATAGGTGCGCTTGATGCGATGTTGATAGACATGGAGATGATTAAGGGCCACAAGATGGCGTTCGTCAAGTAACTCAAGTTGAGCTAAGCGATCTTGACGAAAGTCATCGTTGGAAAGGATATCATGTAGAGAAATGCGGAGAGACGGGATCTGTACTTCAAGAGGTAAGACAGCCTCTGTTCCGTACATGAGAGAAAAAGGGGTAGCACCCATAGAGGTTCGGATGCTAGTGCGGTAGGCCCACAAAGCAAAGGGAATGTGAATGTGCCAATCCCTACCTGTGTCACTGACCACTTTCATGAGAATTTTGGTGAGAATTTTGTTGGAAGCCTCGGCCTGCCCATTTGCTTGTGGGTAGTAAGGCGAAGAAAAACTGAGTTTGATGCCGAATGAGTCGCATAGCCTTTGGACAGTTTTGTTTTTAAAGGACTTGCCATTATCGGTGATGATTTTATGAGGGACACCGAAATGACAGATAATATGGGTGGTGATGAAGTCGATGATCTTGTCGGCTTTTGTGGAGACGAGAGGAATGGCTTCCACCCACTTGGTGAAATATTCAGTGGCTGTGATGATGGATTGATGACGAAGAGATGAATGAGGATTAATCTCACCGATGAGATCTAAACCCCATTGAGAAAAAGGCCAGAAATCTTGAGCAATTTGTAAGGCGTGACTGGGGAGATGAAGCAAGTTAGAGTGCTGCTGACACTTGATGCAACGCCGAACATAGTCGCTACAGTCTTGATGAAGGGTAGGCCAATAATAGCCCAAACGAAGGATGCGCTTGGCAACCGAATTCCCACTGAAATGTCTACCACAAATCCCATCGTGGACTTGCTGAATGGCTTGAGATGCTTCAGTGGAGGTGAGACAGCGAAGAAGGAGGCCGTCGAAGCCTCGTTTATAGAGAAGACCCCCTAGCATGGTATAGCGAGCAGTACGCTTGATAAAATCTCGTCGTGCATTACTAGAGAGGTTGGGAGGAATGACAGAGAAAGATAAGAAGTCTACAAGTTGCTTAAACCAAGCATATTGTGGGCTAGGGTCTATAGTGTTGACATGATGAATGTGAGGAGAGATATATGAAGGCAATAGCACACGACGCACCGTGACAAAAAGTTTGGATGCAGATGAGGAAGATGGGATATGTGAAGCGAGAGAAGCCATGGTGTCAGCAAACTTATTCATGGATCGAGGAACAGTCTGCAGGAGGAAATGGTCAAAAGATGCAAGGAGAATGTCAACACAGTTTTTGTACCTTTGCAAAATTTCATTTTTATAGAGGTATGAACCATTGACCTGATTGACGACGAGCTGCGAGTCACCAAAGATGTTGATGGACTTGATGCTGAGAGAGAGGGCGGTCTGGAGTCCCAAAATTAAGGCCTCGTATTCGGCCATATTATTGGTACAATCAAAGTCGAGTTTAAAAGACAGAGGCATGGGCTCCCCCTCGAGTGGGATGAGAATAACCCCAGCACCCCCACCTAGTTGACATTTGGAATCGTCAAAGAACATAGTCATCTGATAGGTGGTGTCATCGGAGGAAAGCGCAGCGATAGACTCATCAGGGAATTCACACTACGAAGGTTGATTGTCAGGAAGAGGGGCATCTGCTAGTTGATCAGCGATGGTTTTCCCCTTGATAGATTTCTGCTGGATGAATTCGAGATCGAACTCAGCAAGCAGCATGAGCCACCGAGCCATACATTGATTCTGATATGGCTTAGAGTGCATATACTTGAGAGGGTCGGTGTGGGTGATGACAAAGGTTTTATGACTAAGAAGATAGTGGCGAAGCTTAGTAGCAGCAAAGACTAACGCCAAACAGAGTTTCTCGATATGGGTATACCAAGTTTCATAGTCGACCAGTGTTCGGCTGATGTAATAGACTGCTTGCTCACGGTGATGCTCATCTCGGTGCGCGATCATGGCACCTAACGAATGGTGAGTGGCTGAGATATAAAGGTAGAAGGGTTGGTCATCTTTAGGTGGAATGAGGACTGGTGGAGAGACTAGATAGCGTTTTAAGGCTTCAAAAGCCTCTTGACAGTTCTTATCCCATGTAAAAATGATGTCCTTTTTAAGGAGATGATGAAAAGGTTGGCAGCGGTCAGAAAGCTGCGAGATGAAATGATGAATGGACTAGAGCTTGCCTTGCAAACTGCAAAGCTGCTTAAGATTGGTTGGGGGAGGCATTTCGAGGATAGCGCGAATCTTGGCGGGATCTATCTCGATGCCATGGAAGGAAATGATGAAGCCGAGAAGCTTGCCAGAGAGGACCCCAAAGACACATTTCTTGGGGTTAAGATGAACATTGTATTGAAGAAGATGAGAAAAGATGATTTTGAGAATGGTCAGATGGTCGCGGCGAAGCTTGGACTTGCCGAGTAGGTCATCCACATAGTTCTCCATGATTTTGTGGAGGAGATCGTGGAAAATGTAGGTCATGGCGCGCTGATATGTGGTGCCTGCATTTTTCAAGCCAAAAGGCATGACTCGATAGCAGAAAGTCCCCCATGGGGTGATAAAGGTAGTCTTGTGCTGATCTTCCAGAGCAATCAAGATTTGATTGTATCCTGAAAACCTGTCCATAAGAGATAACATCTCATGGCCAGCCATAAGATCAACAAGCTGGTCAATGTTAGGAAGAGAAAAGTCGTCTTTAGGACAGGCTAGGTTAAGGTTGTGATAGTCTGTGCAGATTTGAATCCCCCCAATTGCCTTGGTGACTGGGATGATGTTAGAGACCCACTGTGGATAGTCGATGGGCTGGATGAAGGAGACAGAAAGGAGGTGCTGAAGTTCCTCTTTGACAAGGAGGGCAATGCAGGGATGCATCTTTCGAAGCTTTTGCCTGACAGGCTTAGCCTCTAGTTTGGTGACAATGTTATGGGTAACGATGGTGGGGTCGATGCCAGGGATATCACTGTAAGTCCAGGCAAAGGCCTTGCTATGGTTGGAGATTAAATGGGTATAGTCAAGCTGCTCCTGAGCGTCTAAAGATTGGCCAATCTTTAAGACATGAGGAACATCAGAAGAAGGAAGGTTGATGTCAATGGTTGATTCATTTAACATAACCTGGGTCTCAGAAGGGAGGGAGCGCTGGATGAAAGAATCGTCAGCACCCATGTAAGAAAGAATGGCGTCATCGTCAACGCAGTGAACAGTGTGAATGGTTGCCGACTCATCTTCGATCATGCTGGGAAGAATGAGAGGGAGAGATTTGGACACCCCATTGAGCTGATAAGTCAAGGGGTCCAGGCGGATGGTATTTATGGAAAAAAACTAGGAAGAATGGAAACCACTGACTCCGTAGGTGAAGGGGGCAAAACAGGCGAGTGTGGAGGTGATTGGTCAGGGATTGGTTCAAGACAAAGGTCTAAAGGATCTTGAGTGGGGTCGTGATATCCCAGACCATGTCATTTCTTGGTGTCATCATCATTGAGCAGTTGGATAGGCTGATGGGAGCCCTGCTCATAGCGTTTGAAACCAAAACCCTTCCATGCACACCTGTAGAGGTAAGTGTGTGCAAAAGCGGGGTTGCTAAGAAATGAAAAGTCTGATGTGAAAGGTTGAGGTGAAGAAAGAGGATTACCATCAATAGGAGCTTGATTAAGCCCTCCATAGACGAGGTTAGTGCGAAGGTGAGGGGGACCATAAGGTATGATCATCCCTATTCGATGGTCGTAGTTGGGGCTGTGATGAAGGCGTCCATACTCTTGTGGAGTTTGGAACATGTCTAAAACTAGCAAGCGATACTCTCCCAATGAAAGTCTTTGGAAGACGTCTTCCATGGGGTCTGTGGTTGTCGCTTGAAGGGGAGGTGTAAGGGTGACTACCTGTTGGGAAATGGTCGAAGCTTCCGCAGATGGAGGCAGGGCCGGGGTTAACGGCTTGATAGGGATGAGGACATCGTTTGGACGGTAGGTGGTGTTGCATGTTTTGAAGGGCGAAGGGTCAGCAAGAATGGTGTGGACTTGTCTGTCATGCTCAAATTTCACACAACGGTGCAGGGTAGAAGGGACACAGGCCATGGCACGGATCCAGGGTCGGCCCAGCAAGATGTTGTATTGGAACTCTCCTTTGATGATGTAGAAGAGCTCCGAGACTGTGCGTGGACCAACGCGAATATGAAGAATGACTGTGCCAATGGTCGTGGCAGTAGTGTCATTAAAAGAACGCAAGATCGCATCAATTTTGGAGACACAATTCTTGGGAAGAGCCAACTGATCAAAGGCATGGGTGGAGATGATGTTGATGCTAGCGCCTCCATCAATCATAACGCGTTTAATGCATGTCCGATCGATATAGGCAGTGATGAAGAGGGCAGTGTCCTGATCTTCTGTGTTGGATGTGGGAATCTCAGAATCGCTGAATGTAATGGAGGCGATAGGGGCTAAGGAGTGGACAAGGGCAGCAAGTGGTTGGGGGTCCTCGGGTTGGACCTCCGCTGCCTGTAGGGCTTGGATGAGGGCCTGACGATGTTGGGGCGAGGTATGGATGAGATCGTAGAGGGACATCTTCATAGGCGTCTGGTGAAGCTGTTTCAACATGGAGTCGTGGATTGGTCTGGAAGAAGAAGAAGAAGAGGAGGGTTGAGGTGCGCCAAGGATAGAAATCTTAGGTTTAGGTGGTTGAGGTGGATTGACAAAAGGGTAGGTCCAAGGAATGGCAGATTTTTCTTTCACCTTGTCCTTCTGTGACCTAGTAGTGATGTGAATGGCATTGATTTCAAAGATGGGAGGTGAAGATGATGAAGGGGTTGTAACCGGTTGATGAGATGTAGATGGGTTTGAAGAGGTTGAAGGGTTATGAGAAGGAGTCGGGGGGCAGTCGAAAGTGTCCTCAAAGAGAAGAGTGTCTTTCTCCAGATAACGGTGAATGACAGCCTTGAGGGCACAGCAAGCCTCGGTGTCGTGTCCTAGTGTACGATGATATAAACAAATCTTCATGTCATCGAACCAGGAGGGTTTAGACCCGAGAGGTTGAAAGGGCTTGATGGGTGGAAGAGTTATGCTAGAAGTTTGCAAAAGTCGTTGCAAGATTAAAGAGTATGAACCCACTAAAGGATCCGTGCTCATTGATGTATGTGATGTCGGTGACTTTTGCTTGGGCGAAGTTGGAGGGGGTTTTCGTACCACCTTCTGGGTTGATGGTGCGATGACAGGCTGAGACGGTACACTTTTCATGAGAGGTATCGCCCTTTTGGGAGAGGGTAGGCTAGTGTTCAGTAAAGGAAGCAAAGGAGGCAATCGGTTTTGATTAAAGGTTGGAGTGGGAAGGACTCTGGTTAGGGTTGAAGGATGCGGGCCCAAAATGGAGGGCAATGGTGATGGAAGAGGAGGCATTCGCCTCTGTGGTTTGGTAGTCTTTTGTGATTTAGGTTGAAGACTACTATTAGTTGAAGTTTGGTTTAAGTCCACCTTCACTTGTGGATGAGTGAGGTTGGAGACGGGGTGAACGCCAAGCGATTTGATAGATTTAGGCGGAGTAGATGAGGGTTTTGATTTTGATGAGGTTGATGGAGATGTAGATGGTCTAGAGGCAGAAATCTGATTTTTGTTAATAGTCTTAGGAGGTTCTGCCATGGGAGGATTAGCAGCATGAGATGAGAGGGCCCGGGTTTGTTAAAGAGCTGTGAGATGGTCCCATAATCCCTGATGTTCCACTTTCCTAGAAGGGAGAAGTTCGAGTCTCTCCACTAGTCGGGAAAATGGCTGAGAAGATGCAAGATGAAGTTTGGGCTCTTGAGAAGACATCGACGGTTGTGGGACTGAAGGTGAGATGGGTGTAGTAGTCTCGGGCCCAAAGCATGGTGAAGTCGTGACAGGTTCATGTTTGGTTGGAGACAAAGGAGAGATAGGTTCTTCCCTAGGTGGAGAAGAAACTGGAGAATGAAGCTCCTCAAGCGGGTAAAGGGTAGGGATGATAGTGCCCTCCACTTGTGGTCGAGGAGTAGGAAAGGTTGGGTCCTCCATGGGCAGCAAGAAGGAAAATGGTGAAACTGGTAGTGCTAGTAAGGTCGAGGCATCCTCCAAAATGAGAGAAGTTGAGGGAGAACTAGCCGGTGAAAGAGGTTCATCCACATGTGATGGACTGATGGATGAACTCACCTCTTGGGGTTGGTTAGAAATGAGGGGCGAGACCGTATTGACTGTTCGAATATTATGTTCATGGGTATTGTTAGTCAAAGTCTAGACATTGTTTTGGGTTGGTGGATGATTAGGGAATGGTTGTTTAAAAATATCGATACCCTGATTAGGAGGGGCGTTAGGATTGTCGAGGATGAGGTCACCCTTTTCCAACATGTCTTGGATTTTGTTTTTAAGGGTTTTATAGTTGTCTGTGTCATGACCTTTAACACGGTGGTAGTTACAGAAGTCATTTTCCCTATACCACGCAGGGATAGAGCGTGAGGGATCAAATTATGGTGGAGGTCAGATCTAAGGGAGATTGATGGCCCCTTGTTTGACGAGTTTTTCCAGCACAGACGCGTATGATTCTCCAAGTGGAGTAAACTGTCGCTGTATGTATCTCTGCTAAAATTGGCGAGTGGCACTCATAGATGTGGATGGTTCAGATTGATTAGTTGAAGGTGAAGAGGAAGAAGATCTAACAACCACAGCATTTGCTGAAGCTTTAGATTTAGGATTGGATGAGGAAGGCTTAGAAGAGGGGTCATTGGTTTTGGAGTTGGGATTCTTACTCCGCAACTTGACTTTATTCTCCTCAACGGCACGTAACTCAAGTTTACGAGCCATCGTGAAGGCTTCGTCAAAAGTGCGGAAGGTTTGAACCCTCAAGGTAGAAGAAATATGTTTAGCGCAGGCTTGAGAGAAAAGTTCAATAAGCTCAGGCTGGGGTAAGGAAAATGAAAGTTGATTGATAAGGCCTCTCCATCGAGCGACGAAATCAGTAATAGATTCATGCTCGAACTGACGAATAGAATAGAGGTCTGTGATGGAGACCTTCTTGGTGATATTGATGGAGAAATGATCGAGGAAGAGCTAGGCCAACTGAGTGAACATGAAGATGGAATGGCTGGGAAGAGAGCTATACCAGTCAAGTGCAGCACCCGAGAGAGACATGGGAAACGTGTGTAAGAGCAACGTATCGTCGTGGGTGATAAGGTAACAAGCGTGTCTGAATGCCCGTAAATGTTGTTGTGGGTCTTCCTTGCTCTGGAAACGAGAAAACTTAGGAAGTTCCCACTGGCTGGGATATGGTCTGATGGGGACAGAAGGATGGATGGGCTCGTTGCAGATTTGTTTGTACGAGAGAGTGTTGCACGAGCTGATAACAGAGGTCTCTAGGTTGGACATTTTATCCATCAGCATCTTGATAATATCTACTGACGGATTGGTGGGTGGAGCACCTCCTAGATTGTAAGGCACTTGAAAGAGGCTGGAAGAGGTATACGACGTAGTCGGTTGTACCAATAAGTGCAACGTACAGATGACTAGTCGTAGAGACAGAAGAAGTGACTAAGGATGGTTGGATAGAAGGCATGGCTTGGTTTGATGTGGTCATGGGAGGTTGGCTAGAGGTAACATGGGCTAATGGATAGGTAGCCACCCTAGTGTTGATAGGAGTAAGGGTAGGCGGAATTGAGACGACCAGGTTTTGAAAGGGGGTAGAAAATGGTTGAGTGGACTGAGATTGATTGGGGGCCGAAACCCCGGTGAAAGTGGGCCCAACGATGGAAGGAGAGGCCACACTTGGATGGTTGGTAAAAGGTTGGTCATTGGTTGAGGCAATAGCCTAGGTATCTGAGGGTTGGACTATGGATGCCATTGATACGGCCGCAGTTTCGAGGAGAGAAGTTGGCATTCCATAGATTGGATTGCCCGAGGAGTCTCGCGTTCGGCTATTCGCGAGATAGTATTGTAAGGCTACGGTATTGAGGTCCAAGAATCATGCAAAATCTTGGTCCCCTTCTGGGATAATAGGCATTTGGGTCGGAGATGGTCTGGTAGGAGTTCTTTCAGTTTTCGAGTTGAACTCCATTATAGGGTTGGTTGTAGGCGGGGTAGATGGAAGAGGATGATGCCTCGCGTGATCGACTAGAGCCTTGGCTTGGCTACGAGTCAGAACCATTCAAGGCAAGGAAGAACGTCCTCACAAGCTCAAACAAGCAGATAAGAACCAAAAAGATGAAGACACAAGCAGATCCTAAAAACCCTAGAAGTAAATTATTAGGATTATAGTGGCTTATGCCTTAGAATGTGTGTAGAGGAAGATTGGATTTGTGAGTCGGGTCCTAGAAGAAGCAGTCTATGGAAGGTTTCGGGTTTTGTTATGGTGCTCAAGAAATCTGTGTTAGCTTCCGTACAGGCCTGGTGCTAAGGAGCAAGCTCCCCTCACTTCACGATTCCAGTGGTTAGCTGGTTTCGCTTAGCCAAAATATACTTCCACTAGAGATTATCCTCCGCCAGAGAATGGAGTGGGCTTCCCCCTTGGTGATGAAATCCAAGTAGGGTCACCGAGACGGGTAAGGTATCCATTGGGGGATGAAATCCCAGTCGAGCCTTATCTCAGGTAAGTTAAAATGTTTATTTTATGCAGGTGGTTTGGTCGTGTAACATCAAGTGATCTAGATTAATTCAATATGCGGTTTAATTACTATGTGTGGTCTAAGAGATGCAGGCAAATAAAAATGAATGCAAAGTGTTTTAATGCCCAAGTCAAAATGTTTGTTCGTATGAAGATGAATGGAGAAAGAGTCGAAGAATATGAGTTTTAGCTAGTCTAGAAGTGCAAGAAAGAAATGTTCATTTTAGTCTTGCTTATGATGTGGTTTTAAGAAGAGATGAAAAGAGGCGAAAAGAAAGGAACCTAATGCGCCTAAATGAACGAAAGAAAGAAAGAACCCAAGGAGGACCTAGGGTCCCACCGGGCGTGCCAGAATGTTTCTATTCAAATTTTGCTTTCTATATTCAAAGAAGAAATAAGAAACTAAAAGAAAATGGTCAAGGCTAGAAGTACCTGATAAAGTTGTGCGCACCGAAATCAGACGTTGGAAGATTCTCCTCTTTGGCTATGGAGGAATGACACCTGCGAAGAAAAGAGACTAAAACACAAAAAAATGTTAGTCAAAGATATGGTGGGTTGTCAGGGGAACGCCCGATCCCGGAAGTACGAAGACTCCCTAGAAGGATATCAACCCACTGATAAAAAAAGCAGAATATTTGATGAAAATAGATAATAAAAGATAAAATGACAGAAATAAATGATAGAAAATAAAGATGCATACCTGATAAGCGGCACTGTTCTGCATAGTCGCCGGCGTCGGTCTCTGTGGTGCCAGAGTCAGTCTGGGAAAGTGCCGGCGTCGGTTGCAGTGCCGTCGTCGGTCGGGGCAGTGACCGGCATCGGTCGGGGCAGGTTCTGGACAGAGTTGCAGAAAGTCTGGGAGAGTCGGGACAGGATCTTGACAGGGTCGGGACAAGGTTTAGACAGAGTCGGGATGGGGTCTGATAGAATCAAGATAAGGTCAGGACAGGGTTTGGACAAGGTAAAGTCGGGTTTGGACAGAGTTTTGGGGGTTTTGGTCGAGTCCGGATAGAGTTATAGGTTGGGGTAATGGGCAGAGATGCCAAGAAGGGACTCAGGGCTTGGGTCTGTGGTTTGAAGATTCGGGATGACAGAAATAATGAACAAAGAATAATCAAGAAGAAATAAAACAAATAGAGTAAATACTTACCTGTCAGAAGCCGTGATGAAAGCCATAGTTGAAGTTGTCTGTGCAGTGCCGGATTGAAATGAACGCTGGATTTGGTGGATGCTGGAGTCAGTTGATCGCGAGGTTGCAAGAGTCTGTGGATGTCGGAGTTCGGAGATCGATTGATTGATTGATCGGGTTGATTCAAAAAAATGGTTTATTCGCCTTTGGGATTGATCGGCGGATGCTGATGAAGGTGAGGGACGGTTCGAGAGACGGTTCGATAACCGTTTCGGGAAACCGATCGGGAACCGAATGGTAACTGATAACGGATAACGGTAAGGTGACCGACGTCGGCAGGATTGCCGACGTCGGTCGATAAGTGACCGACGTCGGCGACATCGACCGGGTAAAGACCATCGTCGGCAGATGCTCAATGGGGATAGAGTCTAGCTTTAGCTCTGTGCTCATTTTTACATGCTGCCAGGGTCAAGGTTGGTGGAACAAGTGATCGACAAGGGTTAAATAGGAGAAGAAGAATAAAACGGGGGATGACCAGGGGAGTTGACACAATTTCGGTGTCTACAAAGTGGTTAAAGAAAATAAATCAGATTAAATAAAAGATATATAATATATTGAGTCACCCCCTCCCCTTAGTATATTTCATGCTTAAAAATTGGTATTAGAGTAGGTTCCTTTTTTTTTAAATTATATCTTGAAGGTAGATCAAAGAAAGCATGATGACTAGATCACATGAAGGTTTTTATACAAATAAGTCACCTTTATTGATGGGACAAATTATGTTTTTTGGAGCATAAGGATGAGGACTTATTTGATGGCTCTTGGATTCAAAATTTGGCAAGCAATGGTAGAGGAATATGAAGAGACAAAAACACTTATAACTACTCTTATGGAAAATAAGGAAAGTGAAAATAATATTAAAGCTTTAAATGCTATTTTATGTGGTTTATGTGAATCATAATTTGTTAAAGTTATGTAATGTAAATCTACTCATGAAACTTGAGTAAAGCTTGAGAATATTTACAAAGGTGATGAAAAGGTTCAACAAGATAAGCTTTAGACTTTTATAAGATAGTTTGAGAGTTTGAAGATGGAAGAGGAAAAAAATATAGAAAGTTACCTTTTGTAGGTTGATCAAATAGTTAATCAGATTCAAAGTTTTGGAGAAAAGTTAGAAGAATCAATCATGGTACAAAAAGTTTTGAGATCTCTACCATTAAGATATGATTTAAATTTTTTTACAATTGAAGAGATGAAGTGAGCTACCTGATATTCTTATAGCATATGAGATGTAGACCAAACAAGAGAAACCCTCAAAGAGAGAAGCTGCTTTCAATACATCAAAGAAAGAGAAGGCTAAGATTCAAAAATCAAGTGACAGTTCTAGTGATGATGAAGATGATAATGGATCTCTATTCATTCTCAATTCAAAAAAGGATATAGGCAAATATCAAAGAAAATTTCATTTTAAATTTTTTAATTATGGAAAGATTGGACATTTTATAGCTAAGTGCCCAAATAAGGGTAATGGTGACAATAAATAAGAAAAGTCTACATACAAAAAGAATTTTAAAAGAAAATTCAAGAAAGGATTCAAGAAGAAGAGTTTGTATTCTAAAGATCCTAGCTCAGCCAAAGATAGTGGAGTTAGTGACTCAGAAGAAGAGATTCTATTCATGGCCATACATGAAGATGCCTCCACAAGCAAAAATATAAATGATCAAGAAGAAGAACAAGATGAAGCCAAAGTGAATCTGGAAGGAAACATCATTTATGCCTTAGAAGAGTTAAAATATTTTGAGAAAAAAAATAAAAGATTGAAGCTCTAAATTAAGAAAAATGAAAAAGAGTCAAAGGAAACAATTGAAGATCTACAAACATACTTTGGAAAAGCCAAGAAGAATGAAAAAGATCTAACGACACAGTTGCAAAAAGTAAATGAATAATGTGAAAGGTATGTTATTGAAATTATTTCTTTAAAATTAAATCTTGAGAAAATAAATAAAGAAATAAATGATAGAGAAACCAATGATTAAAAATTTGAGAATAACACTAATATGTTGAATAAGATATTAGAAAGTCAAAGATCAAAGTTAGATAAAATAGGTATTGGATTTATAAAAGAGACAGGTTAGGCCACTACTTTTACATACAAAGTTAACATAAAAAAAGGAAAGAGCTATTCTAAAACTCTTATAAAAGAGGAAATAAAAAGGGAAGAAGTTAAGAATACATAGGACATCTCAAATAAAGAAGGCTGGAAGAAACAGAGTTATAATAGGCAATTGGGTTAGAGATACACAAACAGGTCCTATTTTTATGGTTACTATTTTTATTATAAGGGATATGGTCATAAGAAAATAGAATGTCAAAAAAATCTAACAATTTCAAAAATAAGAAGGAAACTCATGCAAAGTCAAGCAGAAACCATAACTCTTTTGCTCCTCTATCAAGCTTTAATGAAGACGACATAATATGTTACAAGTGCAATAACTTCAAACACATAGCTTAGTACTATAGAAGCATGTTTGATTCAGTCAAGAAGGACTAGAGTTTTAAGGCTTCATTCATCAAGAAAGAAGTTTAGATAAGTTCATGGCAAAAAAAACAACCTAAAAAATCTATGTTGATATAGATAGTTTTGTATGTAAAAAATAAAGAAAATCCATGATTCATTGATAATGGATGTTTGAGGCACATGATAGGAGATAAGATCAAGTTCATAACCTTGAATAGGATCAATGGTGGCATAGTGAAATTTAGAGATAATACTACTACCATAATTGCTAGAAAAGGTACACTAAGTTGGGATAATAGTAGAACTAAAACTAAAAATGTTTTGTATCTAGAAGGTCTTAAGCATAATATTTTGAGTGTAATTCAAATGTGTGATCAGGGGCACACACTAAAGTTTTACATATAAAGTTATTAAATTAGGAGAAAATATTCAAATGTGTTGGTTGTAGATGCTCAAAGAATAAGAGATAATTTATATATGTTATCAAACATCAAAGGTTAAAGATGTTGTTTGAGTCAAATTGAAGAACGTTAGCTATGGAAAAAGAGAATGGGACATATAAACTTTGACAATATTGTTAATATTAGTAAGAAATAAGTAGTCAAAAATCTTTCAAAGATTACAAAGCCATCCAACATGATTTATGAACCTTTTTAGCATGGAAAGTAGGCTAGAAGGTAGTTCAAAACAAAAGAATACTTGACCACTCAGATGTTAGAGTTTGCTCAAACTAGTTTTTATGGACCTATTAGAATTCAAAGTACTCAAGGTGAGAAATATTTTATGTTTCTTATTGATGATTTTTCGCATATGACTTGGGTAATGTTTTTAAATAAAAAATCAAAAGCTTTTAGGCATTTCAAATCATTAGTTGAGAATGAAACTGGTTTGAATATTAAGTGCCTAAGATAAGATCAAGGAGGATAATTCATGTTAGATTAATTTATTAAGACTGTGGAATAAAGATACATTATTCAATAGTGAGAACTCAACAAAATAGAGTAGTTAAATAGAGAAATAGAATAGTTCAAGAGATGACGAGGACAATGTTAAATGAATCTAAGACACCAGATAAATATTGAAGAGAGGTAGTTAGTATAGTAGTGCATATCTAGAATAGAGTAGTATTGAGATTCAATAGTGATAAGACTATTTATGAGATATGGAAAGACAAACCAACTATAATTAATTAGTTCAAAGTTTTTGGTAGGAGATGCTTCATAAAAAGAACTGATGAAAAATTGGGTAAGTTTGAATTTAGAAAAAATGAAGGTCTATTTCTTGGTTATTCATGAAAAAGTAAAGCTTATAAATTTTATAACAAAAGAACTAAACACATTGTTGAAAGTACAAGTGCTAGGATAGAAGATGGAGCATGAAGAATCAGTGATCCAATAGACATTCTTGAAATCATTGAAGAGGAAGATTTTAAAGAACCAGATGAAGATGAGAAGGGAAAAAAGGACACCAAAACCTCATCCAAATATGTCTAGAGAAATCATAATGAAAGTGACATCATCAAGGACATAAATTAAGGAATTCACATCAGAAGAATGATGGTAAGTGAATCTGAGCAAGTTAATTTCTCTTTGTTATCCAAAATTCAGCCTAGAACTTTTTTAGAAGCTAGACATGATAAGCATTTGGTTAAGGCAATGGATGAAAAATTAAATAAAATAGAAAATAATGATACTTGGGAATTAGTTCCTAGACTAAAAGATCATAATGTGATAGGAACAAAATGGGTTTATAGAAATAAGTTGAATGAAAATGGAGAAGTAACCAGGAATAAAGCAAGATTAGTATGTAAAGAATATGATTAGATTAAGGGAATAGATTTTGAGAAAAATTTTGCACTAGTGGCAAGGCTATAGGCTATTAGAATGTTTCTTGTATATGTAGTGTTTAAAAATTTTAAAGTATTTTAGATGGATGTCAAATCTGCCTTCCTAAATAGAAATCTAAAAGAAGAGGTCTACATTAAGCAACTTGAGGGATTTATTCTCTCAAATATTAGTAGCCATGTATGTAGATTGAATAAAGCACTGTATGGACTGAAACAAGCTCTAAGAGCCTTGTATGTAAGACTTGATAAGTACTTGCAAGATCAAAGTTTCAAGAGAGGATTTGTTGATAGTAATTTATACATCAAAATAGAAGGTAAGAATTAATTGATTATTGTGGTATATGTTGATGACATCATTTTTGTAGGAAACATTAAAAAGATGGCAAAAGAATTTTTTGATAATATGAAAAATAATTTGAGATGTCTATGCTTGGGGAATTGTCATTTTTCTTAGGATTGCAAATATTTCAATCAAATAAAGGAATTTTCATATCTCAAAGTAAATATGCCAAGGAAATGTTAAATAAATTTGGTTTTGAGGAATATGCACCAGTTGGCACACTAATGAGTATAGGAAATAAGGTGAGCAAGGATGAAGATTCACCTCTTGCAAATCAATATTTGTATAGATCTATGATTGGTAGTCTTTTATATTTGACAGCATCAAGGCCAAACATCATGCATGTAATAGGTATGGTTGCAAGATATCAGTTAACTCTAAAAGATAGTCATGTTTAGTTGGTGAAGGGAATATTTAGATATATCAAGGGGACATTAGATTATGGATTGTGGTATCCCACAGGAAGATATTTTATTTGGTTTACTTATATAGATTTAGATTGGGCAGGTTGCTTGGATGACAGGAAGAGTACAAGTAGAGTATCTTTCTTCCTCGGTGATAGCTTAGTATCATGTCTAAGCAAAAATCAAAATTTAGTATCACTTTCTATAGTTGAAGTAGAATATATTACAATGGTATTGTGTTGTACTCAAGTGCTTTAGATGAAGCAAGATTTAGAAGATATCAAAGTAAAATATGATGAACCTATTTCTATTTTTTGTGACAACACAAGTTCTATTAATATTTCTAAGAATCTATTGATGAATTCAAGAACAAAACATAATATCATTATATATCATTTCTTGAGAGAGTAAGTTGTAGATTAGTAGGTTAAGATGGAATATAGAAGTACTATAGAATAGATTATAGATATTTTCACAAAGGCATTACCAAAAGACACATTTGAGTATCTACAAAAGAAGTTGAGAGTAATTTCTTTTACTTCTTACCATTGAGGATCAACATCAGTTGAGGGGGAGCTAAGTGTTATCTCAAAGATAGGCCCTTTGACATTGATGTCAAAGGGGGAGAAGAATATAAATAGGTACAAGTATAAGTGAAAAAATAGGTGAAAAAACATGTATAGGTTACTATAGTAAGGATGAGTTAATGTATGTTTTTTTAGATGGTAGTATGTGTAGATTGACTTGTGGAGTGTAGGTTTTAGGATGTGGTAGTTTCAGTTTGAGGTTTCTATCAATGACAAAGGGGGATATTATTAGAAATATTGTCATTGATGTCAAAGGTCTTTCATTATTGGTTGTAAAGGCCCCATAGCATTTAATGGTATTTTTAATATTCATATCTTGGCTAATGTGTATTGATATTTATTTAATGTTAATGAATATATATTTAGTTGCATAATAGTCAAAAGAGGGTCCATGGAGAAGTCAAAGAGTCATGAGGTAAAGATAAAAGAGTAATGGGATGCATTTTCCCATGAAGAGTCAACTTAAGGAATTTAAAGAGTCACCAAATGAAAACAATAGAGGGTATGGTGCATTTTTTCCATGAAGAGTCATGTTAAGGAATTTGAAAGGTCACAAAGATAAAGACAAAAGAGTAAAGTATGCATTTGATTATGAAGGTCCACCATGTGACTTTTCAAATGCAAGGATATGAAGGGTCATTCAAGTTTGGTGCCATTTTCCAGGGGGATTGAAGGGTCACAAAGGGTGAATACCAAATGTCATTTGGAAAGCTATAAATAAAGGCTTGCGAATCCATTTGTAATATGCAAGAGAGTGCATGGTTTTGTAATTGTTTTATATAAGAAAAGAGGAGAGAAAAATAAGAGATTTTGTAGAGTTCTATCATTTGTTGAGTAAGAAACATTGAGAGATATTTGTGTTTTATACATAAGAGGGGTTAGTGCTCCTATGGGTTGGTGCTCACAAATCATTGTAAGGGGTTGGTGTTCCTACAAGTTGGTGATTACAAACTTTGTAATTTAAGTTGGTGCTCATTCATGTAATTAAGATTGTTCTCTATTATTTTTTCCACTTTGGGTTTCCACATAAAAATTTGGTGTGTCTCTCTCTTTTGTGTGGTGCATGTTATTGTTTTAGTTTTATTGCATATCTTGAATATGTGATTAAGTGGTTAAAGAAAAAAATCACATTCAGTAAAAGATATATAATATACTGATTCACCCCCCCTCTTAGTATATTTCATGCTTAACAGATACATGATACACTTATGGGTGTTGGGATTTCCATCTAATCACATTACCAGGACATTGGGGAATCCATCTTCTATGATATTGATACACATGTTATATGATTCAATGATCACTCTAAAATATCATGTTTGAGAATATATATGTACTTTCATATGCCTATTATCCATGATTGTACATTACATAAGGTACTTGATATGATAAGTACTTGATGTTTTTTGATAACACATCCAGTTCATGGGCCACTATGACATGTTTATGATGGTTGTTTATTCTTTTCCTTTACACAATTGAGTGTTTTGCCTTGATATTGTCTTGATTTTTGAAGTATATGAATATGGTCTATTGTATGTGGCCCCTATGCCTATGTTTTATTTATTGAAAATTTGAATATGTCATTGCTTATTATATGTAAATTTAAATATGTTATTCCTTGATTTTATGGAAATTTTACTAAGTCATGTCCATTATATTTTGAGGCATTTGAACATGCTCCTTATTTGTGGTCTCAGACCATTGATTTTTGACTTGCTTTTTAGTGATCTTATGTGTATGATTCTTTACTTATTGAGCTTGTACTATTAATATCTAGATGTTGCCATGATAATTATCATGTATCTTATACATAAAATTGATCACATTGGTTCCATATGCTCCGATGATATATTTACCTAGACATATTTATTTTTATATGCTACATGGTTACATTTATATATTTTATTATTGTCTTATCCTTTTGAGGTGAGGTAAATTATAGGTATTATTTTTAATTCACCTCAAATGGGGTTATATTAGTGTGTAAATTCTTAGAAAGCATGTTATCCACACTTCACACAATTATCAAATGTTAGTGGGGGCATGTCATATGGACATGTATTCCACACATTCATAGTTTTTAAATTATAGTGGGTGCATGCTTTGGAAGCATTTTCTTCACATTTATTTATTATCCCATAAATTCACATTTTTAGATTCAATGGGGGCATCCTTGGGAAAAATGTTCTCCACATTCATTCAATATGGTACTTATAATTCAAAGTTTTAGTGGGGGCATGATTTAGAAACATGTTATTCACATCTACTTAGTATTCAATATCTTTAATTTATAGTGGGACATGATTTGGAAACATGTACTCCACATTGGTACTTATATCAATTTTAAATTTCTCCATATATTAACTTTAAAGAGTACATATATTGGAGTATTATTCCTAATTTAGTTAAAGGGTCCAAGTAGTAAAATTAGTAAATAAATGTGAAATAATTAAGATATTGATTTGTATAGTTTGATTGTAGCTTGAACTTTTATAAAAATACTAATAAGGGTAAGAAAATAAGTCTTAGCTAGAAACTGATTGATACGACTGAGATAGAGGCTAAAACTCACTGTGTAATACTGTGAAACTATCACAAATTAGGATCTATATTTCATTTGATGAAAGGATAAGAGTGTTGAAAATAAGATAACCTAGTGTCCAACACTATAATACACCTCTATCACTATTATCCCACAGATTTGATCTTTCTAGGTTTTGTTTGCCAAGTTTGTGTGACCCTACTTGTGAAGTTTTGACAACTAGAAGTCTGTAGATCTCCTTATAGAGCTGATTTTGTCTTCAAACCCTAAAATCCATTATGATTTGACCAAATTTGAGAAAGAGGGATGAGTTAGTATGTGTAATATTTAATGAACATGTTTCCACACCCCTTGTGTGGGCACATTTCCTACATACCAATACT
Organism: Torreya grandis; assembly: GCA_037957365.1. Lineage (NCBI taxonomy): Eukaryota > Viridiplantae > Streptophyta > Pinopsida > Cupressales > Taxaceae > Torreya > Torreya grandis. The sequence goes on along the minus strand of JARHVA010001989.1, from coordinate 2,504,466 downwards.
CTTAAGAGGGATCAAGCCATATATAGTTCTCTCACTAAATGTGATTTGTATAATAGTGTGTATGAAGATGAAAAATGCTAAACTAGGTGTGACTGAGATGACTAAAGATTGGCATAAAGATTTGAATAAGGTAGAAATGGTATTAGATGGTTATATGCAGAGAATATGGAAATATTCTTGAGTAGTCTTGCTTGTTTTTTTATATTTTATAACCCCTTCTAAATGAACTTTGAGTGGAATTTTATAAGGATTTATTGGGCATGGGTTAAATTCAATTACACTAGGCTGACATAATGAAGAAGAAGAAGAAGAATCAAGTAAAAATGGTAATCTAGGCTCAAAATGTGATTGGACAAAAGTGCTGAAAAGGGGACACCTTAAGGTTGAACACTATAGTCCAAGTTGGGAATTATTGTCCAGAGGGTACATGGCCTAGGGGGATGGAATAATCATGGAAAAAGGGTCCCATATAAGCTTTAATGAGCTCTTGAAATCCTATGGATGATTGGGAATCAATGAGAAAGTTCCTAGAAGGGTCATGAAAGCAAGCAAGTGGGACCTATGGGATGGATGTGATAAGTCATGCTCAAGTTACCAATTTTTGCATTTTATATGACTATATTTATCCCCACTTTATATTATTGATGTAGAAAAGTGAAATACTAGGATGAAGGAAAAATATAAATCATACATGAACTTACTTGCAAGGGTAAAACTCATGAAGTTGTGTGATGTTGGGTGTGCATAGAGAGATCACATTTTGAAGTGTGAATCTGCAAGAGAAAATAAAAAGTAGATTAGTTTTAACTAGATAAATTATATCTAAAATAATAAAATAGAAAGCTAGGTAAGATAGAGAGGAAGAGAAAAGAATGAATACACCTCACTGGGTATGTGAACCAATACAAAATCTTTGGTGATGCTAAGTAATGTTGGATTATGCTAAGTAACGATGGATGGTGTTTTACCTAGAGTACTATCATTAATAGAGTTGAGTGCTCAATTCCTTGAGAGTGGATTAAGAATGCAAAGGCTAGCCCTTTAGCTCCATCATCACCCACTAAATAAAGTTAGGTGGTCATGCATATGCTAATAAATGTTGTGGTCTATGTCCAATCCCTTTGATTAGGTGGCTCAAGAATACAAAGGCTAGCTAGTCCTTTGGTTCCATCATTTCCCCATGAAGTGAAGCTATAAACTGATACTAGTATGAAATGTGTGTTGAATGAGATGGATCTTAAAGACCATGAATGCTCTATAATTTGACAATGTTGGCATAGATAGCTAAATATATAATGGAAACTAGGCCACTCTTGGCCACTCCAAAAGACAGAGATTAGGCTTATATGAAATCCTCTCCAAAACTAATCATTAGGCTTATATGAAAGCCATTCTGAAATGTGGAGGTTAGGATTATATGAAAGCTACTCAAAAATGATGCCAACCACCTATAGATGGAGTAAGTCATGCAAATACTAAGAATACTTGGGTAATATGTTGAATTCAAAAAGAAAAGAAAACAAATGTGTCATGCACATTGCCCCCAATCACTAGTGTCTAGAACATGAATTCTGATCTGGAAGTTATGCTAATTATTGTATCTAAAATTGGAAGTGAGATCCATCATCCCATGTATAATGCTCCCTATTTTGGATTATCTGAGCAAAATTGTAATAAAAATTGTTTATTCTAAACTGGTCTAAAAGTACAAAACTGTAGTTGAACCTACTTTTTTGCCTATTTCTAAAAAATATGGGTTTTTTATTGTTTCGATATGATCAAAAAAAATAGGACACTCTAGTCTTTTACATTGTTGTCCATGTCCAATGATATTATCTTTACTAAAAATAAAAACTATTATAGAATCGTCGCTATTTTTTTAATCTATTCTACCTGATTTGACCTCTAATTGTTGTTCTAAGTGTTCTACCATTGGTTTTTCAACTATTAAGAGCTCTGATCTTTGTGGCAAAACCCTTATTTATTTCCCCTCTTCTGAGGGTAAGAATGAAGACCTTGAAATGACTTCCCTTAGAAGAAAGAGCCTTGCAAGTGTGTTATAATATGAAATAAATGATATAGCAATGATAATTGGCTAGATATCTTAAGATATATCATATTTTGTAAAGGAGATTGTTAGATCAACAGGGTTATGCCTAAATAGATATAATAATGTAATAATATGTGTAATGTATTGAATTGAAACTGGAACTAAAAGTTTAGTTAGTTATTATTTATTAGTTAGCAAGGAGGGATGGACCATGATGTCCATCATGGCATCCAAGATAGCAAGATAATGCATGATGTGGATCATGGCATTGCAGACAATGAGAAGCAAATAAGCAACAAACACATAAGGCAAGAAGAAAAGTGTACAAGAGTGGCCAAGGGGCTAACCAAACAAGGGACATGGGCACATGTCACTCAAACTAGAAATTAAGCATACAACGCATGTTCAAATTCTACATACACATACATTTGAAAACAAGTAAGGTTAGTGTGAAAGCCACAATCACATAGAAGATTATAGGCAAAGGACATTGGCAAATAACCTAAGGCACATATAGAAGACAAAATAGGAACTGAGAAATGTATTCAATCTATCTATGCCAAGCAAGAAAGGAAATCATGTAAAAATGAAAATACAAGTGTATAGAACTAATAAAAGAAATAATGTGAAAGTATACAAGACATGGTAATACAAGACTAGGTATATGCTAAGAAATACACAAGTGCTATATACTAGTGAAATATTGATAGAGTAATCTATGTAAGCTAGTAAATAATGTATATCAACATGATAACTATAATGTGTGGTGTAGGAGTGACATTACCTAGATGGTGTAGTCATGTCGAAGATACCCCTAATGGGTATATGTATTGATGTCTCAAATGTAGAAGTGGATGACCCTTAATGGGTAGAGTGGAGCAATCAAAGACATGGATGACATCACACACACTCAAAGGAGATCAAGTGAAGCATGGTAATGTAGATAAATCAACCAATAATATAATAGAACAACAAATGTAAGTCTAGCATAGTAGTAGAAATGTAAAGCATGGATAATGCATATAATTGAATTTTTTTTTGTGTTTTTGTGTTATTTAAATATTTTTGGATTTTTGACATATTTAAATGTTTTTTTATTTTGAATGTTTTGAGATATATATCATTAAGCATAAGAAACTATGTATAGGTAAAATTTAGAAGAGATGATACTAACCAATGAGTCTCATGGGAGACTCCCTATCAAGGTGTCCTATATTAAGGAGAGGAATCATACAGGATCATGAAACATGATGGAAATGTTGTGACTATGGCTCTAAAAGCTATATATGTTGTAAATTCTTTGAAATCTTTGAAGTAGAAAATAAAGTGTGGGGTCCCCCTATAACTTTGAGAAGTGGATACAACTATAGGGATATTAGGGACCCATCTAGTAGTAAGAAATGCTCTCTGAACATGTGCTCTATGAGTCGATGCATGATACCTTAATGATACTACCTTGGATGTGAACACTATAGATGGAAGCTTTCTAAATCTTGAATCTATGGTTTATTTGAAAGGTAACTCTATGGAAGTGTATAAACTCTCTATGTTGGTGATGGATTCCTCAACTGTGTTTGAATCTGAATTGGAAGAACTAAAACTGATGGAGAAACTAAAACTGGTGGTTGAATTGAAATTAGTGACTACAAAGTAGAAAATATCTTTGAAGTGCAGAGTGGTAGCTCATATGGAACTCTACCAACTATAATATTAAATGAACCCACATCATAAAGTACTACTCCAAAGAGATATTCACTTTAGCCAAATTTTAAAGGACCTATTTCACATAACAACCCTCTACTATTGATATTAAATGAGCCCCCATCACAGGTTTCAGCTCCATCTTGATCTATTATTTAGTCATACACATCATAATAGAGGCCACATGGTATACAAGTATAGATAGATGAGCCTTATTCATAGCACACAGTTTCTATGGCACATCCAATAAAGTTACATTCTGTAAAATCTCCACATAAAACTATAGTTAGTGCATAGTAAATAGTATTAGATACATAGCATATTCCTACATATCATGAGTAGTATGGAAATTTATTTAGTTGGCCATCAAAGTTTATATAGTGATACAAAACACATTCATAATGATATTAGCTCATAGCTTCACTTAGTAGGGAAATAATGGAGCCAAATGTCTAGCTATCCTTTGTATTCTTGAGCCACTCCTGGGGAAGTAATATACACATCATGCTATCTTACATCCCCATATACTAAAAACTAACATTACTAATTCCAAAAAACTATCCATATCCAAAGCCATCTTATTTTACCAACATTAAACCAAATCAATTTATCCAAACAATTTACCAATTACAAAACCATTAAATTTTTGCTTATATATGATTACAAATAAAAAGCTAGCATCACAATTATCAAAAAATAATCAAATTACATATCCCAAGTACCATTTTACCAAACATTTACAACCTTCAACATCAATACCAAATCAACTATTTTTAAATGAAAAAATTGCAATACCAATCTATTCTAAAATTCATAACACAACACACATGAATCCAAAATCAAACCAACATTCATATATATATATATATATATATATAAACTAATTTTTTAAAAACATATATGGCATATCAAGATGTAGTCAATCATGAATGGGCATCATGCCCTCACTCTCAGTCTCACTCTCTCCTCTAGTAGTAGTCCCATAGTTCAACCTAGCACTCAATGACCCTGCACCTCCTTTAGCTCCCATATGCCTCTTATACTAGCTCTCTTTCTCTAATAATCACCCATGCTCCTTGTGTAAGTCCACATACCACCTATAAATATGTGTGTACTCATCCATAATCCATATACTTATCAATCCATAATCAGGTGGAGGCATCCTATGGTAATCTAGCTCAGCCCTCAACTCATCTCTCTCTCATGCTACTCTAACATATGCAACTATCATTATATAAGCTCTATCAAACAAATGAGCATAAACACTAGATATAACTATCACTCACTCTATCAAACCATCCACCACATCATCAAGAACATACTATGTGAGCTCTTAGAGTGTCAACTCAATGATGGTCTCTCAAAACCCATTATCTCCACCTCCTACCCCAATAGGTGCTTCATCCTGAGCGCCTCCCACTCTACCTATATGCACAATTATAACACTACTTTAAATATACATTTTTGAAACAAGATAAGCACAAACTTATACATAATTTAAATATAATCAATGCTTACCTCCCATCATCTATATTAGAGTGGGATCCTCATACTCAAGGGCATCACCTCTATCAATAGGATGCAATTGATCCTACCAATGCCTAGCCCACCATGTGGTATATGCCTCTATTCATAAAACATCATCTACATCAAGAATATCTATAGCTACATCATGTGCATCTAAAGGTAATGGTGCTAACTAAGCCTCCATAGCCCTCCCACAAGCTCTAACCCTCATTGGTGCCTATGCACTCCTCACCCACACCTATACTATTGGGGGCACATCTTATGGTACCCAAAAATATCTATTCATGCACTCATACTAAAATCACTCATATACTCTATCCTAACAATCATGTAAATAACAACTAACCCTCATATACCACTACTGCACTCCATCCTTAGGCCACCCATGGCCATATGATATCCTAAGCCACCAATCTATCTAAAAATAATCTATAGTGATCTATCCCAGGAGATTAGATAGCCAATGAACTCATCCAATGCTCCTTATATGGCTATGGAGGTGCCCACCTCTCCCTCGATAATCTTATCAGTTGTATAACTATTATATGCTCATAAGCCTAACAATGTAATAAGGTAGTTGCACTCACACCACCACTGAATGCCCCTTGAGTAAATTAATAAAGATCCCTATATAAGTGCATTAGCATAGTCCTACCCCATGAAAACATAATGTCATACACCTCTATATTATGCATGGTCCTATGGATCCTATATGTAATCAACACCCACTCCCATTCATAATAATAAATGAAGCCAACAACATGGCCAACCACTTCCTTAGATGTAGAATACTTGATTGCATAATAATTGACAATAATACATTGTTATCACTACCTCTTTAATGTATACATGAGGTAACACTAACAAAATATAAGGATGCATGATAACATTAGTACCCATGTCATCCTACAAACTCACATGCCATCCACTAATTGACAAATGAAAAATATAGTACACATCCTCTAGAGTAATTCTAATCTCTCTAGTAGGAAGCTAGAAATTACATGTGTCTGTATTCCACCTCTCAAATAAGGTGGTAATTAGATACCTATCCCACTACATAGTGCCTAGGTCACACACATGACCTAACCTTGCACTATCCATCACAACTCTCTCATTAGTTGAAAAAGGTCACAATATTAGTATCTTCATCACTTTGCCTCTATAGATCTCCCTCATCCATACCTCACCCTAAAAAAACACCATCAAACAACATATATGTCAATCAACCATGCTAAGGAAAATAACCAAGCTCCACAACAATAAGCAACAACTCAAAAAATTATAAATTTAGCCCTAATAGATAACAATGTTGTAGAAAGGAAAACAACACTAGATAATAGCACCAAAACCTAGACATCAATGTTGAACACTAGACATGAGCATTAACTCCTAGATAAGAGTGCTAGAACTAGTCAAAATTTTCCTAGGCTACTTAAAACAACTCAAAAATGTCAAAAATAGGCTTTCAAATTGGTAAAAATCAAGTATTAAGGTTACTTACTAAGGTAACATCACTACCAGCCTCCACCTAGGCTACCAACTGCTCAAAATGGGTCATTGTAGGTGTTCATCTCCTTGGCATATCTCTCACTCTAGAGATCCAAATATCAACCTAGTTAATGTGTAAATGAATCAAGAATCAATCCAATTTTCCTATATCAAAAAACTTTTTCATCTAAATCACAATACTATTTTGCCTATAAATTGAACCCTTAGTCTATTTTAAAAATCATTCTATTCCGTGAAATCATGATAATGATACCTTTGACATCATGTAAGCCTTTCTCTCTTACTACATCATCTACCTACTATGGCACACACATCTCTATACCTCTTTTATATCTAGACATACAACTTGGTCCTAACAAAATCAAAACTTGTTCCAATTTTAACAACTCAATTTAATCAATCAAACAACTTCTCAATCAATTCAAACTATACCAACATTGCTTCTATCATTACACCACTAGTCATCACTTTTGGATCAAACTCCTCTATCATGAGATCTCATCCCTATCCCCAAAATGGGGGCATCATTCTTATTATTCTTATACCTACACTTACCCAACATGCCTATCCAATCTCATACATGGATACACATGGTTCCTATACCTCCAATAGTTAGATTATCAAATTCAGCTCAGATTGATAAAAATATATAGTGATTCAAACTACATGGGTCACTCAACATTACTCAAAATATTTAGAGGGATACACTTTCAGTTTATAGATACATAGGCTATTTAGATATAGTGGTTCAGATTATATGGATCCATAGTGATTTTAGTTTATAGATATATAGACTAGTTAGATATAGTGGTTAAAATTATATGGATTCACATTGACTTTGATACAAATTTAGACTCAGATACTAGATTTGGGGGCATGTACATACTACACATCTCACACATACAACTTCATAAATCATGACATAGTTACAAGATCAGATTGTAGATTATAGATATAGTATAGAGCATAGTGTTATGATCTCTAGTTTTTCACATGGGGCATGACACGATAGGTCATATCACATGTGGTTATATAGATTACCAGAATATACATATGCATCACTTACATACCAGATTTTGGGGCATGGGATAGATGTTCATGTTCTTTACCATCTAGGATTATATAGATTAGAATGACAAGATATGTTATTCTCTTCTTGCACATTTACTATATTTTTAGATTATACCCATTTATACCCAAGTTGTCACTAGGTTGGACCATATGATCATCTATAGTGGTTGGTCCATAGAATTACCTAGATCTAGACTACATTATTTTGTATGGGATAGAGGACATACATTGGTTTTGGGCCTCAAAGCACTTCTTAGTTCTAATTTAGATTATTTAGAGTGGGGACATGATATATTTTACTATTCACAACATACAGATTTTATACACATTCTATATTACACGAGTCTATGTGGGATAGAGGATAGACATTGGTTTTGGGCCTCTAAGCATTTCTCATTTTTTAGTTAGATTCATCACAAGGGGTAATCATTACCCTCCTTCTCCATGATTACATAGATTCCACTTTTAATTCCAATATAGGGGGCATCCATTTTAAGGATTCCTTCTTTCTTTAGGCACTATGCATCTTTCCATCCACTTCCCTATCCAAGAAGTGAGGTGGACCCTTTTTCAACACATTCATCTCCATGCAGGTAAGTTCAAGCAGACATTTTCTTTTCTTTCTTTTACTCTAGTAATTCATTTCATTGCATCACCAGATTAAAAAGGGGGAAAATGTAGACACCCTAAATTGGTCAAGAAACCACATATATCATGCCTTTTCATAGTCCTTTCATACGAGACTCTGACTAGAGAATATGAGCTTTATTCACATTTAGCCATGTCTTTTGTTTTACTCATCTTAGTCTCATTTCATGCTCTATATACTTTTTTTCTTATTCCCAATCATCTTGAGATTTTCAAATGGTCATTCCACCTTAGCCAAGTTAGATTTCCCATTCTTATTTCATCCCCCTAGGACCGTAGCTTGTAAGACAAGAGCATTGGGATTAGATTATAGTTTTGGGCCCTAAGGTGTCTTATTTCTACTACTCCTATCCAAGGTCATTTTGAGCTTTAACAATCAGTTTCCCTTGCTTAATAATTCCCAGCCTATTTCTTAGCTTCATCCTTAAGTTTTCCAATGTCAGAAAAATGTGATTAAAGCTCCCAAATTTGAAATAAAGAGTCTCTAATATAAAGGAATACACAAGAAATTTTATGTCTAGCACTTACTACTTTTCACATTAGATAATTAAAAATCAATCAATAGTATAGCTTATTATTCTACATCACACATAGACTTGTATGCTTAATCAAGGAAGGGCCTAGGTGAAAGTCATTCTTGTATCTACCATGCACATTGATTATGCATGTTCCCTAAATGAGAACTAAATTTTATCTAAGACCCTAGTTTTAGGGTTAATGTAGGTAGCGATCAAGACAATAGGGGTTCTAGATCATGTGATCATTCTTCCCCTAATCCAATTTTTCTCCCTTTCACTTTTAATGCATTTGTTGTTTGTATATGTGCAGATAGATATAGGGTTTGGAAATTTAAATAGATATATACTGAGCTCTATTGACTTCTAGCCTCTAAAATTTAATATACAAGGTCACACAAACACAACAAATAAAACCCAAAAATCTTAGGTCTCCTAGAAAATAGCAGTAGGAGTGGACTAGAGCACCAATGGCACTAGTGCCCTATTTTTGTGTGCTTGTCCAATTAAATAAAAAATACCATATTTTTATTTGTATCAGTGTCTTAGTCTTACACTATAATTTCTATCTCTTGAATCATTCATTTCAATCAATCTTTATAGATAAGTTTATCTTTCTCCCTATGTAATTAATTTGATTAAATTATCCAAAACCTGTATTTTACTATATTTGATTAGATTTTTCTCCTTACTCTAGACCTTTTATTATTTAGGAATAAGACTCTACTTTTCCAAAAATAATAAAACATGGGGTCATGATTTAGAAGCATGTTCTCCACACATAGATAGTTTTACAAATTGGGCAAATCACATAGTTATATGATTCCTATACACACTTGTGGTAGAATTCTATACATGGTACCATTTTACACATAGATTTAGAATGAGACACATTTAAGGTACATATACTATGAAATATGTGCCTAATATTTCAAAATATAAATCAATTTTAGATTCTAAAACTATTTAACATACTAATACACCAAAAAAATTTATAGACTTTAGTGAGGCAATGTATTACATTAGTTAGTTCACCTTTTTGGTATGGTTGGGGTGATTAAATAATTAAATCATGCCAAGTTTTTATTTTGGACTTGATCATCCAAACTCACTAGGTTATAAGTATCATTAGGTTATAAGGTTAAGCTAATCTCAATTGTTAGGTGGCAACTTATTTTTACTCCAAATTTGGGGGCATGTGCCTTCCAATCACTCTCTATCTCCTTTGATATATGTACTTTAAATATTTATCTATATTATCCTAATTTAATTTCGTATCATTATAATGATATATATTTTTCAAAAAAACTTGCTAATAGGCAAGATGATTACATCAACACATAGGTGTACTCCTAAACCTTTCTATTTCAATTTCAATCTATTTCAAGTACTTTTGACCCAGATTATATGCAATGGTTATAGATATATCATTCTCTTGATTTTAGGTTAGTCACTAGAAAAGCAATCAAATTCAATTCTATGAAATCACTCAAATTCAATCAAGCAAAGATAAGGTGTGCATACTCACCTAGGTAATTATTCCTTTCATTTAAACTAGAAATTTAATTTTTATATTAAAGGGGGGGAATGTAGATGATATTTTTTGATTGTTATTATGTATCACCTCAATATTTTACACTTGACAAAAGTAGATTTAGCTATTCCTATTAGTTTTACACATGCCTTGCTTCTGCATACCTCACATCTACTATATCTTGTGATCTTTAGCCTATATTTTAGTTTGATCAAAATTATATTAATTAAATAGACATCCCATCTTTCCAAAAATTATTAAAATGTAATTATATTATACATCTACAAGTTTTGAGCCTTTTCCTACTCTCATATTCCCTAAACACTAATTTTAGGGATAGACAGTACCATTGAAGTTACTGTCACAACCCAATGTAAGTGTTCAGTGCCCTAAAGTAATCCAATTTACAAATGAAAAGTATCACAATGGTTGACCTAAGTTATCTAATGTGAGTTATCTCCCAATAGGATTTGTATAAATATACAATCAACCCTTATTCATTCCTCACCTAGAAATTAAACTAAAAGAGCACTAAAGAAGAAGTCAAGTTACCAAAAGCTTTCCCAATCTTCCCTATTTTGATACTAGTCAAAATAATAGCCTAAATTTGGGTCTAAAGTAATAAAGTAGTAGTCATAAGGTCATATGTTATAAGTTACAAGCTATGTCACAATTGTACTTGCTTTACACACATTGCATGATTCACAAATAAGATAACATGTAGGTGAAAACTACATGAGTATGAGGCCCTATTCTATATTATTGGATATGTAGGTAGTACCGTTTGATAATGGGATCATCATGGGTCATCTCAACACCATGTACCCACTAACCCATTTTCCCCAAGGTCATATTAAAGATGGAAGGCAAGGGTTTTGCCATTTTACCAGAGAAACATTCCATCACCTAGATCTGAATGCAACATAGTGAAGATGAATCCAAAACCATAAGCATCTAGGTCATCACATCCTATTTTAGTGAGTATTTTGTAAATGACACTAGTTTCAAGCTCAGACACTCGTGCTAATGTAATTATACTATGTTGATGTAGTTGTCTAAAGAGCTAGAGGCACTAGATCCATAATCTAATGACTGATCCATAACTATCTTCTACCTACTTTCTTCTTATAGTAGATATAAACTTGCATTAGCATCATAACCAGATAAGTCCTCTCTTTAACATAATTTTTATATATATATATATATATATATATATATATATATCATAGTTATTGTTGAAAATTTTGCCTTCAAAGACAAATATCAACCCCTACAATCAAAACTTCTTCCTGACACCCATCCAAGCTTGTATATGAAAATATGTATGCTTTGTGATGCCCTCTTTGGTCTCATTTTGAGCCTTTTAGTATTTTTTAAGTTATCAAGTTTATTTTAGTCATTTATTAAGAGATCATCATAATCCATAACCTATTTTGAGTCCTTAGGTGATGTGTTAGCTATCATGGTGGTCCTTGAGTGAGGTAAAGAGTGTCAAAGTGCTGTGAGCTCTAGATAATGATCTAAACATTGTTTGATAAGGTTAAGGTTTCATATAAAAATTAAGATAATTTGGAAAGTTTAAGGTTTCAAATTATCATGGGATTTAGGCTTGTTTTAACCATTTTCTTAAGAAGAGACCTTACTAGTAGGATGGTGAAGAGTGTTTAAGCCTTATTAAAGTCTTAAATGGTGATTAATGATTTATTCAAGTTCATATTCCATGGTGTAATTATCCAAACCTGTTTCAAACCTTAATTCACCCTTCAAGTTATCATATGATTGTTAAACATGCTATATGAGCTAAATTTCATGTTATAAAACTTTGGGAAAATGGGTGTTTAGGCATCACATTATATTTAAAGGATCTTAAAATAGGTCTAATGAACATGCTATAGTCATAACAAGGTTTTTTCATGTATAAATGGGTCCTTTTATAAGCCAAACCCATATTTCATCCACCAAATAGCCCCCACATAATTGAAAGTGTGAAATTTTAGCTTCCTCATCTATACTACATGTTTTGAAATGTTATTTGACTTTTATTTTCCCTCTTCGTACCCACCAATGGCATTTTAAGGTCTGAAACTTGACAAAATAAAGGAAAGTTATAGGGTGCAGGTGATTTTAGACTTGTATGAATCTATATAGTACAACCATGATAAAATTAATTCAAAAATATGTAGAGGGGACTTAGATAAGACATAAAATGGATAAATATTTGAGTTTTAAGTTCAAATAAGTCAAAAAAATTCCCACTTCTTCCATCAAGCTCTTTGGTAGCCTTGGAAAAGCTTTTAGGTTTTAGATCAGTCTGTATAGGAGAGAGAAGGTGAATATCCAAGACTTTGGGTAGAGTAAGGGGGTATAATTAAATTTTTATTCTTGAAATTAGTTTGTAGATTCATGGCATGTGCTCTATGACAATGGTGAATAATTTAAGCAATCATAGTTGCCTTCTCAGTTTGTACAGGGGTCAAATTTGTAATGGTTTTAGTGCACTCTTGAAGTGATTTTATAAATAAATGTTTGGGTGTGTGATCTAGGGTCCCTCATAGACCATATCGAACATTAACACTATTGGTTCACATGTGTGATCCCTAAATATCAAGGAAACATTCAAGTTATCACATTTACAACTTATATGGTAGTGTTTCTTTAGGTTTTAGATCATTTTGTACATAAAAGGGAATTGAGTGGTAGTTTTTATATAGATAATAGGTTATATGTAGTCCACTAAAATATTTTATACCTCCCATACTAAATTGATCCACTAGATGATAACTCCTTTAAGTCTTGTTCTAAGGTGACTATCATGTATGCACTGTGTAGTTTCCTTACAAGTGTAAACAAAGTGTTATTATAATTTATACTATCAATTAATGATAAAAGATTAATTTTATTCATCTTATGGTCATGTTATATGGTGTTTACCTCAGTCCTTGTACTTCCCTATGCTCAAAACTAGTCTCATCCTCAGCTCTAAAGGGAGAAGCCCTCACAGTCCCCATTATAATGACCTACTAGGTAGACCAAGAAAATGAATGACTATTAGAATGGGATATAGTGAATAATTATATAGTATTAAGGATTAATAATGAACTATAAATAATTAGGGGATATATATATATATATATATATATATATATATATATATATATAATATGGTCCATCAAGGACCAACACATCAACTCTTCCCAAGAGAATAACTCAGTCAAGGTTTTTTCAATGCAAACAATACTCTAACTAAAAGTTTGAAGAGGAACTAAGAGTATGATGAGGTTAAGGAGGTTTATAGGGTAAAAATGGAATTATAAGTTAATTTTTGTGTTTATTAAACCCATGGAAAAAATGGAACATCAAATCCCACCTCTATATTGAATCACTCTCATAGTTAGCAGGTTTAGAACCACCACCTACATGCCTGACTGTATGAACAAGGTAGATTGAGTAAACGAGACATGATAGGATGTCTTGAAGTGTATAAATAGAAAAAGGATAAAAAAAATTAATAATAAGGATTTTAGTTTTTATAAATGAAAATAATATTGTCATGAAGAGAAAGATACACTCTTTCACATAGTCAAAGTGCAAGATTGCCACCTACAGGCAAAATCTTTAAATCGGAAGGTGAAATATCAAGAACCATGAATATGGTAATATGAGAGGAAATTAAGGGATTATTATAAATTTTATTAAAGTTTCATAAGTATTAACTAGACACTCTAGTCTCTATAATAAATTAAATCACCTTCACAAACCATTAGGCATAGTAGGCCTATGTAGGCAGTCAAGGGCTAGTCATAAACACGCAAGGTATCTAAGTAGAAAGTGACCTTAAGAGAATATTAAAATGGTATATTAATAATTTTTAGGTCACATTAATCATTTTATACTATTAAAATAAATCTCCAGGTGATAACTATGGCATCAATGCATACCCACAGTTCAGGTATACCTCATTTGCCACCTACAGTTAGAGTTATGAGAAGAATAACTAAGTGTCTTGAACCCTAAATAGAAGTGAATGATAAGTGATTGAAATATGGGAATATGAATTTTCCTATAAATAACCTCAATCCATAGTTATCTTTGATCATTTTAGATAGTAAATAAGAGCCTAATGGCCTAAACAAGCCTATTAGGCCTAAATAGACCCAAACAGGCCCATGCATATAAACTAAAGACATATACACGTTTTGGGGGTGTTGGAGGGTTTAAAAATTCATATAATGTAGTGATAATTAATATAAATAGTTTTAAAGGTGATAAATTCCTTAATTTGAGGAAGGAAGGGCCAAACCTAGCATTAGGGCTATACAAGCATAGTCATTCATAAACCCTAGGCAAGAGTTTGATAGTTATATAAAGAGTATGGTTGAGGTAAGTCTAGCCAAAAATATGTTTTTATACCTTGAATGTATGTTTAAAAAGTTTAAAACTCATCATCATAGTAAATATAAATATAAAATACTACTCAGGTCCCTAACAACACTAGTTAGTCAAGTAACTAGACTAAACAATAGCACTCAAGACAGACATACAAGAAAAAAAACTAAGGTGGTGGTTTAGATAGATGAGAGAAAGTGAAAAAGTTGGAAACAAATGTTAAAAATTATATATGGTTACACTAAGGTCACCAACCCACCTATAGGAAGCTCAGACTCAGTTTAGACCTGCAAGGCTTAAATCCACCTTTAGGCCTCAAGACCCAAACCTCATCTTGGTGATAGACTCAAACCCTCTAAGTTTATTGAATGAAATAAAAAGGTATATAATTATTTTTAGGCCCTGAGAAATATTTTTTAGGTAGATAAAATCATAAAAGTGGCCAATTTGTTCCTAATACCTCTTTCAGCTACAACTTATTAGTCTACCACCTTGAACTACCCATTCAAACACTCATATCTCACATAGTAAGGTGACTCAAGGCCAATGATCTTAGGGGGATTTGGGGACCCATAGGAACACATAATTAATGAGGGAATTAGTTTCATTAAGGAAACCATATCTATAAAAAATCATTAAGACTGGAACCTACATAGAATGCCTAACCATTGAATTGATGTCTGTGAACTTTCACTCACATCTCTCCATACAAGTTACATGGGACCAAGAGATATTAAAGAGATTTGAGGGGGTATATGGGATAGATATCCATGGAAAAATGTTTTATATTTGAGGCCTATACTTTATGAACCATCTTTAATATGGAAGAGCTCCAAAACCTTGCATAAACCCTAGTAAAGACTTGATGGAGCAAAACATGATATATATGCATCTACATGCATTGAAATGGTATTAAAAAATCCTTTAACTCATTTTCCAATCTAAGAAGGTCCCACCCATAGTACTGGTCTATACTTATAATTGCACAAACCTACCAAAAACACTATTCCATAGTGTTTAGTGATGTTTGCAAGTTTCAAAACTTGGAGAAAGGTTAAAAATCATGGAATAGGGTATTTTAAGGTATATTTCACCTTTCCAAGTCACCAATTACTCAAAATTATTACTAAAAATGCCTTTAAAAGTCTTCACCAAATATTTTTTCTAGAAAATCTTGTAAGAGGTGGCCTAATCACCTAAGTCAAATAAAATTTCAAGTTTTATGTCCACTTAAAGAACAAGCACTAAGAAACTAGGCCTAATTACCTAGTAGACCTATTTTGGAAACAAGAGAAGATGATTTTGGGAATAGAGGGATTATAAGAGAGTCATTGTAGATTTATAACACCCTGATAACTAATGAATTAAAGGAATCAGACACACACTCTATGGTCATTATGGAGGATGAAGCAATTTTCTTTAGCCTAGTCAACATGTAAGGAGAAGTGTGGGTTACTTAATGATCCATGAGGGCTAATTTAAGAATAATACACCCTTTTAACTACCAAGGAAAGGATTGATTAACTAATTTATCATACACATGCTCTTCATGGGGTCAACTAATCTTGAACAATCCTCCACCACTCTATCTCTACACCATACTATCCATTGAAAACCACCAACCATGAAGTCAATGCAAGAAAGGAGTCATGAGGGATATTATAAATATTATTTGAGTGGCATATGGTCATTAATGATCTATACATGGCACTTTCATGCCATTTTTACCTCTCTCAACTTCTCTTTATTATATATATTTAGGCTCTTAGGCCATTGTATCTATCCCTTAGCTGGGTATGAGAAAACGCTACCTAGATTTATTCCTTTTAAACCTCTTGTGCTAATACAATGATTATTTTAGTTTTTTAAATATTTATTAAGTGTGTTATTCTTATTTTATTTACATATATGGTAGGTTTCTCTCCTTTTGTAGGTCCTTACCTCACCTAGTTATTAGTGTATGATTCTATGCAGGTCACATAGTGTGTTAAAGTGATTAGTCATTGAGATTAGAGTGGAATCTTGAATGGTAAGTGTCTTAAATCATACCTTACCTTCATTACCTTCTTATTTTGGTCATCTAATACAACCTCTATGTGAAACACTATTTCTTAAATCCCTTTAAAAGAAGAGTTCAATTACTTGTCATGTTCATCAATGTTGTTAGAGGTTAAATAGAGTGGATGATTGTATTGGTGAATCACCTCCCTTTAGAGTAGGTTTCATTTCATGAATTTATCTATCCCTTTTCACCCCAACCAATTAACCAATTTAGTGATTTTTAGCTTAATGGATACACCAGAGGAGTTAGCCTTATAAAATAGAGGTTTAGCCTAACCATAGGTCACCCATAACCTTGGGATAATCCCATGTTACCCCAAACTTGGAGGCAAGATTTAACAACCTCCTCCTAAGGTTTAGTTTAGAGTGTTAGTAGTTTTGGCATGCCTAGTGGGACCAAGATTCAAGTTAGTTAGAGCATGCACTTGTAACATTGGATGATTTTAGGAAGCTTTAAGCACTTTAGTAAAAAACTTAAAAATCAAATTTCATGTTGAGGTATGTCATAAGGTCATCATATTAGGGGTAAGAACAACTATTATTGGTAGTTTACTTTTATCTTTAATTATTTCATGATGTGTCATAGATAGATATGGAGGAGATATATGTCTTATAGTCTCTTATCAGCCTTATTATCACCCATACCAACCCCACTATGAGCCCTATAAACCCTATATTTACCCTTATAGGCAACATGAGATCTTATATCAGCCCTATGAGACTCCTTACTTCTAATAATATCACCCTTACTCTCATTATGAGTCCTATCAACCTCCTTGGCAGCCCACCTATCCTCTTGATCAACCTTGGAAAGATCCCAACACTCTTATTCAACATGGACATGTCTAAAACCAATCCATTTCAATCCTTAAACAAACTCTTTTGAGTTATGAGTATTACATGGTTGGGATTGACACACATAAATGGTATGGCCAAGAGGTTCCTAGGCATCTTATTAAGAGTATGAGAGCCTTATTGTAGCAAGCTAAGAGGGAGTGGACATCTCTTATGAAAGAGAATCAGTAAAGGTTAACTAATGATATGTTAGATGTAAGTGGTCTATTTTAAAAAATATAAGATAAAATAGTGGTACATGATGGACAATAATTCCAATCTCATAAACCTCATGTGCCATTTCCCATTCCATATCAATCCTCTATTGAGCAGCCCATCCTTCCTTAAAGGACCCAAACAAGTGAACATTAAAACCTTCCAAGTTCCCCTAGGCTCCTTAAGCTTTCCCTACTTGGATATACATCCAAAAAAATATGCAAAAGAGAGAATAAGTGTATGTTGAAAGGGTCAAGTTTCATGGTTCATATAAGACCTTGTAGAGTCTTTACCTTCCTGATCAATTTGAGGAGATTTGTGATTAGATAAGACTTAATTTTCAAGCCCACCTAAAGATAAAGATTGAATTTGAAAATGAACACTTGTCATAGTCAATGGTAGATTCAAGAGAAATGAAATATTAGTAAAAGGTAACTTTATTCATGCCCCAAGTTTTAATAAGTGCAATAGAAGTTTCAAAATCCAATATTCCATCTTGAAAATAAGTAGTGCAGTCATGGGGAAAGGAAGATGAGTTAAGCTTGCACTAAGATGTTAAATCTAAAGATAGTTCTAAAACCATTCAAACCCCATCCCTCCCTCCTCAATATTCCAAATCATTCCCATTATGGAGGTACATTTAAGACAATGTGTAAAAAGAGAATGAGGTGTTAGTTGTCAACAATGAGTAGCTACGTGAGAAGAATGAAGCATCCATGACCCCACTAGATCTAACCTCTCTTTTAGAATCCTTTCAAGAATCTTCCATTCCACTCCTTCATAAGAATCCTATCCTTTAGGTTATAAGTGAAGAGGGTCAATTTGTGGTGGTAGATGATGAAGGTGATTTAAGTGATCAAGAAGAATAAATCACCATTGGGATACTTCTTTCCAATGAGAGATATGACTCAGTCTTCCATAATGTAAGAGAGGGTAAAATTCAATAAGATGCTTGGATGTAAGATGCATCACCAGAGGAATAAATTTTAGTTGGCCAAGAAGAGGGAGATTTACAAGATATCCTTGATGACATGGCAACTACTCTTTATCATGGCAGTCCTGAGGAGTGTGAAAATGGAGCATCTATTCAACTTGTAATAATTGTAGGATAAGAAGATAGCCTTCAAGAGTCTTCAAATTTTTAATAAAAGGTATGTGTTGATGTTTAAGCTTCTAATCTCATTGAAGATGAAGGACCCATTCTTTGTTTCCAAGATGAATTTTTCAATGAAAATAAGGTCCCAATAGTAGATGAGACATTAGATCATGATCATGATCACATGGAATGTTAAGAGAATAATGAGTATCTTTGGAAATAGTACATAAACATTTGTAATGATCATGAAACTCTTCTAGGACTTATACCTCCTATGGGGCATATTGAGATTGATTCAAATTTTGATCTTGTCAAGTGTCATCCATAAGAGGAATAAACTCAATATGATGAAAGGAAGGTTGAAATGTTTGCTACAGTAGTACCTAAAGTTGAGATAAACAAAGACACATTGACCTTTAGTATGCCTCATGAATCTCAAAATGTAAATCATGAAGGCCTTAGTGATATGTGCAAGCCATTCTTGGACACTTGAAAAGAGGTTGAAGGCCTTGATAAGTCACCAACTTAGATAGAGTAGAATGAAGAGACAAACCAAATCATACCATCTGGGTTGTCAAGAGAATCACTACATATGAGCATGGTAAATCAGGAGTAGCCTATGGGTGACGTATAAATTATATTGTTCATTAAAAATAGGCAAGTTTGGAATGTCTATAACTAGGTGTTACATTCACATAGCCAAACCATGCACCTAAGAATGGATCAAGAAGTTTCAATCACTCTATTAAGAGGCTATGTGTAGGCAAAGATCTCCAAATGCAAGTGAAAGTCCTTATTTAATGAGCAAGACCTGATTGGACTCTAGTCAATGCATGATAATCTAACCTCATGGTTTCATGGTGATCAGAGAAACTTCACATTTTATCTTAGAGGAGGGAGAAGTTAGGTTTAGGTTAGTTATTTATATTATTTTGTTGTCTTACTTCCAATAAGTGTGCCAACATAAGTGTCATGTGTTAACATTTATTACTTGGTTGTCCTATCTTAATGTTTCTAGGTGTTAAACATTATTTATTTTAGTGTTGTTTCATTTTTAGGTTTTTTTTTTAGTACTTAAAGGTTTCATAAGGTAATAAATCTGATTGGAAGTCCAAGAAGAGTAGTCATCCAAGTCATATTACCATGTATGAGTCATGACTGTCATGGAGAGTTAGTGGATTCTCTTGACCAGTAAGTTGGTCAACCCTTATGAGTCACGAAAGATGTTGAAAATTTGGCTTTCTAGGCCACATGTCAAATCTTAAAATAAAAAAATTCTTCCTAACAACCATCCAAGCTTGTACATGATGGTCTGCATGCTTTGTGATGTCCTCTTTGGTCTCGTTTTGATCCTTTTAGCACTATTAAAGATATCAAGTTTATGTTAGTCATTAATTGAGAGATCATCATATGGCATGGCCTATTTTGAGTCCTTAGTGATGTGATAGTTATCATGTCAGTCCTTGAGTGAGGGAAAGAGTGTCAAATTAGTTTATGGTCTAGAGAATGATCTAAACATTGTTTGATAAGGTTAAGGTTTCCTATCAAAAATTAAGGTAATTTGGAAAGTTTAAGGTTTCAAATTATCATAGGATTTAGACCTATTTTAACCATTTAATTAAGGAGAGACCTTGCTATCAGGATGGTGAAGAGTGTACAAGCCTTATTCAAGTCATAAATGGTAATTAATGATGTATTCAAAGTCATATTTCATGGTGTACTTATCCAAAATTGTTTCAAACCTTGATTCACCCTTCAAGTTAATAAATGATTCAAACATGGTATATGAGCTAACTTTCATGTTATAAAACTTTCATAAAATGGGTGTTTAGGTGTCACATTGTGTTGTAAGGGTATTAAAATAGGTCTCATGGACATCATATAGTCATAACAAGGTTTTTTAGGCATAAATGGGTCATTTTATAAGCCAAACCCATCTTCCATCCACCAAATGGGCCCCAAACATTTAACAGTGTAACATTTCAGATTACCTATCCATAATACTTGTTTTTAAATGTTATTTGACCTTTATTTTCCCTCCTCCTACCCACCAATGGTATTTTAAGGTCTAAAACTTGTGAAAATTAAGGAAAGTTATAGGTTAAAAGTGCTTTCAGACTTGAACAGATCCATATAGTATGACCATGAATATAATAAGTCAAAAATATGTAGAGGGAACTTAGCTCAAACATAAGATGGAATAATCTTTGATTTTTAATGTCAAATAAGTCAAAAACCAACCCACTTATTCCATCAAGGTCTTTAGCAACCTTGGATATGCTTTCAATTTTTTTATCAATTTGTACAAGAGAGAGAAGGTGAATATATAAGAATTTTATTAGATAAAGGGGGTCTCATGACCTTTTTATCCCTTTAATTAGTCTATATATTTATGGCCTGTGTTTTATGAAAAATGGTTAAGAATTTAAGTAGTCAGAGTTGCCTTCTCCATCTGTGTAGGGGTCAAATTTGCAATAGTTTTATTGCACCCTTGAAGTGGTTTTAAAAATAAGTGTTTATGTGTGTTACATTGGACCTCACAATCCATATCCAACATTCCCAATACTATTTCACATTTTTGAATCCTAAACATCAAGGAAACATTTAGGTTGTCATATTTACAGCTTACATGGTAGTGTTTCTTAAGGTTAAAGAGAATTCCATGCATAAAAAAGAGGTGAGTGGTGGTTTTTATTTGTATAATAGGTTATTTGTATTCCAATCAAATATTATATACCTCTCATACTCAAATGAGCCACTAGATGATAACTCCTTCAAGCCTTATTCTAAGGTGACTATCATTGATGCATTGTGTAGACTCCTTGAAAGTGTAAATAGAGTGTTATTGTGATGGGTACCATCAAGTAATGATAAAATATGAATTGGATTAATATTATGATCATTTTATATGGTTCTTACCTCATGATTATTATTTCCCTTTGCTCAAAACCACTCTCATCCTCAACCCTAAAAGGACAAGCCCTCACAATCTTGACTGTAGTGGCCTATTAGGCAAACCAAGCAATGAAGGACTATTAGGATGGTATCTAATGAAGAATTATAGATTATTAAGGATTAATAATGACCTATTAGTAATTAATGGAGAAAAATATAACATGGTATATTAAGTACCAACACATCAACTCTTCCCAAGAGAACAACTTAGTAAAGGTTTCCTTTCAATATAAATAGTACTCTGACTACAAGTTTGAATAAGAAATGAGGGTATGATGAAGTTAAGTATGTTTAGAGGGTAAAAATGGAAGTATAAGTTCATAAATATTTTTATGACACCCATGTGAATAATTTAACATCAAATCCTACCTCTCTAATGAAGTACTCTCATAGTCAACAGGCCTAAAACCACCATATATATGCTTGACTATAAGAATAAGTTAGATTGAGAAAAGGAACAATGTTATGGTGTATTGAAGTTTATAAAGAGAAAAATGATGAAAAAATAATAATTATTATGTGAATTTTGATAAATGAAAATAATATTTTCATGAAAATAAAGATACACTCTTTTACACAGTCAAAGTGCAAGATTGTCACCTACAAGCAGGATATTTAAATAAGGAGTTGAAATATCAAGAACCCTACATAATGGTAAGGTGAGAGGAAATTAAGGGAGTATACTTAATTTTATTAAATATTACTTAGTCTCAATTGGACACTCTAGTCTTTGTAACAAAGTAAATCACCTTGACAGACTGTTAGGCCTAGTAGGCCTAGGTAGGCAGTCATAAGTTAGGCATAAGAAAGTAAGGTATCTAAGTGAAAAGTGACATTGAGAGAATATTATGATGGTATGTTCATAAGGTGTATTTAAAATGCCTCATTTTATACCATTTATAACAAACTCAAGGTTCCAACTAAGGAATAAACTCATACCCACAGTTCAGGTAGACATCTTTTTCCACCTACAGTCAAAGTTATGAGAAGAGATAAGTGTCTTGAACCCTGTAGAAAAGTGAATGTTAAGTGAGTGAAATAGGGGACTATAAATTATAATATTAAAATTCATAATATATGGTGATATTTGATCATTTTAGATAGGTAAAGAAGATCCTAATGGCCTAAACATGCCTATTAGGCCTAAATAGAATTGTGTATATAAACTAAAGACATTTTCATGTTTTAGGGGTGTTAGAGGGTTGAATTTATAATATAAGGTAGTGATAAATACTATAAATGGTTTAAAAGATGATAAATTCCTTAATTTCAGGAATGAATGGCTGAACCCAACATTAGGGCTATACAGGCCTAGTCATTCATAACTCCTAGGTAAGAGTTTGATAGTTATACAAAGAGAAGGGTTGAGGGAAGTCCAACAAAAAAGATGTTTTCAGAACATAAAGGCATGTTTCACAAGTTTACAACTCATTATCAAAATAAATATAAAGATAAAATACTTCTCAAGTCCCTAGAAACATGAGTTAGTCAAGCAATTAGATGAACAATAGCACTCAAGATAGACATACAAGAGAAATGGATTGAGGTGGTCATTTGGATAGATGAGGGAAAGTGAAAAGGTTAGAAATAGATTGGAAAAGTGATATATGGTGACACTAAGGTCACCAAAACACCTAAAATAATCTTAAGCTGAGTTTAGACCTATAAGGCCTAAAGCCACCTTTAGGCCTCAAGACCCAAACCTCCTCTGGTGATAGACTTAGACCCTCCAAGTAGATTGAAGGCCATGAGAAGGTATGTAATGACTTTTAGGCCCTAAGGATATTTTTTAGGTAGATTAAACTATAATAGTGGCCAATATAATCCCAATAACTCTTTTGAGTTATAACATATGAGCTGACCACCTCTAACTACCCTTTCAAACACTCATATCTCACATATCAAGGTGACTCGGGACTAGTGATATTAGGGGGATTTAGGTACCCATAATAAATCACAATCCATGAAGGAAGAAGTTTTAGTAATGAACCCATATCTATAAATAATCATTAAGATTGTAACTTACACAAAATGCCTAACCAAGGAATCGATGTCTACCAAATTTCACTCACATCTCTCCATATAAGTTGATGGGATTAGGAGATATTCAAGAGATTTGAGGGGGTATATAGGATATATATCCATGTCAAAATGTTTTATATTTGAGGCTTGTACTCTATGAACCATTGTTAAGATGGTAGACCTCTAAAACCTTACATAAACCCTAGAAGAGATTTGTTGGAGCAAAACATAAGATATATGTATCTAGATGTTTTAAAATGGTCCTAAATTTTTTTTAACACATTTTCCACTCTGAGGATGTCATGTCCATGGTACCAATCTATATGAATAGTTGTAAAAATCCCCCCAAAAACATTATTTTATAGGTTTTAGTGATGTTTTCAAGTTTCATAACTTGGTGAAAGGTTGTAAATCATGGAATAGGTTATTTTAATTCATATTTCACCTTTTCAAGTCATTGAATACTCACAATTATTACTTAGAATGCCTTTGCAATTCATCACCAAATAGGCAGTCTAGAAAATATAATAAGAGGTGGCCTAATCACCTAAGTCAGATAGAATTGTAGGTTTTCACTATGGTAAAGGAATATTACATGATGTGAAACATTTTTTCACATATAAAACATAATAATTAACTTGTTTTTAAGGTCTTATTTAGGTTTCATGGCCACTTAAATAAAAAGCACTAAGCAACTAGGCCTAATTGCCTAGTAGGCATATTTTGGAAATAAGAAAAGATGATTTTGGGCATAGAGGGCTGATAAGAGAGTGATTTTAGAGTCATAACATGCTATCAAATTATGTATTAAAGGAAAAAATAACACACTCCATGGTCATTATGGAGGATGGAGCATTTTTCTTTAGCCTAGTCAACATGCAAGGAGAAGGGTGAGCTACTTAACAATCCATGCGGGATAATAGGAGCATTTTACACCTTTTTAAATGGTAAATAAAGGAGTGATTTAATATTTTGTCATATAAATTCTCTTAATGGGTTTAACCAATATTTATAAAACCTCCACCACTTTATCTCTATGCCACACTCTTTATTGAAGACCACCAACCATGAAGGCAATGAATGAAGGGAGTTATGAGGGCTATTGTAACTCTATGTGAGTGAGATATGGTAATTAATGACCTATAAATTCCACATACATACCATATTTACCTCTTTATTATTCTCTTTCTTCTATATATTCAAGATCTTAGGCCATTGTATCTATCCCTTAGCTAGGTATGAAGAAACTCTACCTAGATTTGTACCTTGTAAACCTCTTAAGCTAACATAATGACTATTTTAGCTTATTTTATATTGGTTTAGTATGTTATTATTTTTTTATTTTCATATGTGGAAGGTTTATATACCTTTTCAGGCCTTTGCCTCACCTAGTTACTAGTGTATGGTTCAATGTAGGTCACATAGTGTGTTAGAGGGATTAGTGGTTGAGCTTAAAGTGGAAGCTTGATTGGTAAATGTCTTGAATCAGACCTTCCCTTCATTACCCTCTTTTTAAAGTCATATAATATAACCTATATGTGAAATAATATTTTTTATAATCCCTTGGAGATAATGGTTCAGTCAATTGTCTTGTTTATGAGTGTTATTAGAGGTCAAATAGAGTGGATGATTATATTGGTGCATCACCTCCTTTTAGAGAAGGTTTTATTTAATGAATTTATCTATCCCTTTTCAACCCAACCAATTAGTAGGTTTAGTATTTTTAATCTTAATGTATGCACCAAGGGAGCTAGCCCCATAAACTAGAGTTATATCCTAGCCATAGGTCACCCACAGCCTTGGGTTAATCCCATGTTACCCCAAACTTGGAGGTAAGCCTGAACAACCTCCTTCTAGGGTGAAATTTGGAGTGTTAACAATTATAGTTTCCATTACTAGTCTATCTTAGTTTAATAAATTCAAAATATGGTACATTTTAGTTTATCATATTAATTAACTTGATATAGATTTGATATTCACCCTTGTGCCATAACATTTTTATGTCCTTAACCATATCTACCCAAGTAAGATTCCTGAATCAAAATTAGGGTTAAACAATATATCTAATTTACTTAGATTGTATTATCTTTATTTTTATTTAACTATTGCCTCTGTATACTATATGAAATGTTAGTTATTGATTAACTAGGTAGTATTGACACTCATTGGGTTGGATTTTGATTATATTTAGTTTGGTTGTCTTGTATGAAAAAATAAATGTTGACTATGACCATCCTAATTTGTATTATTATAATGAACTAAGTGAAACCATTTTATTCATCAAGAAATGTTGTTCAATTATTTTTCATTAAGAGTTTTAGGAGAAAAAGATAGATATTAGTTATATTTTTTTTCTTGTTTATAGTATGGCATCAACATTTTAAGCTTTCTTGCTAATTAGCTAATGAATACAAATAGTTATGTTGTTTGTTTTTTTATCAAGGAAGATGTGAATAACCCCTATGGGGTTGAGAACTTAATTTTTTTTACTAAATATTATAATCCCATGGGTGGTATACATAACATGGTAGTTTTTTAGTTATAATGAAACTATTTATGCATAACATGGTCATTGAACATGTATAACCTTTTTATCCCAATGTAGTTATTTTGGTTGTATGGGTAAATTTGGAAAGTAAGTCAAAAAATTTAATGATTACTATTTATTACATGAGTATGAAAAGATAAAGTTTCCATACAAATTCATTAGAGTAAGTTCAGATTTGAAGGCCCAATTTGTGTTGGTTATAACTCATATTCCATAACTATTAGTTTTCAAGACTCAGTGAAATAAGAGAAATATGGTAGAAAATGCATGTGAATATGACTACGAGTAATGGGAAAAAGTGATAGATTTATCTTGAGATAAAAATAGAGAGTAAACCATTAAGAATTAAAAAAGGAGGAAGGAGATGGACACAAAAATAAGGAAAAATAGTGTGGCGTTATATAAAAAGAAAGGATAATTGGAGGAAGTTAGATATATATAGTCAATCAAGTAAAGGAACCCTAAATCATTTGTTATGAATGATTTTATGATAAGGAATGAGTTGGTAACTTTAATAGGATAATAAATTAGATTTATAAAATGATATAAGTCTAAACATGGTAGAAATTATGGGTTATTGATTTAATAACAAAATAAAACATGAATGGTAGAAACCATTTTTATTTTAGGGATTGATATGGGGATTTTAGCATCAACATTTCATTTTTATATGAAACCATAAAATATAGACCTATAATTTTGAATTATTGGTTGAAACATGGGTATTTACTCCTTATATAGGCATATATTTATTGACCTAATGTTGTGTGCTATCAATATTCACTATAACATATTTTTTAAACATTATTTTGGGAATATACATGGAATTTTTTAAGATTTATGCATTAAAATTAAACCCTTATTATTTCATAAACCCATATGTTTATAAAATTCTTGTTATTATGGATTTAGTTGGTTTAATGGAATTTTTATGGATTAGGGGAGGGGAAAATGTCTCACATTTTTATGGACCTATAGGTGAGAGCTCACTCTCACTCGTAGGCCTATAAAAGTTATTGATATACACAATTGGCTTATGATTTCAAAAATTGGGGTAGATTTTACTTTGTACTATATATTAAACCTCGAACCAACAAATGTATTGATAGATCTGACTTAGTTTTGGAAACATGACATTTATGGGTTTGTCTATACTTAATCAACTAAGTTACACTTAACATGATTAGGAAGTATATATACATAATGTGAACACTCTTTTATGTGATAAGGGACATTGGAACTATTTCCATATTTGGGTAGTTTGTGTCCTATCTGGATGCAAATATGAATATTACATACACTAATGTGAATCGGGTTTGATGATTTTTTAATTGGATACGCTACCTTACATATAGATTGGTCTTAAACATGTAGGTAATGTGTAATATCACCTATAAATATATGATAAGAATAGGGTAAGGCCTTAACATTTAAATAATTATAGTAATGAAGAGTTTTACTTATTGGTTAATTGTTATCATTAAATATTGAGTCATATTTATAGATGATTTAGTATTAGTTGCCATATTAGACACTGATTGAAAACAAGAATGTAAAATAAACTAGCATTGTAGACTATATGTGTGTTCATAACCCATATACAAATGTGTTATTATATAATGGAATGTTGTTCAGAGTCCCATTTTATTAAGTAGAAAACTATATATATGATATTCTATGTAAATTATAAATTGATAAAAACCATTATTTCAAATAGGTAACTATTTATAATGATTTTTGGGTGTTAGTGATAAAAACAAGACTATATCTTGTCTATTTATGAGATCTTACAGGAGAGATATGTATTTAATGATACATATTATAATTATGTTGAGTAGTTACAAAATGTCCAATATTTATTACAATGAAAAAATAAACTTTTATATGTTGATAATGGTACTATTCTTTCTTAGTTGATTAAATATTGATTTGAGTGATTTTACAGCCTAAGAAAGGATGAGAGATGAATGCTATGAGACTAATTTTAAATCTCCCACCCTTATTTAGGCATGAATTTATTGTATGTACGTATATTATATAGTCAAGCACATGTGGACAATAACCCAAGCTCTTAAAAGGATAAATACTAATAATGTTTTGGTCAAAATAATGTTATAACTATATACATTATTTGTCCACTATACTTTCAAGTTTACATGTTTTCTTAAGGTCATAATGGATAAATGTATATACATGGTATATATGAATGGATACATGTGATAAGGATTATACTATCACATTTATTCGTAGATGGCTTTGAATGCTCACATCATCATTATGTACCCCTTCATTAAGGGAAGGGCCACTCTTAGTGGGGAGGTGCGCAAGGGACCATCAATTTATTATTGGAATAAAAGTGCCTAGATGATGTTATCCATCCTTACTTATTATTATAACTTATCTCATGTGATGACTCATGGTTATTTCAAGAGCTAATTTTTTTGCTTGATAATATTGTTATGTTTTTGCTATTACATCATGTTATAATTTATAGTAGAGACTATTGGTACTATTGTACAATTTATGTATTACCTTGTTATACATTGTATTTATGGCTACTAATTTGTTGTGAATTAATATTTTACCATTTTGTATTTTTTTTGTTATATCATGCCATATATTTCATTTGAGATGGATGACACTATTATATATTTGTTTTTATATCATGTTGTATATGTCATCTGAGATAGATGATCCTACTATATATTTAATGTATATTCTAAATTAAGGTTGATGCCATTATCATATATTGATGATGTAACTTAAATAATATTATAATTGAGACTATGATTATTATTGATACTCATTAATGTATTAAATTACACATAATGTTTCTAGGCTACCATATCTAATGGATAATCACTAATATAATAAATCATTACTAACCCAAGAGGATTGTAGAATATTTGAATCGTGTACTTGATTTAATATAATTATTATGTATAATACAATGAATGGTTACTATTTTTTAAGAAAATCAAATTAACTAGTATTATGTTTTGGATGAAGAATGGTTATTCTTTGGGGATTGAATTTTACACATTGTTATACTAGATAATAACTAGTAATTATTTTAGTTTTATATTATTTAAATAAAAAATAAAAAATATGTTAAGCACATGAACCTAGTGGGGTCTTAACACATTTAGGCACCATTATTTAGGATAGTGATTATTAGGATTGGGTGGAGAAATATGTTGTGTTAAAACAAGTGATACAAAAAAATATCTAGAGCATATCCAAAGCATGACCATAATTTGACCCAAACCCAAAATGGATAATTTAATGATGCCTTAATGAAATCATCCAAAAAATTATTTGAAATTAAAAACCCTCGATGGTAGTAAATGATACAATCAAAGAAGCCACTATTGAATAGTATGAGTCCCAAAAGAACTAGAAACCACTGATGAACAATACTCAACAACTAAAATATCTCAAGACATACATAAATTCCATTAAAAAAGTGATTTTATATGCCCCACCTATTTTTAATAAACTATTATATGGCCAACAAATTAATAATAAGGAAAAAATATTTGGATCCTTTGGAAGCAGAACTCGATCAAGCCACAACCACATATGACATCAAAAATGATCATATTGACATAAAGAGAAAATAGATTTTATACCTAAGGGTCAATTATAATAAAATTAAATATAATGGTCTGAAATAATTTCAAAACTTGATGAAAAATACAACCTAATCAATAAATATATTTAAACATCATAATGAGTTTTAATGGAAATTGTATACACATAATATTTTTGAACTTTATCATTTACTAACACTTTCTCTCTTGAAACAACCTAGTGAGTTCAAATCTCTATGAGTGCATGCCTTAAAGGGTGAACTAATAAAGGGTTGGGTATACCAATGGTTACTCATGAGAGACATTATTATTTAAATATCATACCCATATCCACTACTCTTCCCCTAAACTTAATCTCCTAAGCAATATTCCTACTAATAGCCCTTAACTAAACCAATACCTATATTTTATAACTATATTATCCCAAATTGATATAGTGTAATCCACACCCCACTAAAATTAAAATTAGGTAATCTCAAGTAAATCTAGTGCAAAATTCATAATGCATTGTTCACAACTAAGTCGACCCATGCCAACCTATTAAAAAGTTACATTGTAACTTTTGAAATTTATCATGGTGGGTTGATATTGTTGGTTAAAATTATAGAAAGGGTTATCCAATCGAGAGGAATATTCATATTTTTCACTATTATTGCTCATAATTCTACTTAATTCTATATTTAAATAAGACATTGCTTAGATTTTGCCTTGGAGGGAAAAACTTGTCTTATGGAGATTTGGATGTAATAAGAGGATTATTTTTAGCCTAGATATTTGTTCAACCATTATAATCCTTACAACCATAAAAATATCTTACAAAGAATTATTGGCCAAGGAAGAGATTGAGGCTTGACATGTTCTATTCAAGTTAAGTATTTATAACCCTAGATCTTTAATTATATATATATATATATATATATATATATATATTGCATAATTAATAGTTTGACTGTATAAATCCCTTTTTGAATCTCCTCTACACTTATAGTAAGTGTGCCTATAAGTTTTTTAAAACTTTATATTTCCCACTTTAGGTAACCTAGGTCCCCATTTTCCTACCATGGTTCCATACCCATTTTTAGTTTAATCATCCTTTTTGTTTGTGTTTATAGATTTGAAATATTAGATTAAATTAAAATAAGAAGACTTAGTTAGGGTTATTTTGTTAAATTGATTGCCTAGAGGATTTAGAATGCTATTAATTTATGTTCTTTAATGAGTGATCCTCTTGCTAGGTTTAGTGGATCTATCAAATCATGCCTTGATATAATTAAGTACCAAAGGGGTCTATTTGATTTACCTTCTTTAAGTATGGATCTCTTAGATGGGATTAATTTTATGTTAATCCTAGTGTGTGAAATATATTATAGTTAACCCAATGTGAACTAACCATTTATTTTTCTCCTTTAGTAAATTATATCAGAATAGGTTGATATAATTTTATCTCTCTAGATTTTTAGTAGACTATATTGACTCAAGATGATCCCATCTAATTTTTATATGCTTTACATGAAACTACATTTACATAGGTAGATAAAGTGTTAATTATGTGTTTTAAAACATGCTACTCTGATTTAGGATGATCTAATTTTCACACTCAAATGTACATTATTTATAGCTAGCCTACTACATTGGCCAAACTGATCTAGTTTTATATTCCAATTAATTCTCTGGCATACTATACCAACCCAATTTGATATAGTTTTACTTTATAGTTAATTTCATTCAAAAATTTACATCATGCTATATTAATTTTACACAAATAGCTATATTAACTTGAGCCAATAAAATTCATTTTATTCCCTATCAAGATGTATGGACCCTAGTAGATGTAGTCCTATGATTACATTTATTGTCAGTAAACTATATCAACTTTATCTAATCCAATTTTTTTTTTTTATATTATCTGAAAAAATACATTGGCCTACACTAATATAGTTCTATGTGTTTTTATTTTTGGCATAAATAAGGAAAATTAACTTTCATTTTTAGTAATTAATCAAAATTTAATTTAAAGTTTACTTCATATTTATTTATATTCATTAAAATGTGTAAATTGATTTTTGACATTGATTTTCACCATTTATTTTATTTTTTTGGCTTTCCCTAGAAACTATATTCTAGAAAATTTTAAACTACATAGCTACTATCATGAAGGCTTACATGGTGCACTATTTATAATCCTTGTACATTATTTATTGACATCATGGCATGAGAGGCTTTCTCCAATACTCATAATAATAGTACATTAGTTTCCACATACCTCATGATATTTAGTGCTATGTACCTAGGGATATGATATATTAATGTATATGGGTTGATGGAGATGCTAACATGTGGCACACATCCCCTTAGTTATATCGGTACAATATATTAGGATAATGGAGTAAATTGTAGAATTAGTACATTGGGTAATAGTCAGCCTACATTGGGATTAATAGGTTACCCATCCATGGGTTAGATAGATGTCTATATATAGGAGATGATTATCATGGTAAAGATATGAAGTAAGCATTAAGTCTTATATTGTAAGAGGATATTGGAGGTTGTCCCCTTAAAGAGACATTGTGGATTTATTCCTTACTAAAGGAGTATTATATGGTGTTGTCCTATCTTAAGGGTATTTCTACATATATTGAATATTTGAATCATATCAAGTGGTATCAGAGCTTCAATTTGGGCAATTTGTCTGAAGCAAAACACTAGTTATTTTGAATCATCAATATATTTTTATTGGTTTTAAAGTTTTACACAATTTTTTTACTAGATATGGATAATATTTTAAATAAGTCACAGTAAAAAAATCAAGATTTTTTGATTAGTTTGGAGGGAGTTGTTTCTATTTTAGAGTTTATACTAATTTCACTATATCTTCCTAAATATATGTAATTTTTATTCAAAAATTTTTACTAGAGATATAAGAAGATATAATAAAAGTACAATCAAAATTTTAGAATTTTTGGAGTTGTTTTGAGTCATTTTTTGTGATTTTATGGTTTTTCATATATTCAATCTACAAGTCAAAATTTGTGACATTTTTTCACAAAATTTTGACTAAGGTTCCAATATCATAAGAGGAAGATAAATTAAAAAAAATCGACTTTTTTTTATCAGTTTTGTATGAGTTATTGACATTTTAGGGTTTCATGAACCCTATTTTTTTTTGTTCATCATGAAGTTACAAAAAATTTAAGGGGAAGATGATGTTGATGATAGAGAATGATGGCTCATTTTTAAGGAGAATAATACTAAAATTTTTTATGGAAAACATAATTATCTCTTTCTTTATCTAGGCCTACACAACATTGGTGGTTTAATTAATTGATCTTTGCACAATAGTATTATTCATGGGAAGCAATGGAACAAATCTTCCTAGATCAATGGGACATAAAAGAAAAGAGGATGTAGAAGAGGAAGAAAATAATGAAGAAGAATAATAATAAGAAGAAGAAGGGTTTAAATAATTTGGCTCCAAAGAAATCTGAGTCAATTTTTCAATTTCATGGATGCATTCAAAAGAAGAAGGTGGTTGTGTCTATAAACCCTACCAACAAGTATAACTTAATTAACATGAATATGGACAAGCATATACATGTTCAATCAAATAGTATCAAGGAGGTTCAATTAGATGGTAATAATATTTCAATGTTTGAAGATTTGAAGCTCATTATGAAAACATATGTTTTGCATTCAAATTTTTATACTTTAAATATGGATGATGTGGATATAGTTCTTAGATATCCATGGTTAGAGACTTTGGGAACAATGAATATTAATGTTCAAAAAAAGTTCATGAATTTTTGGTATAGGAAAAATAAGATCACTTTACAAGATATCATAGTGAAAAAAGCACCAATAACAATCCAAGTAGATCATGAGGATGAGATTGAAATAGGTGATGAAAATTCAAATGATATAGATAAAGACACACTACAACTAGAAATGAACACTTCATATACTAAAGAGAAAAAGAAGGAAAAGGTGGAAGAAGTAGAAGCAAAGGTGGATAAGGTCAAAATATTAGAAATAGTTGAGGTATATAGACACCCACATCATCATGAGAGGAAACAATCATGGACCCAGGTGAGGAATTGTCATAACAACAATCATTTTGTCTATACAAGAAATAAAATTTCCAATCATTATGGATATGCACGGAATACAAAGAAAAAATACTATGGCACATGTAATGAATGGGGAAATCACTATGACTATGCATGGAAGAATACCTACTATGGTCATGGTTGGAATCAGAGTAGCACAGTAGAATATGGTACATGGAATAAAAAGAGGAATAATTATGCTTGGACACCAAAGTAGTATAATTATGATCATGAATGAAATCAAAGGAACATAATGGAATTTAGAAACAAGATTGGAGATCTATCACCTACCAAGATCACATATGGATGGCTAGATGATCGAGATTGGAGACAAGTGTACAATGATGTGAAGCACACTCATTATTTGGTTTCTTCCTATGTTTCAGGGATGAAACATGTCAAGGAGGGAAGTAATGCTATGTATCTAGGGATATGATATATTAATGTATATGGGTTGATGGAGATGTTCACACATGGAACACATCCCCTTAGTTATATGGGAATAATATATTAGGATAATGGAGTAACTTATGGAATTATTACATTGGGTAATGGTCAGCCTACATTGGGATTAGGAGGTTACCCATCCATGGGTTAGATGGATGTCTATATATAGGAGATGATTGTCATGGTAAAGATATGAAGTAAGGATTGAATCTTATATTATAAGAGGATATTGGAGGTTGTCCCCTTGAAGAGACATTGTGGAGTTAATCCTTCCTAAAGGAGTATTATATGGTGTTGCCCTACCTTAAGGGTATTTCTGCACATATTGAATATTTGAATCATATCATTTAGTAAATGCCTAAGATTAATTTTTATTATTATTCAACCTTAGGAATCCAACCATCAATTTAATTCTATATTGCATTGGTTAGTGGTTAGCATCATAAAGTGACTCAGCTTACCCTTGATTAGGTTTTATGGGATATAATAATGATACTTTATCCATAGTTAGTGCTCTAAAATATCAATCTTACACTATCCAATAGACATGTAAGTATATTTGAGATCCTATAAATTAGTCACATTCCTTTGGCACATATACTTGATTTTAATTCTAGGTAAATAGTTAGCAAGAATAGTTAAATTTTTAATTTTCTTTTTGTTACTATATTTTGTATTGCAGACTATATCAACCAACATTGATATAGTTCTATGATATGTATTCCAAATACATAAACCAATGTTGACATAGTTTTCTTTATATGAAAAAACTATATTAACAAGGTTCAATATAGTTTACTAAGTTTACTTTCCCTCTGCATCTATTTATTATACTGTATCGACTAGGACCAACATAGTTGAATCAAAATACTGATAATTTTTCCCCAAATTTAACTTCATAAACTAGGCTTAATATAGTTTTATCCTTATAGTTTTTCCTTTGTAACTACATCAAATAAGATCAATATACTACATTTCTTGTTCGTGATTTTTTAGTTTTTTCCTAGATTTAACTTTATCAATCAGGCTCGATAATTTTTTACCCTTGCATTTATACCTATGTAACTATATAAACCAAACTTGATATAATACATTTACTATTGCTAATACTATCAAAATTTCCATAGATTTAATTTTATTGACTAGGATCAATATAGTTCCATCCTTCCATTTATACCTAAGTAACTACATTGACTAGACTTGATATAGTACATTTCATACTTCTAAGTAATTTACCATCACATTCTCAACAATATACTCAAGGTTGTTTTTGGGCAAAACCTTAGACTTCCCTACAACCTACATCATTTCGGAGATATGAGAATATTTCTCACATTACAATAAATTTATCTCACATATATTACCTTCATAATAAGTTCCATGCAATCATCCTTCTTATAACATACCTACTTTCTCCATAGAGACCATGTTTTATGATGTCCTCACATTAATCTCTATGATTATAGATGAGACTATAATAAATTCATATTTCAACTACAAAAATATTTATCTAAAGAAGCATTTTCCAAGTTCTCTAGATCAATTGAACACATGATTCTCAAGAAAGAGATAAGCACAAGCATAAGTGTTGCTATGCTAAATAAATAAAAGAACAATATAGAATCAATCCACACTAACTAAATATATCAATAATATTTAGGAAAGGTAAATATATAGGTGGAAGATAAGCATGACCAAACATCCTCATGCATGCAATATTATCTTCCCCAATGACCTAATAATACATAATCAAGATAAATAACATGTGTAGGTAAAAAACCACTAAATGGAATAAAAAACTACACTAACACCACCTTAAGCATAGATTAGGTGGGTAAAATAAATGGGTCCCATAATCATGTCCTAATGAGGTACCCATGTATAAATGAATCTCGCATAAAGTAGAGAAAAGGGAAAACCCATAGGAAAAACTCCCCCCCCCCAACAAAAAAAAGAGAAAAAAGAAGAAAAGGACTAGAATCCCCTCTAAAGATGATGTTTTAGTATTCCAAAATCCAATAAGATCTAGAAAGTGAAGATAATTTCTCCCCATGAAAGGTTTGGTGAAAATTTTAGATGTATACTTTATCATCTGGTAATATATCAGATCAATGATTTATCCATGGATGAGCTCTTTGATGAAGTGCATATGAATCTTTGTGTTTGGTACATTGATGCTAGATTATATTCTTGTAAATATAAATAGTACTCTAGTTGTCACATTAGATGACTATAGGTCATCTAAATTGGATACCAAAATTTATAAGAATCCCCTAAAGCTAGATAGCTTTAGTGGTAACATTGATGATGACCCATTTATATTCTACCTTAGTAGATGATAAAAAAATAGCCTTTTACTTATTTATTGACCAACTAATCAATCTTGAACTAATAGAGAAACTATAAATTGAAGTGGACTTATGATTTTGAATATTACCAACCAAGTGTGAGCTAATATAGCCAATCAATTTGATGTCAACACTAGCTCTATAATGTATCCTAAATATATGTGTGACATGAATGTAATTTAATAGCCTCTTATCTTATTTCTAGTGTGTCTCATAGGGTTTGTGCATTAATATAGAGACTATGTCCACTGCATATGCTATGTTAGGTATAGTGTGTGTCAAGTAGATAAGGCTACCAATAAATTATTGATATAAGGTAGCATTGACCAATGGTGAAGTAAAATATACCATACACTTGAATTTAGATATAAAGGGAGTCTGAGTTGGCTTATAATCATCCATGTGAAACCAATAAAGTAAGTTGAGACCATACTTGGGTTATCCAAAAGTAATTCTTAAGTTAGACTAGGAAATCTAGATCCCAAAGAAGTAATGTGATAGGCCCAAATATGTAATGGAAAATATATCATTAAGATCTTCTTTCAACACTAAAATGGATTAGGAATATCTCCTAGTGATAAATGTATCATCAATGTAAAGAACCATAATTAAAAGTGAATCAACTTATCACAAGGGATAGATGTTCAAATATAAATGGCACTAAGTGAACCCTATATAAATAATGAAGGAATCCATCTTGGTATACCAAGCCCAAGGGTCCTATTTGAGGCCATAAATGGATTTCTATAGTCTACACACAAAAGAAAAATCCTTGGCATATTCTAATGGTTACTCCATGTAAATTTCCTCATCAAGGTCACTATAAAGCAAAACACTCTTCATGTCTATGTAATGAACATAATAATAATTAGATGTGGCAATGATAAATGTGATTTTGTCAAAGTTTATTTTGGTGACTAGTACAAAGTTTTTAGTGTAGTTGATTCTAGCACTTATGAAAAATTTGGTGACCAATCTCACCCTGAATTTTTAAATGGACCCATATACTACATACTTAGTCTGATATATCCATCTACATCAAAATATCATTCTTACCTTATAAATAAGTTTCAATTATCGAGTGTGATTCCTAATTAAGGATTTATGTTCATCATACATGGTATAATCCCACTTGAGAACACCCAATACTTCCCAAAAAGTTTGTGGATCTAAGGTAGAGGCATAAAAAGCATGTGGCTCACTATAAAACTATAAATATGTCTATTTATCATCTAAAGGATCCACAAACCATGTAACTTCCCTCAATAATGATTGTCTATCCAAAAGAGGACCAATAATAAGTGAGTTTGGTAGATAATAATCATCCTTTGAAGTGTAACCATATGTGGATGGAGATGAGTCCCCATTACTACTCTCACTATTAGAACTAGAAGAAGTCTTTTTAACCTCTAGAATTTTCTTAGGCTAATCTAAATTATCAGAATGATTTTTCAATCCAATTTTTTCCAATGAAGTGGGAGAAGTCTCAAGTGTTGAGTCTGTATGACTCTCCTAAAAGTGAATAATTTTATCGATGAACATCTCATGTGTGGTTGGATGAAAGTTGATATCACTTATCATCATCTAGGTATCCTAAATATATGTAATGTTTACTATGAAGTTACATATCCTTAAATTTATTATTTGGTATGCATGTCATAGCTGGAGATTTGAAGACCCTAAAATGCTCAACTATGGGTTTCTAATTTGGAAAACATTGAAATGAGTTATTTATTTCAATGTTTTGTGGGAAACTTGGTTTTGAATATAGAAAATCAAAATTGATTACTTTTCCTAGTACTAAGGTGTTAGTGATTTAGAGTGAATCATGTAGTTCTCCATCTATTTAAAGGACTAGTTCTTACATTTTGTGATCCATAAACTTAAGAAATATTATGCTTTCATAATTTAATTTTACTTTACAATATCATTTTATGAAATAATTAAAAAAATGACTTACAATCATGAATTTAACAAAATAATTCACAACATTCAATAATAATTTGATAACAGAGTTCGACATGAAGGCCTACATCTTCTGGTCCAATATCAATCGATAAATTAGGGAAAAATTTTTAAAAGCACTTACAAATGTTTCTAAAATGAAAAAAGAACAAATACAAATTTGTTCATTGGGAAAAAATAATATAAGTCCCTTTTTGGAAATTTTCCCAATTCTTATGTGAGCACCCTCCAAAAGCCTCATAAACTCACTATCTTTTAGTCTTTTCAATGGCTATTGGCTTTTTGAATTGCCTTACAAATTTAATTGCATGGCTTTATATAGCCCCTCAAATTTGTAGCCCAAGTGGTTGGGCCTTATCCTTTTGGCTGGAAGGATAAGAGTTTGAAACTCATCCTGACACTTTTGGTGGGAAAGGATTATCATTTATCCCACATTCGTGGGGTCTTGACATATCTTAATTATTTATTAAGCCTTATCCTGTCATTAGTATTTGTGGCTTAGGCCACATTCTCCATATTTTGCGTTGTCCATGGTTATGACATGGTTGGACGTGGAAATATGTGGTGACTTGGGGAAAGTTTGTGGTATGTGGTGGTAAAGTGTGGGAACCATGTGGAAACTTGGTGTGGACCATGGGAAATACATGGAAAACATGTGAAATGTAAAGGATTTTCAAGGGGCTTGTCATGAAATTTAATTACAATATATAAAATTGAAAAATTTGACCATAGTGAATGGTGACAAGCCATGTGGTGGATTGAGGTCCCACCACATGGTCTAATCTCACCACACCACTTGTCAACATCTCACCACACCACTTGTCTACCTCTCACCATGCCACTTGTTGACATTTTTTTATTGTTTTTCTCTCATTGCTTGTCAACATACAAAACCTCCAACATTTTTTACACCAGTTACATTTGATTTACATTCAACTATTAATGAGTCAAAGATAAATGATTAAAACCATAATTTTATTTCACCACATTCCACGTGTCATGTTCTTACTAGTCCACATTTATCACATCATTCTATTGACCTAGTTTTGACCATAACTTTGATTGGCCATATCTTTTACATATGATCTCCATTTTATGAACCATAAATTGTGACAAAAAGCTCACGATGAGATATTTGCCATGGAACTATTCTTAGATCATTCTATAATCATAAATTTCTATAGTTTGACCAAGTTTGACCTAATTTTACCATTTGACTAAAAATTTGACTAACTGTACAAGGAACATATGATCTCTATTTTTTGAATTCTACATACCATTAGAAAGGTCTCAACAGGATCTACACAATGGTGTAATTTTAAATCTACTTTAAGACTTTTTTTGAGTTGACCTCTGGATCAATCCTCCCCACTAAGAAGGCTTTTATCCTAAAAAAGATAGTACTAGACCTGGTACTTCATGTGAGGATATGTTCATAGCTTTAGCTCTCAGCTCTAGCTCAAATGATCTCTTGAATCTCAGATACCAACCTGATTGGCAATCAATTTTAGAGGTACTATAATGGGTCTTCAGATATGATACTGTAAAAATATTACAAGACATCTAGTGTTATAAAAATCACCATTTACAATTGTCCTTTTAGGGTTTTTACCTAAAAACATAGTTTACAAACATTTCCCATAGGGTCTTATAAATTAAATATATGCATGTTTGTACACTCATATAGAGTAAAATATATAACCTATTTTCTAAGTTGTTCCTGATGCTTTTCATGATGGCATCTTTTTGTTACCTTACAATGTTCCTATCTACAACATAGATGAATAAAATAACACTGAAGATATCATTTACCTATAATGGTTACTACTGATGTACTCGTACGAGATATTCTATCCCATCTTTTGCAATGCTAGATTGATTTTCCTTCTTGGAAAATGTTGCCTTTCTTAGAGACAAGTATGGTTTACCCAAACTAATACCACTAAATTGAAGTAGAACCACATCTAATTCAACTTCATCTAATAAGTTGGTAGTAATTATAAACCCTAATTTACATGTTTTACTTACATGTACATTATTACCCTAATTTATTCTATCTAGAGAATAGGGTTGGAAATGTGGCTTAGTTTCCAAATCTAGGGCTTCTACAACATCTTCGGATATCAAATTCCTTTGATAATTCTTATCAAAAATAACATCTATCTTAGAATGATTAGCAATTATTATTTTGCATAAATGTTGCTTACCTTTCTAGGGTGACAAATTTTGAACTGTCAGCTTCTCATTCACTATCATCTCCCTTATTGATGTTGTCTCAAGTTCTAATTGACTATATTTTGTTTAAGGAGGCTCTATATTTTTCTTGATTGAAGATGCAGTTACAACCTTTACCTAAGGTTATGGATGACTTTGCTTATCTTATTTTAGCATTTTCCCCTGAACATTAAACTAAAATCCTAACTTCATATCTTCCTTAGGCAACTTCATTTTGACAGTTTTCTTAAACTTCCTTTTGGGACTCTTTTGTGCATAATCAAAAAATACATTTGATTATTTCTTCTTTATATACCTTCACAAATGATTTGAATATTCTTCATGAAATGTGACTATCATGTCTTCAGAGAGTACTTCTTCTGGATCTTTAGGATGTTCTAGCTTACTGTTGGAGTAGTCCTTCAACTCAGCTTCTTGGGACATTTGTCCTTTACCTCCATATCCTAATCCTACTCGGAGTGGTCTCTTTATCAGTTAAATAAGCTAGACAAATCCTTGACCATTAATTCCAAGGCCTTTTAATTTGAATCCCATTTTCTCTAATATCTTAAAACATATTCCCTTTGTGTGCTTTTCAAATGACTTCAATAAATGTTTAGGGTTAGTATATTTAGTATCCCTAACATTGTCAATATAGCCAAAATAATTGATTTCATTGATTTCTTCCTCAGAATTTACATCAAAAGATACATCAATAATCAGAGTATTATTTGCTTCTAGATTTACAACATTATTTTCATTGATAAGACTAGGAGTATATGAATTAGAAGAATCACTGCTATACCTAGAATGTACCTTTATATTCTAACTTGTTCCAAACTAAATCTCATAGGTATGATTGGTCATCTATTGGATTCCTTCACTTGATGCAATGTTTATAGCATACTGAGATATGAGATAATAATTACCTAATGTTATCTCCTCATCTTCTCCTAGAACTATATCAAGAGTTACTTAATCAAAGAATATCCCTTTGATGCCAAAATTTAGAATGACATAATGAGTTGCATGTCCTCATATTATGCCATCATCTCTTTAGACTATCTTAATGTGA
Source organism: Torreya grandis (assembly GCA_037957365.1). Lineage (NCBI taxonomy): Eukaryota > Viridiplantae > Streptophyta > Pinopsida > Cupressales > Taxaceae > Torreya > Torreya grandis. Next base: position 2,462,045 of record JARHVA010001989.1, on the reverse strand, counting down.
GGTAATGGAAGAGTCCTTAACTACATATGTGGTCTTCATTAATATAACTAGCTCTAAAACTCTAGTTAAAATAGATCTACATGAACTTTCCTTTAACAATGGCAGTGCAGTTCTATCATTGACTTTCCTCAGAGCATAACATAATATATGGTACTTCCATTGGCAACAACTATCGCATTAGAGAATTTAGAGTTACTTGATGAGTTACTATTAGTTAGATGGATTTACTACTACTAGACATAGCTGGTACCTTTCCTCTTTCCTTTTTTCACCTTCTAAACCATATTGGAGCCTAACTGGGGTGTAGGATCTAGCATTGCTCAACAATATGTCCTCACCAGGCATAATGTCCACAAATATTTGAATCTCCACACATATTCTTTTTCTATCAACATTCATGTTTCAATTATATTCATAGTCCATCAATTCTCTATTGAAGCCTCTTAATCTATTACCCCTATTGTTGCTCTGCTGCTTACTGATTTTGCTCTTGGGCTTGTAGGAATTGCATTATTGTATTGATAATGGAATTTAGTAGCAATTAAATTTGAGCTAGCATTAGATCCATCATTTAAAAATAATTGATTTTAGTTAAATAAAAAAAATCACTAATTTACTTGAAAATTTAGTTCTGATATCAAACTTGACATTTTAGAATAATGTTTACATAGAGGTTAGCCTAACACACTAACCACTCTTATACCAAACTGATCTATAAACTTAAGCAATATTATGCTTGCATGCTTTAATTTTACTTTACAATATCATTTTATGAAATAATTTAAAAAATGACTTAAAATCATGAATTTAACAAAATAATTTACAACATTTAACCATAATTTGATAATAGAGTTTATCACGAAGACCTACGTCTCTAGGTCTAATATCGATCGAGAAATTAGGAAAAACATTTAAAATTTACTTACAAAAATTTATAAAATTAAAAATGAAAAACTAAAAAGTTTTTCTTTGGGAAAAAATAATATAAGTCCCTTTTTGGACTTTTTCCTAATTCTAACCTGAACACCCTCCACAAGCTTCACAAGATCCTTGGATCTTAGTCTTTGCAATGGCTATTAGCTTTTTGAATTTCCTTACAAATGTAATTTCATGGATTTATATAGCCTCTCAAATCCATAGCCCAAGTAGTTGGGCCTTATCTTTTTGGCTGGGAGGATAAGAGTTTGAAACTCATCCCAAAGCTTTTGGTGGGCAAGGATTATCATTTATCCCACATTCGTGGGGTCTTGACTTATCTTAAGGCTTTATTAATCCTTACTCATTTGTCTTCGTGGCTTAGGCCAAATTCTCCACATTTTTATTTTTCCATGGTTATGACATGGTTGGATGTGGAAATATGTGGTGACTTTGGGAAAGTTTGTGGTATGTGGTGGTAAAGTGTGGAAACCACATGGAAACTTGGTGTAGACCATGGGAAATACATGGAAAACATGTGGAATGTAAATGATTTTTGAGGGGCTTGGCATGAAATTTGATTAAAATATATAAAATTGAAAAATTTAACCATAGTGAATGGTGATAATCCATGTGGTGGCTTGAGGACCCACAACACAGTCCAATCTCATCATGGCACTTGTCGACCTCTCACCATGCCACTTGTTGACATTCATCGATTGTTGTTCTCTCACCGCTTATCGACATCCAAAACCTCTAATTTTTTTACATCATTTGCATTTGATTTACATTCACCTATCAATGATTCAATTATAAATGATTGAAACCACAATTTTCTCTCACCTCATGCCACATGTCACATTCTTATTGGTCCATATTTGTCACATCATTCTATTTACCTAGTTTTGACCATAACTTTGACTGGCCATATCTTTTACATACGATCTCCATTTTATGAACCATAAATTGTGATAGAAAGATCATGATGAGATATTTTCCATGGAAATATTATCATATCATTCTATAATGGTTAATTTCTTTAATTTGACCAACTTTGACCTAATTTGACTAGTTGACTAAACCTTTGACTTGCTACACAAGGAACATATGAGATCCATTTTTTGCATTCTACATACCACTAAAAAAATCTAAACAAGCTCTATGCAATGGTACAGGTTTCAATATACTTCAATACTCTTTCTAATTTGACCTTTAGATCATTTTGAAACATCATTATGTTGAGAACTATAAAAAAATTGTGTTATAAATCAATCTCCTTTATTGTGTAAAACTATTCAAACCTATTATTGATATTATCACCCCCATTAATTTTATAAATAAACTTGATATATTTATCTAATTATTTCTCAATAATTACCTTGAAGTCTCAAAAATCATTTAAAACTTTAAGGTTTTATCGAAGGAAGTAGATCCATGTGTATCTCCATAAATCATCAATGAAGATGAGACCATACTTAGCCCTAGTGAAAGATAGATCAGGGAAGGGCCCTAACATGTCATTATGTATAAAATCCAATGCTTGTGTATCCCTTCATGATTTGACATTGAAAATTTTCTCTGTAGGATGCTTTATAAAGGTTTAACTCTAAAAAAAACCCTTAGAGAAATCAACTCTAGGAAAACTTGTGACCATGTCTTGCTAACTAAGCTATTCTAGGTAGTGGTAGCTAAGATGGAAAAACCACACATGACATAATTTTATAAATCCATTTGAGTGATTCAATAATGTATTAAGATAAATTTTAGGTGTAAATTTTGAGAAGGTATATAACTAAGCCTGGTGATCTGCCCTTCTCACTGCCACTGTAGAATCACTACGTAACTCTTTATGACTACAAAATCTAAAGAAAATTCAACTATCATACCTTGACTGATGTGAGTGATTTGGTACACTAATAGGATATTATTTTAAAGTGATTAAACACTTAGATTATTTTTGAATTTTCCTCCCTTGAGTTCAACAAATCCTCTCCTTACAACTGCTACCTAAGTGTCATCACCCAATGTGATAAAATGCATGCTACAAGGCTCTAAGGAAGAGAACTCAACCCATGAAGAACACATGTGGTGATAAACACCCAAGTTAATAACCCATTAAAAATTAAAATCTATAACTATTACCAATGCCTTACCCTTTTATTTCACTTTACCTTTATCTTTTGCCTTAGAAGAATCCTGGGTTGATGAATTTTGTTTAGTAGATTCATGAACACCTATGTTGTTATTTAATAAAATATGAGTGAGGGGTTAAATATAGTTATTCATACACTTATGTTCATCATTCCCATTTTTATTATGATAAGCACACTTAACATTCTCTTTCTTAGGTTTAACATTTATATAGGAGGTTTCAATGTTTGGTTTTTATTCCTTATTTTTTTTATTTTTCTTCTCACGATCCTTTTTCTTTTGTTTATTCTCCTTGTTGTAAGCCTTATATTTCACACTCACATAAATTAGGGATTGTGTTTTTGATAACTTTAATGTTCCCATTTTTATCAACTTATTTTTCTCATGAGTGAATTCAATGACAAAGTTATTTAAATAAGGCATCTTCCATGTGGCTCCAAGATCACTTTTGGTGGTATGAAAGGTAAGAACAAAGAAAAAATAATCTATACCTAGTTTTGAGAGTATAAAAATAATAGTTTTGTCATACTTCTTATCTATGCCACATTATTTTAACTATAATCTGAAAGACTTAAACTGAATGAAGAAATATTGAAGTGTGTCAAAACTACTAAGGTTTAAAATAAGGAGTTCATTCTTTAGTTCATGTCCTCTCATTACATCTAGCTTCCCAAAGATATTTTCCAAGGTGGTCCAAAATTTAGTAGGAGCTTTATTAGACTCTAAATGAAATATAATATTAGGATAAATTGATAGATATAATAACCCATGGGATTCATCATAATGTTGTATCATTAAATTTTTTGCATCTACATTAGGTTTAGTCTCAATGCCCATTATTATATGATGTAAACACTTCTAAGAATGATTTGAATTTTAGATTTACATTAATAGTAGTTAAATGGTTTGAGTGGTGAAATTAAATCAACATCCATTTGTATAATTTTTTTTTGGTATTCTTAGTTGAAGTTGTTGTAAAAAAATATATAAATGCAAGAAATGCAGGAAAAATATGAACCATGACACAATACCCCCTAAGATTAGTTTTGATCAATCCCATAGATTTATAACTTTATAATTTATATGTGATTAGAAAATATATGATATAAATGGATAGGAGATAAATTATCATGCACTTTTAAACAAAATAATACCCAATTTTAAGCTACAGATCAAAAGTTACCCCTGATATCATATTACCATCTTTAATGGCCTTTTAAAATTAAAATAACATAAAATATAAATGCACTAAAGGCCTTAAAAACAAATTTATCCTTAAATAAATGTTATTAAATCATAATATATACCTCTCTAAATAAACTTTAAAGACTTATCCAATCTTTGTATGCACCCACATGTACATTCACTAGCTATTAAAAAACTAGCTATTAAAAAATGATAAAATAATTATAATTTTTCTGCACTGATTTGAAATTTATTTGACTTAGATTTTGGAAAATACCTTTAGGTATGTGATTCCATTTATATAATTCAAGTCTATGTGTCACCTCTTTTGAGTGAAAATAGACCAGTAAGATACCAAACACCTTGAGCAGGTCATGGGAGCTATTAGAAATTGTTGTGATCAAAGATCATAGGTTTTTTAAATACTTTCCAATGGTGTATCAAGTTTTGTAATATTGTATAAAATCATGTGGAGGGATATAATGATATATCAGGCCATGTAAAAATGCTCAATAGGTCATAAGGAAGGCTGGAACAATGTAGCAGGCTATGTGGAAGGGTCAATAGGATAGAAGGGTATAACAATACATGAATGTGCATATAAGGTAGGCTACCAAATATTTATATTTATAAGATAACTTCCATAAAAATATCACAAACACCAAACCTACACAAAATCACCTCTTAAAAATAGCAATACCCCTATTTTTAATTTAAAAAGGCCCTAAATTTTTTTGTAAAAACACCCCAGATGTTTTTGTAAACCCTCTAAAAAATACCTCATAATACAATGTAAATAAAATCAAGATTAAAAAATAATAAAAAATAAACCAAACATTAAAATACCAAAATGGATTTGATACCATAATGGAGTATTCAATAGGATCTCTAGATCAATTGAATACATGATTCACAAGGAAGAGATGAGCACAAGCATAATTGTTATCATGAGCAAGAAATGAAAGAGTAATATAGAATCAATCTGAATTAACTGAATAGATAAATAAGCTTTATGAAAGGCAAATATATAGGTAGAATATAGGTGTGAAAAACATCCTCATGCATGTGGGATTATCTTCCCTAATGACCTAATAAAACTAAATAACATGTGTATGAAAAAACCATTAAATGGAATAAAATCCCTAACTAACATTATCCAATGTTACTGATTATGTATTTAATGAAATATATCAGCATTTTTGAGCACATGGTTGTGCCACATCATATTATTATTCACATTTTCATATATGTTATATTCAAAATTTACATTGCACTATAGAATTTATGATGCAATATTTATCTCTTTATCTTATGATTCTTATATTTAATTTTTGTAATATACTTTATGCACTTATGATATTTTGTCTTAAAAACATTTATTTCTAATTAAGTCATTTGATAAATCAATCTCCAAATTAAAATCTTTGTTTATAATATTTTATGTTTATAAAATATTTATTTTTCCCCTGTTTTGGGATGATCTTTCCTTACATTCATGCTTATGTTAAGCTCATTTCAATGAATAATATATCTTTTTATGTGACATGGATGTTATACCAAACTTAACACTGTCATATTTTCCTTGTTATCAACTACAAAACATATTCATTATTATACAATTTATTACATCAATGGATCTTTTAATGACACTCATTTATAACTTATCATTCTCTCATCTAAAATAACAAATAGGTTAGTCTTGATATTCCACCCTTACTTGTGGGTAAGTATAAAAATCTTTCAAGATGACATAGTATTTAAAGTACTTATCTCTTGTAACCAAAGTGTAATATTTTTTGTGTTTATTACATATATATCACTCATGACTGATTTTCCAAATACATACAGAGGAGGGAAAAATACCCATAAATGTCACATCTTGATTTCTCTCTCAACTAAATAACCTTTTGATTCATGTATTTTTATGGTTTTTAGTTGATTAAATATTGTTTAATTAAGCCTTATGTCATATATTGATTATGGGATAGTTATATGTTGCGTAATTTACATAATTTATTTGTTGAGATAGTTATACTTTTATATTTTTTACATTATGATTATGTTTGATTAGTTTATACAATAGTATTTTATGGATTTCATAATGTTTCAAGCTAACTACCTTCATTATTGTGAGGTAGATGCAAGATAGCCTTCAGAGTGTGATGGAATGAGGACATCATCATAGAGGGTGGTGTAGATGGAGACATTGAAAGATGATAGAGAGAAAAAATTGAAACCCATGCACACACCACAATAGATTAATATATTTTTTATTATTGTTTGAGTTAGACAACTATTTTATGTTTTTATTTTTTTTATGTGTGTTTTCTATGATCTTGTTTTTTTTTGATGATCATGTTTTTTTTATTGTGTGATTTCACTAATCTAGTTGTGTTAATGCATTAATAGTTATGGATGTTATTGCTTAGTTGTTTGAATGAATATGTTCATGTTTAACATGAGTTACCACTATTTTGGTTATAAATTAGTGTTTGTATAAAAAATGATTTATGTTTATTATTTTGTGTAGTAATATATGTATTCTATTACATAGCTTGATCAATTTATTAAGTGACTAGTTATGTTTATAAGGTTACTATTATCATTGATGATAATTGCATAAACCTATAATAAGACATGAATGAATTATAATTACTTGTAAGCATTAATGAATGGTCCTAATTTATGCACAAAAAAATTAAATTAATGTTATTGAATTTAGACTTAGCCTTAGTGCTTAGTCAATAAATAAAATGTTATGCAAAGTAATAAAGATAAGAACATTTTTTAATGATTATATGGGCATCATTGTGTTTGATTCTTGGATGAATTAGTAACATTATTGATGGTATTTTAAATTCATATGATATATTTACCTTATCATATGGTTATTATGTTATGTATACTTGTCATTTAGTCAACATTTCATGGAATTATAATGTTTGAATATTTTGTATAAAGTTGATTTGCATGGGCACTATGGGAAGTCAATGTTAGTTTTCGTAAAATAAAAATACATGCATAAAATTATTGTTATAATAATCACTTGAACTTTAAAGATGATTAGGGTTTATAATATATCATTGAATCAAGTTAAAAATCATTCTTATAAAAATGATTATGGTAATTGGAAAGAGTTTACATGAGAAAATGGTGGCAGACTATTTGTTCTATTGAGTTCTATTAAGTTGTTCATGACATGCATTATTTTAGTCATTATTTGTTTGCCAAGTAAAGGGGATAAATTGGTGGTAAGTAAAGGCATGGAGAAGAATAAAATAGTAAAGAAGAAAGGTTTTTGAGGGCATGACATACATGGTCATAGAAAAAAAAAGTAGAGCACATGACATTGAAGCTAAGGAAAGACAAATTCAATTTCCTTGGCATTATAATCATCAGTTACCTATTGGTGATGTACTTTAAATTATTTTGTTATATTTTTATGTAATTTTTGAAAAGAAATGATAAATGGTATAATAGTTTCAATTGTTTTTAAAATTATAAAAACATTATGGGTTGAATATAGGCCCTTACAGATGGCTTGGTCATCCACATAACCCTACACCCAACCCAAAATAACCCTAAGTGTAATGGTTAGAGTTGTAATATTTTTGTCATGGTTATATCAACACTATGAAATATCTATATTGATAAATTTTTAATTTGTAAACCCTATAGATTCATTGAATGGTTATTACATTTAAAGGGTATTCATAACTAGACTAGGTAGGGTCTTGGACTCAAATTTATATGTTGAACCAATTTTGGGATATAAACATTAAGGTAAAAATGTAGATTAAATTCTATTTTGATACGATGGATTCGACTGGGTATATACCTAACTTAAAATTTGGTTAATGATATTATGGGCTTTCATAACACTTTTGATTATATATATATATATATATATATATATATATATATATATATATATATATATATAGTGTGTGTGTGTGTGTGTGTGTGTGTGTGTGTTTATTTCAATTTTAAGATTTTTGAATAAATTATGTATGTATTGGTTTTTTATAAATTTATGAATCATGGGTATGGTATACATACTTGGTCTCTATTGTTAAAGTCTATAGCATACATAGCTACATATATATAGAATTGGGGTTTAATTCTCACCAAGACATAAATATTTAATCGTCTAAAACTTAGTAATGATGCCTATGGTAGATAATTAGTTGAGTGGAAGTATACATAGTTGGTTGTATAATTAGATTAATGTATAGAGATATATATACAAGTCGATTATAAAGACTTAGGATGAAATGTGAAACAACGTACTCATCAACATGGATGAAATGTATATTGTAAAGGAGTTTTATTTTCAATTTGGATTAAACTATATAAATGATAAGGCTGGGTTTAGTAGTGGAATGGTTATGTCTAGGTATTATATACACTCAAATTTAGTATTTTTACGTTTGTGTATTACATACATTAAGTTTTATTTTTTAAATTATGAGTGAGAACTACATTAAAATTATTATAGGTTTAAGTATGTGATTAAAAAATATATTATATGAGGAATATGTAGGTGGTCAACGACTGAGTTATATTATCACATAATTCTCAATATTTGGACATACTCAGCTAAGTATATAATATTTGATCATTTTATGTGCAAGCAATTTAAATAGTACCATGAATTGATTCATTTGTGTATTTTGAAATAATGGAATTGATAAATCATTATTTCATTATGTCTAGAATTATTAATCACATATATTTTATGTATTTTAGTCAAAACAAATAAAGTGGGAATTATCTGGTATATTAATGGTATTGAGACAATAAATTATAACCCGAATGTATATCGAGAGTATACAATATACTCTAAGATCATGGACAGTGGATGTCTACTTAGAGTATAACATATATATTTTTATGTTAGTGACTGTATAGAAATTTATATGAGAATTTTAAAAATTATTACATATATACATGGTATAAACATATGATTTATTAACATGTTATAAATCTATGAATAGATAGACCATATATAGATGTACACAATTGTGATATGCTTATGAACATTATTATTATAATAGGGTAAAATGGATACTTTATTATATATCTAATGTTTAGATGAGGCATTGAAATAAAGTATTTAATTTTTTAAATGCAAATCTTATTAGGTTGTTATAGGACTATATTTTGTTATATTTGTGGAATATGAATAATTAAATAAGTTATGATTGATGTTTTATTTCATGGATGAAATAACATTTCAAGTTACTTTATGATATTGAGTAACTTATACTCTAGATCTAATTCTTATCTAGATTGTACATTTATATTAAATACTATTTATGATTCTATTTATTAGTCTATAATAAAATAGATGATATTAGATACATTGCATTAGTTTTGATGGATTAAATGTATGTATTTGATATTTTTTTACTTAGTATATTTATACCTACTAATAGGGAATATTCTAATTAAATCTATTTTTTTATATTATTATATAATTTAGCCAAATCTCACATTTATGACACTAAATTAACAATGGATAGATTCCACTAGCTTAATTAGCACCATCAATGCAAGATGAAGTGTAATCTAATTGAGTGGTGTGCATGAAATTAACTAATCCTAGAGATCATTAACTGTTTGAAAACTTTGGTCAAAGTAATGTTTATAGTTAAACATTGTTATTTCATGTGTTAGATATAATTTACATGTTTGTGAGATATCATGCTAGAATAAATTTATTTATGTTACACAACATGTATTATTTATATTACAACACACAAGTTCTAGTTTATCAGTCTAGATTTTCACACTATCATTATCTACACATCCATGAAGGGAGGGCCATTCCATTGTTGTGAAATAGTGTAGGGGATCAATGGTTTATGGTTGGTATGGAAAATCACTTGGATGATAATCTCCCTCCATGCAGTAGTACTACACTAGAGACTACACTTGAGATTATAGATTGATATTTGAGTTATGGAGACTCATGCTCAATGGAGCTTTGTATCATTACATTATTATTATTTGAGACATTATTTATTGATGAAACTATATTATTTATTCATTATAATTTTAAAGTAATGGTTCTAATATTTTATCAACCATAGTTGAAATTATATTATTGCTTTAATGTAATAAATGCAGTCTTTATTGTTTATTCAATATTGTTCATGATTTTTTATATCATTATATTGGTAATCATTAGCTAAATAGATTAGCTATAGACCTTGTTGGGTTAACTAAAGTAATAAATTTAGTTAAATATAACTTAGTTATATTTCTCATGGTGAAATTTTTTAGATGAACATGTGTAATTAATTTTTTTTAATTACTCTATTTTGGTAAAACCCAATGGGGTTGTTGCATTGTATTGTCACAGTTGAGGCTCACACTCTAGGAATTAATGTGGTTGATAATTTAAAATTATTCTCCTATTAAATATAAATAACAATGGTGAACATTAGACTAAGAGGTGAGGGTAATTTCAATACCAATCCCCCTATTGATCCAAATTAGTTCACCATTGAGCAAGCTATGAAGTTGGATCAAATCATCATAACTATGCAAGAGACTAGGGATCGAATCATGGTCCTAGAATAAGAAGTACATGGCCATGTAGAGGAGAGTGATCAAGAGGAACTTGAAGAACATACTACTAATCAAGAGAATCCTCAAGATAAAAGACATGAGGAAGTGCCATAAGTTGCAAGAGATTGAGTAGCTTCAAACTTGTCATGAGACATGAAAAAGGTAAATCCACCCAAGTTCAATGGAACAGTATTGAAAGATGGAGATGAAGCATGGATGACAAACATGGATAAATATTTTAAGATTTGAAATTAATTTGAAGTCAAGAAAGAAATTTGGGAAGTATATCAACTTGTTGGTGAAGCAACAACTTGGTGGACAAACAAGAAGCTCAAAATGAATCTCAACTCTACCACCACTACTTGAGAATAATTTTTTACACTGTTCATGTCATAATGGCTTCCACAACTATATTTTGATCATAATCTTACATTTTTTATAATATTAAGCAAGGGGACCTATCAATAAATGAATATTGGGAGTAATTCACCAAGATCCTTAAGTATGTGCCTCATTATTAGGTGGATGAGAGGTTTATGATCAAGAAATTCATCATGGAATTAAAACCCTAAATTGGTTGTAAAGTAGATGTACATGGACCATCTACCATGGATCAAGTTTTCTAGAAGGTAGTAAAGTAGGAACAAAAACTAAAATCTCTTTCCTAAGTTAGAAATAAATTTGGAAGTTCTAAACCAACTTTCATAAATAAGAAATGGAAGTAGAGGAGTGGAGAATCCAAGAGTTAGTTCAAGAATCAAAATGCCAAGTTTAGCAGTGGTTTAGGGAATAAGAAACCTCATAATGGTTTTAAGGGAAATTAACAATAAGATAAGAAAGGAGTAGAAGGAGGTTGATTCATTTATGGAGGTGACCATTATGATTGTGAATATACTTAGAACAAGTCAAAGAACAAGGTTTCTACTCCTTAAGAGGGTACATTTCAACAATGGATTCGTGCAACTATTAATAATCATCAAAATGATTATCAAGATTCACCTATAGAACTTTCAAGTATTTTTTTTGATCATCTAGTTTTTATTTTGATTAACATGAGAGATACAAAATGTTTCATTGCTCCTATAATACTTAGTAAATTGTCTAGCAAAACTAGAGTTATGGCAAATGCATGGTCGGTACAATATGAGAAAAATGAGTTGAAGCTAGGGTAGATTTATGAAATTAAACTCAATAAATATCTAAAGAAGTGATGTCAATAATTTATAGTTAAGATAAATAAGATGGAAGAATTTAAGGAACCATCCATCAATAATTATCCTTTTCTATAGAACTTTTAAGACATGTTTTTAGAAGAATTACCAGGATTGTCACCCAAGTGCGAGTTTGATTTCTTGATTTATATCATACTTGGATAAAAACTAAAATATAAGGCACCATATAGAATTAACCATTGAATTGGTTGAGTTAAAGGCATAACTTCAAGATTTTTTTGAAAGGACTAATTCAACCAAGTGTGTCACCATGCGGTACACTAGTTATCTTCATCAAGAAAAAATATGGTACTTTTCACATATATATTGATTACAAGATGTTGAACAAAGTGGTGATCAATAATAGATATTTATTTCCATGAATTGATGATGTCTTTGATCAAATGTGAGGGGTAACAGTCTTTTCAAAAAAAAACTTAGAGAATGGTATCACCAACTGAGAATCCATGATGAGGATATTCCAAAAATAGCATTCATAACTTAATATGGGCACTACAAGCTCACAGTGTTACCATTTGGGTTGATAAATACTTATACAACATTTATGAATCCTATAGACAATGTGTTTATATATTATCTGGACTGTTTCATTTTGGTTTTTGTAGATGATATCCTTATTTATTCAAAGGATGAAGAAGAGCATCTACATCATCTAAAACTAGTTTTGTAGAGTTTGTGAAAGCACAAGTTGTACAAAAAGTTTTCCAAATTTGATTTTTTTTCAAAATAAAGTGTAGTATTTGGGACATATTATCTCCACATATGGTATTTCAGTAGATCTAGTGAGGATAAGAGCCATAATGTAATGTCCAATGCCAAAGAATGTGTATGAGGTAAGGAGTTTCATGAGATTACTAGGTTATTACATAAAATTCACTCCAAATTTATTTAAGATAACTAATCCAATTATCTCTCTTAAATGAAAGAATTAGAGTTTTTTTTGGTTAAACAAGTATGAGATACCTTTTTAAGCTCTAAAAATGAGGCTTACTTCATCACCAGTGCTAAGAGTTCCTAATCCTAATGGTCAATTCTCAGTGATTATCGATGCATCTAGGCATGGACTTGGATGTGTTCTTATGCAAGATGGATTAATTTTAGCCCATGAGTCTAGTAAACTGAAGCCATATGAGGTGAATTATGTCCCTCATGAATTTTAACTTATGATAATTATGCATCCCTTACAAGTTTGGAGGCATTATCTATTGGGGAAACCATTTAAGCTCAATACTGATAACTTAGGACTCAAGTAAATATTCACCAAACCAAACCTAAATTCACATTAGAGATGATGTTTAGATTTATTATTTGATTACAATTTTGATATTAATTATATAATGGTCAAAGAGAATAGATAAATAAGGTGCATAACATTTATGGTTACTATTAAGAGTACTTTTTAAGATCAGGTAATAAAATTATTGCTAGGAGATGAATTCTATGATTAGGTCAAGAAAGAATTATCTGAAAATGCTTAGAATCTTAGGTATAAAATATTTAAATTAGAGTGTGATGGTATTTTGAGTTATAATGGTAGGGTGTATGCATCTGATAGAGAGAATATGAGGAGCACCATGCTAAAGGAAATACATAATGCCCCATATTTTGGACATCCAAGAGTAACCAAAATCATGGTAGAGCTAAGATCATTTTATTTTTGGAAAGGGATCAAGAAATACAAAGCATATTTTATGTCTTGTTCTATCACACTCAGTGTGTGAAAGCTGAACATGTTCATCTGATAGGATTGTTATATCCACATGATATACAAGAATGGAAGTGGTAGGTGATTATCATAAAATTCATCCAAAGATTATCATTATCACATAACTGACATGATATGATCTTTGTTATAGTTTATAAACTAACCAAGGTAACCCACTTCATACTAGGCAACTAGATAGATGATGCACCTATGCTTGAAAAGAGATTAATTAAAGAGGTGTATTGATTGCATGATTTTCTATAGAATATTATTATGGATCGATATTCAAGGATTAATTATATATTTTGGTTTAATTTAAATTCATTTCTAGGTATGTAGTTAAATTTAAACAATGCTTATCACCTAAAACCTAATGGACAAATAAAGTGAGTTAACCATGTTTTAAAAGTTCTCCTTTGTATGTATTTCATAGATCAACAGTACAAGTGGAAATTATACCTTTCATTGGTTGATTTTGATTACAACTCATACCAATTAACATTGAGGATGGTTATGTTTGAGGCATTATATGGAAGGATGTGTAGAACACCAATCAATTGAGATAGGTTAGAGGACAGGGTAGTCTTTGGATCTGAGATGCTTTTAGAAATGGAAGAGCAAGTCTATACAAGTAGTAGAGGTTGGATGAGTCTAATGATATAAATAATATTTATGTTGATCTAAAAAGAAAATCAAGGCAATTTTCTATAGGTGATAAAGTGTTTTTACAAGTTAAGATTAAAAAAATCTCAATTAAATTCAAGAAGTTAGCAAAACTTTCACTGAGATATGTGGGACCCTTTGAGGTTTTAGAAGTGGTCAATCTTGTAGCATATAGGCTTGCATTTCCATTATCTCTAGTTCTTTTAAATAATGTATTTCATATTTATTATCTTAAAAAGTATGTTTTTGATCCTTCACACTTGTTGGATTGGAATTATTTATAGGTTTTAAAACTTTGGGTGGTCATGGTTGAACCAATCAAAATAATTGACACTCATAAACTTAGTATGTGTCATAGAGAAGTGTCATAGTAAACGGTCCAGTGAGAACAATATTATGAAGATAGTTACACTTGGGAGGACTATGATGAGTTTTACAAGCTATTTCCACATTTGTTTACTTGATTTTCTACTACATATTATATTATTTTTTATTGAATAATATCTAAAATTTAAAACTTGTTTTTGAATAAGTGCAATTAGGATGATGAATAACTTTGGGGGGGAAGGATGTCACATCTTGATTTCTCTCTTAGTTGAGTAAACTTTTGATCTATGGATTTTTATGGTTGTTAGTTGATTAAATATTGTTTAATTAAGCTTTATGTCATATGTTGATTATGGGATAGTTATATTTTTCTTAATTTACATGATTGATTTGTTATGAGATAGTTGTACTTTTATATTTTTTACATATGATCATGTTTGATTAGTTTATACAACAATATTCTATATATTTTATAATGTTTTAGACTAACTACCTCTATTATTATGAGGTAAATATAGGATAGATCCATCCCTCATAGTGTGATAGAGGGAGGGCATCATCAGAGAGGATGATGTAGATGGAGGTGTTGGGCGATGACAAAGAAAAAAATTGAAAACCCACACACACATCATAGTATATTCACATGTTTTATTATTATGTTTGAGTTAGATAGATGTATTATGTTTTCATTTATGTTATATATGTCTATTTTGATCTTGTTGTTGTTTGATCATCATTGTGATTTCATTATTCTAGTTGTGTTACTACATTAATAGCTTGGATGTTATTGCTTAGTTGTTTGAATGAATCTATTCATGTTTTAACATGAATTACTGTTATTCTGGTTATAGCTAATGTTTGTATAAATAGTTCTTTTTTTGGATTCTTTTTTGTAGTAATAGACATATTCTATTACTTAGCTTGATCATTTTATTAAGTGACTACTTATGTTTATAAGGTTACTATTATCATTTATAATAGTTGCATAAACATATAATAAGATATGAATGAATTATTATTATCTGTAAACATTAATGAATGATCTTAAGTTAGGCATGATAAAATGAAATTATTATTGTTGAATCAGGACTTAGCCTTAGTTATTAGGCAATAAACAAAATGTTATGCAAAGTAATAAAGATAAGGTCATTATTTAATGATTATATGGACATCATTGTGTTTGATTCTTAGATGACCTAGTAAGATTATCGATGTTATTTTAAAATCATATGATATATTTACCTTGTCATATGGTCATTATGTTATGTATACTTGTAGTTCACTTGACATTGCATGGAATTATAATATTTAAAAACTTTATATAAATTTGATTTGCACGGGCACTATCGAAAGTCGATGTTACTTTTGGTAAAATCAAAATGCATGCTTAAAATGATTATTATACTAATCACTTGAACTTTAGAGATAATTAGGGTTTATACTATGTTATTGATTTGAGTTAATAATCATTATTATCAAAACCATTATGGGAATTGGAAGGAGTCTACATGAGAAAATGGTGGAAATCTATTTGTTTTGTTGAGTTTTATTGAGTTGTTCATGGCATTCATTATTTTAGTCATTCTTTATCTATCGAGTAAAGGGAAGAAATTGGTGGTAAGTAAGGGAATGGAAAATAATAAGAGAGAAGGAAGATATGCCTATGATGGCACAACATAAATAGGCATAGCAAGCAGAAGTAGAGAAAAGAATATTCAATCTAAGAAGGAAAGACAAATTTGATTTTATTGGCATTATAATCATCATTCAGGTTGGTGATGTACTTTAAATTCATGTGTTATAGTTTGATGGGTTTTGGAAAAAAAAATGATAAAGGGTTTACTAGTTTCAATTTTTTTTCAAATTATAAAAAAATTATTGGCTAAATGTAGGGCCCTATGGATGGCTTAGCCATCTATAGAACCCTACACCCAACTTAGAGTAACCATAAGTGGAATGGTTAGATTTGTAGTATTTTTTCCATGGTTATATTAGCACTATGAAAGCTATATATTAATTCCTTTTCAATTTGTAAACCCTATGAATTCATTGAATGGTTATTACATTTAAAGGGTATTCATAGCTAGACTTGGTTAGGTCTTAGACTCATATTTAGATGTCAAACCAATTTTGTGATTTAAACTTTAAGGTACAAATATAGATTGAATTCTATTTTGATATGAGGGATTCGAATGGGTATATACCTAATTTGGAATTTGGGTAAGGACGTTATGGGATTTCATAATAATTTTGACCATATATATATATATATATATATATATATATATTCTTACGTTAAGGTTTTCAAATAAATTTTTTATATTGGTTTTGTATGGATTTATGAATCATGGGTATGTGATATATAATTAGTCTCTGTTGTTAAATTCTATAGCATACATTGCTATATATATGGAATTGGAGTGTAATTATTGCCAAGCCATAAACATTTAATGGTGTAAAACTTGATAATGACACCTATGGTAGATAATTAGTTGAGTGGAAGTATATATAGTTGGTTGTATAATCAGATTAATGTATAGAGATATATATACAAGCCAGTTATAAAGTCTTAGGATGAAGTGTGAAACACTGTACTCATTGACATAGATGAACTGTATATTGTAAAGGAGTTTTATTTTTAATTTGAAGTAAACTATATATATGATAAGGTAGGGTTTAGTAGTGGAATGGTTATGTCTATTTATTATATACATTGAGATTTAATATTTTATTCTATCTGTGTATTACATACATTCAAATTTGTTTTTTAAATTATGAGTGAGAACCTCACTCAAATTATTATAGATTTGAGTATGTGATTAAATAGTATATTATATGAGGCATATATAGGTGGTCATGGACTGAGTTATATTATGATAAAATTCTCAAAATTTGGATAGTCGGATCTTTGATCATTTTATATACAAGCAATTTAAATAGTATTATGAATTGATTGATTTATGTATTTTGAAATAATGGAATTGATAAATCATTATTTGAATATGTCTCTAATTATTAATCACTTATATTCTATGAATTTTAGTCCAAAGAAATAAATTGGGAATTATTAGGTATATTAATGGTATTGAGATAATTTATTGTATCATGAATATATATTAAGAGTATATGAGATACTCTAAGATCATGGACAATGGATGTCTACTTAGAGTATAACATATACATTATCAAATTATTATCTGCATCAAAATTTATATGAGAGTTTAAAAATTAGTACATAGATACATGGTATAAACATATGATTTGTTGACATGTTATAAATATATGAATAGATATACCATATATAGATGTACACAACTATGATATGATTATGAACATTATTATTATATTAGGGTAAAATGAATACTTTGTTTTATATATAATGTTTAGATGAGGCATTGAAATAAAGTATTTAATTGTTTAAATATATATCTTATTAGGTTGTTATAGGACTAGGTTTTGTTATATTTATGGAATATGGACAATTAAATAAGATGTGATTGATGTTTTGTTTCATGGATGAAATAACAATTCAAGTTAATTTATGATATTGAGTAACTTATAGTCTAGATATAATTCTTATCCATATGGTAAATTTATATTAAAGACTATTTATAATTTATTTATTATTTTGTAATAAACTAGATGATATTATATCCATCGCATTACATTAGATGGACTAAATATATGTATTTAATATTTCCAAACATAGCATATTTGAATTTTCTAATAAGAAAAATCTAATTAAATTTATTTTTTTATATTATTATATAATTTAACCAAAACTAGTATTTATGACACTAAATTAGTAGTAGATAGATTACATTGGCTTACTTAGTGCCATCAATGCAAGATGAGGTGCAATCCAATTGATTGGTGTGTATGAAATTGACTAATCCTAGATATCATTATTTTCTTAAAAACATTGGCCAAAGTAATGTTTATATTTAAATATTGTCATTATATGTGTTTGATATAGTTTAAATATTAATGAGATATCATGTTAGAATAGATTTATTTATGGTACACATCATGTATTAGTCATCTTATAACACATGGGTTCTAGTTTGTCACTTTAGATTCCTACACCATTTTTATTTATCCATCTATGAAGGCAGGGCCATTCTCTTTATGAGAGATAATTTAGGGGATCAATGGTCTGTAGTTAGTGTGGAAAAGCACTAGGATGATCCTCTCCCTCCCCAAAATAGTACTACATTAGAGACTATAGTTGAGATTATAGATAGATAATTGAGTTTGACTCGTGGATACTCTTGAGTCATAGAGACACATGCTCAATGGAGATTTGTATCATGGCTAAAATTGTTTTATTACTTTAATGAAATAAATGCAATTTTTATTATTTATTCAACATTGTTCATGATTTGTTATATCATTATCTTGGTGATCATTAGCTTAATGGATTAGTTATAAACCTTGTGTGGTTAATTAAAACAACACATTTAATTAAAGATCACTTATATTTCTCATGGTGAAATCTATTATATGAATATGTGTAATTATTTTTTTAAAAAAATTACTCTATTCTGGTAAAATCTAGTGGGGTTGTTACAATAAATGTTAAAACCCAAATAATAAAAGACAAAATATAATTACAAATGCAAAAGTCAAAATCAAATGAAAGACACAATTATTGTTTATCACATCTCATATTCTAGTTAAAGCTCAAACTCCATATTTTGCATCATTATAGAGCCAAGGTCCATTGCAGTGTAGTAGATGAATAGAATATGATTGAAGGTCTAATTATATTATTTAGTGCCACCTACTTTTTCACACAAGTATCCAATCTTCTTATTAGATTGAGGACTCTTTAAGTGGTTTTTAGGAATAGGGAACACGTTGTGAGAAGGTAGGCCCATTTTATTTTTTCATGCATATATAACCTTTATGAGATGATCTATGTACCTCACTTATTATCCTAATATTTCAAATATACTAGAGTATCTTAAGTCCTCGTTATTCAAATAAGTTACTATCACTTGCATATTAGCCCATTGTGTCTCATTTTGACTAGGGATTGTTAAAATGCCTATGTAGTATTTTACATTCACTCTTTTCATCATTAACCTAAATATTCCCCTTGATGAATATCATTTATTAGTTGATCATACCCTTGATTAAAATCCTTATTTTCACACCTCATTGGTTTTCCTTTAGTGAGTTGCAGTATAAGACCTTGGATAGGACCATGCCTTCCTCAGAAAATACCTCTATCTCCCATAAACACAATAGGCCACATTTTAACATTTCCATAAATGGCCATACTCTTATACATTATAGATTCACACAAGTACTAAGTTAATTTGTTAATTTTACATATTTCTTGGTTTGTGCTCTCATATTCATGTTTCTCTTTTTCACTCATCTTTGTTTTTGCTTTTTTAAAAATATATTCTTACACATTGGGAAAACATTGATATCTTATTTTATGTTTTTTTTAACATTTATTTATCGATGTTCTCTTCTATTAATTTGGTTTCATATTTTTAATTTTATTTACTTACAATAAATTTTAAATTCTCTTTCTATCATTATTTTTTATCATAGATTTAATCACATTTACTATAAAACAATAACACATACATCCTATATTTTCTCATAGCATAAATAAATCAACAACAATGTTAAGAATAAAATACATCCATGACATTCATTATTAATAAACACACACACACACACACACACACACACACACACACACACACACACACACACACACACACACACACACACACACACACACACACACACACACACACACACATTTTTATAGTTGTAATTATTTGTATGCAGTTGTATGATATCTAAGGTTTTAATAAGGCTTTATAATATCTAATGTTTAATAGGTTTGTATACTCTTATATTGTTATATGAGTCTTACCTAGAATGTATACCTCTATTGGGTATATTTTTAACATATACTTGTATTCTGTTATTAATAGAATGTGTATATAATATGAGTTTCAAGTTAGATGAAATAAATAACTAGGTAGTTTATAATATGAAAAAAAAATTGAGACGTGAGGACTGATAAGGATTTCATGATATGTTAATATATTTTTTTTGGTAATTAAGGGAAACAAATAAATCTAAATGTGTTTGAATAGTTCATTTTGATAAAATAAACTTGGTTGAGAGTTGGATTTTTAAATGTTAGACCATTATTTAAATAGAGGATTAAATGATTATTACTATTGTTTATATGTTAAATAAATAATCTATTTTATCTAAAAGTTTTAAAAATTTAAATGTTTATTTATAGCATTTAGATGTTCATAATGTAATATATGTGAGAATATGATGTATTTGTATTCATACATGCCATACCATTCTTTATGAGAATCTATATATGTCTAAAATCTATGGATGTTAGTTTTATTATGCTTATATGATATAAATGAAATTAAATAAGTAGGTGAAATAGACTTCACATAATTTATTAGTGCCACAAATAGATTGATTGAAGTTATTAAAATGAGTTGTGTGTGTGAATTTGACTGATCTTGAGATCTGAAAAACTATATTAAAAATTTAAGTAATGTTTATGGTTTAAACAATGTCAATTCAACTATTTGATTTAGTTTGCATGTATTTCATGATATCATGTTAGAATTCATTTCTTTATGATATGTTGCATGTGATATTTATCTTACAACACACTAGTTTCTAGTTAACTTTCTCAATTTTTGCACTATCACTATCTACCCATCCATGAAGGGAGGGACATTTCCTTATTGGGATATTATGTGGGGTATCAATGGTCCATGGTTGGTATGTAAAATAACTTTTATGATACTCTCCCTTCCCTTTCATAAGTGAATTGATAAATATTTTACTCAAGATTACTTACAGATAGTAATGAGTTCTTTTAGACTCTTATGTTTTGTGGAATATTGTATAATTGAAATCTGATATTTAGATATGTAATATTTTATACTTTTACTATTTGATGTTAATTATATAAAAATAATAATAGATTATTTATATTTTTACCTATTTTGATATTTAAGTTAGTAGTGGCTGAACTATTAGCTTGGGCAATTTAGTACTTTACTATATTTTACTAGTGAAAGCAAATCAATATTTATAATTTAATGATTATTAGCCTAATGAATAAAATAATTAACTTTATGGTTAATAGTATAGTATACATAGATGATGCATTTAGTTAAAGATCATTAGTACTTGAAATCAATTATAGTAATTTATTATTGAGTTAAAAAAATTAACCTAATTATAGTTAACTTTGAGGGGGTTTTACATTGTGGTATCAGAGCTGAGGCTCAAAATCTTGAAATTAATGAGTCGACTAAGTTATTATTATTATTATTATTATATTATTAAAAATAATATTTTTTCATCAAATTATAACTATTAAGGGTACATATAATTCCAATAATGTTAAACCTCTAGTTAACCCAAATTAGTTTGTCATTGAACAAGCTACAAATCTTGATCAAATTATCATATCCATGAATGAGACTAAGGACTAGATAATTTCCCTTGAATATGAAGTTCATGGCCAATTAGGGGAAAATAATTATAATGAACCTAAATATCATCCTATTGAGTAATAATTTACTAATAAACTGAGGCAAGAGGAGGTGCCTTAATATGTGAGAGCACATGTAGTTAATGAGCTTGTATAAGACATGAAGTTAATCCACCCAAGTTCAATGTAACTATTTTGGGAGATGGATTAGAAGTGTGTCTAATTAATATGGAGAAGTATTTCAAGATATAGAATTACTATGAAGTTATAAAATTAGTTTGGGGAGCTTACAAGTTGGCTGGTGAAGCAGTAACATGGTGGGCAAACAAAAAATTAGAGATGAATGTTGACTCAAATACTACCACATAAGAATAATTTGTGACCTTGTTCAAATCACATTGGTTTCCCCAACTCTATTTTTATTAGAAACTAATATTTTTTTAGAATCTAAAAAAAATGGACCTTTAAGTAAATGAATATTGGGAGAAATTCACTAAGATCGTAAATTATGTTCCTTAGTATCAAGAAGACGAGAGGTTTCATATTAAGAAATTCATTATGAGATTTAAAAAAAATTGGATGCAAGGTGGATGTGCATAGTCCATCTACTATGGATCAAGACTTCAAAAAAGAAGTAAAGTATGAGTAGAAACTGAAGTCACTTGCTCAAATTAGAAATAAATTCAAGAAAACATTTGGACGTCCTAAAAAAATTTCAAAAATAAGAATTGGAAAAGGAGTGGAAACTCTAAAAATCAATTTAAGAATCCTAACGCAAATTTTAGTAGTTATTAAAGGAATAAGAAACTAGAAAATGGTTTCAAATGAGGTTTCAATTGAAATCAACAATCTAATAGGAAAGGACCATGTAGTGGATGATTCATTTGTGGAGGTGATCATTACACTAGGGAATGTACTGAGGGGAAATTAGATGATAAAAATAAGGGGTTTTCTCTATAGCAAGGATATTTCTAATAGATAACTCATATAATTTTTGACAACCATCAAGATGAGTTCAAAGCTTCTCTTATCAATCCATTAGGTACTTTATTTGGTCATCCAATTTAAATTTTTATTGACACAGTATCTACTGAATGTTTTATTGCTCCTAAAATACTTAGCAAGTTATTTAGAAAAGTTAAAATTATGGTAAATATATGCTCAATTTAATATAAGAATGAATATAAGGTTAAGGTTGATAAGTGTTTGGTTGAAGCTAAGATCAAACCCCTGAATTCACTATGGCATTGAATCTACTTGTATCACCATTAAGGTCATATGATATGATCCTAGGAGTAAACTAGTTAGATCAACATAAAACTAAGGTAGATAATTTTCTTAATTTTTTTTAATGTTTGCAAGATTTGAGGAAACAAATCTAAATCCAAGGAGTAAAATGGGAGCTAAAGCTTAGATAGATTTTATCAATTTAGTTGAAGAAAACAAATATAAAAGGGTGTCAAGTATTTATTATAAAGATAAATGAGATGTATAAATTAAAGGAACCTTATTTATACACATAATATTTTCACACTTTTATCAAATACTAATGCTTTTTATCTTACAGTAACCTATCGAGTCTCAATCTCTCTAAGTGCATGCCCTAAGGGGTGCACCAAGAAATGGGTGGGTAGACCATTGGTGCTTCATAGAATTATTTTACCTTTTTCTACTTATTACCAATCTAACCAACTCCTAAAAACATTACCCTAAGCTATTACTCCTCTTTTGCACACTCCTCTAGTCTTTAACCACCTTTTGTACCCCTTTTCATAACCTAAAACACCTTTCAAAATTTCAAAATACTAGGTCAACTGGGTCAACCTTATACTCTTATTGATGAAACTCATTTAGGGTCTAGGTCAGCTCTTGGCTAACCTAACTCATGACCTAGTGAGTTTTTGTCAATAATAGTACTAGGTCGACTGGGTTGAACCTATCATCTAAAACTTTTAGAAGGGCTTAGGGTTAAGTTTGAATATATATACAGTATAATTTCTCCATTCTTAAATAGAAATCAAGAGTTATTATTCATTTATGCTTCTTTATAATCTACTCTTCCACCATTCTACTTGAATAGTCTTAGCTTAGGGTTTCTACTTGGAGAATATAGTCTTATGGAGAAGTCTTGGATGTTTTGGCATTTCTTAGTGATGATTACAAACCACAAAAACCTCTTGTAAATCCCCTTTGGACAAGAGAGATATTGAGTCTCGATGGGTTCATTTTTCAGGTAAGTATTCTCTAACTTTACTCCTCTCTTTAGTAGATAGAAGTAGCATAACTATTGGCTTTTGAATAATAATAATCTTCTTCTCCATGAATTAGGGTCTTACTAATATATATCTTAATTAAGATTCTCTTATGTATGTTTACTTTATTTTAGTATAATAACCTCCATATTATGCCAAAAGCTTTGGTGAGCAATATATTAGATTTCTTTGCTTTACTTATTATAGTACAATGAATATGAAAACATAGGGCATAGTTAGGGTTATTACCTGATTTTTCTTGACTGAAGGCTTTAGAAACCTCCATAGTATTATTATTTTGATAATAGATCTCCTAATTGGTTATGATGGATCCACATATTGTTCATGTTCTTGATTATCTAATGTATCCCCAATCAGAAGTGTAAGTAGTATCTATCTTCTATGAGTTACAATTGATTTATAGATACAATGTATATATGATTGCATGCATATTGGTGAACCTAATATTAATCTAGCCCTGGTAAGTTTTCTTTCACATTTTTCATTTTTATCATTTTATTTATTATTTTTTATATTTATGATACTAGGTTGATAGGGCTGATATAGTTTCTAACTTTTATGAACAAGCTAACACATAGATGCATAAAAAATGACTCTATTATTTTTGTGTAGGTCTTCATCAAAAATAGGTTACTAGGTTGACATAGTACGCTTACAAAATTATAGAAAACATACTAGGTCAACCAAGCTAATATAATATTCCAAACAATTTATAGAAAACATATTAGGTCGACTAGGCCAGTATAGTCATCTTAATAAGCTTCAACAAATAGGGAACTATAGAACTAGGTCAACCTAGTCAACACAATTGGTAGAATTTACAAGTAACATTCAAAGAAATTTTTAAAAAATATCACATTCCCTAGCATATTCAAATCCACCATGGTTTCTTTCTCTCTTTCTCTTTCACTTTAGTACAGTTCTATTTTACATAGTTTACAGTCCTTAAAACTATCCATATACAATAAAATAGGTCAATTTGTTTGACCTAGTTCTATATTATATCTTCTATCTAAAAGACTAGGTCAACCCTATTGACATAATTCTTAACTACCCTTGCTTTTGTAGTATAGTAGTGACACTATCAAATTTATTTTGTAATGTTTGTATACACTATCATCTGATTTAACACTGTACTATGTTATAAATTGGAAATTAACAATTATATACTAGTAATTAGTTCACACTTTCACTTTTAATTGTTTTCATGCTTAGATTAAATCACATAGTCTAATTAGGTGGTTTTTCAATATACCATTTTATTACACTATTTTTCTCATTCTTGTACACATTACCAAATCACATAATTTCAAAATGCATTTAAACATTTACATGGATTTCATCACCAAGGGGGAAGTCAACTTGGTTTTTTGGCTAAGTATAAACATGTGGTTAATGATATATATTATCAAATCACTTAACACTATTATTTCTATAAGATTGTGAAGTGAGGTGGAAGGCCCTATTACCAAGCTAGTACCATTGCCAACATAGATCCCTTTCATCCTAAACATCTCAAAACCATCCATATATTGATTTTTAGTTACCTAATTTCATCTAAATTCCCTATCACACTTAAAATAACACTTTATAATAATCTAACAACATTTAAGATAACCACTTAGTTAGCATTTTCTTTTCAAGTTGACTTCTTGCTCTTTGCTCATTATATGTTGTGTTTCAAAAACTTGCATTGGCCAACATTGGTGTAAGGTTTTGTGTTATGTGCCTTAATTGGATCATCCTCATTTATCCAGTTTATTATGTGTTCTTCCATTTCTTTTTTTCAAATTATATTGAAAAATATTTCTCTATTTTTAGTACATTGTCCTTTTGTTCAACACAGTCTCTTACAAACTATTTTTCCTTCCTACCTAAAGTCCTAGGTCAACATAGTCAATTTATTACTCTTAGACTCTTTGTTTTTGCATTTTATAGTACTAGGTCAACCTAATCAACTCTATACTCTTACTACCGACCCTATATATCCAAATCAATTCTCTATTTTCCTTCCTTAGCATCTTGTTCATTTATCTTAATTCATCATGAAGTCCCCTATCAAAATCTTCTTGGACAACCTAAAACCATTTAGATACTATATGGGATGTTCATTTCTCCCTATCTATTCCTCACAAAAGAACCCTCACTCTTGGATCACCTCTTCCCCTCCTTCATCTATGAATTTTAACATGGTGCAAATCACACCTCAAGATGAAGTAGGTGGATTTGATCCTTTTTATACTTATCAAGAAAATTCTCAAATTCAAACCCTTTAACATAATCTGGGATAAATTAACACAAGTCTATCCAATAATCCCATTAATAATCCATCTTCCAATAACCCTCCCCCTAATACCAATTTGGGGAGTGTTCCTACAAACACCAACCCACCAATTGATATGACTCAACTTTTTTCACAAGTCATACAATAAATGAACATAATTAAAAATTCTAACACCTCTCAAATGATGCAATTATGATGTCATTTGATCAATATGTCTAATCAACCTCCAACTATCAATCCTCAATCTAACCCAAATTGTATTCCTCCACCTCTTAGAGATGCCTTAGGAAATGTTATTCCTTAACCTATTATGAATAGAAAAATTCTTTAAAACATCCAAAATGATCCTTTAACTCCCTTCATTATGTCTATTCATATTGGTAATATATCTACAACTATCAATTATGATAGAACTAAAGACCCAACATCCTTTCTCAAATCCTTTGTAAATCTTTACAAAGAGTGGATCCAAACTAATACTTTCACCACAACTAAACTTCTAGTTAAAACCTTCACTAGAAATGTATTGGAATGGTACCACTAACTTCCCCAATTCTCCGTTTGGAAACTTGAGGATTTAGTCAATCCTTTAGTCAAAGAGTTTCAACATAATGATCTTCACAAAAAATTTCTTAGTCATTTCATTAAAGTTAATCAATCTCCTACTGAATCAGCTCTTGATTTTATTAAAAGATGGAAATCTCTAGCTCATAAAGCTGACCATAACATGACTAATGATAATTTGTTTAAACTATTTTATAACTTCTTTAAATCCTTATCTTTAATATAAGGTTTGAATGTTTTCTCCCCAAACGCTTAATGAAGCTCTTGACCAAGATAAATGTTAATAATTTCTCATGAAGCATTTTGAACCTAATCTTAAATTTATTAAAGGATATTTTCAAACTTATACCAATGTTATCACTAGAAATACTTTGTAAACCAAACTAAGAGTTGCTAAAGTTGACATTCCTTCATCTTCTCACACACCACTAACTAATCAACAAATGAAATAAATATTACCACCCTCTAAACCCTTTGCTTATCATAATAATCCTCCTAAGTGGTATGATCCTAATCAATTTTTTTGGTTCCACATCGACATTGGTCATTTCCATGAATCCTGTATAGGGCTCATTCAATTTGTTGTCTCCTACATTGATTCTCAAAAATGACAAGCCTCTAAAGATCCTTCTTCTAATAACCAAAAATCTTTTTTCACTACTAATAATCAATAAGCTACTAAGGATTTTTGTGCTATTGATGTTGATTATGACCAATATTACAATAATTTTCAATATGTTAACATAACTAAGGTCAAGTATCATCACAAGCGATTTCACAAAGATCTTATCATAAAACTTAAGAAACTATCTTTAGAAGAAAAAATTCTCAAATATGCTAAAACCACTAATTTAGCTTCATAATCCCCTAAGGAAACACTTCCTCCTTTTGAACCCCTAATTTCCATTCCTTCAAAATCTACCTTACCTTTTAAAACTTGCACTAGTTCTTCTTCTAAATCCCATTGGAACTTTCATGAAGAAATCAACTCCATGCCTTGTAAGATTCCACTTATGGAGTTAGTTATTACTTCCCATTATCATCGCAAGTTCCTTATACAAAAATTATAATAAATTGATATCCATCTATTATAGATGAAGAACCACCCTCTATTGAACCTCAACCTACTAACATGCATGCCATTGAAATCGTGTGTCTTTATTCCAAACCATCTATTGAATTTATTGAAGGATACATGATTAATGATGAAATACTTTTGTGCATTGATGATCCAACACTATTAATTAAAATATCCATTAATACCACCCTTATTTGTAAAGTTTTAGTTGATGAAGTATTTGGTATTAATGTGACATCTTTGT
Source organism: Torreya grandis (assembly GCA_037957365.1). Lineage (NCBI taxonomy): Eukaryota > Viridiplantae > Streptophyta > Pinopsida > Cupressales > Taxaceae > Torreya > Torreya grandis. The sequence continues at coordinate 2,433,335 of JARHVA010001989.1, read as the reverse complement.
GGATTATCTAATATCTTGGTTATAATAAGGATCATCTCAAGAAAACTAACTTTACCGATCATGGATTTGACAAAACTAATCAAAATCCACTTGGTTGTATTTGGCTTCCTCTAGCAATTGGACCTAAGACCATTCAAACTAAACTTATGGCCCTTGATTTTCCCCTATCTTATAACATACTCATTGGTCTCCCATGGACTCATAAAATGAGGGCATTCACTTCTTATCATAGCCCAATGTACTAAATTTCTATATAATAGTAAACAATATAAGCATGAGGCTAATGCCAAACCTTAGAGTATTCAAATTCCTAATCCAAAATATCAATATCACATCCCTACCATTCCTACCATCAATAGTGCTCCCTTACCTGATTCATAAACATCAATCTAGATTTACAAGTTACTCTTGTTGATTCAGATGATGATGAGCCTAATGACTTGTAACATACTTGCAACACTACCAAGGTACCTCCTTATGTATCAAATTGAATTCCTCTTTTTTTACCTTGTGATCACACTATTCCTCTCATTGATGAGATCATTGATTTCCCCCTCCATGTAATGCTCAAGATCCTTCTTTAATAGATGATTCCTTCAAATGCAATGATTATGGAGTGGCTAAATTATTTCAAGATCCTTTCATCACGTCTCCATGTAAATTTAGTAACATTGGGATTTCACCTTCTAAAACTCCCTCAAAATTTCAAGCATGTACCATTTATCAAACCTATGATTATAACTACATCATAGCCCAAGCTCAATATTGAGACTTGGATGTTTAACATTATTAGAAAAACTTAGATCAAATACATGTCAGGAAATAAACTGGAAGCACACAATTTGATTACCAAACCAAGCAACTTAATATGTGGAAATTAACCAGATTCACCAAGTAACTAGAATTCAGAATAACACAGCATATGAGAGACAATACACAACTTGTATTAACACTTTATACAGAAAAGAATACAATAGAGAATATCCCACATCTTCTCCACCACCTTATAGAGGTTTCCCACACCTCAAGTGAACAGTACTTCTTCTCCCCAAAGCTCTCCCTCTTAGGTCCCAACACCCAACTCAAATACAGAGTTGGTGTTCACCTCCCGTGTTCCACGCACACCACAAGTGCTCCACGCACTCCACAAGCACTCCACATGCTCCACAAGTACTCAAGGTACTTCAAGTAGATCTCCCATGAATCTGCAACAACCTGCAATTCAACAGACCATACTTATGGAAGGAACTCCCTTGCCTTCCTCTCTTGCTCTATCCGAGTACACACCTATACTCCAAGTAGATCCTACCTGATACTGCTCCTTGTTGTGTTGTTGTCTATATGATCTTGCACACCTGCAAATCAAACAACGGTTCTGCTCCCCTGTGAACCTTGACCTTGCACACACATACACCTACAGATCAATGATCTTACTTACCATGTAGATCTCCTATATAGGCCATGCAACTGTGACCAAGATCCTACACTCCAGAAGAATCCAGCTGACTCTCCAAAACTAGCACCTACACTTGGTACTGTGGAACTAGGAGGAACACCCTTGCTCACCTCACACACAGAGGGAACAAACTTTGCTCAACTCAAACTAGAACAATTTTCCAATACAACCATAAGTCTATTATATAGATCTCATCCAAACAATAATTAGACATCTAATTAAAATAATTAGATCCGCAGCTATGAGTCTAAAATTAGCACTCATCATGCAAACACTTGGTTCGTCAACCAACTGCCCGTAATTAACTCGCAGTCGAACCACACAGGTGACCGACGCCGGTCCCTGTCCACCTGGGGGTCACCGATGCCAGCCGATCTCTGACCGACGTCGGTTGCCTTCCTGCCCTATCCTGCCGACGTCGGTTGGCCTGACCGATGCCGGTGTCTCTGACACTCAGCAACTCTCCTGCAACCTCCTCCGTGTCTGCATCAGTGAAGCTTTTAGCTCCATAACCTAACAATACATGATTTCAACTAGGATGTTCATACTATTTCCATGAAACATGACTTAAATCCTAAAGGTCATGTGCCTCCTATAAATTTTCCACTTCTTGATACTCCTTAGGTGGTAGAATAAATCATACCTTCTGAACCTTCAAAAAATCTTGCATATTGTCTACCACCAATAGATCCCATCATTACATCCAATTCCTCCCATGTCAAATAAATTAATGACACACCAATCTCATCTAATCCATATACTTATCTTACTCTTGAGATTAAATTAGATGCCAAGGCCACTGATGTCTGTCATATAAATTCTGAGTATGATCACCATGGTAATCAAATTCTTGATCTCAAAGTAGATGTTGATTATTATGGTCTTAGTGATGAAGTTATTCTTAAAATACTTCATGCCTGAGAACCTCAAATTCTTTGGAAACATCATAAACATGGGAATTTCAATAACAAAGCCCCTTGTTTCAAAAACTTCATCACTATCATTGATCCTAAAACTAATCCAATTTCTTCTTTACCTAATTTACCATACCACTTCCAAGATGCTAATGTTATTCTTATCAAATAAACTACTCACACTAAATATAGTACTCCATCATGTCCTAAACCAATTACCATTTCTTGTGAACTCTCACCTACCAAACATGATAAATTTAGTTTATTTTTTGATAAATATCACAAGATCTTCACCTATTCCTATATTGGAATGCTTAGTATTGACCCTATCTTAGTGGTGCACAACATCATCACTTATCCTAATGCCAAACCTATGCATAAAAAGCAATGGAAATTTACACCTAAAATTTCCACCTTATGTCATAAAGAAATCATCAAACTTCTTGATGCTCTGTTGATCAAACTAGTGGATTATTTTGAATGGGTTTCTAACATAGTTCCCATTCAGAAAAAGTAACCATGGTCATTCACATCTGCATTGATATTCATAATCTTAATCTTATTTATCCTAAGGATAATTTCCCTTTACCTTCAATAGATGCCATTATCGATTTCATATATAGTTATGAATTGTTATCTCCTATGGATGGCTTCTAAGGCTATAATCAAATTCACATTGATCCTGAGGACCAACTTAAAAAAAAAATCACCATGGAATGGAGCACCTATTGCTATGTTAAAATTCCATTTGGCCTTAAAATTTTGGAGCCACTTATCAATGAGAAATGACCCATATCTTTCATGATCTTATCCAAAAATTGTATAAACCTATGTGGATGACCTCATTGCTAAATCTAAATGTTGTAAGACTCATCTTTCTGATCTTACCATCATCTTCAACCATCTTCTCAAATACAAAGTTAGACTGAATCCTTAAAAATGTGTCTTAGGTGTCACATTTGGTAAATTTTTATGATTTTTAGTCTTTCTCCATGACATCAATGTTGACCCTGCTAAGATTAGTGATATCATCAATATGCCCATTCCTTATTCCATTCTAGACATTCACACGTATCTCAATAAACTTTGGGTAATTAGATGATTCTTTCCCAAAATGGCTTATCATATCCACTCTATCAATTCTCTTATTAAGATAGGTAATACTTCAAAATGGATGGATCCTTATCAAAATAACTTTGATAAAATGAAATAATCATTGATTTACCCACTTATGCTTTGTCCCCCATCTAAAAATTGACCTTTGATCTTATATACTTCTTACACACTCATATCAATTGAGGCAATGATTGTCCAACAAGATGATACTGGAAGAGAGTATGGCATCTATTATATTAGTTGAGGCCTCATTGATTATGAGAAATTTTACAAAAAAAATTGAATGTGATTTACTCACTATCTATTTCACAAATGAAAATATTTGACATTACATACTTTATCAAACCACTTATGTCATCATTCATTTTGATCCCATTCATCACTTCTTCAAATTCTTTCTTCTTGTATATAGAATTGGCAAATGGATGGGCCTCCTTATGGAATTTGATATTTTAATTATTACTCAAAAAGTTGTCAAAAGACAATTCATAACTGATCAACTTGGTGTAAATCCTATGCCAGCTACCAACCACCTTTAATATAGTCTTCTTGATGATAACATTATCTATATTGAAGGTCTCAACCAAGGTATATCTCTTAAATATTAATTCCATAACTACATTTATTATCTTGAGGAAAGTAATCTTGATGAATCCGCTATCCTCCTTGATACTACTAAACCAAAATTAGTCATCAAAGAAAAACTTGAAATTAATGTTGACTTACACAAGGATACTTGGACCCTTCACTTTGATGGTGTTAAATGCCTTCAAGGAGTTGGGTCAGGTTATATTCTTACAATTCCTCTTACAAAAATAATCCCTTTATCTTTTTTCTTAACATTTGATGTTAATAACAATATGGTAGAGTGTGAATCTCTAATCTTAGGCATGAGAGCTGCTCTTGATTTAGATATCCAATATTTACATGCCTTAAGTGATTCCTAGCTCATTTTCTACCAAGTCAATAGCTATTACCAATGCAAAAGTGAAAATATCATTTATTATCATCAAATTTCAACCACTCTCATCAAATATTATATTTCCTTCACCATCGATCCTATCCCTTGAGATCAAAATTCCATTGGTAATTCCCTTGCTTCTTCACCATCTCTTCTTCATATACACCAAGTTCTTTCTTATTCCACTTTCTTATCCAAATACAATAATATCTATCATTTATTCAACCACATGATTCACTTATCTACCACATTGAGGCTATCACCATTTAAAAAAGCCTACGATATAAAGACATCATTCAATTCTTGAAACACCAAACTTATCCTCCCAACCTAGATTTTTGTGAAAAGACTCATATTTTAAAACAATCTTTTAAGTATGTATTTTTATATAACATCCTTTATTATCATAATGCTAAAAGTACCTTTCTCCATTTTATTATGTAAAATGAGGTTCCTCCTCTTCTAGAACAAGCACATGGGGGCATTTGTAGTGGCCACTATAGTGGACACGCTACAGTGTATACATTCCTACATATGGGATACTTTTGGCCCACTCTTAAAAAGTATGCTATCAAATTTTCTAAAAAGTGTACTTATTTCCAACTTCATGATGATTTAATTCATTCACCTCTAGTCAAGCTTCAAGCCATTGAATCTCACTAGCCATTATCCATGTGGGGATTAGATCTCATAGGCAAACTACCTCAATCATAAGATGGGCATGTTTTTATAATCACAAACACAAAATATTTTACCAAGTGGGTTGAGACTATGCACCTTGTTAATTTCACTGGTACCACAATCTTCAAATTCATCCTAATAAAACTATTTTCTACTTTGGTGTCCCTCATACTATCATTTATGATAATGGTGGTAATTTCAAAAATAAATATGTCAAACAACTTTGTGATAAATTTAAAATCAATCACAAATCATCCACACCCTATCATCCACAATGTAATGGCCAAGATGAGGCCACCAACAAATTATTAATAAAATTCTCAAAAAGATAATTCATGAAACCTGTACGAATTGGTATCTTCATCTTTATCCTACTCTGTGGGCCTATCATACTATCATCTATACTACCATTATGGCAATACCATTTTCTCTAGTCTATGGTTATGAGTTAGTCCTTCCATTAGAATTTGAGATTCAATTTATTTGCATATCTATTCATGGTATCATACCTAATGAATAATTATGTGAAAGTCACCTTCATACTCTTGATATCCTTGATGAACACCATATTTCTTCTTTGCAACATAATCACCAATACAAGGCCCGTATTACCAAACAAAATAACAAATGAGTTAAAGTCCACACATTTAATGTTGGTGATCTTGTCCTTAAATTAGACTAAAATCATGATAAATGAGGTAAATACGCCCAAAAATGATGGTGTCCTTATTTAGTCAAAGATATTATTGGTCTAAATACCTATCACCTTCAAACCAATGAAGGCCATATTTTCAAAGAGCCCACCAACACACAATTTTTTAAGTATTTTTCATAATCCTTCCCTTATTTTCATGATTTCTATATTCTATCTATCTAACACTTTTTAAAGGATACTCACATGGGTCTCACACTCTAAAACATTTATCTCTTTTTAAAAACCTTAGTCCTTCCTTTAGGTTTTTTGGTTTCCCTTTTTCTCATGTTGCATTGTAAAACCACGGATAGGACCCAATCTTCCTCATGATGTACTATTATTATTTTTTTTGTTTTCATACCTTTTACACATTATTTTTGGCACCCCTTGGGTTTCTCCTTTTTGATTTATAGTGTAAGACCATGGATAGGACCTATCCTTCCTCACAAATACCATATTTTTCTTATCCCATTTATTTTTCCAATACTTTTCAACACCCCTTCAGTTTATCTTTTATGAGTTGCAGTGTAAGACCATGGATAGGACCTGGCCTTCCTCATAAAATGACCATCTTGTCATTCCTTTTCTAGAATATGTTTTGTAGTGGTTACAAGTTCTTGATCTTCATTCTCAACTTTAGCTTTTTCTTCTTTTGATAGCTAAGATTTGTACAAAAATCTATGCTATCATGTTTTCCTTCATTGACCTCATTCTTATGATAAGGAATCACACTTTACAATCATTATATCCATTTTCACCATTTGTCACATTTTTTTTGATTTGAAGTAATTCAAATTGTTTCATGTTTCATTCCTCTTGATTTCCTTTATTTTCACTCCACATTGGATAAAACAAGGTTGAATTCAAGATAACATTTCTATTTCACCTGACTTTACAAGAGTCTTAGACACTATGCTCTTTGATTTCTCTATCTTAGCAACCCAATCCCAAGTATTCAAATTAAAGTCATCTTTAGCACCCATGTTTAGTTTTCCAAATCCATGTAGAAGAGGAATAAAAAAATACATCAATAAAGTTAAAACCAAATCATTTAAAATAAAAGGAAATGATATACAAAAGGCAACATAAAAATTTAAAAAGTCAAAATCACACCAAAAAATGTGATTATAGGCACATCTCCTATTTCTAATTGAATCTCAAATTCCATAGTTGGCCTCACAATAGAACTGAGGTCCATTGGGGTGTAGTAGGATAGTAGATTAGAATAGGAGAATTCAATAAAATATATAGTGCTACCTATTTTCTCATACAAATACCCAATCTTCACAGTAGATTGACAACTCTATATGGGGTCCTAAGAAATGGGGAACATGTTGTGGGAAGGTAAGTTCAGTTTACTTTTCATACATATAGCCTTCATAGGATGATCTACATACTTCATTTATTAACCTAATACTTGTGTGGCTAAGAGAATTTATTCAAGTTCCTTAAGGTTTAAAGTAAAATTGTTTTGATAAACCTAATTTGAGTGTCTTGACTTTGATACAGAGTTCCTCCACCTTGGTTTTTCCTTCATTCTCCCCTCCACCAATTTCATTTCCCCCCTTGACAAGCAAATTATGATTCTAAATCTATTTGCCCTCTTCTATAATTCCTTATTATTCATATATTAACAACATGCTAGCACTACTTTATTTCATTTTTATATATCCTTACAGAAAAACAACATGTTTGAGAAACTATGGATTACTTTCTTTACACTAAGGCTCTACATTTCTAGACATGCCTTGATTTTTTATTTTTCTTACCATTTGTCATTATTATACTACCCTTTTTGTAGACACTCGAGTCTATTTCTAATTTCATGTACTTTTTCCATTGTTAAGTGAGGTTGGATTGTTACTCCTTATTCACCAATGTTGTTTTCCATTTTATGCACCTTTTTCCATTGATGATTGAGTAAAGATTGTTACTTCTCACTCATCAATTTTGTTTTACCATTTTTTTTGCCATATTTATTTAATTAAGGATTTTTATTGATTTTTAAATTGATGTTTGATTACCATCCTTTTGATATGTATCCTTGGTTTGACTTAGTGAGGTTGCCTTTCTTATTTAAGGTTTACTTGTTTGAGTTTTTTGGTCTTTAGTAGCCTTGGATTTTTGGTTACCTAATTTACTTTAACTTTTGACTTGGTATTTTGGTTTATCATAAACTTGTCACCCCAGCTTGCCAAATTCCTAGGTACGTCCCATCCATATAGCACTAGTTATTTTGGCTTTCCCATATTTGTTTTTTTTTGCTCTTTGGTTTTGTATTCTTGGGATTGTCAAAAGTAGTCTCTACACCCTCCACAATAAAAAATAGAAACACATCAAACAACCATCTAATGATAAAGTTAAGTCAAGGTATGCATTACATTTACTTTTTAGTTATTTTCTTTTCAATAATTTATTTTTAGTTATTTTTTCTTTAAAATACTGTAACTTTTTTTAGCCTTGATGTTGTGTGTTACTATGTTCTTTTCTTGAAGCACCATCCCCTATTACACTTGAGTGACACATGATGAGATTCAATTGGGGTATATGTATATACATAATATTTTGACAATTTTATCAAATAATTATGTTATCTATCTTGGAGGAACCCATCAAGTCTCAATCTCGCTAAGTGCATGCCCTAAGGGGTGTACCAAGAAAGGGGTGGGTAGACCATTGGTGATTTGTAGGATTGTTTTCCCTTATTTCCACTTATTACCAATCCAAAAATCTCCTAAAAACATTCCCCTAAGCTATTACTCCTATTTTTCATTCTCTTACAATCTTTTACCAACTTTTGTACCCTTTTTCCTAGCCTAAAATCCCTTTCGACAGTTTACAATACTAGGTCAACTGGGTCAACCTTGTACTCTTATTGATGAAACTAATTTAGGGTCTAGGTTGGCTCTTGGACAACCAAGACCATAACATAATGATATTTTTTAAATAATAGTACTAGGTCAACTGGGTCAACCCTATCAACCAAAACTTTTAGAAGGGCTTAGGGTTAAATCCACCTATATATACAAGATCATTTCTCTATTCTTAAAGAAACATCAAGAGTTATTATTCATTTGGGATTTTTTAAAATATGATCTTCCACCATTCTACTTGAGGAGTCTTAGCTTAGGGTTTCTACTTAGAGAATCTAGTTTTGTGGAGAAGTTTTAGATGCTTTGGTCTTTCTTAGTGATACTTATAAACCACAACAACCTCCTAGGAAGCCCCTTTGGATAAGGGAGATATTGAGTCCTGATGAGTTCATATTTCAAGTAAGTATTCTCTAACTTTTTTCCTTTCTTTAGTAGATATAAATATCATAAGTATTGGCTTTTGAATAATATTACTCTTCTTCTCCATACATAAGGGTCTTATTCATACATAACCTAATTGAGATTCTCTTATGCATGTTTAATTTATTTTCTTTACTAACCCCCATATTATGCCATAAGCTTTAGTGAGCACTAGATTAGATTTATTTTCTTTAATTGTTATTTTATTAATATATTGAATATAAAAAAATAGGGCTTAGTTAGGGTTATTGCATGATTTTACTTGACTTGAAGCTTTATAACCCTCCCTATTATTATTATTTTGATAAGAGATCCCCTAATTAGGTCTAGTGAATCCACATATTGATCATGTTACTAATTATCTAATGTATCCCCAATCGGAAGTGTAAGTTGGATATATCTTCTTTGAGTTAGGATTGATTTATAGATGTGATTCATTTCTGATTAGCATACACCTTCCATCAAAGATTTTAATTTTCTATAATATTTTTGAGTTGTTTTTCTTGAAGAATTTCTAAGTTTACCCCCTAAGAGAGAGTTTTATTTCTTAATTGACATCATTTCAAGGTCTATACTATAATCTAAATCCCACTATAGAATGATGATAACTGAATTGTAGAGTTGAAGGATCAATTGAAAGAGATTTTATCTAATGGGTGGATTCAACCAAATGTGTCACCATGGGGTACACTAGTTGTGCTCATTAAAAATAAGGATGGAACCATGCATTTATGTATTAATTACAATATGTTAAACAAGGAAATGATAAAAGAAAAATAGGTATCCTTTACCCACATTAATGACCTCTTTGATTAAATGCATGGAGCATCCATTTTCTTGAAGATTGATCTTTGATAAGGATATCATCAGTTAAGGATTCATGAAGAAGACATTCTAAAAACAACTTTCAAGACTCAATATAGACACTACAAGTTCATAGTTCTTTATTTTAGGCTAATAAATATGCTAACAATATTTATAAATCTCATGAATAGTGTGTCGAGGGATTATATAGATCATTTTGTGTTGGTATTTATAGATGATATCCTCATCTTTTCATAATTTAAATAGGAGCATATAGATCATTTAAAGTTGATTATACAATATTTGTAGAAACATAAACTTTTTTGGAAGATATTGAAGTGTGTATACACATAATATTTTCAAATTTTATCACTTATTGATGCTTTACATCTTGAAAGAACCCATCAAAACTCAGTCTCTCCAAGTGCATGCCTTAAGGGGTGCATCAAGAAAGGGGTGGGTAGACCATTGGTGCTTCATAGTATTGTTGTCTCTTATTGCCACATTATCACCTATCCAACCAGCTCTCAAAACCATTCCTTAAGTTATTACTCCTCCCTTAAATACTCCAATATTTTCCTCTTTCCATTCATCCTTTTCATGTTTTAAACATCCTTTTAGATAGTCAGTTGTACTAGGTCAACTAGGTCAACCCAATATAGTTTATGGGTATTTCTCACTTTCTTATCTTGTTAACCTTTCAGTTGACCTAGCTTATACTTAGTGAATTATCCCTAAAAACACACTAGGTCAACCCTTTATAGTCAACACTTTTGAAATGATTTAGGGAAAGAACCACCTATAAATACAAGATCATTTTGATCATTATTCATATGTACAATCAAGAGTTATTATTCATTCATGCTTCTTCACAATCTGCTCTTCTACCATTCTACTTGAGGAGACTTAGCTTAGGTTTCTTATTTGGAGAATCTAGTCTATTAGATACATCTTGGATGCTTTGGCCTATCTTAGTTATCCTTACAAATCACAATAACCTCTTGTTAAACCCCTTTGGCTAAGGGAGATATTGAGTCTTGATGGGTTCACATTCAAGTAAGTATATTCTAACTTTGTTCTCCTCTCTTTTATTAGATAAAAGTAGCATAAGGGTTGTCTCAAATAATACTATATTTCATATTTCATGTTTTAGGGTATTATTCATACTTACTTTAATTTAAGTTCCCTATACATTATTATTTTATTATTTCTAAGCCCTACTTTGTGCCACAACCTTTGGTGTGCACTAGATTAGATTTTCTTTCTTGTTATTAGAATAGAGTGAATGTTTTAAACCTTAGGACACCATTAGGGTTGTTGTGTGATTGTGTTAGACTATAGGCTTTAGAACCCTTCTTATCATGATATGTTTTGACAAATGATCCCCTAATTAGGTCTAGTGGATCACCATATTGGTCATGCTCCTGCTTAACAAGTTTACTCCCAATCAAAAGTGTAGGTATGTTTTATCTTCTTCAAGCCAAGATTGAACTATATAAATGATACATTTTTGATTGCATACATTCTGGTGAACCCAACATTAAACTAATCCTTTTAAGATTTATTTCACTTTATTTTTTATTTCCTTTGATCATCATTTTTATCATATATTTTGACATATTGGATCAATTTTGTTGACCCAATTATTTTTCTCTATGCACAGGTTTCTAGGAATAGGCAACTAGATCGACCTAGTCAACCTAGTATAGGTTTTTAGCATTTCAAACATCCAATCCAACCTACTAGGTTGACATAGTCAACTCCTTATAGTTTTAGCTCTTTGCAGTAGGTTTTTTTATAGCTTGATTGATCCTATTGACCCAGTTTGGAGATTTTTCCAAAATATTTCAAGGTTCTTCATCAGTAATATTCCTTCATTATATATCTGATCCACCAAAGTTCATTTATGCCTATTTGTTTATTTCTTTTTCTATCTTTCCTTTCATATTTTTTAGTGTTTAAAACTTCCCTTGCATAGTCAACTAGATTGACATTGTCAAACCAATTTTATGGTTTGTGTGCTATCTAAAATAACTAAATTGACCCTACCAACCTTTTTAATTGTCAGACCTTGCTTCCATATTACAATTTTGACCTTTTCAACCCTATTCTATATTTTCTACTTATGTTTTCAACACTATACCTTGTTTAAAATTGGAATTATCCTTATATTTGTTAGTAATTAGCTCATGCCTTTCTTTTCTTATTGCTTGCATTCTTAGAGTAGTTCACATAGTTTAAGTATGGGATTTTTAATTAATCACTTAGTTTAACTATTTATATTTTATGCACATATAGCCAAATCATATAATTTAAACAAGCACTATAACATTTTGTCTACCCTAGGCCAATCTACTTGGATTTCATCACCAAGGGGATAGCTGACTTGATGTTCTAGTTATGTATAAATCATGGTTAATGGTATATTATGGCTAAGCACCTAACACCTTTATCACTATGGTGTGTGAAGTGAGGGGGTAGGCCCAAATACCAAGCCTATATCATTACCACTACAGTCCCTTTCAACCCAAACTACTTGAAACCATCTTTAGATTGTTATCTAGTTCCTTGATTTACAACCAAATTCTAATCACATTAAAATAATTTATTAATAATGTAATAAACATCTTATGTTGACCAATTAGTTAACTCGTTACTTTCCAAGTTGATTGCTTACTCTTTGCCTAGTTATGTGTGCAAAAAATTGCATTAGCCAATGTTACTGTAAGGTTTTCTTTTGTGTGCCTCAATTGGATTAGCTAATATCAATCTAATTAAATATTTATTTTCCTTTAACTCTTTCTTTCCTAGATTAGCTACAAAAATTATCTTATTTCAACTCATAACTTATTATCATCTTTCACTTTTTCCCTATCTATTGTACTAAATCAACCCAGTCAACCCTATACCTTTTTTAGCCCATATGTACTATATTAGATTGACCCAGTCAACCCTGTATATTTTGCATCTCCTTTTGCCTTGCCTATCTCTATTTATTGCATTGTTTTGACCCAATCGACCCTATACTATGTTTAGGCCTTATTGTTTGTACTAGATTGACCCAATCAACCTTTTATTATTTTCTACCTTCCTTGTTCATTAATCTAACTTCCCATCTCTCAAATTTTGCATTTCATTCATCTCTCTTTAGTCATGATGAAATATCCTATCAAAATCTTCTTGGACACCTTGAATCTATTTAGGTACTATATGGGATGTTCATTTCTTCCTCTTTTTTCTTTCCAAGATAACCATCACTCTTGGGTCACCTCTTCTCCTCCTTCATCTATGAATGGTAACATGGTGCAAATAACACCTTAAAATGAAGTTGATAGATTTGACCCTTTCTATACTTACCTAGAAACTTCTCATCTTCAAAACATTCAAACTAATGTGGGATTAATTGATACAAGTTAATTAATAATCCCATTAATAATCCATCTTCTTCTAATCCTATCCCTACTACTAATTTGGGGAGTATTCCTAACAACACCAACCCACCTCCTAATACAACTCAACTATTAGCCCAAGGTATTCAACAAATGAACATTATGAAAAATTATAACACCAACCAAATTATGCAACTTTAATAACACTTAATCAATGTGGCTAATCAGCCTCCAAATATTCATCCTCAAGCTAATCCTAATTTCATTCCTCCACCTCTTAGGGATGCCTTGGGTAATGTCATTCCTCAACCCATAATAAATAGAAAGATGTTTTAAACCATTCAAAATGAGCCTTTAGCCCCCTTTATTATATCCATTGATATTGGTAACATTTCTCAAACTATCAAATATGATGGGAAAAAAGACCCTACCTCATTTCTTAAAGCCTTTGGAAACCTTTGCAAAGAGTGGATCCAAACTAATACTTTTACCATTACTAAAATCTTAGTCAAAACTTTCACTAGTGATATATTAGAATGGTATAATTAACTTCCCCAATATTCTATTAGGGAACTTGAAGATTTGGTCAATTCTTTGGTTAAAGAGTTTCAATGCAATGATATTCCTAAAAATTGTCTTATGCATTTCATCAATTCTAAGCAATCTCCTAATGAATCATCTCATAAATTTATCAAAAGATGAAAATATTTATCTCATAAAGCTAATCATAACATGATTGATGATAACTTTTCAAACTCTGTATCACAGCTTTAACTCCTACTCTTCAGTATAAGGTTCAAACCTTTTCTTCCCAAACAATTAATGAAGATCTTGACCAAGCTAAACATCAAGACTTTCTTATGAAGCAATTACAATCTATTCATAAACTTATTAAAGGATATTTATAGACATATCATGTTATCACTAGTAATACTCCACAAACCAAACAAGGAGTCACCAAAACTGATATTTTGTCACCTTCTCATACACATCTTTAGTTCAACAAATGAAATAATTTTTACCACCCTCAAAATATTTCATCTATCCCAATTCTCCTTCAAGTGGTATGAGCCTAATATATTTTTTTGGTTCCATGCTAACATCAGGCATTCTCATGAATCTTATAAAGGGATCAATAATTTTTTTGTCTCATATATGCTTGGTGATTCATTCAATCATGAAGTTATGATCAATATTTGTCATCAAGAATACATTGTTACTTCCCATAAATGATAAACTTTTAAAACTTCTACCCCTAATAACCAAAAATCTTCTTTAAATAATCAAATCACAATTCTTAACTACTAACCTTGGAAATCAATTTGCATAAATGATTTTCTAATCCCTATTTTCTCTACTTATATTCTTATATACTAATAAATACTCCCACCATACCATAATACAACTCATTATCCATCCATTTCTCAAAATATCAAGAAGCATTAAATCAATTCATTTTAAATTTATTTTCAAAATCTTGCAACAATCTCTCAGCATAAAATAAATATAATCATTTATGAATTCAATATCTTTTTCTATTTACAGATCCATAGCTTATTATTACTGGGATATATTGTTCCCAAAACTACTCAATTAACCCCTATGTCATTATCAAAATAGTAAGCATACAATCTCCAAATGGTTAAACTATTGTTTTTCAAATCCATATTATAGTTTTACTTCACTAGGGGTAAAACTTTTTATGCAATCAAAACCTTGCAAGTTTGAAATCAATCATATAATAACTTGATTCATTATTCATCCACATCACTTTTTCCATTTCCTCTTTTCATCAATTTTGAGTGTTTGTCTATTTTATCACACAAACCCTCGAGGGGGCATCATCACACTCATTTTCATTCATTTGGGGAAATTTTTTCCTTTTTAATCATCAAAAATCTACTTCTTTTACTATTATTTGAAATAGTATTGCTTTACAACATTATTTCAAAGAGTGGAAAAGGTATACACCTAAATTTCATTTAGTGTCAAAATGCACTTAAATATATTTATAATTCTTCTTAAATTAATAAATCACATTTCCTCCCAAAGTTTAAATAAAGTCAAACTAGTTAATTATACACACTTAAATCCTTATTTTAAATAATAAAATCTAGATTTTACACCTCATCAAAACATATCCCACCTTTTTTTCCCTTATCCCAATGAAATCCAAAACTTTCTCAACCTCTTATGACTCATCTCAAGAGTTTTCAAGTAAAATTGACTTAGTCTTGCTAACTTAGCTAACCAACCCCATACTTCTCTCAACCATTTTGAAATGGTCTTCATCTTCATGGGTGAGGACTAATTATCCACCATTGATCATTTGGGTAATTTAAAAAATCCAAATGATCCTCCACTATTGGATCCTTATCCAAACATCTATAAATAAACTTGCAAATCCTCATTTTTAAGGATCTAATATATTGATCACAACCATAAAATTAGAGTTTTATACATAATCAAATAAAAATGAATTAAGGAAAATCAAAGACTTATTTCTTAACCAAAATTATTCCCATTTTATTTTGAATTGGAGGAGTGAGAATCATATGTTAAAAGAGTAAATCAAATATATATCACAATGGAGAAAGCTTATACATTCAAAGCATAAAGTTTGTGATTTCTATTTTCTATGTTTGTTACTATATCATAGGTTTGAATTTACCTTAGTTTATAATTAGTTTACTTTATTTATAAATCTAAATTTAGTTCACACATCAAGTATGCACTATTTTTTTGACATCAATAAGGAATACCTAAAGGATGTATTCCCTCTACCTAACATTGACATGATAGTTGATCCAATAATAGGACATAAATTGCTCTCTCTTATGGGTGGATTTTAATCATTTAATAAAATAAAAATTATCCTTATGGATCAACATAGAATAACATTCATCAAATCATGGGACAACTTATGTTACCAAATCATGCCTTTTGGATTAAAAAATATAGGCATAAATTATAAAAGATCCATGCCTATCATACTCCATGACATGCTTCATGACATTATTTAAGATTATTTGGATGATATATTAACTAATTCAAAAACTAGAGTAGAGAAACCATTCATCTTGCATAGCATATTAAAAAGATTAAAAGATTACAAAGTCAATTTTAATCCTAAAAGATGTGTCTTTAGCATGACATTATATAAAATCTTGGGATTCATTATATCTAGAATAGGTATTGAGGTTTATCTTACAAAGGTAAAATACATTACAAAAATGCCTCCTCCTACCAACCTTAAACAACTCTACAACTTATAAGGAAATATCCAAGCAATCATGAGATTCATTTCATAACTTGCCAAAAAATGTAAAACATGAACTTAAGGGGATCAAAATTGGTGATCACATAGGTTTTCTAATTAATCAAATAGTGATGAAGCTTAAAAGATATAAATACTAAGGCCAAACATAGTTTTTCAACATGTGTGTAATGAGTTTCATACTCAATCAAAGTGTCAGTTAATAAACTTATCAGTCTCTATGTTGTTCACGTTGATGGGTAATCATGGTCTATATATAAGGTTTACAAGTAAAAATGTTTATCCTCTTTTGGAGGAATAAGGATATGGGAGATAAGAGATACTTATTAAGTGTATCAAAGGTTACTTGATAATTTGAATCCTATACAAACTGGGTGTCTCTCTTAAGAAGGTGATGGAATGGTTGACATCAGTCATATAATTATGAAATAAAGTGGAGAATAGACTACAATTTACCTTGTAAACTATGAAGTTTCATGAGGTTGGAGGGAGGTGACATATCAATAATGGATTTAATTTTAGTAGGTTCAACCTCAATTCTTTGAAGGAAAATGATAAAACATAAAATATTTCTTGATAAAACCCCAAAGACACTTTTTGGGGTTAAGACAAACCTAATACTTAATTAAATGGGCAAATATTTTCTGAAGGATAGAGAGGTGATATTTATGATACCTATATTTATGAAGGAGATCATCCACATAATCTTAAATGATTTTGTGAATTAAGTCATGGAAAATATAGGTCAATTCACATTGGTAAGTTTTTCCTATATTTTTAAAATTGAAAGGCATGACCCTGTAATAAATTGGCTCCCATGGAGTAATAGAAGAGGTTTTATGCTAATATTTTGGGGTGATAAGGATTTGGTTATAGCCAAAAAAATTGTCCATTAGTGAAAACATTTTTTGTCCTATAATGAGATCCATAAACTGGATGATATTAGGAATGAAAAATCATCTTTTGGGCAAGTAATATTAAGATCATGATAATCAATACAAAGGTGTAGTCCCCTTATGGGTTTTTTGATGGTACTATGTTATATACCCATTAAGGATAATAAATGGGTTGGATAAATCAATAGATAACAACTGCTACAATTCTTCCTTGACAAGAAGTGTTATGTGAGGATGCATTTTTCAAAGTTTTTACTTTATTAGTTTAGCTTTAGGAATGGTGATGATGTTATGGATAACTATAATAGGATCTATTCCTAGCATATCACTATAATAGTAAGCAAAGCCTTGGCTATGATTAGAAAGGAATGTCATAAAATCTTGGTGTTCTCGAGAATTTAAGGATTGGTTAACTTTGATGTTTTGTAAGAGCTTGAGTATTCTCAAGTTAATATCACTTGTAACCTCATTAAAATACTAGGATAATTTGATGGTATGATATTATTCAAATATGAATCTCTTTTCCCTAAATAAGTTAAAATAGAGTCATCATCTTAACACTCCATTAAATAAACTAAGGAAGAATCTTCATCTATTAGGTCAAAAGAAGCTAAGGGAAGGTGCACAATTTTTTCATTATTTCAATAAGTTAGTAGTTCCAAGTGTATGGTACTAATCAAAAAACAAATTAGGTAGTATGTAAATGATGTTATCAGTTACTATAAGAGAACTGAGTAGGAATGATGGTGATTCATCATTCATATCTATAGAGATATTGGATAATAAAGCATGATCATTTTTAGCTTCAAGAGTTTTCTTGAAACTAAGGCCATGTTTTTTATGTAATTTTCTAATGTCATTTATCATATCCTAATGAGGTCCTTGTCCATAACATCCTAGACCAAAGCCTTTCCAAGCACATCATTGTAGATATATTTATGTGAAGTGTGGTTTGTCAAGAAAGGAAAATTTAGACGTGAATCATTTGGTACATGTTTGACTTTCCCCATATAAAGGGGATTGATCGATTCCTCCATAGATGAAGTGTTTTTAGAGGTGAGGAAGGCCAAAGGGGATAATATATCCTAGGTTGTGTTGATAAGAAAATTATTGGTCATGGAATCCCTATTTATGAGGGGTTGATAAGGTGTTAAGAGTTAACAGTTGATACTCCCCTATAGAGAGTTATTGGAATATTAAGTCAAAGGAATTTTCATCAAAGATATAGGATAAGGGTATTATAGCACTAACTGATGTTTCCCCCAAAAATAATGGGCTTGATTTATTTAGGGGGTTCAAGACATCATTAGGATGGTAAGTCAAATTACATGTCTTGATTGGATGTGTGTTTACTGGGATGACATTGATCT
This sequence comes from Torreya grandis, assembly GCA_037957365.1. Classification (NCBI taxonomy): domain Eukaryota; kingdom Viridiplantae; phylum Streptophyta; class Pinopsida; order Cupressales; family Taxaceae; genus Torreya; species Torreya grandis. The sequence continues at coordinate 2,414,484 of JARHVA010001989.1, read as the reverse complement.
TACCTTCATGTTTAAATTTAAGGCATCAATTTAGAGTAGAGGGGATATAACTCATAGTGCATATCTAAGGATATCCTAGTAGGATGTTATATTTAAATCTCCTTTTATCACCTAAAATAGCTATAGGAGGGTATGTATACCTACCTAAATAGGGAAGATGATTATACCTAATATGGGGGCAATAATGTCATTAAACGCTTGTAGGATGGATAGAGATTGAGCCAGATTAGTTTTTGGTAATTAAAGTTTCCTAAAAGTGTGTGAGGAGATAATATTTATATTTATCCATTGTCAATCATAACTCTTTTGATTCATGTTTGATTAACTTGGGCAGTGATAAATAATGGTGGGTCTTGGTCACCAGGTTGTAATGGGGATATTTTAGAATCATGAAATGTGATAGATGATGACTTCTGTAAGAATCTAATGAAGGTTGATAGAGGTTAATATTAATCTAATTGTACCTAGGTGGCATGTAAAGATTATATCATAACTTCATGATGTCACAAAGAATTTTAGATAAGTTCACATAAAGAAATTATGATGGGGAGTTGGTGGAGTTATTTTAGAACTATATCTATATCAACTTCTATGGATTTCTATTTTATGTTTTCCCTAGAATAGAAACTTTGGGTTTTGGGATAGGTGATGTAGGATTATCTATATCATAAGTAGGAGCTTTTGAAATAGACACCTTGGTTTTGGTGGGATTTTGAATTTTATGACCCTATGTCTGGGATTGAGTAACTATGTCTATTATATATATTTGGAACAATGGTTGGTTTTTTGTGTTTCTAGAATCATATGAGACTAGTGTTATCACATAGATTTTGCACCTATTTGTTAAAGTAGTATCTCACCAAACAAAGATCTAATGATAAAAGGGGAACATCTCCAAGTTATAGAACCTTGGATAATTGAGGTGAACCTATAGAAAAGGCTAACTTCCTTTCACTAAATTTGGTGTAACTGATAAACTACCAATTTTATAGAAATTACGCTCCTTTAGTGATCTTGTTCCTAAATTAGGGTTTGACTAGGAAAAGAGTTTGAGAGTGTGATTTGCTAAACTAAAATGGTGATTACACCAAAATTTTTTATAGTACATTTTAGTTTTTTCTTGAATGATCACAATAGAACATAAAATAGATTAAATTTTTTGTAAGCACAAACTCATGCAAATGGGAACTTAGAGGCAACAATTTTTTTATTTTTCATAGAAGGGATAAGATTCTTTTTTATTTTAATCAATAAATCTTTTAAAAAGGGTATAAAATACCAAAAAATAAATTTTTGTGACTGAAATAATAATTAAAACTTACACAAATATTCAAATAACTTTCATACACATGGATATCTTAGACAAGAAAGGTAAATCTTCAATTATTTTTCATTCTCCAAGTTGCAACTTGTAGAAAATACATTCAAAATGCAAAATAATATTACTAACAACAAAAAGATAGATTGGGCTACAGGGTCATACCCATATTTATATAAAAGATCTCATAAATGAGATTTAGTTATCAAAAATTTCAACGCCTAGTAGAATAATCATCCAAATATAGAACTTCATGAAAAAAGAGGCATGTTTTTTAGCTTGTAGCATCCTTAACTTGGTAAAATAGTTTAAAAAATGATCATGCAAGAGCTAGGCATGATATTTGGTTGGTGTGGCATGGATGGAAATTTGAAACTCTTCATGAAACACCTTATGTCCTCTTCATGTAGCTATAAATGGATCTTCATGAAAATGGGGTGCCATAGTGGAACTCATTTTTTGAATAAAAGATTACTAGGAAATAACTCGAGTTACTTTTTTGCAAAACCCTAAGTTAAAATTTCCAAGTGAGACTTTTACAACTTGCAAGTCATACCACTTTGTAAAAATAAGAATTGTAATTTACAATATGTGCTTTTACAAATTATGCATTTATAACATGTCAAAACAAAAGTTTAATTTGCAAGTCTACTTTTTACAATTTCCAATCTGTTAAAATAGAAAGTATAAAATACACATGGCTCTTTCTCAAAAAGAGCTTTCAAAAGATAATTGCAATTTACATAATGTGTTTTGAAACATTATAATATTTTTACAAAAATGAAAATATAATATATGAGAATAATTTTAAATAGAAAAAAAAATTAATCTATTTCTAACACTTCTTCTACCTCTTTATATTTCTTAGCTTGTAATTTATGAACATATGCATCAAAAGCCTTGAATATCTCCTGGATTATCTCTTCATCTACACCAAAAGAATTTAGATTGGTAATCTCAAAATCTACTATTATTTCAAAAATTTCTCTCTTTAAGGTCCTAATTTCTTGTTTATCTTTACCCATCTGATCCAATGTTTCATGATACTTGATGTAGTGGTGGATAGAGCTCAAGGTAAAGATTGTTTCTTTAGTAGATTCTTTTTCTATCACTTATTTGAATTTATTTTGAACATATTATACTAAAAGGAGGTTATATTCATAATTTTTTGGCCTACATGACAATTTACTCAATAATTATTAAATGTCATACAACATGTTGATGGCCTTGTCATGGGCAACTTTAACTTTATGTACAACGTCTTTGACCAACTTTATCCTAACTTATGTAGCTCTTTCTAATTCCACTTACTCTCCATAATTTTTAAGTATCTTTTCATCAAGGAGGATTTTCATTTCAATTGAGTCTATAGTTGTAAATTTGGTATAATAAAGATTTGAACTTTATATTTCTCCCTCATATTTATTAACCAGTTCTCTCAATATGACTCTTATTTCCCTCAAAACTATATAATGGTCTATTATTATATCAATAATATTATTACCTTTGGAGATGAGATATTTTAACCATTCTTTAGTATCCCTTCCCATTCTAGTAATTTATAAAAACACATTAAGTGTTTCTTGATCTATGATCTGGGTGACTAGTTATGCTGGTTCATGTTATGTTGATAGAGTAGTGAGATCTATGCATTTATTTATTACAACTGTAAGTTATTCAACCTTGTTTTTCAACTCATCCTTAGTGATCTTATCACTATATATTTTTTCAAAGATGGATTTGATGCTAGATTTAATTTCATGTTTCAACACCTCCCTCGTAGGATGTCCAAGGTGAATATTTGATACCTGATAGCCCCCCACCACTAGATCTTCTTTCTATTTGTAAGGTAGGAGAACTACAATCTCGACATATATTTACCCTAATGAGTTACAAAATATTCTTGAGAAGGTTTAGGAAGTATTCTTGGATTTATTTCATGCATCTAAATGACTAAAATCTAATGTACTGGGAGAAACCATTTGCTTGTGTTTCTTCCCCACTGTTTGTGCTAACCAAGCTAGAGTAGCATCCTCCTGTGTAGACACTATCACTTGATAATCTATATAAAATATGTTACATTAGTAGGCATGGTGGCAAGTGTTAAATCTTGTGTTGATACTATTGCTAGTTTCTTGGCATATTTATTTACAATTTCATCTCCATTTGTAGGCTAAAAGTCTACATTTACATAGGCTACAAGTCTGCATTTACATCAATGACTTCTTTTTCACCTATCTCTAATAAAGAGGTTAGGGTAACTATGGAAATGGAAGAGGTGGGGATAGTGGGAATAAATGTGTTTATTAGGGGTGTAAGGGATGGAAGTGATATTAATGGGGGAGAAGATATAGAGATTTAAAACTTAGGGACTGGTGGAAGTGTGGAGGCCAAATCATCAAATGAGTCAATCAAATGGTTCGGCCACTCAGAGGTGGTAAGGTAGGAAAGATAAAATGGGATGAATATGAATTAGTACTTATCCTAATAATTGGGATGACTAGAAAAATTAAAGTTAGAATGACTAAGTCCATGGCTATATACTATTGAGTTGTGTTGGAAATCAATGGGGATGGAATGGAAGGAATTGTAAATGAAATGGAAGGGAGGAGTGAAATTTGGGGAAGGGAAAGTGGAGTGGAAACATGAGTATCTAATGAAGGGGGACCCTAAGTATCCACTTAATTTATTTGTAATATTAGCACTAAACTTATTACCATGAGTATGGTGGTGGGAATGGAGGGTGGAGTCACTTGGGGTGAAGGGAGAGTGGAAATAGGAGGTGGAGGTGTTGGAGTTGTAGGAACAACAAAGATAGTCATGGGATGAATTATAGAAAAATGAGTTATTACTATGACTAATATGGGGGTTAAATCTATGTATGCTTCAACTCCAACTATGTCTTCAAATGAAATTATGATCAATTAATCTTTTATTGATCCATCTTTACTACATTTCCCCTTCTTGGCATTTGATTTCTTCTTTATCTTATGATATATCACTGACCTATCTAATTTATCTCCTATTGTACCACTGTGACCCTCTATTGATGGTATAATTACTTCCTCATTTTACTTTAGTATTTTCTTTGTTATACTCACTATATCCTTGGTCACTTGTACCCCTTTACTCCTGAACTAATTTAGTGTTTTATTAATCACATGTGTAGTTCTATCTATCAAAGAGAAAAACTCAAGGATTGACCACATTACTACTAGAAGGGGTTGAGTGATGATATATTTTTAGTAGTTATTATCCATTAAGGAATCATCTTCTACCAAGTCCTCAAGGACTGGTGCTAAATTAAATTATTTGACCTGATCCAAGGTCATTCTATAATGGTCCCTCAATCTGACCTCCTCTTCATTATATAAATCCTCCCAATAATTTTTTAAGTATAGAACATGGGAATATGTGGGAATTCCTAATGTGATAGTAATGTTACCATGAAAATAATAGTATGGACTTACCTCTAAATCCATTAGTGTCATATGTGTCATTTCTGCATCAACACACTTGTCATTGAGTAAGGAGGGGCATGTGTATCTTCCTATACTCATTGGGAAATGAATTCTTGACTTATGTATGTTGGATACAATATTGTGAGTCTCAATAAGTTGTCTCATTAGCTCCATCAATACCCACTTATCACAAACATATCTTGGGAGTGTGTAAGGGTAGCCACTAAATCTATATACCCTGATGTAGGAGTAGATGGGGCATTGAATGAAGGAAGAACCCCACCAAGTGATTTCTATAGTAGATGCATTAGAGAATATCTTTATGTTGAACTCTTTATCAAACATTATTATTATGTAATATATAAATGCATCATTGACTCTCCTAAAGTGTTATCTACTAGCCTCTAGAGTGAGTTCAAGATAATAGTTATACACCTTATTCACTTCACCAACCACTATGTTAGGCCCTAGAAAAGCTCTCCCTTTGGCTAATATGTATACTAGGTAAGAGGTCATGTAAAAAAATCTTTTTGTTTGCACCTCCATCAACTATTAATAGATGGAGTTACTAATGGGTTGAGCCTAGTGGATATATTGTTTATTTTTGTGAATAACCTAAATGTACTAATACATCCACTCTTAGAAGCTCTTTGCTTTAGGACTACCAAAAATCTTATGCAATAATATTATTATGTCTCCAACCTCATCCTTGAAATCAATTATTTCTAGTGTCTTTGGCAATCTAGTGGAGGTAGCCTTAGGGGTCTTAAGCCATTATTTGTTTATTACTCTTTGGCATCCCAATTTATTGTCTTGAAAGAATTGTTGGGATGTTTATGGAGTTATGTCAAGATAACTCTCAAACTCTAGGATTAAAAACACTAAATCAATGAAATTTGGGTCTAGATTTATAATCTTTTCCCCTTTGTCATTTAGGACCTCTCTTTTATTAGCATCATAGTGTTGTGCTAGTGTCAACACTAACTTAGGGCTTTACATCATTAAAGGGAAAATTATTGCTTATGAAAGTATAGAGTCATATATATTCTAGATCCAATTATTCTTAAACTCTGCATTTATTCTGGTGTAAAAGTCCCCTAGGTCAATGTGACTTAGGTCTGTATCCATGATCTTAGTAGTGTTATATTATAGACTGATTGTCACCCTATATAATTTTTATTTTAACTTCATATCCTTCCTAGACATGAATTTTGAAGAGAATGCTTTTTGAAAACCAACTATAAAATATGGTAGGATTTACAAGTGTTAGGAACAAGTAGAATCTATGATGGAGATTAGAGGTGCTTTGTGTAGTTCTAAAGTCTAGTGTTCTCTGATAGAGATTAGAGGTGCTCTATGTAGGTCTAAAGTCCATCAAAACTTAGAGTTATTTCAAGCAAGTGAAAAATCTATAAAAATAGGAGGTGTTCTAAGTAATAATAATGTCTGATAGAACTTGGATTGTTCTAAGAAGTTTAAAATCCCAAAAGGATGGGAGGTACTTAAAACAATGGTAATTTCCACAAATATGAGAGGTATATTTCATAGGTTGAAATCCCATGGAAATGGGAGGTGTAAATTAAAAGTGGGAACCCTATGGAGATGGGAGGTACTTAAATCAATGGATAATCTCATGAAAATGAGGAGGAATCAAACAAGGAATATTCTCTTGGTAATGTGAATATATGCTAGTATAATCTCTTAGTTACGGTGAAAATGAACAAACCCTATATTTGAATATGAAAACTTGGGTGAAAACCCTAAGTTCTTAATGTGAAACTTTGGAGGATAAAACCTAGGATCTCACCAGATAGAAACCTTGGAAAATAAAAATATAGAGACAAACCTAATTGAGATGATACCAATGCAACATGATAAAAAAACCTAGAATTTGTAATTAAAAGCTTAACAGTGTTTTGTAGAAATGGAATAACTAAAACAAATCTCAATTTTTCAAGAAAATTTCTTTTAGTAAATTTAAGGAGGTTTGAAAAGGAATACCATGTGGTTTGTAATGATGTCATGGCATTGCTTGCAGATGTGTCTTGAGGTTTTCAGGGTCATGGCTTAGCATGTGGCTTAAAGTTATTAGAAAATTTATAAAACTTTGAACTCAATTAGCAATATTAATAATGAATAAAAAATACAAAATTTCCATAAATTATATAGAGAAACTTACAATTAATGTTTCCATGGTGGTGGGTGGTGGAGATCTGAAACCTTGAAGCAATTTTGCAAATTGCAATTTGACCTCAAAATTATATGGGTAAGGGTTGGTTGACCTCTTTGGAAATGGGAAGGCATAACCCAGACTGCAATTTACAATTTTGAAAAATTTCAAATTGCATTTGGAGTTATGGATTTTTTGGGCTTAGTGGTTCTTAAGAAGCAAAACTCTATCTACAATTTGCAATTTTGAAAATTGCAAATTATAGTTTAAGTTTAAAATTAAATGGGTGTTTGGTTTATAGGATTAAAAACTCTACTTGTAATTTAAAATTTTGTAATTTTTCAAATTTAAAGTGGTTTTATAGGTTCTATTAGTTAATGCATCATGAGATTTAGAACTTGGGCTACAATTTTTAAATTGTAGGCAAAGTTTATAGATTTTATAATACAAAGGAAATGTGTGATTTGGGTCACTTCAGGGTATTTTTCCAAAAAAATAGGGGGTCTCCCTTAGGTTACTTGATGTTTTGATATTTTTGGTAAAAAATATCAATGCCTAGATGGTCTAAGAGGGGTTGATGCTGAGTTTCACTAGTGGTTTTATCTTCTTTTATTGAATTTTATTTTGACCCTCTCAGTAATGTACTAGTCCTTGAGGTGGTCGTGACTCTATTATTTTGATTATGAGGATAATCATGACCAAATTATTCCATTAAAATATCATCCTCTACTAATAAATCTCATATTATAAATTTTAAATCATTACAACTTTTAGTATCATGCCCCGTTATTTGATGGTAAGCGTATTTCTTATTTTCTTGATACCATGTTGGTTTTTTAGTATGGGGGTTAACAAGATTTATAGGTGGTAGTGTGATAAGGGAAGTTTAAAGGAGTTGATCGAGAATCTTGGAATAAGGGATCCATCATGGATCTTGGTTTTTCTTTTTTACATTTTGAGGCATTACCATGGGGGCCATATTTTCTTTCATGTCTTGATTCCTTACATTGATTATTTGAACGTTTCCAACAGAGGGTCCTCTAAGTTTGGAATAAGACCTTACACCAATATTTTTAGGGTAATAATTATTTCATGGACTGTGTGTTTTCATTATTATTGTGGGAAGAAATTTTTGTATTGGTGTATGATTCTTAGAGTAGGATTCCATAATGGTGGTTTTTGGCCTTATAAAACGATAAGGTCCCAATATAGATGCTCTAGTTCAAATCAATGGTAAAACCATTTTCCCTCTTTAATCTTGGTCAGAAGTAGTAGGAATATCCTCTTTAGGGAGCTCAATTTTTATTGGTGGATGTTGTAAGGATTTACCTCATGTTGCCCTAAGGCATTTGTCTCCACTTCCTAAAATAGTTCCCTTATTTTCCCCTTTTACAAGGTTTGGCTCATCCTGAGTTGTAAAGGAAGATTGTTTTAAAGGTTTTTAATGTAATTTAGTGAATATATTATGAGGGAGTAAGATATATGGAGTGATTATGTTACATAAAAGTTTTGTAATGACTAAATGAGTAGCATGTGTATCTTCTAGGATATCCAAACAAGTATCTTCCTTGATATCTTTTTCATCCTTTATTTTTGATGGGTTTCTTTGAAAAGGCTTAAGTAACACTTATTTAGAAGGATAAAAAATAATGAGATATAGAAAACATGAATGGATATTAGGACTAGATCTAGCTAGTTCAGATGGTTTGAAAATATCCCTTGTAAGTAGATCTGGGATCCTTATTGTTTTAGTAGATGATTTGAAAGCATTACCAACTTATTTAGGTAGAATATAATCATGGATTGTGCTTATCACATGGGTCTCATGATCTGAGGTTCTTATAGAATTTGATTATAGATAATAAGATGTAGAAGGATGATTGGGGAATAGTTTCTTGATGATATTAATGGATTGATTAGGAAGACCATTAGGATTATCTAACTATAATATCCCTTGGTCTATAAGTTTTTTAATAAACCTTTGAAGTAATGACACCTATTGACATCATGACCAATTACATGATGATAAGTGAAAAATTCATTTTCATTGTACCAACTAGGCTTGGGGTAGGAATCATCAAGGGGTCTGACTAGAGGAATGTCAATAATGGAAAATTTTAGTAGCTTATCTAAAATGGAATCATATGTCTCCCCTAAGAGTGTGTATTACTAAGGAGTAAATCATGTTAAGGAATTTTGTGGTTGCATTTATGAGATAGAAGGTTTGGATTGGTTCTTTATTTTTGGAGGTGTCAATTTTAAGATAATAACATTTGTTATGCCTTTAGTTTTAACATTATTGGTTCCCTTAGAGGGGTTAGGTTTGAATTTATTATTATGTAACTTAACATTTTATTCCTCTAAGGCTTATAATTCTAGTTTATAGGCCATGGTGAAGGCTTCATCAAAAATTTTAAAATGATTGTACTTGTAATGTTGATGAGATATGATTAGCACATGATCCCAAAAATAACTTGATTAATTCAGGTGGAGGAAGGGAGAAAGTTAATTGATTTATAAGGCTTCACCACCTAGCTATGAATTTGGAAATGGATTCATCATCAAACTATCTGATGATGTGCAAGTTAGTTATGGTTACTTTCCTTATGATATTAATGAAGAGTTCTAATAAGATTTGGGACAATTTCCCAAAAGAAAACAAGAAGTGTTGAGGGATAGATTTGTACCAATCTAAAGTTGGTCTATTTAATGACATGGGAAACATTATTGAAAGGAGAGTGTCATTATGATCTATGAGGTAACAAGCATGTCTAAAATCTCTAAGGTGTTGTTAAGGATATTCTTTGTTTTGAAATTTCATAAATTTAGGAAGTTACCACTACAAGAGATGTAACCTAATTGGGATAAAAGGATTAATAGGTTCATTGAAAATTTTCTCATATGTGAGCATTTTTTATGCCCAGAGGTAAAGGCTTTTAGATTTACCATCCTATTCATAAGGAAGTTTATAAGGTTAGGTTGGGTATTATATTAAGGAATACCCCCTAAAATGTTTTTTTTATGGATGTTTATAGGTAAGGAATGGAGAATAAAATGGTTGTGAAAGGGGATAACCAAAAAAAGTGGTCTTGATAAGTTGGGATACAACCACATAATATGGGATTTTCAAGGGTATGTTTTGTTATGAGGATGAGTGAAGGTGAGTGGACATAAGGGATTATAAGGGAGATAGATATTGAGTAGTCAAGGGGATATACAACTAAAGGGGATGACTTAAAGGAAATTGTTGTAAAATTTGGGTTTGAGGATTCAAAGATATGTTTATTTGGATAGGTGGGAGAGTTACAGGTATTGACACTAGTAAATTCTTGGGTGAAGTAGTGGGTGGTAGAGTAAGCATACATTGGGATGTAGTAACATTTGGGGCTTAGGTAACATTAAAATAAGGGTTAATAGATACTAATGGTAGTATATTATCTATGGGTTACAATATGTTAGTTCATAACCCATTGGAGTGGATTATTGGAAGAGGAAACCATGGCTACAACAATCACTTTAAGTACCTCTAGGGGAATACTATACAAAAACCCAAAATATTGGGTTCGAAGGGAAATATGAATGCATATAGATTGAGTAATAAGATAATGGTTAAGGGAAATTGGATTACTATCTAATATACTATCAAATTTTGGGTCTTCATGTGTATAAAATTGGGCAATACCTTCCCCCATGGATTCACGAGAGGTAGGAGGACTTGGTGTGTTATTTATGGATGAGGATGGGGTATGATATTAGATTTGTTTCAATGCCTATTATCACATTATAACCATGTAATGCTAAAAAATAAATAAATAATGAAATGCAAAGACATAAAATTCTTTGATTATCTCATTTTAATGAAAGCAAATGCACACACTACTAAAAGTACTGAAACAATTTTTTACTTTTTAAGAAATTAAATTTAGAATGTGATGGGGAGATGGGTTAATGAAGGTACTAAGAAATGTTAGTCTAAATATGGTTTCAATTTTTTCTTAAGTATGGGAACTTATATATACACAAATGTACATTGAGTATTTATTCTATGTTTGATGGAAGTACATGGCTTGGTATTGGGGACTACCTCCTCACTTCACACACTGTAGAAATAAATGTTTTAAGTGCTTAGCCTTTATACTTCTTTGCTAAAAAAATTATACTCATTTGGTACCTCAAGTTTGTTTTCCCCTTGGTGATGAAATCTAAATAGGTACACCTTAGGTACAAAATGTTTTAGATTACCATGGTTTTGGTTGTGTGTGAGATAGTGTGACTATCACGATTTATTAATCCTCCTAGATTAATCTATGTGGATTAACTAAATAAGTAGGGGGATGAATGAAATTATTTTTAAACCTTAAAAATGAAAGCAAGAATTTTGTATTTTCTCTTTTTTTGAATGCAAAAACACGATCAAGAAAATGCAACTAAACAAATGATTTCGCAATAAAAATAACAAGAAAAATGAGACATTAGGGGTCCCACCGAGCATACCAGAATGTTTTATTATTTTTCTATTAATTTTTTAATAAATAAACTTACTAAAAATAGAAATTATGGAGGGTTTTTAAGTGATACATGTGATGGTGGTTATGCATCATTGATCTAGTGAAGTGGGAACTCCTTTTTGGCTAGGAAGGATTACCTGCACATAGAGACAACTTGGACAAGATTAATTAATAAGATAGATAAGTGGACTGCATGATACTAGATAAATTCCAAAAAGTGATACACTTCCTTAAGAGGATGTCAATCCATTATTTTATACAATCAAGTGAATAATTTAATAATAAAAATTAAAATAAAACATATGATAATATAGATTCATCTACTGCATAGATTTTATCAAATCATTCATTCCAGTAAGCTATAGCTAAATATTCTTGTTATTATATTAATTCTAATTGTTTAGTGACTAAATTTAGAGTAGGGGCAAAGATAATTGTACATAGTCCTAAATAAAAGAAGATATCACTCTTATATATGAATAATGGGTGAGGGACTATGGCTATATCATAGATGGAAACCACATCATGTATAATGTCTGGAAATATCATCTACAAATAGATATTCATGATTTTAAGACTATAAATAACTAATTAAAAATACTTTGGGCTGTTAAACTAGCTTCAAATTATAAACAAAAATAAAAACACAAGGATCAATGTTAATTCTCTCAAAATTAGTATTTATTATGTCATAGATGTTGATTCATGTGAGGAATTATTAATGATCCTGACAATGGGGATAAAAAGCTCAAGATGGGGTCTAAAGGTGGGATTTAAGAGATTCTAAATGGATTTATGAATAGTTACTAATTACCTAAATAGACTAAGGAAAATAAACAAAATGTAAATAGATAATACAATAATAAAAATACATTAAAAATAAGTACTATACTTAGCTCTGAAATGCTTCCAATATTGTAGAGAATTATCAAGTTGATAGGGATGTGCTTAACCTTTGAATGAGTGTGGATGGATTGAGATAGGTAGGCCATTATTATTCAAGTGTTTTAGGGCAATTTCCTGAGCATTCTAGTGTACAAATTTAGGATCCATTTATTAGAGGATGTTCTAAGTTTAAATCAACACCAATCCTAATAATATCGATGATGATCATGGGATCAATGTTGATCCAATCTATGTTTACCTTGTTTATTTAAACAACTCAAATTCACCTAGTTAAACTTAGTCTAGGTTGTTTGTAATGAGGTTTAGCTAGGGATAAGTTGTTAAGAAGTTAAAACAAATTATTTCTAATGAATTTGGGGAGATTTTACTATATTTAGGGAGGGTTAATTAGTTACCTAGGAAAAAGTTAATTAGTAAGACTAATTATGTGACATAAGATGGTGATGGTAAAACTATATTAACTAAGGTAAAAAAGGGTAGGAAAGAGGTAAGACACAGATATTAATATTAATATAATAGTGTAAATTCTTAGCATTTACAATACCAATGCCCCAAAGGAATTAATTATTAATCTAAACAAGTAATAGTGCATGTAGGTAGAGTTTTTGAGGCCCCCCTTTATCTCTCTAGCATTGATACATGGCAATAAATTAGAGTTCCAAAGAAACTTGACATTTAGCTAGATATTTTATAGTAAGTAGGGTTAACCTAAATCTTTTTTTTTTGATGTGTTTGAGATGGTACATGTGTGGATAACATGAGGTAATAATCAAGTCAAATGATTCCAAAATACCTAGCTTTTTATGTAATGGTCTATTATTTTGAATTACAAATTCATCTATATACTTCTTAGTGAATTTTGATGTCTAGCTATCATATGGCCTGGGAACTTGTTGGGATGGTTAAATTAACTGTTCACCCCTATCCCATGTAATTATATTCCTAATTTGTATACCCCACCAAAGAGTGGTATTTAAACAATGTTTGGAGATGAAATCCCAAGTCAAATTCCTCATAAAGAACTCAGGTGGAGTCTATGAACTCCCACTCACAAGCCAATGTGTAAAAATAAATAACTAAAAATGAAAGAATTTTAGGGTCATTTTTGAGTCACCCAAATCACTCAAATATTGAGGAAAACATACAAAATTTTTATTTACTTTTATGAGCCAATCAAATAAGAAAAAATGATGCATTTTTGATCACCCAAGTTCCATAAAGGGGATGGGGGAGAGAATACACATGAGGTTTTGCTAAAAAAGAAACTAATTTAGGAAAAGAAACTAAGTACTTTTGTGAAAAAGGAAAGTGAAAATAGAAATCTCTTATGCATACTAAATCTAATGTTTTGTTATTTTTAGAAAAATTAAAAATTTGTGAAGTGAAGTTTGGCCCTTTGTGTTTGAACTTGTAAATTAAAAAAACATAAAGTAAGGTTTTTTTTTTGTAGGTGATTTTTAAACACTAAAAAGACAAGTGTGAATGATTTTTAAAGTGATTAAATCATTCTATTTTTGACCTCGTTTCCTAAAAAAATAATTAGTGGATTCACTTGTGTTTATTTAAAATTGTTATCCAACAAAAACTTTCACTTTTGAAGCTCTCAAGTTTTTGACACAGGGCAAAGTTGACATTTATAAAACAAGGTGAAGTTGTCATTTTCTTACAACACTATCCATAACACATTTTTAGTGAAGTCATCATTTAATATGTGTAAATTTTCCAATTATATTAGTTAAGTCATTATTTTCCTAAAAAAATTATGCAAACATAGAGGATGGTTACTCAATAAAGTTGTTGTTCTAAGGGATGAAGTCATTTTTTCCTCTAGATGAAACTGATATTTCTAAAAATAGGTCAAAGTCACTAAAACATAGAGGCAAAGTCACTATTTATATCAAATTCATTGAAACACAGTAGTGAAGTCACCATGTTCTTGGAAAATATATCTAAAAATAAAACACAAGAAACCAAGTGAAGTCATTAATTAGCAGTGGCAAAGCCATAAAAACATAGTCAAATAAAAACATGGGTTTTCAAGGTAAAATATCTAAAAACTAATGTTTTAATTGAAATTTTATTGGATTTTAAAGGTCAAATATCACTCCCTTAATGCATGTGGGATATGTGGTCCCACTAGGTGTGCCATTATGTAACATAGGATTATGAAGGAGATTGTTAATCTTATTTTGTTAGTGGAATTATAAAATCCAAATCAAACAACTCAATGAAAACAACAAGTACTTTACTAATTTCTTGGGTGAGTAATAATGTAACTAAGCTCAAATAAAATTAGAAGATAAATAAATATTAACTTTACCTTCCTTGTCAAATGGTCATTTTTTAATGGTATATAAGAGTGTTTATGCTCAATGTTTGTGTCTAATGGAGTTATTTTTCAATGTATTTACCTTACAAGAAACACCTCTCCTTGTCCACTTATGTCTTGGCTTGGCTTGGCATGTGATAACAAAATGAATCTTCCTATAGATAAATTGACATTACTTATTTGCATAAAAAATCTTGTTAAACAATGGACTTGGCACTTGTATTTATAGGTTCCCAAATTAATCCTAGCTCAAGTGTAGTTACATTATATTTAATTATGATTAGGTTAAGGAGGGGAAAATTAATTAATATTTGGGATAGATATCCCATTTATTAAGCATGGCTCTTCATTTTTGAATTTAAGGTTTTTATTAAGATATTTCCAATTCCTTGACTTTGAGGATGATGACATCATCATGACCTCATTTTTATTGAAAGTTCCTTTTTAGAAAATTAATTTTCACTAATTGAACGTGGAATTTTCACTTAAGTATTAAATTGGATTTGCCTTGTTATTTAATTCTACTTAGGGTTTTGGCATTTTAGGAATCCGTTAAGTTCCCTACTTAATGGGTCAAAAGGACCAATTTATCACTTTACAAGGTTATAATTTGATTAAAGATGAATTTTTGGGAGGTTATCATTATGTGTAGAGTAATACCCCAAATAATAATGCCTCAACATAATTTTGAGCACTAATGTTTGATGTGTGGATGAAATTGGGACATTTAATGACTTTCAGGCTTAATTTTTGTTGTTTGGTAGAAATCAATCTGAAGTCCATTCAAAACATGGTTGTGGCTGAAATGGGGTGTCTAAAATTTTAGGAAGTGGTATAACCAAAAGTGGAGACTAAAAAGGAAATTAGATATCATCACTATGGCAAAAAACTTCTTCTTGGATAACTTTACAAACCTAGAAGATTACTTTAGAATATTGATAAGAGGCCCATAGTTCATGAGAAAATCAAATATATACCTTTGCAAATGGAAATTTTTAACTAATCTTATTATAAAATTAATGGAATATATCCACATGTGGGTTAACCTCCTAGATCTATCACTAGAATTTTGGGAACCATAATTCATAATGGGTATAACTAAA
Organism: Torreya grandis; assembly: GCA_037957365.1. NCBI lineage: Eukaryota > Viridiplantae > Streptophyta > Pinopsida > Cupressales > Taxaceae > Torreya > Torreya grandis. Next base: position 2,398,689 of record JARHVA010001989.1, on the reverse strand, counting down.
GCTCTGGGACAATTGATAATAATTGATCCAAGCACTAGATCTAGGAGGATGTTAGCGACCAGATTCTATGTTTTTATCCTGGCAAACAAACCCCTCATCAAATCAATTAATATTATATTAAAATATGGGTATTATAATCATAATATTATTTATGAGAGGGAATCATAAATTTGTAAAACTTGTAATGTTTTAAGTCACATAACTAAAGAATGTTAGGATTATAAAATATCCTCATGGTCCCCCACCCCTAAATGGGTCAATAATGTATCTTAAACCCCTCTATATAATAAAATATGTCCCTTAGTCACCCCTTCAGGTCCCCCTCCCATCCCTACCTCCCATACTTCAAATAGGCTAGAGGTTAAGAGAAACTTGATCTTGGACCTTATTTTGGCATCCTCCTCTAAAGATCTTGCTATACCCATTGAAGGTTCTAAACCCCATATGGTGAATGTCTCTCCACCCACACAAGTGATTTTAATATCCTTTTAAAACTTAAAGTCTGGTAGAGATAATTGTTAAAGTTGCTACTATTAAGACCATCTCCCCTACCCTGACTCTCCCCCACTAGTCACCCTCTATAATTTGATATCTTTTCACCTAAATAAGGGTAATGATCCTTTATAAATAATTCATGGGAGGGGAAATAATAAGGGTAAGGAAGAAGGTCAATGAATCCAAGTCCCCCTTATAAAATCCAAGAAGAAATTAGAGGTAGGACAAGATTAAAAAAATAGGTAAACTATCTAACATGAGATATAAAAGAAAAGATATAGAAAAAGAAGTGGTGAAGCGTACTCAAAGGACCCTAAAAAAATTTCCCAACTCTAAGAAATTAATATTATATCTTGGAACATAAGGGGGATGAACAACCCTATGAAACAAAGGATGGTGAGGAATCTAACTTTAAAACATAATCTTGATATTTTAATTCTCCAAGAAACTAAGATGCATGAAGATAAAATTTTGAAAAACTCCAAAAATATTTGGAATAAAACCAAAATCATCAACATTAATTCTAGAGGAGTAGTGGGGGGATTGAATTTTTTTGGAATCCTTAATCTCTTAAAGGATAAGTCTTAATTAAATTTGAGAACCATATAGTTTTCCACTTTAAGGAGCCCATAATAAGGTGGAATGGATTCTCTCCAAAATTTATGCCCCCAACTCTAGAAATGATACAAAAAAGTTTTGGAATAAGCTGGAATAATTTATAAAAAATAGTGAGGACTAGAAATGGATTGTTATGTGAGATTTTAACTCTCCCCTATAGAAAATAAAGGAGGACTTTTAACATATAGTGACAACATGACAAACCAAAATGACTTCATAACTAAAGGGTGAATAATTGGTATGTAACTAAAAGGTAATTTGTTCACATGGAATAATAGAAGATTAGGGGAGAGCCTTATCTAATTCATATTGGATAGGTTTCTAGTTTCATTGAACTAGAACTAATATAGCAGCACTTTCACCTCCCTACCAAGAATAGGATCAGACCATATCCTATTGATTTTCATGGGGGAGAAAATGTCAAAGATAAAAAAACATACCTTTTTAATTATTAAAAATATGGATTTCCCACCCAAGTCTAACAAAATCAATAAAGTAACAGTGGCAAGAACCAATTTTAGATCAGACATGTGTATTCTTGCAATGAAACTCAAACATGTTATAAAAATTTAAAAATTTGGAATAAAGAAGTGTTTGGGAACATATTTATTCATAAAAACAAAATTGAGTAAGATTTAATGAAGATAGAGGAAGAAATAAACTTCACAATATTGAATATCTTCCTCTAATCAAAGGAAAAGGACCTGATAAACACCTGCCACAACCTCAAAGCTACAAAGGAAACCTACTAGAGGTAAAAATGAAGGTGCATCTAGCTAAAAGAAGGGGATATGAACACTAAGTTATTCCATTAGTTAGCTTCCAAGAACCACAACATGAACAAAATTCATGAATTTTTAGGGGAATATGCTATGATGTAAAAAGAGGAAAAGGAAATGGAACTAGAGACCATAAACTTTTTCAAGAACCTCCTTTCCTATTCTCCTCCTTAAAATGAGGAGTTAGAAACTCAAGTGTTGAATCTTCTTCTGGGAGTAATTTCCTAGGATGACAATTTCAAAATTATCACCCCTCTCTCCCTTGAATATGTCATAACAATCATCTTTTCCTTGGAAGGGGATGAAACCCTAGGACCAGACAGTTTTTCCCATTGTTCTTCCAATAATTTGGTAAATTATCCAACAGGAAGTGCATGTAGCTATCTTTGAATTTTTCAAATATGAAAATTTTCTACAAGATTTCAATAACACCTTCCTAGTCTTACTTCCCAATAAAATTGGAGAAAACTAATTGAAGGATTTTAGACCAATCAGTCTTTGCACCACCTTCTACAAATTATGCACTAGAACTCTGGCCTTAAAATTACAAATGGTTCTAGATAAGATCATTTTAAAATAATAGGGAGTTTTAATCTTCAAAATACAAATAATATATGGTATCATCATAAATCATGAAACTATCCACTCAATCTCTAATATAAACAAGGAATGTTCATTAAGCTTGATATGAACAAAGCTTATGACAGGGTCTCTTGGAGCTTAGTTGATTAAGTTTTTGATAAAATTGGTTTCAATGAAGTAGTTTAAGGTCTCATCTCCATACATATCTCTTTCACCATGTTCTTCATCATCATTAATGGGTTCCTAAAGGCTTTTTTACTACTAGGAGAGGTTTATGGCAAGGAGATCCTCTATCTCCCTATCTCTTAGTAATAGTGGCAAAAACATTGAGCATAATAATAGAAAAATCTGTATTTATAGGAATCATAAAAGGAATAAAGGTGGCTCATAACACCACCCAAATATGCATCATTAGTTTATTTATGATACTATGATAATGGGAGAAGACTTGATAGCTAAAACAAACTCTTTTAATAAAATCCTAAAAGGCTATGAGAATTGTTAGTTCCTAGTTGTACACCTCTCTACTCTAATCTTGCACACTTGAAGAAAATGGAAAAAAATGATGAGAAACCCTCTAGTATGTTTTTATATCTAATGAAGGGTTGGGTATCAAAAATAGACCAAATTGAGAAAATGACTGAGAAGCACTAATACAAGGTATGATTAACTCCCTACTACTTTTAGCTTTATCTAAACTAAGTTGAAAATAACTAAGGGATAGCTTTCTCACATGGAGAGATTATGGTTTTCAACCTCCATGGGGATTATTAGCACAAAGAGACATAGATGTGACCAAGGAACAACCAAACTTGCACACTCCACCCAGGAAGGGTTATCATAAGGAATGCATAAATGCACTAGGTCACATTCAAGCTACTAAAGATAGATATGTATATGACTGCAACTTTCATTCTAAAGAATATTCAAGATATAGGTTGAATAGAAAGATAAAACACTAGTATTCAAGGCATAAAATGCAAATACATGTTAGGTAAGAAATATCTTATGTATTTATAGGGCAAGTAATACTCATAATATATAAAAGGTGTATTATTTTTAGTATGGGATGAGGTAGGATAGTTAGATGATTATATAAAAATGGAAGATGACATGTTGGTGGCCTATTTCAAACATCAAGGTCTCTTACAATGTTCATGACATTATCCTTAGAAAAAGATGTAGAAAAGACTCAAATACAAGATAATGGGGAATACCAAATGGTCCCTAAAAACCTAGAGCATACATTGCATATAACCTTTAATAAACCTTTTCTTGTCAAATTTGTAGACCTATGGTGCCCTAAAAGGCCATGTAATAACACATTTTCAAATTTGGACTATAGAAATGGATTTACAACCTAGATCTATGCTCAAGATGACAACCAGTAGTGAACATGAACCCAAATATCCAATTTTTATGACTTATAAGACATATTACTACACTTCATCAACAAGAAAGATTAAATAACCATATGTATTTTCATTAATCTTAAAAAAGAAACTTTACACACATCAATTGTTCAAAATGTTGCCAAGGGGACAAGCATGGTGAGTTTGCTCTTTTAACAAGGGAGACATATAAAAAATCTCTCAAAGCTTAGTAATTGTTGTACATATGCAACCACCCTAACAAGAGAGACAAGATCTACACAGAAATTGATCTTAAAAACTCTTGCAGAACCTAGACTTAGAGAAAATGGACATCTAAAATAATGACGAAATAACCTTAGAACAAAGGATGAAACCCCTATTTATACATTTTCAAATCTAGGACGTTGGGTTGCAAAATTCAAAATTAAAAAACAAACTTTTAGGTCCACCAAGATGTTTCTAGCTAGAATATACCCTTTGCCATGCCTGAGATCTTCATCTATTTGTAAGAAAAATAATTGTTCAAACTACCTCTACAAGGAATGATAAAGATTTTGAGCATGTCATTTGATATTTTGGATAAAAATGCCTTTCACACAAGATGGAATAAGGATATTCATTTGAGGATCCAAATATATTTTGTCTTAATGTGGAACTACCTGAAGATCCCCTTGATCATTTTCTTGGACAACTATAAACTTTTTGGACGGTTGCCCTTTCCTTATGCACACCATAGAAAAATCTACTCTTAAAAATATGACTGGATAATATTCATGGTTCATTCCTACTTAAAGATCCTCCTTTTAGTGGTCCATTTTGATCTTTCAAACTTTTAATATCTTTCCCATGGAAGAGCTTGAACAAATAAAGTAGATGAAAAATGTTGAACTTAGGTCAAATTAACCTTTTTACCCATTTGGCTCCAATCTTCCTTTTCACATATTTTCTCCTCTTGAAATGTTTTCCTTTGTATATATATGTCCTTTTGCACAAAATTTCTTTTTTAATACATAAATGCATTATTCCAACCATGGGCCTATTGGGGGAAATTTGGGGCCATTTTCATATTTACAACTTGCCAAGTTACATTGGACACTTATGATCCTTATATAAAGTTCCCATAGGGAAATATCAAATGAGCACATAAGGGGTTAACAAATCTATATTGAAATATAATGTGATGTGCCTAGGCTTTTCACTTTTATAACTCCCTTACTTATGTAAGCTTTTACCCGAGTTCTTATCGTTACTTTACTTACTTTCAAGATGTCCATCTATACTACTAATTTATCAAAATACATCCATCCATCTAGCTTCAAACTTCCAACTATACTTTAAGCAACCAATAAATCAAAATGGCCCTCATTCTTTAATTATATTACAAATAGGCAATACCATTATTTTTTATCTATAAATGGGCTTTATGCATTTTCCATTTATCAATGTCATAGTTAGGATTAACATTTGACATGTTTGGAGACATATTCCTTTATCCTAACTTTATACTTTAATAATTGATCTTGATCTCCTTACCTATAGAAAAACCAATGACATATTAAATGTTTAACTTCTATGCTATTTACAATAACCCTAAGAGCTAAATTATGATAATTTTTTTCTAAATTTTGAACTGTTTATGGTATAAGGGAAATAATATCATAATGAGGTTTTGGATAAAGGACTTATAGATACCCTGTCAACTTGGAATTGCCTTCAAACTTCTAGTAGAGCTCTCATGACTCATATGCAACTTACCTAGTCAATATGTTAGTAATGGTGAAATCTCATATAATTATTCATTAAATAGGATCTCTAATTTTGACATGTATGCCTATGTGGAATTTTCCCTATCAAATTGTTATTTAGTTCTTTAGACTATGACCTTTTCCCCTAGGATACATGTCAATACTTTATTGGGTCCATATCTTTGAAAAATCCACCCAAGACTAGCACTGTTAGATCCTTGTCCTCATGAGGAATGATAACATGCCACTTGGTAGATATGAAGTATTTATACATGATATAATTAAAAACAACTAAGAGTGGGGGTGAATCAATGTTTTATAATAATTCAATTCAATTCCCAACTCTTCAAGCTACTTAACCAATCACATCAATATGCAAGATAGATGAATCAAAGAACAAACATGAATGTAACCATTACACAATAATTATGTGGGAAACCCTCATGTAAGAGAAAAACCACTCTCAAATATACAAAAAAATGGACTACATTCCTATAAGATGATCACAAATATGAGGCTTTAGTGAAGCACCCACTTCGCAAGGAGCACCAACCCCTAAAGATGACAAGCACCAACTTTCCAAAGATGATGAGCACCAACACAAGACATATCTAATGAATAGTTCTAAAATTATAATTTCTTATATATATAATAGATAAACCTTTAAATAAAACTCTTATTCAAGTCTTCAACTCCACACAATTCAACAACACCAAGCTATCTCTTCAACACAAGAAATAATCCCTTCACAAAATCTTTCACTCATATACAAATATGTACTCATAAATCTAATAAAAATATTCAATAGAATAGAAAAAATATTTTGAGTCTAATTATATTTTCCTCTTCTCAATTTTATACAAACATTGGTCACCAAGACCCCCAACAAACTTCACACAAGGTCTTCAAATATCAACACACACACTTTCTTGTCTATCTTGATTCCTCACCCAAAAGGCATAAATCACCTTGTATATATAACAATTATTAATTATGGTCAGGAATATCTCTTTATAAAATTTTATTAAGAATTATTTATGTCTCCTAAGGTTTTCCATGGTCATTTTCACAAGATTTCTATACCATATAATGAGTTCATATCACAAACATCTCACAAATGAGGCATATCTCCACTTGTCAAACTATGTTTGACCAATAGGAGATTGGTCAAACCCTAAAAAAAACTAAAAATTATCTTCAAGAAGTCCTCAACACTTTATAACCATAAAAAATACTTGATCTAACCATCTTCCCTACAAACAAACTTAATCATTCAAAATAGGTTCCTTTTAACTAGCAAAACCATCATGGTCAATTATGAGTCAACCATTCAATCATCTCCAAGTGAATAGGAAAAATAATAATCTCATGCATAGAGTAAATACATCCCCTAAAACACCTACAAGATCTTGGACCCATCCCTACTCACTGATTAGGCCTTCTATTTTCATTTCTCACTCTAATTAGTCTTTTTCACTCAGACAACATTTACTTCATATCGACTAGACATCATTGAGGACCTATAACTTTGGCACAGAGAAATGAATCTTCCTAAAACTTTTCATTAATGTTTTAGGCAAGTCACAAGCTTCATCACACATCCATTTTTTCACTTGGTTACTTTCAGAAATCTCTGACAATATCAAAAACACTATTAAGAAGCAGTTTTTTATGGGAGCCACAATCATTAAAGATTAAATAAACACATCCTTAGAAGCCTAAATGAGTAATATGAAACATAAAATGATCATCCTATCCATCCACCATCTTTTTGAGCACCTACAAGAAATATGTTCAACATCATGTCTAAGACTAGGAATTTTGCACATAAAACCCTACTTACCTTCTTAACAATCATTCATAAAGGATAGGACCTTATTATATGAATTAATGTTTGGAGATACTTCTTAGGAACCCTCTCCATATTTTATAAAAATCTTTACTCCTCATTCAAAGTCTACTTGAGCTAATGAATGTGAGAACTTTCTTCTCAAGCTTAAAAATCACCATTCGAGCACCCTCTAATATATATAAAGACTTTTATTTAATTTTTATCTCATTATATGAACTAATACCTCATAAATATTATTTAAAAAACTTTCCTAACCATATCCCATGCTAATACAAGCTTCACCAACCTATAAACACCCTTTGACCCTTCACAAATCCTCACAAGCCCACCTAGGCCAACTAGGCCAAGAGCCAAGCAACCTTGCAGACCACTAACCAGCTATTAAAAACCATATATCTGACCTCTAAAAATCCTATACATTCCAACATAAATATTCCAAGCATATTAAACTCTATACCATGGTATACAAGCCATAGGACTTAAAAAACCTATAGGTAACCATATATGATCAAGACTACAAGTCATAAACTGACCTACATACCTCATGAAGGCCACATGAAATCAACCATTGAGCATATAACACATCATTAACAAGTCAAACATAATCATACCAAGCTTAATTCAACCATAAAACATCCACCTAGGACACCCATGCACATCCTTGCAAGTATCACATTGCTCCAAGTACATTAGACCACCATGTTCCATCACTCTGACATGTTAGACCATTTTATCATCACCAATGACACTTGACATCAATGAAAAAAAATATAAAATCAATATCCCAAAAATCTCCCCCTTTTTCATTGATGTCAACACTCCTTTTCTCTTCCATATCCCAATAATCTCCCACTTTGTCATTGATGGCAATATTCCTTTTCTCTCTCCCCCTTTGCCAAAATGACAAAATGGACTCTTTTCAACACTAGGAACCATAGCAAACAAGAAAATGAGCTATAATAAACTAATGAAAACATGATCACCTATAGGAAAACTTCTAAAAATGGACCATTCAAACCTCAAATAGGCACAACTCCCCCATGGAAGTTGCTCTCACTCAAAAACTGTTCTTAAACCATCAAGATCCTTAGACCTATCACTAATTTTCAAGGAAAAATAGATCCCCCTAAGACCCTAATCCACTTTTAAGGATCCCCCTCAATCTACACAACCCATGCACACCTATAGGACCTCCAAGAATAACTACCATCAATTCAAACAATAACATGAGCACTACAACACTATACAACCTCACATACCTTTACACTCAAGGCACCCCAAAAACCACCAAGGGTACTTTAATCACACTAACATACCTGAAACATAATTATAATATGCCAACATGCTCAAATAGAACTAAAAATACCAACCTTATTTTGAAAACTTTCTAAAAAATCTTTATTTCTTCACTAGGCCTACTTAGACCCCTTGTATCCCTATCTGGCCACTATGGACTTCATAATTATCTACCCTAATCACTTCAAGCCATGAAACTTCATATATTAATACCACTATCATTCCCTCTTAGGCATGCCAATAATGAGCCTCTAAATCATCCTCTTTATGATATTTCCTTGTTTAGCCTACTAGCTAATTAGGCCTCCTAGTGATCTAAAACTAGAATAAAATGAAATACACTCACTTATAGACCACTATAAAATTTGATTCAGATACCCATTTATCCCATTCAACTATTTTTCAAGCTTCTATCATCCACCTCCAAAGTTTGACCACTTTTCCAAACATGCCCAAATTACTAGGCCTTCAAAGCAACAATTGGTCAAAGGTTAACCTTTGAAGAACACAAACACCTGAGATGGATACCACACTTGGAGACCATAAAAATTCACTTCCATGACAAATTTAAATCCTCCACACATTTAGTAACCATGACTTCCTTCACACCACCAAACACATGCTCTTGAGAAGAGAAGCTAGTGATCACTAAAAATACTCCACCTGGCACAAAATCATTCATCCACCTATGAAACTAGCTATAACATGTATTAAACACATGTGTAGACCTTCCTAATCAAAACATACTTCATGACACATATTCATTCTTCAAGTGATCCTTGAAACTAGGCATTCTATGTATACAAACCAAAACCTATAGTAGGCACCTTAACCAAATGGTCAAAATCACATCTTAGTACCTTATCCACATCTCCAAGATATATTTACTTTTTTGACATATCAAAACCATATTTAATCACTTATTATAAAACTTATTTTCACCTTATAACATCATATGGGCAACTTTGGCACTTTTTAGGCAATCATCACTACCAAAAATGGTCAACTTGGACTTTTGACCATAAAACACATATCTAAGCTCATAAAGACCTCAAACCACCTGGGAATGACTCATGAAAAACTTCTTGAAGACCTCACACAAACCACTCATTCCTTATCCTTCAAATCATCACTCAACCAAGACATCAAAAATTGATCAAAATAACACTTTAGGACCAAAAGACCTGAGCATACCTCTTATATAAACAATCTTGCTTCTTCACCTATACGAGTCTCTTATGAAGCATAGATAGAGATATCCAATCCCTCAAGATGACTCTAGAATAGTGTGAATCCTAGAGTGGCCCACATCTTCTCATATTCTTCTTCCTCTTTGGTCAACATAGTCTTATTCTTCTTTAACCTTCCTATGACTACCTCTTCCATTCTTGAATTTTTCTCTTCTTTCAGACTTGAATAGGCAACAAATGAGGATGTCACCATGTCTTGATCTATATTATCAGCTAAATTAACCTTTTCAAGGTCTATAAATGATTGATCTATACAAGAAATATCATCATCTATAGCTGTAGAATGATCCATACTTATCTTATGGTTGTCTTTGTCTTCCTTCTTCAACTTCTCATTGTTTTTTATCTCTTCATTAAAAACATGATCAGATAATGAAAATTATTTAGTGAAAGAAGAACTCTCAACCTTTGAAAACACACAATCCTGATCTATATACATATCAACTATTACTTTTTTTCTTCCTTTGGCTTGTATAAGACTTTGTCTTTCCTTTCTTGAAAACTTAGAGCCTGATTGGTCTTGACTTGATTAAGAGCCCCCTTTTTCTTATAAAATTTAGCAATATGATCAAATCCTTTGAAATTAAAACATGTAATCCTTTTTTGATATTGACAAAATTTGGTTAAGTGACCAATCCATTAATAGTTGAAACATGTTATATTCTTAGGATCAGACTCACTTTTCTTTATCTTCTTTGGACATTGATTAGCTAAATGTCCCATCTCCAAACACTTGAAGGATTTTATCTCATTTATAGGATTAGGAAAATTTATTTGCTTAGCCTTAATCTTGTAATCATTGGCCTTATAACCAAACCCATGAAAAATATGATAGTATCCATTAAATTTCAAATGCTTTATGGCATTAGGTTTTCTTACCTTGTTGGAGCTAACACCCTCATCTTGGGTATTGATTTTTGTAGATTTGTCTTTCTCATCTTCAATTCTTTTCTCCTTTGCTTGAGATAATACTAATGGCTTCTCAATGAAACCCAGGCCTAAGCTATCACTTAAAGACTTTTGATTCATCAGCAGACTGTCAAGATCATTTGTGTTTTTTTTGTACTTGGAAAAAGACTTAGCCTTACTCAAAGATTTCTCTAATTCATCATTCAAAAATTTATTTTGTGTAATCAACATGGAACACTATTCTTCCTTACCTTTTAGGCTTGAGGATATAGACTCCAATTTGTAATTTAAGAACATGATTGCTCCTTCATGCTCCCTGTTATCTTCAGTTATTTTAGCCTCAAAAATATTGAATTGAACTTCATAGTCTCTCAAATTGGCATTCAAACCTTTACATACCTTTCTTTCAATTTAAAAATCTTCAAGAGAAATTTTGGTTTCACTCTCATAGTTTGGAATGCCTTCCTCATCTTCTTCATCTAATCCACTCTAATTTACTTCAATTTGATATGAACAATCACCTTCATCATCTGATTTGATTTCCATAAAAAGGACTTCATCATCCTCATCTTCATTTTCATTATGATTATTATCATATTGACTACCATCACCTGCTTATGAGTCACTATCATCCATATTTGTGTATAGACTCCTTTTTTCCTTATAGAAATTCCTTTTGTTATCAAAATTCTTGAATGATCTCTTATTTCTATCAAAACTAAAACCTTTCTTACCTTCTGCTTGATCCTCATCCTCATCTTTCTTATGCTTATGAGGACATTTGCTTGCAAAATGACCTACTTTACCATAGTTGAAGCACTTAAAAGGGATCTTACCTTTGTACTTACCTGATCTAGTCTTTAACTCTCTTGAAAATAAATTAATTAAATCATCTTTAGATATATCATCTAACATAGCAATTTTTTCTTTAGACTCCTTACTTTGTGTCTTCTTTTCTTTAGGCTTGTTCTCTACCTTGAAAGCAACATCCTTCGTAGGATGCTTGTCTTCATTTATCCTCATCTCATAAGCAATGAGAGATCCATAAAGCTCATCCATCTTCATTAGTGTAATATCATGACTTTCCTTAATTATGATAGAGTCAAACTTGTAAGATAGAGATCTTAAGACCTTTTGAACAACAACATCCTCTTTGATATCTTCTCTGAGACCCCTGAGCATATTGACCAGATCATCCACTCTATTCAAAAAGGATACCATAAAATCCTCCTCCTTCATTTTGAGACTCTCAAACTATCTTATGAAAGTTTTTAATTTTGCTAGCTTGACCTTTGAGTCTCCTTCATATATTGTCTTCAACTTAGTCCACATCTCCTTAGTTGTTTGACAGTGGATGAACATTTAGAATTTAGTCTTTGATAGACCACTAGAAATATAATTCATATCCTTTGAATTGTTTTCAAATATTTTCTTATCATTATCACTAGTAGGAAAAATAGTAAGAACAACATATCCATCAACAAAAATCTACCAAACATCAAATCTTAGATCCATGATAAAAGTCTACATTTTTAAACTCCAAAAGGCATAGTTATAACTATTAAACAATGAAGCTTGTTTGGAAGAGAAACCACCTTGCATTCCTTGACTTTCTATTGTACCTTAGAATCACCTTTCAAGTTGTTAAGCCACAAAAAAGACCTACTCTAATACCAATTTATATAATTACACACCACTAAGAGGGGGGGTTGAATCAGTGTTCAACAATAATGCAATTCAATTCCCAACTCTTCAAGCTACTTAACCAATCACACCAATATACAAGATAGATGAATCAAAGAATAAAAATTAATGTAACCATTACACAAGATTTATGTGGGAAACCCTCATGGGGGAGAAAATCTACTCTCAAGTCTAGAAAATAATGGACTAAAGTTCCTATAAGATGATCACAAACATGAGGCTTTAGTGAAGCACCCACTTCATAAAGAGTACCAACCCCTAAAGATGACAAGCACCAACATAACACCTATCAAATGAAAAGTTCTCAAAATATTATTGATTCTCAATATAATATAGAAACCCTAAAATAACACTCTTATCCAAGTCTATAACTCCACACAAGTCTCCAACACCAAGCTATCTCTTTAACATAAGTAATATTCCCTTCACAAAATGTTTTTCTCATATATAAATATGTACTCATAAATATAATAAAAATATTCAATAGAATCAAAAAAATATGTTGAATCTAATGATATTTCCTCTACTCAATCTGATACGAACATTGGTCACCAAGACCCCCAACAACCTTCACATAAGGTCTTCAAATATCAACACACACAATTGCTTGTCTAGCTTGATTCCTCACCTAAAAGGTATAAATCACCTTGTATATATACCAATATTAATAATGGTTAGACATATATATTTATAACATTTTAGGAATAATTATTTATGTCTCCTAAGTTTATCCATTATCATCTACACAAGCTTTCTATACCATACCATGAGTTTATATTTCAAAAACATTTCACAAATGAAGTATAGCTCTACTTGTAAGATTATGTTTGACTAATAAGAGATTTTTCAAACCCTTAAAAACACTAAAAACTATCTTAAATAAGTCCTCAACACTCTCTAACCATCAAAAACACTTTATTTGACCATCTACCTTGCAAACAAACTCAATCATTCAAAATAGGTTCCTTTTAACTAGTAAAACCATCATGGGCAATTATGATTCAAACATTCAATCATCTCTAAGTGACTAGGAACAATAATAATCTCTTTGATAGAGGTAATACGTCACCTCCAAGATATCCAACCCATCCTTACTCACTCATTAGGCCTTCTAATTTCATTTCTCACTATGATTGGTCTTTTTTACTCATGACAACATTTCCTTCATATCGACTAAACATATTTGAGGACCTAAAAATTTGACATATAGAAATTAATCTTCCTAAAAATTTTAATTAATGTTTGAGGAAATTCACAATCTTCATCACACACCCATTTTTTCACCTGGTTACTTTCATAAATCTCTCACAATATCAAAAACACTATTAATTAATAAGTACTTTTATATGGGACCCAAAAGCAGTCAATATTAACTAAACCCATCCTCAAAAGTATATATTATTCCTATAAAACCTCCAATCATCATACTAGAGACCCACCATATTTTTGATCACCTACAGTCAAGATCTTTAACATCATATCTAAGACTAGGAATTTTGCACATAAAACCTTTCTTACCTTCTTAATAATCTTTCATAAAGGATATGACCTTAATAGATGAATTAATGTTTATATATCCTTCTTAGGAACCCTATCCACCTTCTCCAAAAGTCTCGTTTCCTCATGCAAATTCTACTTAAGCTAATGAATGTGAGAACTTTATTCTCAAACTCAAAAAGCACTGTTCAATCACCCTCTAATGCATATGAAGACTTTTATTTACTTTATCTCTCTTTATATAAACTCAAGCCTAATAAATATTCTTGAAAAAATTTCCTAGCCATATCCCATGCTAAGACAAGCTTTAACAACCTAAAAACACCCTTTGACCCTTCACAAAATCTCACAAGGCCAACTAGGCCAAGAGCCAAGCAACCTTTTAGACCACTAGCCACCTCTTAAAAACCATCTATCTGATCTCTTAGCATCCTATAAATGTCCAAAATTCATATCCCAATCATAATGATCTCCATATCATGCCATATAATCCATAAGACTTAAAAAACCTATAGGCAACCATGCATGATCAAGCCTACAAGGCATAAACTGACCTGCATACATCATGAAGTCCATATGAAGTCAAATTTTGAGCATAGAACACATCAATAAAAATTCAAAAATCATCATACCAAGATCCATTCAGCCATACAACATCCACCTATGACACCCATGCACATTCTTGTAAGTATCACATTGCTCCAAGTATATTAGACCACCATATTCCATCACTCTAACTTATTAGATCAGTTTTTCATCACTAATGCCACTTTACATCAATGAAAACACATATACCATCAATATCCCAATAATATCCCTTTTTTCATTGATGTTAACACCCATTTTCTCTTTGATATCCTAACACTGTACTCTACTCAATCAATCTTTATCGGGCTAGTGCCCTTCCACCATGTGGCTGTCTTGGATTTTCTTGTAGCTTCGTTGAATAGTCAACCATCATCATGCACTATTGATCTTGAATACCAATGAAACATAGACCATTGATATAGATATGAAGGATCAACTACCAATAGCTATCCATTATAGCTTAAATTTGATGTTCTCACACCCATCATTTAACATATATGTAAACGTCTTTGATGGGCATACAACCATAAAATTTAATCCCCAATGAATAATTATCATGTCTTAAATTTGAATTCCATGTACCCATTATTTGATTTTCACATAACTTTCAATGAAATTCATGTGACCATCAAATTTAAGACCCAAATAAATACTATTTAAGCTTAATTTTGACATCCACACGACAATGAAAGATGTCAAAATAGTTGTCACACTACTAGTTCCACTCATCGAGAGCTTGGCACGTGTCCTTTTTGCATTCCTTTGAAGGTTCCTTTGACTTTATCATCCCCTATTATCTATTAGATCCTCTTCCTCCACTTTGACATGCACTATTTGAGCTTGATCCTCCATCCCAATTATGATTGGTTTAAAAAAAACAAGGAAAATTGCCAAGTTTTGAGCTCAAGGCATTTGTATTTTGGGACCTTTGTGTATCAATAAATTTTTTTTGAACATTTTATACATAAAAATTTCCTTGAAGAATTAACCCTTACACTTTTCCCACAAAAATTAAGTCTTTGATATTTTGTCATCATCGGGATAATTTTTTGGACATTTTGTTTGAAATAATTTTATCATAGAAATTGAACTTGGCATTTTCCCCAAAGAAATTTGTACTTGACATTTTTTCCATAATAAAGGACTTTTATCAAGATTTTTGTGTAGTTAAAATGCCTAAAGGAAAAGGATCTATATAATTTTATGATAAGTGTGAAATAAAGGGGCCAAGATTTATTTGGGCCATGCTAACAAATGAAGTGGACCATCAGCATTAGCTAGACCATGTAAATAAATAAAAGGGACCAAGCTACAAGATACAAAAGGGGACCTAATATGAATTTTTATTATAAGGTTTTGTCATGTTAATAAACACAACCAAGCCTTAATATAAAAATAAAACTAAGTCCTTGGCATAACTAAAATGTTCTCGCTTAAATTTATCCCACAAAATTTGATTTTAAATCAATAGGTCTTAGCCAAGGTAATTGGAACAAGGATTTCAAAATGCTTGAACATGAACTCATTTGGATTTTTAACAAACTAAAGGCACTTTAAAACTAGAATTGGGAAATAAAATTAGGTATTCATAATTTACAAGGGCTCAATTGATTTATTTAAATTTTGGGCACTAACACTGGCTCTCACCTAGGGATGTATACCCCTTGTGGGTGTGAAAATAACCCTAAAATTCAAGACTAGGTACCCATCCATTAGGACATGGAGTTAAGACTTAACATTTTACTAGTAATACTTATGAAGGCTCAACAAAAACATGGTAGACTATAACAAAAATAGATCAAGAGGATATGATAATGAACACAAGATAAATGAACTATACAAACAAGGCCTAAGGCAAAGGGGTGATAAAATAACAAAAATACAAAGCAATAAAACACTATATAATATGTACATAGTTGTAGACAGACTCAATCTAGGAAGTGCTTCAGATGCCCACCATTGACTAGAAGGTCTAGTACTTCACCATCCAAGTTTCTCAAGAATAAAGTATGCTCCTCAATCTAGTAGTCAATGGAATAGGGACCCATCCACAAGGCATCAAATTTTATATGCTTGCCATTTTCTTCATGCCTATTGTCCCAAAGTAGAACCAGATGACCCACTTGGAAGGTTCATGGAGTGACCTTCTGATCAAATATTTTATTAAATTTTTCCTTGAACTTGAGGTGTTTTTCATGAGCTTGTCTTCAAGTTTCATCAAGCTCAATAGTTTAGTTCATCCTACCTTCATAGTGGTTGATCTACTCATTTTCCTCTAGTTATTGCATGAGCTAATAGGTTGGAAACTATAAATTCATAGGTATAACTACATTATCTCCATAAATAAAATTAAAAAGGCCTTTCATTGTAGCTCTCTTAGGCATGATCCTATCAACCCATAAGGTAAACTTTAGATATTCATCCCACTTCTCATTTGCTTCCAAAGTTTACCTAATGATCTTGAGCAAAATTTTTTATTGGATTCAACTTACCCATTCCCTTGAGGGTTGTAGTTGGAAGCGTGGGTTAACTCAATCTCATACTCTTTACCCAATGCCACTAAATGTTTGGCTTTGAAGCTCATGACATTATCAGCACTAACTTTAATAAGCACACTAAATCTACAAATAGTTTGATTCAATAAAAAATCCATTAATACCTAGTGTGTTGCTTTCTTTGTAAGGATTGATTTAACCCACTTTGTGAAGCAATTAGTTGCAACGAGTATCCATCTATGTCTAGTTCTTGAATAATCAACAATTTCTCCAATGAAATCCATTTTCCATTATCTAAATGGGCCTTCAATCATTATAGGCTACAAGGGAAGAGAACCTAAAGCTTTCATCCTTCTAGTAAAGCACTAGCATTTCTCATAATTTTTGACTATTTGAGAAACATCCTTAAATAATGATGACCACTAATAACTAGCTCTCAAAATTTTATGAGTTGTAACCTTAGGTATAAAATGGCCACCACATATTCTACTATGGAAGTCTTCAATTAGGTTAATAGTCTATTCTTCTAGTACACATCTTAGGAGAACCCCATATGTATTCTTCCATGCTAATCCATTCTTAGTCAAGAGGTATTTTTGGGAAATAATCTTAAGATTTCTTTTATTTTTATCCAAGTCAGGGGGATAAATTAGATTGTACAAGTAGTAAACAATATCTCTATACCATAGAGACATGTTAAATTGACTCAATGAATTTCAACATTAAGAATAGTAGTGTTTACCTCAACAACTTGAAAATTTGTCTCAACCATAGTCTTGGACAAACCTATCCCTCTTACTAACTTGGTGATCTAAATATCCATGTCATATTCTTGTAACTTGTTAACCCACTTGTATCTCTTGTTGGATACTTTAGTCTGAGTCAAAATGTCTATCATGGGGTGTAGGACATAGGTAATAATATTTAAACTCATAATATATGGCCTAAATTTTTTAATAGCCTTTAAAAGAGATAAATCTTGTTTTTCAATGACAGTATAGTTCAATCCAATACCTTTCATAGCTTTACTAAAGAAAGTTATGGGATGCTCATGACTGTATTTATTCTTTTGCAATAATAAAATAAAAACAATATTATGTGATGTAAAAGAGAATATATAGAATGACTTTGTGTAATCAAGGCTAGCCAAGATAAGAGTTTACTTTAAAGCTCCTTTAATGTCATTAAATTCTTTCATGGCCTTCTCCTCCCACTTAATGGCCTGGTCCTTCTTCAGTATGGAAGTAATAGGCAGTGTAATCTATGTAAAATTGGACACAAACCTCCTTAAAAAGTTAATTTTCCAAAAAAAAGACTAAACCCCTTTCTTAGACTACAGTATAGGCACTTTATCAAATGGCTTATACCCTCTTGAGATCAATCATGAGACCATCCTTAGACATTATATGTCTTAGCAACTTGGCCTTTTGTACTCCAAAGTGATATTTCTTTGGATTAAGTAAAATATCAAACTCCCTACATCTAATCAACACCTTTTTAGATGATCCAAATGCTACTCTCTAGTCTTAGAGTAAATAGTAATGTCATCTTGATACACAACAATAAACTAGTTAATTATCCCTACAAAAGCAATTTCCATAGCTCTCTAAAACATTGCACCAACATTCATCAACCTAAAAGGCATACTCATATATACATATGTGCCCCAAGGTGTATTTAACTTAGTATTAGACCTCTCATATTCCTTCACCACAATCTAGTTGTAACCTAAGAATCCATCTAATGTGGATAACATTTTTGATCTAGTGACACTTTACAATAGGTTCTCCATATTAGGTAAGGGATAATTATCTTTTAAATAAGCTTTGTTCAAATTTTAGAAATCCACACACAAGTGGATGCCACCATTCTTCTTCCACATAGGGACTAAGTTTTCCACCCATGATGAATACTTGATGGGATGAATGATACTACCATCCCTTAATTAATTATTCCCTCATATTGGTTGCCAAATTGGGGTTAATAGGTCTATGTTTTTACCTAAAAGGCTTGCTATAAGGATATAATGGGATGACATGATGAAAAAAGTATTCTCTATATGCTTTTAGCTTAGAATAAGACCATGCCAAACAATCTAGTTACTTCCTTAATAGGTGCATATAAGCTTGTTTCTCTGTTGCACTTGACTGAGTACCCAAACAAAACTTTTTTTGGATTCTCATGTGAACCCAAATTTCACTATCATGTCTTTTGAGATAAATTAATCTCTTGATTTGACTCTATCAGTTCCATCAGAAGATGCTTCTAGACTTAATAATCCTCTAGGGAGTGTGTTTGTCTTTAGTTGAATAATGTCCTTCCTAAATAGGTTTTCTTTTCCATCACAAACTTGAACCATAGATTCCAAGTCTATAATCTAATCATGGAACTCAACCTCACAATTTAAAAAACCTTATGATATGATCATCATCTTCAAAAACCTACCAATGATGAACATTATTTGGGACTAAAGGCCTAACAAACACCTCCACTTTATACTAACAATGAGGGCTCATATTTTCAATATCAAATTGAGCACCTAGCCCTACAAGTCTATCAGCTTCTTGGTTGAAACTCCTATCATGATAACAAAGATTGAATACATTAAAAAATCCAAGTAAATCCCAAACAACATTTTGATATTATTTCAACCTTTTATTTTTTGTGGCAAAAGCACTCTGGACTTACTTTACCACTACCTCAAAATCACCCTTGATAATCAATATTTTAATTCCATATTTGTGAGCAATCCTTAAACCAAGAATGAGGGATTCATACTTAGTAGTATTATTTATGCACTTAAAGGACAAATAGAAATAAAACATGAAACATTTACCATTAGTGGTGTATAAGACAACCCTATATCCATTTCCAAGATTGGAACAAGCCCCATCAAATTACATCTTCCAAATTGTACTTTCTTTGTCAAGTTCAACATCAAGAACAATAGACTGCTCACTAGTATCAACATTCCCAACAAAGTTACCCAATTTAACATCTATGTATACTTCATTTAGAGAACACTTCATATCTTCAATGACATCTCTCTTTATACAACTTTCTATAACTACCACATCTATGTTCAAATACTTGTCAGGATGAACTACCAAGTACACAACCAACCCCTTGACCTATCCAATAGTTGGAACCTCTCATGAGTCTATGGCATAAAACTTGACAAAGGTTGATGTAATTTTAACTCTCATTTCATTTAGGACACCTAGGGGCATCACATTATAGGAAGCTCTAGCGTCAAACATGTAGTTATGAATAATCAGACCATTGATAATCAAATTTGTATAAAATGAATCCATATTCATCTGGCTCTCCACTAATGTAGTCCCCAAATATACCTCCAAAGTAGGCTCAACAACCTCTTCTGATTCTTTATCATTTTCATAAATGTTTGGGGAAACTCATTTTTGATTCATAACTAACTTCTTACCAAATTACAAGTATTGAAATTCCCTCTTCCTATGTTTAGGTATTCTTGACAATTCAACAAGTGGCACATTGATTTTCAATTGGATCAACACTTGGGATATATCACATATCCTATATTGAGGAAGAGGATTATTTGGTGGAAGAGTGACAACACCTTTAGCTAAAGTATAGTCACTTAAGGTTTGAAGTGGAGTAGGCTAGGATGGATTAATATTTTTAATAGTAGCCTTTAGAGGTAGGTTTATTTTAGCATCATTAGTACCCTTAAGAATACTAGATAATATAGGCACTCTATTCTTAGCCAAAGTACCTCTAGGCTTAGTAAATTGGGAAATGGGCATTGGTTTGGAAGCCTTAAGGATTGATGTAGTTTTCTTATCATGCTTATTAACATCCCCTAACTCTATCTTTATGAGTAGTGTCTTACAGATTAGTAGTAGCCTGATATTTTCTTGCTAAGTGATACTCTTCTTGGGTAGTTACTGCATTAATTAGTAGTTGCCTATCCTCAACTAATGGAATCCCCCCATCATATGTATTGATCATCATGGAACATAATAAATCAAAATCATGAATGAGAAATTCATATGCTTGTGTCATATTAATTTCAATAGAAAATTTAGGAGTTTGGACACTTACCTTCTCAATTACACTCCAAAATTGATTGACAGTAGTAGCACTCAACAATCTCATGGAGGTAGTCATCTTACTTGGGGGGATTTGACAATTAAACATTAGGATCTCATAATCAGATAACATAGACCCAATTGTAGACACTATAAAACTACACACTATGGTTCTAGATGTTGAAATATCCCTAAGACCCCTTATAGACCATCACCCAACCCTTTGCCGACAAACCTAAGTCTAGGTAGCTAACTAATTAAACTAGATCACTAACCCACCTTGACCAAACTTGACCTTTGACCCTAAACTACTGACGATCAACCTAACCATCAATAGTTAGGCCTGACCATCGATGGTTAGGTTCCAACCACCTAAACAGTCAACTCCAATTCCAATTCCACCTTGATTTTTTATAATTAGCTTGCATGATCCACTTTTGGATCAATGCATGTTGAAACTAAATTTAGAAAGAAAGTTAAACCTATTCTTGAACCTATACTTCCACCTCTCCCACTTTCCTATAAAAAGAGAGGATCAAGAGGTGAAAAGGATTGGAATGACCAAGAGAGATTTTAATATCCAAATTTATTTTGCAGACCATTCTTATAGCAAATTAGTGAAACAATAAGTGTGATAGATATTTGAATTCTTGCCATCCATTAACTAATAGCAAAGTATCATTACTATATCAAAATTACTCTAGATTCTTTCAATGAGTTTACTAGCCAACCACCTCAACTATTCTTCATATCAACAACCAAGAAAGATAAGTTTCTATTTTTAGTAATTAGTTACTTTTTTTTATTTTGAAACTAATCCAACCCAAACCCACCTTCTAGAATCTCATTCTTTAATCTTACCAATTAGTTTTTCTTAACTAGACCAAAACCCATAGTAACCATTAATGGTCACTCTGACCATCGATGGTCTATCCCAACCATCAACGATCACCCTAACTACCAAAAGTCACACCCAACCACTAACATTTACTATCAGACAAATAAATAACAAGTTATTTTCACCCACCAAAACTTAACCAAATCTCATTTTTTGACTTCTCCCTTGGTCATAGAACCCTTCCCTATTTTATAAACCATACTTGATTCATTTGGGATTAATATCAATCTATTTATATCTATAATTATTCAAATTTATCTTTTGTATTACATTTAAGTATCTCTTATTATTGATGTAAGTACTTTTTCTTTTGATTTTTGAACTTGATTGTTTGAAAGTGTGGATTGACAGCCTCCAAAGAATCTCATGCTTCTTGGGTCTGGATTTCTAGGAAATGCACACTACTATCTAAATAATCAACCATTTATTTTAGTACTTTCTTATCTACAGGTCATTCCTCCGAAGCCAAAGATAAGTATCTACAACTATCTGGATCAATGCATGGACAACATACCAAGTTTTTATACCATACCCTTCTCAATTTTATTTTCTCTTTCTTCCAAAGAACATAAAAAAAAATTATCTAAATTTTTTTGGCATGATTGATGGGACCCTTGAGTCTTTTCTTGGGTTCATAGTTGCATCTCTGTACTTTTTATCTTTCTACTCATATAACAAAATCAAATTTTCATTTTAGACTTAAAATTAACTACATCTATTATTTTCTTACTTATTTTTGCTCACATAACTTAATTAACCAAGTGAATTAATTATATATTCACTCTTATCACACATGCAAGACCAAACCAATTGTATTTAATCAAGAATAAAAAACATTAACATAATGCCTGACTAGGATTTCATCACCTAGTGGTCACCTTTCCTAGATATCCTACTTGGATTTCATCACCAATGGGAGAACCAAGTCAACTCTCTGGTTGAGTATAATCTATGGTAATTGGTATATCTTAGATAAGCACCTCACACCCTTATCATTATAGTGTGTGAAGTGAGAGGGTAGTCCTCATTATCAAGCCATGTACTAATTTCCAATATATATCCATTTAAGAGCCTAAACACAACTTGAAACCAACCATAGAATTATTTTATAATACCCACTCTATAAGCCAATTTCAATCACATAATTATTAAAACTTAAGATATAAGCCACAAGAGAGACTAAAAATAACCTTATTATTTAGTATGCTTTAGTGTGTGTTTCATTTTCATGATTTTTTCTTGTCTTCTCTTTGTTTGGGTTGTGAGATTGCTTGTATCTTCTTTTCCTTACTGTCATAGTTTTAACTAAGAAACAATTAAGAAAACAATAAAATTAGGATCCACCTCTTAATCATCCATCTTCCTCTTCTCCCTCATATATGGAGTACATCTTAGATGTAGAGAGTTTTCCCCACATTTCTAGAAGTCCTACCATCCCTTGAATAGTAACCCAAGGTGATGTATATTTCACCACCTTTCTAGATAACAACCCCATATCCCTCCATCATTACCTTATCACCATATCTCATCATACCCTTGCTTTAATTCTACCTATTGACCTACCCTATGGCATTTTATCCCACCTTATGAGTGACACTTTTATAACCACCATCTTCACTTGACCTATAGTCACCCAGGTATCATCCTCTACTAATAACCCTACTGATACCACCATAAAAAACCAACCCATGAAACCATGTAATATCCAACCACCTTCTTCCCCAACTAATAAACCTCTTAGTATAAGATCAACCCAAACTTTGGGCACTGGTACTTCCCTTACTATAGGATTACCCTCTACTAGTGGTACCACCATTCCTCCCACTTCCAACCTACCTAAATCCATTCCATTCTAGATCTTGGTGGTTCCCATACCTTTTACCCTTCCTCCCATCTCTACCAAAGTTACCACCTACCCTTTATTTACTAACCCAACCATATTTCCTACCTAACCTACATTAATCTCTCAATAAGGACCCATCACACCAAACCTGAGCTACATCCCTAATCCTCAAGGGTATGTACCTCTATCTTCCACCCAACCACCTATCTCCATGTATTCATATGTGGCATAATATCAACCACCCATCTCCATATACCAATATGTGGTAGCTTCTCAACCCCCCCTCCCCAAAAGCTACTCATATGGTGTACCTACCCAAACCCAACACACCATATCTTATAACTATGATGGTGCACAACCCCAAATTGACCTTGTCAAAATTTCAATGGATAAAATGGCTAATTTTGAGTCATATAATCTTAGATCTCATAATATTTTATCATATGACCAGATTTGTGCTGAACCCATTCACCCATCCATCCTCATTTGACCATATCTTCCTCAATGGGATCTTTCAAAATTTTCAAAGTTTTAAAGTAAGGAGGACCCTTAGCAACATTTGAGAGAATTTAGGCATTAATTCTATATGATTTATTATGATGATGCTCTCCTTCTTTTTATCTTCCCCATGTCTCTATCAAGGCTAACACTAGATTGATACAATGCCATTACAAAGCACTCCCTCTTTTCTTTTGCCCAACTAGCTCAAATTTTCTTAGCTCACTTTTCTATAAACATATATAATAAATTATCCATCATTGATCTCTACTCCATTTATAAATTTGATGATTAAACCATTGTTGACTTCTTATCCCATTAGATAAGTCTGATAAACCAACTCTCTTTCCCTCTACTCCAACCTGAGCTAATTAAAATTTTCACTCAAGTGTGTGCCAAACACATTTCTTCTACATTACACATTAAAATCTTCAATATCTTTGATGAAGCTTTTACCATGGCATGCAAACTAGAAATAGATCCATCAATGATGAAAAGTTAAAACTAAGAAATAAAAACTCTACCTTAAAATCAAATGAGACCCCCTCTTCCAAATGTAATAGTTAAGCCAACACTAAATCCAAAAATAAGGGAACCATAAATGTGGTTTTCCTTAAGACTGCTCCTCCACCTTTTGTTAACCAATCCAACTCTTTCAATTCCTCCAATAAAAACACCAAAAACCCAAATCGTAAAACAAAATCAATTTACTCCATTTGGGGAATCATATGCTTCGATCTTGGAGAAATTTTTAACAACCAATATCATATAGCTTCCCTTGATCAAACCTCTATAAAAATTCAATTCCTCTCATCTTGTGCCTGGTTGGTTTAAGGAGAATTAATTGTGCACATTTCACCATGTCATTGGACATGATGTTATTAGGTGTAATACATTTAAGAACATCATCCAAAACCTCATCAATAAGAGAGAAATTATGTTGGACAACCCTAATTCACCCCCAAATAAATCACTTGACATCTTTAGATAGCCATTCCTCAACCATGCCCCTTTTAAAAATAATGAAAACAATCAAGTGAAAGCCTCTCACAATCATGAAGTCCATACTATTAATGTAGTCCTTAGTCAACTCATTACTAGGGAAACCATTATTTCAACCACCTCCCCTACCCCTCCACTTATTGAAGTAGTGGAGTCACCCTCCATTTATTTGTAAAATGAGACCAAGGAAATAACCTCTCCATCTTCTCCACTCATTGAGGTATTTGAGTCACCAATCCTCCTTTGGAAGACATACCAAAAGAAATGGCCATTACCACCATGTCCTCCTCCATCATACAATAGTCCACTCTTCCTTTGGAAATCATTCCTAAGGAAGGAATCACTCCACCTACCTCCCCCATGAGAGATTCACCTTCCCAAACCTTAGATACTTTGATTTAGAAAATGGATGAGATAACTACTTCTCTCTCTCCACCCATGGGTTTGACCTTTGAGCTCAATATCAAAGGCATCAAACCCATCTATAGACCTTTCTATAGACTAATTCAAATTTTGGACTACTTATCCTAACTTGATGAAAATTATGACACATTTTGGCATCATCTTGAGCTTCCTTATCAAACAAAGTAAGAACATCTAACCATAACACTATCATATCAACCTTCCATACTCACTACTGAACCCACATTTTCCATAACTAAGCCATTAAAAACATCTATCAATTAAACCATACCTAAAATATCCAAACCAACTACACCTAAGATAACCAAACCACCTTCTACCACTCCAAATAAGCCTACCAAAAACCTTGATATACCCCCTACTCAGAACCTTACTCACCCTTCATTGAAATTAGACTTGACTCCACCAAACCTACCAATCACACCCCAAATCAAGCCAATAAAGAAGGTAAAACCATGTAAAATCCTAAAAACCAAGACTCTACCTCCCCTCTCTACTTTACCATCTATTTTGGGACCTCATCCCTCTACCTTAATTGGGAAACCAACCATCCCAATAAAACCTCAACCACCACTTTTGGTTACACCATCACTCCTACTTTCATCCACACCTATTTTCATCAAACCACACATGAACATACCTAATATCTCCCAATTATCTATAAATAAACCACTTATACCTCAAACATCTATCTCAAAATATTCTAACCCAAGCTTTCAACCTCCCTACCAAAGTCGAAACCATCCACCAAGAACTCTCATTTACCCAAAACCTCTACCACTAAGCCCATTCCTAAAAGGACTTCCACCTCAACTCCCAAAACCAAAACCCCTATACCTTTATCACCATTACTCAAATCTTACTCAACCATACTAAACAAGATATTGAAAACATCTTGCTTACCCTTAAAACTTATCAGACCATTTAACCCACATAGTCTTAAATCATCTTGGTATAATGAAAAATTAGTACATTCATACCATATGACACCTAGGTATGACATGGATAACTAGAAATCTCTCCAAGTAATAGCCCATCAATTATATCATGAGGATGACTTATTATCATATGAACCTCCCATGATCCCAACATAAATCCAAGAACCAACAACCATTGACCAACACCTACCTACTCCCCCACTCTCACTTCAGAGTGAAGAGGAACTGAAGCAATACTTTAACCTAACTCATCCCTAAATCCATAAAATCCATGTGGTCACATGATCACAAGCTTAACCAAATGATAAGGGAAAAGTAAAGGTGCCCATTCCATGGACATATCCCTCTTCTACCACCTATTCACCTAGCCAACACTAAGCACCTTCACCTTCAACCCAACCCAAGATGTCCATCATAGGTCCCTCTCAATCCAAACCCTCCAAATGGATCCAAAGAGTGGTTTTAAAACAACTTCACCAAACATTAGAAAAGATTAGTTTATATAAACTAATCACTACCTTGCCCCATCACTTTCAAGTAATGATAAATGCCTTACAATCCATATAGGTCCAGGTAGAAGACACATAACCTCTATCAACCTTTGTTAGAGCTTTTCACATTTCCAACCTTATTACCTTCAAGGATTTAGAAATATCTTCCATCGATCCAGGTGACCCAAATCCTCCCCTCTTAATTACCACATACATCAACCAAACTTGTATTAAGAGGTTTATGATTTATGGGGGAGATAGTATCAACATTATCTCCTCTCACACATACAACCAACTCAAATTACCTAAGAAAATTCTATCAAAAACCTTAGTGGTACTCTAATCATTTATTGATACCATGGCCACAACTTTATGAACTAGTGTCCTTCACATTCACCTAGGACCCTGCATGATTCCTAAGCTCTTCTCTGTAGTAGAAAGAGATTTATACTACAACATTTTTTGGGACATCCTTGGATTCATTTTATGGGTTGTGTTTCATCTACCCTACATCAATGCATAAAATTTGAACATAAAGGTCAAGTTGCTACCATATAAGTTGACCCAAGTCCTTTCACATCATGTAACATGATGTACCGACCTATTGATGTTATCATTCCCCCATCCAACAGCCTTCATTAGAAAAATATGAAATTCCATCTTCTTCTACCAATGAAGCATCCACCAATTCTTCCATTCCTTCTACCCAAATCCCTACAATGAACCCTTTAGAATCAACCTTCCAACATCTTTCATTGGGGGAGTATCACCTTTTGACACTAGACACCTTTCCTACTCCTCAAGAGTATGGAAATATTAACCAAAAACTTGGTTATGAACCCAATATTAGAGCCATTATTCCTTTTAGACCCTTAACTCATCAAACCAATTTTAATATGAGGGACTTGATAATCCCCTTTACACTTCTACCATCTCTTTTTCACCTCGATCATTTACCTCCAACTTCTCCTATCTAGACAAGCCAAACTTTTATCAAGCATACCTTTATAGGTGTGCTTGGAAAAGATTTGGTCTAGGTCACTACAAACATGGGCCACACATGTTGTTTCCAATCAAAACCCAAAAACCTCATGAAAATCATGGCCTCAGCTTCACATCACTTAAACAACAAACCAACCCACCTCCCATTACCGTCATTGACGAGGAAATCCCATCCTCACCATCCTCTCGACCATCAATACATGAGGATTTTGACATCATCCCCCTAACCTTTTTTCATCAACATAATTAGCTTCAAACCCCTAACTTATCAAAAGGCTAGGGTGACTATGACCATTCTTCTTACCTACCCTAAGATGATAGGGAATGAATTTCCTACTATTAATACCATTTGGTGTCAGGATGATGATTTCATTCTCACCTATCTTGGTGCAAAAGAGTCCTCTATACATAAATATCTTCCTCTTGAGACTTCAACCATGTTGAATAAATCTACCATGAATATCAACTTGGGAACTCAGGATAACATGTACATGATCAAAATTGGCTAATCACTAAATTCCAAGGAGCTTTGGGACCTCCCCTCCTTCCTACAAGATTATAGCATAAAATTTACTTGGTCTTATAGAAACATGATATAAACCAACCCCTCTATTTTTACCCATGATATAGTTACCAATTGTGATGCAAATCCCATAAGGTAAAAACATCAATGAATGCACACTTTTATATCCCTTCTCATCAAAGAAGAGCTTCAATGTTTCCTATTCATTAATTTCATTCAACCCATTGACTATCCCAAATAGGTATTGAACATCGTACCTATCACCAAATCCATAGGGAGACTTCGTATTTATATGAAATTTCATGACTTTAACCTTGCTTGCCTAAAGGATGGCTTTCCTCTACCAAGCATTGACAAGATAGTTGATCTTATAGCCAACCATGAGATGTTATCTCTTATAGATGGATTCTTAGGTTAAAATAAGATCCTAATTAACCCTAAATATTAACAAAAAATTACCTTCATCACTCCATAGGGGGATTTTTCTATAGGGTTATGCCTTTTGGACTAAAGAAAGCTGGTGTAGCCTACCAATACGTTATGACTTACAACTTCCACAGCCTTATCCACAAAATAATTTAAGACTATATTGATGACCTTCTTGGAAAATCCAAATGTTTTAAAGACCATTTGGATGTTCTTAAGATTATATTTGAGTTACTCATCCATTACCATGCCTACTTTAACCCTAAAAAGTGTATTTTTGGGGTCTTATCATGAAATATCCTTGTTTGTATCATCTCCCTTCTGGGAATCTAAGTGGATCCTACCAAAATCAAAGTGATCCTCAATATTCCTCCTCTTACCCACCTCAAACAACTTTGTATCTTATAGGGGAACCTCCAATCCATTCATCACTTTATCTCCCAGCTCTCAAACTGATGCCAACCCTTCTATCACCTTCTAAAGAAGAATGTATCTTTTAAGTGGAATAAAGACTATAAAAAGGCTTTTGATTCACTTAAAAAGTACCTTTTGTCTCCACCTATCCTCATTTCTCTCAAGTAAGATCAAAATTTTTACCTTTATATCTCTACCACTAACCACTCCTTAAGGGAAATGCTTGCTCAATGAGATGAACAATAGAAAGAGCAAGCCATCTACTAAATTAGCTTCACCCTTATATAGTATGAAAATCAGTACACCCATATCAAGAAACTTTTCCTAGCTTTGGTCTTCATAACAACCAAACTTCACCACTACCTTCTCAACCACAAGACTTGTGTCATAACCTATAATAACCCACTCAAGTATATTCACTCCAAGCCATACCAAAACCAATGTATGGCCAAGTGGATCATGATTTTAGCTAAGTTTAAACTTAAGTTTCTTTATCAAAAGTTAATTAAAGGGCATGCCACTACCAAATAATTGACTAAAGCTCCCTTAGTAGATGGTCAACATCTTCCTCTTTAGTTTCCTAATGAGTCCATCATGACCCCTCTCAAGCAAACTCCACCAATAAAATGACCATGTTATTCAATAGATCAAAGTGTCAACATGGTGGGGAAGCTATAATTATCCTTATCCCCCTTCATGATGAACCTCTTCTTTTATCCTTCAATATATATTTTGAATGTATGAACAACATGGCTAAGTATGAGGCCCTAGTCATCAGCCTCCAAAAATGTATTAACCTTGGGAATCAAAATGATCAACAAGTTTATAAATATGGCTCAGTATGTTCAAACTTCATAATTTGAACACTATTGTATCCAAACCACTCTATGATCTATGAACAAGTTTATCGATATGATGGATTCCCTCACTTTTCAAATCCTATCTACACCCTCTAACTCTAAGATATATATCATTATCCATAGAATTACCTAGCCCTCTTATGTCAAAGTAGAACTCCCACCCTATTTAATGTGGAGGAGACCTAACCCAACCTTTGAAATTAGCAAACCTTTGACTATCTCAACTTTGCCATCATTCTCACCAGTCTTTCTAAGAACATTCAAAGAGTGTTTATCCATAGTACCTCACATTATACCATACTAAAGGGAATTATTTATAAATGTGGATTTGATGGTCTCCTCTTCCACTGCCTATGTAGTTATGAAGCTTTTCATGTTATTAGGTAAATGTATGATAAGATCTATGGGGGACACTTTAGTGGCCTAGCCATTGCTAAACACATCTTTTTCCTTGGCTATTATTGGCCTAATTTTAACCAAGACTGTTGTGATTATGTGAAAAAATGTGTTAAGTGTCAATAATACACTAATTTACATCACATATCTAGCCATATTATTCAATTATCCAACTATTTTTGTCCCTTCTCACAATGGAACTTGGACCTTATTGGTGAAATTAATCCCCTCTTCATAGCAACATCATTCCATCATCACTACAACTGAATATTTCACCAAATGGTTAGAGGCTATTCCTCTCATCTCCAAAAAAGTTGAAAATATTGTTGACTTTATCAACCATCACATTATATATCATTTTGGTGTTTCTCACAAAATTATTCCTCTCATCTGCAAAAAAGTTGAAAATATTTCAAAAAAAACAAGTCTAAGGTCTTTGTACCATGTTTGGTATCAAGCTAAGTTTCTCATCACCCCATCATCCTTAAGCTAATGTATAGGTGCAATCCTCTAATAAAACTCTCAATAACATGCTAACTAAAATGGTTAATTCATCTGATCGGTATTGACATTGACACATCCCCTTTGCCTTAAGGGCATATCATACTAGAATTCAAACCACTATGGGTGCTACCCCTTTCTCTCTAGTTTTTTTAGTAGAGGTTGTCTTGCCTCTCAAAGTCTAAATTCCCTCTCTTCACATATCCTTGTAAGATCTCATCTCTAAGAATGATTATCATTAAGAACATTTATCCCAACTTGAGCTACTTGATGAACATCATTTATCATCACTCACTCATCTTTATGTCTATCAAGAGCGAGTCAAGTACACTTATAAAAAACACCTTAAAGTGTAAAAATTCAATATCAGAGACCTCATCCTCAAAGAAAATCAACATGTCACCAATATGGAGAAAATCAAGTGAGACAAGTTTGATTTCAATTAGCTTGGACATTATATCATAATGCACAAATATGGATCAGGAGTTTAGCAATTATCCTCTCTTGAAGGGAACCTAGAACCTAAGCCTCTCAATTCTTTACATTTGCATCCTTTTTTTGTTAAATTAGGATAAAACTCACCTTTTTCCATCTTAATCTTATCCCTTATTTTAAAACCATATTCATCTCCTTATTTTAAGAACAACTGATTAAAACAAAATCATGTGATTATTTATCATAATCATAGCCTAATATTTAACAATGGGTTCCACGGCTCTACCCATGACATGATTCTCATGGTATTTTTTGCCCATTTCCTAGGATGGATTCCCATGGTCATTGTCACCTAAACCTATTTCAAACCTACTTAACCATCTTGTGATTTTAGTTTTACCTTCATAAAAGGAGAACCTCTAAGTCTATATAAGCAATTCTATGTCAAGTAAAATCATAAGCAAAAACAATCATGGGTTATTCCTAGCATCTGTAGACTAATCCCTTGAATAATGGCTACCAAAAAACATATCAAAATTGATCAATATAAGATGGACTACTCCCTTGAAGTATAACTATCAAAATAATTAAACAAAGCACACAACACTTATACCACTCCCTTGAAGGATGCTAAGTGAAGCATTTATAAAAGCATAGCAATTTCTTGGAATCTTCTCACATCAATCAACTTCCCCCACACCTCCCAAGTAATAATAAAATAGAAAAAGACCCATTATTATACATCATAATTAGCAAAGTAATTTTGAAATCCATAATCATCTCTCATAAGTAGAATTCTTACATCAATCAGTCTACACATCATATGATATGGACTTGTTTATACTGGCTCTTTGGTGACCTACATTAAACGTAAGCTAGTCTCCCAAGAAGGTTCCATCTTCATCCATCTCCCCTTTATATACTACAATCAAGGGATTTTGATATTACTTGACATTATGTGATTAAGACACCTTCTTAACCAACTAATGCATGATAATACAAAGCATTCAAAGGGATTATGTTCTTTAAGTTAATCCAACTTTAATTTGCTTTTAGTCATAGCCAATAAAGAGTCATCACATCTTCTTCTTATTCTATCATATTGGTTGATATATTCACATAAATATTTGTCTCTATTTTGTCTTCTCTTTCTCACATCTAGTTTAGTTATTTAACTTACCTTATGTAATTCACCATAATCTAAAATAAAATGACCATAATCATAACCACATCACATAATATCATCATCACCTTATAAGGAAAAACCAACATCATTAGCATAATAACTACATCCATAAACAAATTAACCATAACCATCACATCCCCATAATCACATATACCATATCCAACACATGTCTAGATATAAATGAGGAAGCATATACTCATTAACTTTCAACATGAACACCATGGTCAAAACCACATCATAAACACCATAATCAACATCCTATAGTCTATCACATTCATATAAATATGATTCATAATCCATAAAAATAATCACATAAGAGACTCATCCACCTAATCATAACTAGTAGCCATAACCATAATCATATCAATATCTTAATCATGGTCATCTCAAAACATGAAATTAAAAGATCACATCCATAAACTACCATAATCATAATGCCATTAACATCATTCTAATCATCAAACACACATCACATTAGCATTACATAATCATATCAGGATCATCATATTCATCCATAACCATCACATCATAATCACATCAATAACATTAATCCATCCTAAAAATCATCATGAACATAAATTAAAGAGACATATCATCACATGCCCACCTAGGTGAGTCCATATCAACATTATCATGATCATAACCATAATCAACATAGCATCATAAATAATCAACAAGAACATCATAACCATGAACCAAAAACTATAATGAAAGATCATTTATCATCATCATCATCATCATCATATATACCAATATATAGAACTATCAAAATATACATCTCATTGCATTGGCTTGTAGGCCAGTATCAAAATCATATGACATATCAAAAAAAAAAAATATAATGTGTCATTATAAATCTAAGATCCTAGGGCATCATTGCCTACTAGAGCGTATCCCCCTATACCTACTTAGCCACCCATAGATGCAGCCCACTGACCTAGTGTCATTGTACTTGCACCTCCTACCATCCCAACTCTATACTTTCCCCATTAAGAGTCTTCTTGATAATGCCTAAACACCAAATCCTCATAATACCATAGCTCTTCCAGAGTCACTATGTATCTCTACATAGAGATCATCCTTGTTGGTCCTATAAATATTGGTACTCCACCTCCTAACTACCTAAAAGAGTCTCTCTCCTACATCACTAGGGCTAACTGAGCCCTTGCTTGATCTCTCTCACCTATAATAGTGGCCAACTGACCCTAAACTATTGATATCAATGCCTATGCCACCACCAAGGATGCCTAAGCTATGGTTAGTGTTGATCATGCTTGGTCCCTCTTTGTAGTCACTACTTGTACATCTATGGCAACCCTAAAATTTGAACCTATTGATCATCTCTTCTATCATCAGCATCCATATCCTATTGACCCCCATCCTTAGAACCAATATTGGATAGAACATATTATGATTGATACCATGTAAGGTATCCATCTATCACACCTATGTCATCTATCTCTATCCTCATAGGCAACTCCTCATGGTTAATGAAATGATGCACTAGCTATAGAGTGGGAACTAAAAACTCTATGTCTTCCCTCCTATATCTTGGGAATGCCTTGAGTATATCCTACATGAGGCTGAACTACCTCCATACCCTATTAAATGGTATCATCTCTATATCACCCTCTTGTCTATCGTATACACATTGGTAGATCTATAAAGATATAGTATGCCTCTTGTAGTGAGCCCAACCTAAAAACCTAATGTATGGTCTCCAAATCACATCTCCAACAACCAAGACATCTAATAAACCCCTAAACTAGTCTATGTCATGTACCCCTCCTCCTGGTCCTAAGAGGGCATAATTACTCCTTTAATGCATGTATCTAACTTGGAAATCCATCTAATAATAACCATCACATGGTAGCCCCATCTGTCTTAGCACTTGGATGTGCTCGTAAGCCTAGCAATGTATAACAAACCCAACACTGATCCCATATCTCTTATGGGCACAAAATCCCCACATCTCTTATTAAATTTAAACTAGTAGCATAGGTTCCCACATAAGCATTGTGTGACCCAAAAACATCTCCACAAGCACCCCCAACAATAAGGGAATCTATCACTACTCAAATTAGGCAATGCTTAATAGGTAACCACTATCATCATCATAGTTAGTAGCACTTACCTTGCATCCCTATCCCTCTAATTTAATGGTGTGTAATGAAACCCTCTAGAGTTCCACCTCACAAAATATATGTCATCTCTATACAAGAATTCCATAAACTCATCTCACTCATCCCTCTCAATATGGTAGATTATCTTCCCCTATATGGGTAGTTGTACAATCTTATAGATGTCCTCAGGTAAGATGGTTATCTCCCTTATAGATAGTAAGAAGGTATTAGTGACAAGATCCCATCTCTCGATGAGTGTCACTATCATAGTCACATCTCAAGTTACATGTTGATAGTACCTCATACTATAGAGACCCACATCCTCCATATAATATTAATCATCATAAGTCATACCTCTCTTAATCTCATCAAAAATCTAGGGTACCTGGTGTCTCATCTTTATCCTCTCATGTACCTATAAGGTTCAATAGCAACATCCTTACTTCATTGCCAAATTTTGCCTACAAACTTAGCCTTTTCTACCTACCTTCTATTCTAATATATTCTACTCAAAATATTTGCCTACTATGACCTATACCCATGGCTTATCTACAACACAAAAACCTTAACCTATCTTATTTAAACCCTAAACAATCAACCCTCTACCTTGTTCCCAAAATATGTCACTTGTTTTTGGGGACAACATATCAACTATTTTGGTCCTAAATTCCAAAATTATCTCTTCCCTTCTCAAAAATGTTATGAGTATTCAAATTCTTCAATTATTCAATTCTTCTCAACTAAAGAACTCATAGGTTCAACAAGTAGGCTTTCTCATAAAGAAGTTCCAACACTTAGGCATTTCAAGGCTGGTTCAATGCTAAAGTTCAATCAAAAGAATTATCGGTGGGCTTCAAATAATTGGAATGAACCACATTGAACCATTAAACCCCACCTCCATAAGGTTCAAATTTTCAATGAGTTCAAAGGTTTAAAAAGACTTAAGTTCTTCAATGAGTTCAAAGACTTTGGCAAGTTCAAAGTTCAACCGCTTTGAAAAGTTCAAATGGATTTAAAAGACTTAAACAAAAGAAGACTTCGAAGAAGAAAGATTTAACCATTGAACCATTGAACCTTGAACCAAAAGAGTTCAAAGTTCAAAGGTTCAATGAGTTCAATAAAGTTTGAGAGACTTAGAAGAACAAAGGATTCAAAGAGCAAAGAATGAACCATTAAACCATTGAACCTTGAACCAAAAGAGTTCAAAGTCCAAAGGTTTAACGAGTTCAATAGAAAATAAAAGGATCCAAAAAGTTTGAAGGACTAAAAGATTCAAAGAAAGAGAATGAACCATTAAAACTTGAACCAAAATGGTTCAAAGGTTCAAAGGGTTCAAATAAGTTCAAAGTATAGAAAGGAAGCTTCGAGCAAATGGAAGAAGCAAAAGAAGTTCAACAAGGAGTTCAACCAAAGGGTTCAAAGAATGATTGAACCAAAGAGCTGAGTGAATAGACAAGCTAATTAAACCACCAACCATTGAACCACTTTGAACCATTAAACTGATACACTCAAAGGTTCAAGGTTCAAAGTAGTTCAAGTGACCAATGACCAGTGACGTCCTCATGGATGTCAAATTTAGGGTAATAAAATATCTATTATTTTTAAAATATGGCACAGACTTGAAAACAAACTCAATGACCAGCCAAAGAAGGAGCCAAAAGAGCCAGCTAAAAGTGAGAAGATAGCTCGAGAGCTCAGATCATGAGGAAGAGACAAAATACAACAAGGAAAGAGGGAATGATGTAGAAAGACCAAAAATATCTATGCAGGAGTTATTTTTAGTAGGTGAAATAGTCCACCAAGTAGACATCAAAGAGCATGAGCAATTAATATCATGGCCTATTTTTATAGATTGAGTAAAGGTAAAGTGGAAAAATACACAAATATCAGGAAGAGGACCAAGCAGCCCATACTTTGGAGGAGACATTTGAGAATAATTAACATGCCAAAGTTAAGGCCGATGCCTTGTTTCAGCATGGCCCCTTCACAAAATTTCAAATGCATTCAAGGCATTGAATGCAGCATGGGACATTTTGTGAAACAAAGAACCAAGTCTTTCTTGGATACTATTTATTGTAATCTCTCATCTTATGCAAAGGAGATCTCTCTATTATAGAAGCAAAACTCTACCCAAATTAAAAGCCATTTTTTGAGACTTTGAGCTCAGATTGTTAATCATATTTCTTTATTTAAATGAGAAAACAAGTGATCTTTTAGAGTTTATGCTGGAATAGCTTGTGTTACTTAAGAAATTGTTCTTATGTTTATTTCTTAGAAGCATTCTTGTCCATTTAATTTAACAAGTAGAACTAGTGGAAGTAATTAAGAAGGTGTCCTAAAGCTAACTGTGGAGAGACTTTGTGCTGCCATAATGGTCTTTAGTGTGTTGTTTTCTATATCTATGTAAAGGATCTTGGGATGACTTTGTGCCCCCATTATCCTTCGTATATTTCAATTTTTGGTAGTTGAGGTGGAGACTTTGTGGTACACTTCATTTTGTTGTGTTATTATGCCCTATTTCAGTGAGGGAAGCAATGAAAGACTTTGTGCTTTCATGGGTTTCTCATGGTTACAATTACTACCAAGAAGGAATTTGGATGTTGACCCAATATTACTTTTGAAAGAAGAGAAGTACCTTTAGCAATTACCCAAGATTTCTCTTTTGATCTGTGAACATCTTCTCAAAAAAAAGAGAGATGGATGGCGTTATCCTACCCTGAGTGTTATTTTTAGCTTATATATAATATATATATTAGTACCTTATAGTTATAGGGAACCTCCCCTTGATGAGAGGAGAGATTTTTCCCCTTTTGATGTGGTTAAACTACACATTTGGCTGATAAATCTCCCTATGTTGTGGTTGAAACACATATTTTGCCCTTAGTTAGTTGGTGACAAAATATTCACCCAATAGCATTTGGTGACTCTACTAGGGACACAACAATTTTGCACAATTTGAAGCCTCAAGCTTTAGATTAAAGCATCACATATGTCTTATCCATTATCATTATAGCCTTATCCATTTCCATTATATACTCTGAGTTGTGAAACCAAAGACGCTAGAGATTGAGTGTTTCATTTCAAAACTCAATTCTTTGGTAGCTCCATGCCAACTAGAAAGAACGCACAGTTTAAAGCCTCAAGCTTCAAGATAAATTAGTGCCAGTTCTTTTCCATTTTTAATTTACAATATGGTAGCTCCATACTATACAAGAAGCTAGAAAGCTCAAGGTGTTGTTGACCCTATTTTTGAGTTGGTGCAACATAGTAATTTTGATTTATTTCCTCCACAACCTCACCTTCAATGAACTAGGAGTCTTCCTCCTACCAACACCAGGTCACCAATACAAGGTAGAGCTTCTTTTTCCTCTGCTAGTAGAGCTTTTCCCATACATACCCCACCAAGATTTGTTATACCCCCTTTCCATAGTCATACAATGACAGCTCAAGGCCCCTAGGGTAACTCTTTTGGCCCACTCAATTTAACTCCACCTCTACTGCTAGGTTGTGGAGCTAAAAGTTTCACTAGTATGTAAATATGAGAAGTTATGGAGGTTGTAGAGGTTGAAAAGAGTTACAGAATGAGTTACAGGGTAATTGACTTTTGTCTAATCAATTGACGTTAGTCAGATAGCAGTGCAGAAGCAACTAACATCGGTTATGAGTCAACCAACATCGGTCATGGAAGAGCTGGCGTCAGCAACCTGTGTGTGAACATGCAGCTTGCATGCAAATTCTGGAGAGTTTATTCTTAGACTGTTAGTTTGCATGTTAAAGGCTAATTATAGTCTTGAGTTGTGTGTCTAATTATTCTAATTAAGATAGTCTAATTATTATAAGCATGAGATCTATATAATAGACTCATGGGCTATATTGTAATCAAGTGCTAGAGAGTAAGAGAGTAAAATAAGCTCCTTCAGAGAGAGGAAAGTAATGGTGTGTTGCTCCTAGTGCCACAGTACCAAGTGTGGGTGCTGGTTTGGAGAATCAGAAGGGTTCTTCGTGTATGTATGATCTTGGTCAGTAGGTGTGCATGGCCTCTTTTGGAGATCTACATTGGTGAGTAAGGTTTGGTGATTTGCAGGTGATAGCAGAGAGCAGGAGATCTACTTGGAGTATGGTTGTGTGCTTGGTGTACTGGCAGCGTGTTACTGGCTGGTGGAGGTGAACATCAATTCTATATTGGAGTTGATTGTTGGGACCGAGAGAGAGAGGGAAGAAGGTCTTGAGGTGTGGCAAGCCTTTGAGGTG
Organism: Torreya grandis; assembly: GCA_037957365.1. Classification (NCBI taxonomy): domain Eukaryota; kingdom Viridiplantae; phylum Streptophyta; class Pinopsida; order Cupressales; family Taxaceae; genus Torreya; species Torreya grandis. The sequence continues at coordinate 2,359,226 of JARHVA010001989.1, read as the reverse complement.
GATGAAGAAGTGGCATCTTCTTTATTGTGTTTTCTTCTGAGTGATTATTAATACAATTGTGTATTGTCTCTCATATTCCTGTGTTGTTTCATATTTCTAGTTACTTATCATTCTGGTTAAATTCCATGTTTAGTTGCTAATACAAGAGGTAATCATATGTGCTCTAATTGAGGAGAAAAATCTTGATAGTTGGTATCAGAGCTTTTGGTTGGGTTACTAATAGGTGGTTTCAGATTTGGTTAGTGTTTTTGATTACAGGTCACTCTTAGGGGTTTTAGATTGAGTGGGAGTATAGCAATGGTAGAAGAAAGTAAGCTACGAATGGAAAAATTGAATAGCACGAATGGTCTGATTGATGGAAAGAAAGAGCAAGTAAAGGGAGATTGTTGGTCGGTAGAAGATCAGCGTGTAGAAGCAGATGTTGCATAGGTTGCTCTGGATAAAGTAGAATCTTTGTTTATAGATTATTTTGCCTCTTTCCATGCAGCCCAAAATAGAGCATCTTTTCATGGATATGTCTTTGGAGACTTTGGAGAGATTTATTTAGGGGTTGGTGAGCCTTGTCAAATTATTGACAAAGGGGAAGTGAAGCTGAAATTGCAGACAGGTAACACATAGGTGTTGAAGGAGGTCATGCAGGTACCAGTCTTGGAGATGAGTCTAATTTCTTTAGTAAAGTTGGGTGATGAGAGATGCATATTAACTCTCATAGTGGATGCATTTGAATTAGATGGTGGTAAGAAAGTAGGTATCCTTTATCTATCTACTTATATTACTGATTCACCTTCTGTTGCAGAGATGTGGCTTTGTAGGTTTGATCACATATGTAGGAGGGGAATGCATGTTCTTAAGCGGAAGATAGATGTCTTTAACAAACTTAAGAACTAGAAATCCTTGGTGTTCATGGAGGAGATGACAGACAGAGATCAGCAGAGTGGACTAAATTATTCTGAGTAGGGCTGTGTTAATTTGAATAGGGTTTTGATCCAAAAGGAGCTCATGAGTAAAAAGTCATCACTCACAAGCAAACACAGGTACCGGCATCAGTCATACAGTAACTAACATCAGCAATAGGAAGACTGACGTCAGTCAGGTAAGAACTAACGTTAGTAGAAGGGATATCAGTGTTGGCTAGGGAAATGATGTTGGCAGTCAGGGTCAGTGTACAGAACTGACATTGATCGGATGCAGAGTGGGAGATGGCTGAGATTGGTCACTAAAATGGATGGTGGGTGGACAACAAGCTATCAAAGAGTCTCAAATGGCCATATGGAGGACTGAAATGGTAAGTGAACCTCATATTCATTGTTCACCTTATTTATATTGCTGACTGATAGTCAAGAACTAGGAAGATGTGAAGAGGCAATGCAGGTAGAATCTAAAAACAATGGGAGCTTGGCATGGATGAGGAGTGTGAGTCCTTGGAGAAGAACCAAACAAGAGTTTGTTGGTGGAGTTCTCAGCTGGAAGAAAGCACTGAAAGACCGATGGATTCCCAAGTTAAAGAAGAGAGTGGATGGATACGTGAGATGGAAGGCCAAGGTATATGGTCTTGAGGAAGCTGCAGGATAGTGGTACAGGTTTTGATAGGTGGATGACAAAGCAGGTTTTTTTGTCAATGTCAGTATAACCATTGTGTTTATCTTACTAGGTGGATGATGGTCACAACATTATCTTATTACTATATGTGGAGGATGAGCTTGGATCAGGTTCATACATACAGGGTTTTGCTGAGCTAAAGGTAAGGTTAGTTCAGTGGCATGTCATGAGGAATTTGGAACAACAAAATTCTTTGTCATAAGAGACATGGAAGATCACAGGTTGATCTCCAGTGGGAGCTGATGTGAAGATGGTGTTAGTGGGGTTCAAGATGTAGGATGTAGAATCTGAAAGCACACCAAGGGCTAGATAGTTCAAGCTGAGCTTAAAATAGTGTTTGAAATCACATGAGATCTGGTGTAGACCTGAGTTTTCCCAAGCAGTGGGAGTTGTCAAAAAGCTTGGAGCCAATTTGGGGAAGGAGTACTGGAGGGCAATTCAGTGGATTCTTAGGTATCTGAGAGGGACTAGCAACAGGTTAACATGTTATGTAGGGTCAAGGTCTTCACTACATGGATTTGTAGGTTCGGATGTGGCAGGTTACTTGGATGATAGGTGTAGAATCACAGGTTGCATGGTGGTTGGTCTTCAGGATTATCTTGAAGAGGAATACAAGCCAGAGAATAAATTAGATGGTGTACAGGTATAGGTATAGGTGTAGCTGTTTATCTCCAAGTGGGAGATTGTTAGGTTGTGGAGCTAAAAGCTTCACCAAGATGTAAACAAAAGAAGTTACAGAGGTTGTGAAGGTTGTAGAGAGTTGCAAAATGAGTTGCAGGGCAACCGACATCGGTCTGATCAACTGATGTCAGTCAGATAGCAGTGCAGAAGTAACCGACGTTAGTTATGAGTTGGCCAACATCGGTCATGGAGGAGCCAGTGTCGACAACCTGTGTGTGAACATGCAGTTTGCATGTGGATTCTAGAGAGTCTATTCTTAGACTATTAGTTTGCATGTTAAAGGCTAATTATAGTCTTGAGTTGTGTGTCTAATTATTGTAATTAAGATAGTCTAATTATTGTAAGCATGATATCTATATAATAAACTCATGGGCTCTATTATAATCGAGTGCTAGAGAGTAAGAGAGCAAAATAAGCTCCTTCAGAGAGAGGAGATCAATGGTGTGTTCCTCCTAGTGCCACAGTACCAAGTGTGGGTACTAGTTTGGAGAATTAGAAGGGTTCTTCGTGTATGTATGATCTTGGTCAGCAGGTGTGCATAGCTTCTTTTGGAGATCTACATTGGTGAGTAAGGTCTGGTGATTTGTAGGTGACAGCAAAGAGCAAGAGATCTACTTGGAGTATGGTTGTGTGCTTGGTGTACTGACAGTGTGTTACTGACTGGTGGAGGTGAACATCAATTCTATATTGGAGTTGATTGTTGGGACCGAGAGAGAGAGGGAAGAAGGTCTTGAGGTGTGGCAAGCCTTTGAGGTGGAAGAAGAAGTGGCATCTTCTTTATTATATTTTCTTCTGAGTGATTATTAATACAATTGTGTATTGTCTCTCATATTCCTGTGTTGTTTCATATTTCTAGTTACTTATCATTCTAGTTAAATTTCATGTTTGGTTGCTAATACAAGAGGTAATCATATGTGCTCTAATTGAGGAGTAAGATCCTGACATCTACATGAGCTACCACGTAGTTCAAGGAATAATTTCCCCAAATTATTTGGTGATGAGAGAGTTAATCTTGATGAACATATTATAGCCTTCAACATAGCTTGTGGTGTGATAGGTATGGAGTATGAAGATGTAGTAGTCGAGCTATTCATAGAGACATTACAAGGTGATACTATAGACTAGTTCTACCATCTGTAGGCTTAGTCAATGATTGATTGGAACACTCTCAAAGCCAAATTTAAAGTTAGGTTTAAGCCTATAGTAGATGTACATGCCTTGCTAGCTCAGCTCACACAAATGAAGGAGCCTCATGAACCAATGAGAGATTTCATAGCCAAGTTTGACAAGCTGAGGAACAGGATTCCTACAATTACTCAACCAATAGCTGAGAATCTCAAATGCTTCTTCATCAACTCTCAATTTCCTGAAGTGAGTTTTCTACTGAGAAGTGTTGGCCACATAGACCTTGCTACAACATAGGATTTGGCTACTAAGGTGAAAGATAAGGAGAGATCCTAATAGAGGTAAATCTTCTTCATCCTCTAAATATCCATCTATAGGCACCACTGATCTAGTGGTGCAAAAGCTAGAAAATGAGTTGCTAGCTCTCAGAAATCAAATGGTGCAAGGGATGTTTGCTCTTCCTTCATACTAAGATATACCAAGGAGGACATTCCCCAATCAGTCATACCAAGGCAATGCTACTAGGAATCAAAGGGTAGCCAAATCATCTTCCTCCCCCTCAGGGGAAATGTGCTATTGAAGTAGTGCCAACCAACTTAGCATTTAGATAGCTTGAAATAGAATCAAAAATTTCTTTCCAATCTAAGTTGAACCAAGAAGATAACACTGATCTCTTTGTGGAAGACCAAGATGAATCAACTGACGACTCCAACATTAGTTTCCTAAATTACTAAGATGAACCTAGAAGTAAAGGTGAAGCATTTGATGGATCATATGCTATATTCACCTGGTCCCAGAACCAGTCAGCCCAGTAAGATGATAAGAAAAAAATAGAGGAGTGATCTCAACTAGAAATTTCAATTACTAAGTGGGGAACCACTCTACCTTTTCAATCAAAGGACCCAGTGATCACTAAAAAGGTAAGTACATCATGTTTTCCTTCATCTTTTGTTTCAAATTCATAGACCAGTACCACCCCTCCTAAAAACTAGAAGGATGAACTACCTTCCCTTATTCCTAATTCATTTTATACATTTGATATAATCAACCATGTCAAGAAAACCAAAATTCAAATGTCTGAATTTAAATTCCTACAATCTAACCCTGAGTAGTTGGATAAGTTGGTTCAATGTTTAAAGAATAAAACTATCCCTACAGGACCAGTTATTCCAAAGGTGACTCCCACATCCACCCAGAATAACCTTGTCATTACTCCTCTTACTGCTCTCGAGAAGACAAAACCATTTTATGTTTGCCTGTTGATAAATGGTCATCAGCTGCATAATTGCATCATTGACTTAGGCGCATCTAACAATGTCATGCCTACCAAAGTGGTATAATCTCTTGGTCTCACACTGACCAAGACATTTGGGAGATGATTCTCCATGGAAAACAAATAAGTCCCTTTGTTGGGACAAGTCAAAGATTCCCAATTTACATTTGTAGCCTTTTTAGGAAAAATAATCAAGATGACAGTCCTGGTGGCCGACGTCCCAGCCTCATATGACATCCTTCTTGGGTGAAATTTTTGCAAGGATGTTGGTGGCAAGTTAAGCATGGACCTATCCAAGGCAAGGATCCCTATCAAAAGTGTCATGCAGAGGCTATTCCCTAAAAAGGAATCGAAGTATATTGTTACCCAAATGTCAGCCCCTGAAGCTCAAATTCTATTTGAGTCTTCTGGAATGGGTAATTACTTCTTATCCATGAAGGAGGTTCATGTGGCATCTGACAAAATTTTTGAATGTGACAGTCTAACAATTAATTTAGATAAAATAGCATAAGACTTAATAGAGCATAGTGTAAGTGTAGACACCAAAATAGTGTCAGCCCCCCCTTGGTCCCTTTCTGACTTTCACATGCCTAACCTATACTTTATTAATTTAAAATTCTTATTTTAAATTAATCATCCCCTTTAGACACCTCACCTTGGATTCCTCACCCTTAGACCATTTATCACCCTATGACTAATCATAATTACCTAAGACCTATTTCAACTCTCCCACTAACTCTTGCACCCATTAAATCCATCTTTGGACTATTCAACAACAACAACAGAACTTGGCAGATGGAAAAATAGGCAAAAGGATAAACATAGCCTTTTTACCCACTCTCTAGCCTAAAACTAAATTCTAACCTAAGTTGGTAGTCAGAATGCAAATTCTCTTACTCCCCAAATCTAAATTCTCTTGCTCCTCGACTCTTTGCATATCAAAGGCAGGCTTTGGGATGAGGCATCAGCATTCTATCATCACTCTTCAGGCTAATAAACTCTACAAAATTATCTCCAAACATTGGATTGGAAGGTTGTATGAAGTCTTCTGCATTAGCTGCATCAGGAACAAGCATTCTAAACATCCTTGGTTCTTCATCAATCAGAGCTAAGTATTCTTCTTCTGCCTTTCATTTCAGTATCTTTAGAATGGATTGGTAATCAATCAATTTGCTATTTCTGAGTACTATTGAGACCAAATCTATCTTTCTTCTTGGAGAGGCTGAAAATCCTTCTTCTCATCCTGACCCTCTTTTTACAACAACCTTCTGCCCTTGTCCCTTCTTAGATCTTACTCGCTGTCCTGCAACCCCGCACAACCCTGTAAGCCTTCACAAACTCTTCTGTCGACCACAAACTTGTCCAAAACCCATCTAAGGTCCATTGCCTTGATTGATGTCAACCACAACCCTGACTAACATCACCAATATGACTGACGTTGGCACCTTTGACCAACTGATGCCGATAGAACTATCGACATCGGTGACTGTGACAGACCGACTACAAGAAAATAGGTACGCATTGTCTACTTTCTCTTTCTTAGTCTTTCATTATATTTCTTTATCTGACACTCTTTTTATCAGAAAGTGGACTATCATCCCTCAAGGAAGTCTTTGCACTTTTGGGACTGAGCTTTACTTGGTAGTCCACCATATATCTATCTAACATTTTCTTTGTTTAAGTCTTTCTTATCTACAGGTGTCATCCTCCACAGCCAAAGAGGAGCTCCTTCAATCATCTGGATATGGTGCACAACTTCATTTGAGTATCATCTAACCCCTGACCATTTATCTTTAGTTTCTTTTTCATCTCAATGTAAAAAGCATGAAAATGAGTAGAAATATTCTAGCATGCCCGGTGGGACCCTGGAGTTTTCCTTGGATTCATTTCTTCTAAAATAAACTTTCATATAAGTGCATTGGGAAAATTTCTCTTCTTGCATCCTTCTTCTTTCTTTCCTTTTCGAAAAGACACCATTAGCACAAGTTAAAAATAACTTTTTCTTCTTGTCACTTCTTTTTTGCATCTTAGAGTAGTGAAATTCATGCTCTTAACCTTTTCCTAATTATTTGCATCTAAACAAAAACATTTCAATTTGGGTTAAAATCTATTGCATTTCATTCCTGCTTGAATGCATATTTAGCCTTCTCATCTAGTAATTAAAAATGCATTATGAATAAATCATAGTGCACATATGTTACAAAACCTAACCACATTCACAAAATCAAACATCTAAACATACCTGAGACAAGGCCCGACTAGGATTTCATCACCTAGCGGATACCTTATCTTTTCTAGTAATCCTACTTGGACTTCACTACCAAGGGGAAAACCCACTCTGTTCTCTAGCAGAGTATAAACTCTAGGGGAAGCATATATTGGCTAAGCAACCCAACTTGTCTCTGGGCTCGTGAAGTGAGGGGAGCAAGCTCTTAGCACCAGGCCACGTACAAAACCTAATATAGATTTTGAGCACCAAAACTCAACCTAAAACCAACCTTAGACTGCTTCTTTTAGTACCTATATTAAAAGCCCAACTTCCCAAACACACTCTTCTAAGGCATAAGCCACCACGACTCTAAAATTTATTCTTAGGAATTTAACATTTAGAGCCTACTTGTCTTCATCTATTTTTCTATTTTTATCTAATTTTTTGAGCTGGTGAGGTTGCATTCTGAGATCTAAAAACAACTTAGACTTTCTTCTTCCTTCCAAAAACTTTTAGTTTTTTGAGTTTTTGGAAATACACAGTAACTGACATCAGTTTTTCCACTGACATCGACAATTATCTTCACCAACATCAATTATGTGATCGACATCGGCAAACTTACTTCATTGACATCGATTTTTCTACCGACGTCGATCATTGTCAAAAAAAATTCTTCTCAAATAGCAAGCTAAAAACCTAACCTTTTTGCTGTTAAAAACAAATTCTGATTTTCTAAGGTTGAAACATATAGTTTTTAGAACCTGAACCTATTTGTCCTTGAATGGTTTTGACACGTAGTCAAGATAAAACTCTTGTTAACCATGCAAGGCAAAAACCACTCCCACCTTCACCTTCTATATCAAGTCTCCAAATGTAGTATAATTCAGAAACTGAATGTACTCTTATCTAACCAACCCTAACTCAACATCCAATTGTTTTTGAAGGGGATCAAGACTTTGAAAGGTTCCTTAACCTCAATGTCAAGGCTCTTCAGCACTATCTCGTGAGAAGTCAAACGCGAGATCCTTCAGGCAACCCAGTTTATGGGATGCCAACTTCCTTAGTTGAAACGACAATCATATCAACAACCTCCATAACCCAACCCATGGTCACTTAGGCCATTGCCTCAACTAATAACCTGACCATGACCGATATTCAAAGTGTGGCCTCTCCTTCTATTTCTGGACCTGCCTCCATTGGGGTTTTTATACCCCTCAACCACAAACCATTCAACAAAGTCCTACACCATTCTAGAACTTAATTGTCTCCATCCCACCTACTCTTGCACCCATAAATACAAGAGTGACTACTTATCCTTTGGCTAGTGTTTCCACCATCCAACCACCTTTGGCGACATCAAGTCAAGTTGTGCCCTCTAGCTTCATGACACAACCACCCTTGACTTCAACATCAGTCCCTATGACTAGTTACCAATATGTTGCACCTATACAAGCACAACCAACTATGTCATATGCTCCACCTAACACCTTCCAAATGCCTTACAACCTAGGGGGTGCCCCACCTAAAAATCCATCAACTGATCTAATCAAGATGTTGATGGATAAGGTGTCTAATCTTGAGACATCTATTTTAGGTTCAAGAAATGTTCTCTCATATGAATAAATCTATAATGAACCTATTCATCCTTCAGTCCCAATCCGACCATATCCTAGTCAATGGGAACTTCCTAATTTTACTTGTTTTCAGAGTAAAGAGGACCCACAACAACATCTACGTGCATTTAGACATGCTTGTTACCTTATAGCACATGATGATGTATTATTACTACGCACATTTCCCATGTCACTTTCTGGTGTTGCCATCGATTGGTATAGTTCTATTACCATTCACTCTCTATTTACCTTCACGCAATTAGCTCAACTATTTCTTGACCACTTTTCAATTAACATAACTAAAAAGGTCTCCATCATGGACCTATATTATATCAGACAATTCGATGATGAATCAATAGTTGATTTTGTTGTCCATTAGAGAGGCTTAATCAACCAACTCTCCTTTTCTTTACCTCAACCAGAACTCATTGAGCTCTTCTCTAGAGCATGTGCTAAGCACATCTCATCTACTTTGTGGGTCCAAACATTTTGCACATTTGATGAAGCTTTCACCATGGTCAGAAAGCTCAAACTTCATGATGTTAAAGAAGATAGAGTCACATTGCCTAGTAAAAATAACAATGTAAAATCTGATGACCATTCTTCTTCCAGACCTTCTTCTTCCAAATCCAAGTCCAAGGGGTTGGAAAATGCTATGGTCGTTAGATCATCATCTATCACAACTAACCAATCTGAGCCCTCTACATCATAATACTTCACAAGATAATTCCAACAATAGAATATACAGTGTCAATACACTCCAATAGGAGAATCATACGCTTCTATGTTGGATAAATTAGTCAAGCAGGGGGTCCTCAATCTCCCTCAAATTTGACCACCTCAATTTGACCCCTTAAAAGCCATCCCTACATGGTATAGGGAAAATGACTTTTGTAACTATCATCGTGTCAAAGGTCATGACACAGATAACTGTAAAACCTTTGAAAACATTATCCAAGACATGCTAGACAAGGGGGATCTTGTTTTGGATAACCCAAATGTGTTGGCTAACCACAACATATATATCTTTAGAAAACCATTCCCTAACCATCCCCCTAGCCAAAACAATGTACAAACCACAGCCAAAGACCCCCAAGAGTGTAATATACGGACGATCGATATGGTTTCACCTTTTGTCCCTAACTAACCTCTTTCACAAACTAAAGAGGTTAGTTAACCTATCCCTCCACCACAAGAAGAAGAGCCTTCTTCTCCTAATGGTCCTCCATCTACCCCTCTTATATTAGAGGATGCTTTAACCATACCAATGCCACTAGCCCCACCTTCATCCTTCTTACTACCAATGGAGGACCATACCTTTCTTACTCTTCAACTGTAAGTAGAAGGTATAATTGTCCCTACCCTCTATCCTCTTAAGGAGTCACATTCTCTAATTCCTTCTCCACTGAGAGAAGAACTTGTCTCTTCACCTACTTCAACTGAAGAAGATCCAGTAATGGCTCTCTCTCACCTTTGGCATGAGATTGCCGCATCTAAAACATTTCCACTCTCACAACCACCCAAATCTTCTAAAAAACCAATGATAAAGCCTCATCTAACATCTTCCAAACCATTCTCGCGATTGGCTGAGAACTTAAGATTTCTCCATTCAAGTAACTTAGAGCATGAGGCATTGTGGGAGAAACTTAAAGCTCCTTATCTTACACATCCCACTTCATCTCGTACTAACGACCCTCCTTTGACAAAATCTCCCAAAGTCTCAAGAAGCTCAACCGTCTGCATTTAAACCTAAACCCTCACAAACATCCACCATACCAACACCGGTTAAATCCCTCAGTGTTCGCCCCATATCTAACTTCACTCACACACAAGTGAAGGTAGATTTGAATCTCACCCCCATAATAGTAGTCCTCACATCGTATTAAAGAAGGCTACTAAACCATGTCAGAGAACTCCTCCTCCACCATCATCATTGCCCTCCATTTTGGGCCCACATCCTTCTACCTTAATAGGAGTGTTCCCTACTCCAACACCTAACAAAAATAAGTTACCTCTATTACTCCCTTTACCCACCAAAAACATACCTCCTCTAAAAAATTTGGCACCCCTCACGAAGAAAGTGTTGTCTACATGAGTGGCCACACCACCAACCTAAAAGGTGGTACGAAAATCTCCCTCAACAACTCCCACATAAAAGTCATCAACACCTAGTGCATCAACAAGCACGGACCCCTTAGTGGGTTCATATGCTTTAATACTATGCCGACTTTTGTAAACTTATAACATCACTCTTCCACCTATTAAACCATTTCAACCTCTCGAACCAAAACTGTCTTGGTTCGGTGACACTAAAATCTACCTATATCATCACTCACTTGGGCATGACACTAAAAATTGTTGTGCCCTTAAGGTTGTCATTCATCATTACTTGGAAAAAGACACCCTTATTATTGAGGATAATGTCAACAAATCTCCAACATCGTTTCATGTCTCTCAAACCTTTTCACCTTCATTAGAATCCCATCATCAGACTATGGTCCCTTTACCTCCTTCACCCCCTTTATTTGAGATTAACACCATCAATGTGGCCACTAGGTCATAAACTTTAAAGGATAAAGCAAAAGATAAAGTTGATATTCCTTAGACCTACCCATTTGTCAAATCTGTTCAAACACCCAAACCCAAGATTTCTATCTTGGGTACATCCCAACCCACTTCTTGAGAGGCAAACTGTGATTCTATGGTGAAACAACTTCACCAAACTCCCATGAAGATGACTTTATATGATGTCATTCAAATCTCTCCACAACATCACCAAACCTTTATCAAAGCCTTACAAACAGTGGAGGTCCAATCGGAAGACCCCCAACCACTAGCTTCTTTAATCAAAACATTACCCACCATTGCCTCCATCACCGTCAATAATTCTGAGATTCCAACCTCTAACCTAGAAGATCAGGGTCTCACCCTCTATAACTAATCATACCAAACAAATGCTTCACAAGATGCATCCTTGCATTGCACTTCTTGTCAAAGAAGAGCTTCACCATCTTCTCTTTATCCAACCCATTAATTATCCACAATGGGTGTTAAACATCATCCCTATCACAAAAGCGACTGGGGGAATTTAACTTTATACTGACTATCACAACCTCAACCAAGCATTGACCTAACATCAACCAACCAAGCATCGACCAAATATTAACCAACCAAGCATCGACCAAACATCAACCAACCAAGCATCGACCAAATATCAACCAACCAAGCATCGACTAAACATCAACCAACCAAGCATTGACCAAACATCAACCAACCAAGCATCAACCAAATATCAACCAACCAAGCATCAACCAAACATCAACCAAATTCTTAATCATATTTAACACTTGACCAATATGGAAAGAAGTAAACAAGGCAAGTTTGCTCCTAATTGGCTCAGACCTTATATCATAACACACAAGTATGGATCAGGGACTTATCATCTGTCTTCTCTTGAAGGCTGGCCAAAACCTGAGCCCCTTAATGCCTTACATCTGTGACCATTCTACTATTAATCAAGTATGCATTCACTTGATATTTAACTTGAGCTTATCCCTTGGGCAACCCCCATCATCCTCATCCCTATTCCTTTCAACCCTTTCTCCCCATAAACATTAATTAATCCTTTTTGCATTCATGCTTTGTCCTACTAAAAAGGGAAACCCTTAAACCTCTATAGGCTAGTCCATGACTAAAAGTTCATTAAAAAATAAAACACATAAAATTGGGATGCCTATTCAAAGGTCATAAAACTATAAATGTAGATTACTCCCTCGAAGGACAGCTGCATAATTGTTGTAATTGATAGACTATTCCCTTGAAGGACAACTATTCGAAGACATTCAACCATACAAAGCAGAATATAGACCACTCCCTCGAAGGATGGCTATACCCCAATTTTGTTCCAAATAGCACTCTCTCAAAAGCTTCCCACATCGATCAGCTTCACATATGACCACAAAACAAAACAACATCCCCACATAGACTTCCCGCATTGATCAGTCTACCAAAAAATAAAATAAAATAAATAAATAAATAAATTTTGACTGACAAAAAAATTAAGTCATGGACTTGCCTATAGTCGTTCTTAGGGTCACCTATAAAAGGGGCAAAGTTATCCTTGCTAAAAAGGGTTTTGCTATCCTCACATCTCACATGATCAAACCTATTACCCCAACGTACCCAAGGGATTTTGAGCTCACCTAAAATCAAGTGATCTGAATACTTCTCTAACACAAACAATGGTCAATAATGTAATGCATGAACAGGGCTTTTATTTGCAACAACCCTATCTATGCTATCATTATGGTCCTTATCAATGAAAGAGAAACGCGCCTTTCACTTCTTACACACTTTGGTCACATACAACCAATCCAAACTCAACTAAATCATTTTCTAACCAAACCAACCCAAACCAAACCAAACCAAAACATTTTCTAACCATTAGCATAACCTCATGATTTATTTAATACAAATATCAATTTGTGTTATGTAAATTATCATAGCCCATTCACATTAGTTTCTATGGACAACAATACACATGGAAACTAACAACCAAACATAATTTATGCCAAGCATATATCCTCACCAATATGGAAACTTGCTAAAGCATAAATAAACTCATTTCATTTTTAACATACATCCATCACCAATATGGAAACTTGTTAGAGATGAAAAACTACCTAACCAATGTTACAAAATACACCATCACATAATATGGAAAAGGTTGTAACACCATCATACACTCATCATTTCAAGCATGTACCATCAAACATATGGGAAGTGTTAAACCATTAACATGACCAAACCAACTATCGACCTCTTTGACCCTTCCTCCCTTTCGGGGAGAACTACATTGGCCTGAGGCCCTTGAAATAGGGGCTATGTAGGTAGCACTCAGTTGACACAAACTCTTCTAGGGTTAGCTTGGCCATTTGCCCATTCATCTCCCTAATGACATCAACCATTCATTTGTTTGTCTACCTGATGGATAAACCATTTCACCTTTAACCATGACCTAACCTAGTCAAACCCAATCCATAATCAACTCTCTTCTTCCCTTCTTGGGAGAACTACATTGGCCTGAGGCCCTTCAAACAGGGGCTATGTAGGTAGCACTCAGTTGACATGGGGTCTTTTGAGGTTAGCTCTGCCATTCCTTCATCCATCCATCTAATGGACCAACTATCTATACCAACCCAAACTCATGACCAAACAACCAGCCCTAACACTGAATGAGTTACCTAAGCTTCTCATGGGGCACATTAGATATCACATGCATCTCCCCATCCACAACACACGCCACTTGAGATCATACCATGACTCAGCCTGACTCGACCAATGACCTTGGAGATCGTGACTATCTTCTCAAACCACGACCACTTTTGAGACAACTTTGCCTTGGTTGTTTTGATTACATATATGCTACCTCACGAATAGTTAGCAAATTGTACACAACCCACATTATGACCCTCACACGTGTTGTTGGATCGCACTCTAGTTGATCCTCAATATTTGTGACATTTTCATGTTTTCTAGGAGCACTTCTTGAGCCCAAGATACTTGGAACACGATGACCATTGGAGCTACAGCTTTGATCATTTAACCCAATCAGCTACGACTAAATGTTGGGGCCCAATTATTTCAATTTTAACACTCCTCAACCTTTGACTACGCTAATTTGACCTATCTATCACGTGAAGTGGTATATGCACAATCCCAACTATTGTAGCATTCACACTCCAACTTCACCATACCCATCCACTACCTATCAAATTGACACCCGATATCAGGTTACCTTCCCTTGACTCTCACTTTGAGGGGGAATACCTCATCCCTTACCTAGAGTGACCTACACTTCATCCCATACCTGGGGCAACTTACTCATATTTTTTTCTTGTAGTTAGTCAGAATAACCAATAGGACAAAAATGACTTCATCCCATACCTAGGGCAACTTACTCCTATTTTTGTCTTGCAGTTCGTCAAGAAAAACCAACAAGACAAAAAGAGGCAAATGTAGACACCAAAATAGTGTCAACCCCCCTTGGTCCCTTTCTAACTTTCACATGCCTAACCTATACTTTATTAATTTAAAATTCTTATTTTAAATTAATCATCCCCTTTAGACACCTCACCTTGGATTCCTCACCCTTAAACCATTTATCACCCTATGACTAATCATAATTACCTAAGACTTATTTCAACTCTCCCACTAACTCTCGTGCCCATTAAATCCATCTTTGGACCGTTCAACAACAACAATGGAACTTGGCAAATGGAAGAATGGGCAAAAGGCTAAAAATAACCTTTTTACCCATTCTCTAGCCACCGATGTTGGTAAACCATCAGCCAATGCCAGCGGTATCACCGATGTCAATTGCTTAAAACTAAATTCTAACCTCGGTTGGCAACCAGAATGCAAATTCTCTTGCTCCTCAACTCTTTGCATATCAAAAGCAGGCTTTGGGATGAGGCATCAGCATTCTATCATCACTCTTCAAGCTAAGAAACTCTACAAAATTCTCTCCAAACATTGGATTGAAAGGTTGTACAAAGTCTTCTACATTAGCTGCATCAAGAACAAGCGTTCTAAACATCCTTGGTTCTTCATCAATCAGAGCTAAGTATTCTTCTTCTGCCTTTCATTTCAGTATCTTTAGAATGGATTGGTAATCAGTTAATTTGTTATTTTTGAGTACTATTGAGACCAAAGTCAGCTTTCTTCCTAGAGAGGCTAAAAAGCCTTCTTCTCATCTTGACCCTCTTCTTACAACAACCTTCTGCCCTTGTCCCTTCTCAGATCTTACTCACTATCTTGCAACCCTACACAACCTTGTAAGCCTTCACAAACTCTTTTGTCGACCATAAACTTGTCCAAAACCCATCCAAGGTCCATTGCCCTGACTACCATCGACCACAACCCTGACTGACATCAGTAATACGACCAACGTTGGCACCTTTGACCAACCGATGCTGGCAGGACTACTGACGTCGATAACTATGACAGACTGACTGCAAGAAAATAGGTACGCATTGTCTACTTTCTCTTTCTTAGTCTATCATTATATTTCTTTATCTGACACTCTTTTTATCAGAAAGTGGACTGTCATCCCTCAAGGAAGTCTTTGCACTTCTGGGACCGAGCTTTGCTTGGCAGTCCACCATATATCTATCTAACATTTTCTTTGTTTAAGTCTTTCTTATCTACAGGTGTCATCCTCCATAGCCAAAGAGGAGTTCCTTCAATCATCTGGATACGGTGTGCAACTTCATCTGGGTATCATCTAACCCTTGACCATTTATCTTTAGTTTCTTTTTCTTCTGAATGTAAAAAGCATGAAAACGAGTAAAAACAACAAGTGTAGAAGAATCTTCCCCTCCAAACGAAGAAAAATCTAAGAAAAAATTAGTTTATGATGATGTCTAGATTCTATAATTTTATGTTAGTTGTTCTTCTATCAATTCTAGAGCTAGGATTGTGTTGATATCTCCTAAAGGAGATATTTTCCCTTGTTTATATAAGTTATAGTTCAGCAACACCAATAACACTGTTGAATATGAATCACTACTCATGATAGAGGCATTAAGCTTCTTCACACCAAAGGAGATGCTAAATTGGTGGTTTACCAGGTAAGGAACATGTATCAAACCAAAAATGAAAGATTACACCATTACCACAATCTGGTATGGGATTGTATTGAAAGTTTTGATGCTTTCAATATATATGCAATGCCTAGAGAGCTTCATAATCATGCAAATTCATTGGCTATCTCTTTGACCCTCTTAAAAAATGGTTTTTTGATGATATATCAAGACATAACACCCTTTTCACTTTCTCACAGTGGGTAGCATCGGAAGCACTTCAATCCTTAAAGTATTAGATGACATCAATTGTACATATTTGTATATTCTTTAGTTTTGTTTTGTTTGGTTCATTTTGTTTTGTCTTTGTGCCTTTCTTTTTTGGGTAGCATGACTCTGTAGCCTAATGGCATACATGAAGGCACTGAGATTTTGGATTCTACTCCCTTTAATTATTTTTGCAATCGATGGAAATTCCCCAACTAGAGCCAGCTATTGTTCCCAAAATTTGTCACTTGTTTTTGGGGAGAACATATCAACTATTTTGATCCTAAAGGCCAAAATGATCTCTTCCCTTCTCAAAAATGTTCTGAGTATTCAAATTCTTTAATTATTCAAGTCTTCTCAACTAAAGAACTCATAGGTTCAATAGGTAGGCTTTCTCAGAAAGAAGTTCCAACACTTAGGCATTTCAAGGCTAGTTCAATGCTGAAGTTCAATCAAAAGACTTATCAGTGAGCTTCAAACAATTAGAATGAATCACTTTGAACCATTGAACCATTAAACCCTACCTTTGCAAGGTTCAAAGGTTTAATGAGTTCAAAGGTTCAAAAAGAGCTAAGCACTTCAACGATTTCAAAGACTTCGGCAAGTTTAAATTTTAACCACTTTGAAAATTTCTAGCAACTTTAAAAGACATAAACAAAAAAAGACTTCGAAGAAGAAATATTGAACTATTGAACCTTGAACCAAAAGAGTTCAAAGTTCAAAGTTTAATGAGTTCAATAAAGTTTGAGAGACTTAGAAGAATAAAGGATTCAAAGAGCAAAGAATGAACCATTGAACCATTGAACCTTGAACCAAAAGAGTTCAAGGTTCAAAGGTTCAACAATTTCAATAGAAAAGAAAAGGATCCAGAAAGTTTGAAAGACCAAAAGATTCAAAGAAAGAGAATGAATTATTGAACCATGAACCAAAATGGTTTAAAGGTTCAAAGGGTTCAAATAAGTTCAAAGTATAGAAAGGAAGCTTTGAGCGAATGGAAGAAGTAGAAGTTCAATAAGGAGTTCAACCAAAGGTTTCAAAGAATGATTAAACCAAAGAGCCGAGTGAATAGACAAGCTGATTAAATTGTTGACCATTGAACCACTTTAAACCATTGAATTGATGCACTCAAAGGTTCAAGGTTCAAAGTAGTTCAAGTGACTAGTGACCAGTGATGTGCCTATGGATGTCAAATTCAAGGTAATAAAATATCTATTATTTTTCAAATATGGTGCGGACCTAAAAACAAACTCAGCAACCAGACAAAGGAGCCAAAAGAGATAGCTGAAAGTGAGAAGATAGCCCAAGATCTCAAATCATGAGGAAGAGACAAAATACAAGGAAAGAGGGAATGATGCAGAATACCAAAAATATCTGTGCAGGAGTTATTTCTAGTAGGTGAAATAGTCCACCAAGTGGACATCAGAGAGCGTGAGCACTCAATAGCACGACCTATTTTTCTAAATCAAGTAAAGATGAAGTGGATAGTTGTGTAAGTATTAGGAAGAGGACCAAATGGCCCATACTTTGGAGGAGACATTTGAGAAGAATTAACATGCTAAAGTTAAGGCCGATGCCCTATTCCAGCATGGCCCCTTCATAGAATTTCAAATGCATTCAAGGCATTAAATACAGCATGGGCCATTTTGTGAAACAAAGTGCCAAGTCTTTCTTGGCTACTATATATTGTAATCTCTCATCTTATGGAAAGGATATCTCTTTGTTATAGAAGAAAAACTCTACCCAAATTGAAAGGCATTTTTTGAGACTTTGAGCTCATATTATTAATCATATTTCTTTATTTGAATGAGAAAATAAGTGACCTTTCAGTCTTTGTGATAGAATAGCTTGTGTTATTTAGGAAATTTTTCTTATGTATATTTCTTAGAAGCATTCTTGTCCATTTAATTTAACAAGTAGAACTAGTGGAAGTAATTAGGAAGGTGTCCTGAAGCCGACTGTGTAGAGACTTTGTGCTACCACAATGGTCTTTAGTGTGTTGTTTTTTATATCTGTATAAAGGATCTTGGGATGACTTTGTGTCCCCATTATCCTTCATATATTTCACTCATTGGTAGTTGAGGTGGATACTTTATGTTATACTTCATTCTGCTATGTTACTATGCCATGTTCTAGTGAGGGAAGCAACAAAATACTTTGTGATTTCATGGGTTTCTCATGGTTACAATTACTACTAGGAAGGAATTTGGCTATTGATTGAATATTACTTCTGAAAGAAGAGAAGCACCTTCAACAATTACCCAAGATTTCTCTTTTGATCTGTGAACATCATCTCTAAAAAAAGAGAGATGGATGGTGTTATCCTACCCTGAGTGTTATTTTCAGCTTATATATATATATATATATATATATATATAGTATATATTAGTACCTTATAGTTATAGGGAACCTCCCCTTGATGAGAGGAGAGATTTTTCCCCCTTTGATGTGGTCAACCTACACATTTGGCCGATAAATCTCCCTATCCTATGGTTGAAACACCTATTTTGCCCTCAATTAACTGGTGACAAAATATTCACCCAACATACCTAAAACACCTAGCCCTAATATTAAACTACTACCTATCACCTACATCATTTGACCATTACCTAGACATTTAAAACCTTGACCTTAACCTTACCCATTACCCTTGAAATTTCACCTTCGCCGTTAACCTTAACTAGTTTATATTCACATAAAGTTTTATAAATATCCAACCATAATTTTAAACTATTCACTTTAAATAATTTACCCTAAATCCTAACTCCTTAAACTATTACCTACTAAACATACAACATTACCCTTGCCCTCAATTTTACCCAAACATTCAAACATTACACTTTAATCCTTAAACATTCAACAAATTTTCAAAACATACCCAACTCTTGTCGACTATTGATGATCAGGGTGACCACCAATAGTTAGGAAATCAATTATTGATGGTTAATTATCAACCATCAATGGTTGATAGTGACCAATAATGATTGGAAATGAACACTAATGATCATTATGAAGTGATTTCCAATGATCTAGCCAAGCCCTAATCTCCCAAACTACCTACCCAAACATCATAACAACCTAAAATTTCTATCTATGCCTACTAAACCCACCCCTATCTACCTTGCCCTTTCAATTTTGGATCTAAACTAACAAATAAAACCATGCATAAAATCAACACAACTACCTAAACCCTACAACTAGGTCAAAACATTATTAAACCACTGACAAATTCAAAAAAAGAATGCATTTACAACTTTGAATCTAGTCTACCAATTTAAAACACTGCCTAAATTATTCCTTGACTATCATTAAGGATGAACCCTAGGAACCATCACATGGACTCATGATATCCCTCATCCATTCTATATCCTCATTTGTCCAACCTCCATCAAACTTGGTCCACCTCTATAATCTCACTCAACCAATCAAATGCTAGCAAACCATAATCATTTTCTCAAAAAGAACCAAACACTCATCATCAAAACGTTAAAAATTCACAATGAGAGAAAAATACCCATAATGGTACTTTTGTCTTTTCCCTTTTAGGGCTAACATGTGACTACTGATGGTTATGGTGACCATCGATGGTCAACCCTGAGGGTCAACCCTAACCATCAATGATCATATTATTTAGGTTCCCCACCTTGGCAAATTTATCAACTATATATTTATCCAACACACCAAACTAAGTGCCCATCATAGGAAATAACCTACTCCAACAAACACAACTATACCACATCAACCTTGTTAGTTTTCATTTTGGCCTAAACTTTTGTGTGTTTTGTGATAACCTTGCCTTAGTCCTTTTGACCATATCGACTGAATTACCAAGTTGAATATTTTGAACTTGCACTAATTTATGTATACCTAACTAATTTGTGTCTTCATGGGAGTACTTCCTACCTTGGATACCCATGAACACACTAACCTTATATAGGAGACTTGCATTTACAAGTGTATCTCAACAATCATATACGATCATGAGTTTCACTTGTCACTTGTCCTTCTAGTGCTGACCTTTATTTTTACCAACCATGGAAACCTAGTTATTATGTGATCTTGGCTATCATAATTAGTCACACTTTATGTGTGTGTTTGTGCTATAGTTCCTAACCTACCACCCACTTCATTACTAACTTACCCACTCATCAAACCTGCACCTGATTCTATTTCACCTCATTGATTCCTGGTTTGAGGGAGAACACCTATTTTCATACTCAGGGTAACCTAAAATTTGACCCATAATCTATTTTTTATTTTATATCTTGCTAATACAAACTACATAACAAAAATAGTCAAAATGTAGACACTAAAAAACCATACACTATAGTTTCTACTGTCAAAACACCCCTAAGACCACCTTAGGACCCCTACAGACCATCCCCAAACCTGTTGACTATAAACTTAAGTCTAGTTAACTGACTAGATAAAATGGCTCACTAACCCACCTTGACCAAACTTGACCTTTGACCCTTGACCACTGGTGGTCACCCTAACTATCAATGGTTAGGCTTGACCACTGATGACTAGGTTCAAACCACCTAAATAGTCAAATCTAACTTCAATTCCACCTTGTTTTTTATAATTAGCTTGGCTGATCCACTCATGGATCAATGAATGGTGAAACTAAATTTAGACAAAAACTTAAACCTCTTCTTGAACCTTCACTTACAACTCTCCCATTTTCCTATAAAAAGAGAGAAGTAGGAGGTAAAAAGGATCAAAATAATCAAAAGAGATTTTGGTATCATAATTTATTTTGTAGACCATTATTCTAGTGAACCAACAAAATAATAAGTGTGACAGAGATCCAAAGTGTTGTCCATTGGCCAACAACCAAGTATCATTACTCTACCAAAATTACTCTAGACTATATCAATGAGTTTATTAGCCAACTACCTCAATCATTCTCCAGATCAATAAAAAGGAAAGATAAGTATCTATTTTCAGTAATTAGTTACTTTCTTTTTGTTTTGCAACTAACCCAACCCAAACCCACCTTCCAAAATCTCATTTTGTAACCTCACCAATCAATTTTTATTAACCAAACCAAAACCCATAGTAACCATCGATGGTCACTTTTACTATTGATGATCTATCCCAATCACTGATGCTCACCCTAACCATCGATGATCACACCCAAATGTCAATGGTCACTATTAGACAAAAAAATAACAAGTTATTTTTACCCATTAGACCTTAACCAAATCTCAAATTTTGACCTCTCACCTAATCACTAAACCCTACCCTATTTTTTGAACCACACTTGTTTCATTTGGCATTAATATCAATCTATTTATTACTATAATTAGTCAAATCTATCTTCTTGTATTATATTTTAGTATCTTATATTGATTATTCAAGTACTTTATCTTTTGATTTATGAACTTGATTATTTAAAAGTGTGGATTGACAGCCTCCAAAGAAGATCATGCTTATTTGATCTAGTTTGCTAAGTAATCCACCCTATTATCTAACTAATCAACCATTTATTTCAATGCTTTATTATATGTAGGTCAATCCTCCTAAGATAAATAGGAGTATTTATAACTATCTAGATCAACACATGCATAACAGACCTAGTTTTTGACCATGCCTTTCTCGAGTTTCTTTTCTCTTTTTTCCAAATAACATAAGAAAATTTTCTTTGAAACACCAAGCTCATCCACATTTTCATCAATTAGTTTAGTAGTATTATATGGGGTATGTGGAAGGAATCACTTGTCACACCAATCAATATCAATGTCACAATTTGCAACATTCACCTTGGCATTTAAAGGATCTAGCACTTCTTTTCTATCCCATCTATTCTAGTTTCTATCTATTCTTTCTTATATGAAGGCCTCTTCCCTCTATCATTATCTTGGTAGTGGAAAGAAGGCCTTTGTTATACTTGATTTAGGTTTGGATCCTACTCATATCTTGTAAACATATGAGGGATCCCCTTTTCAACTCTAGCCAACTTGTATGACATTTCTTTGACAATATAGGCTAATGTTTTAATAGTTTCCTCCAAGTTGGTTATCTTTGTAGATTATATCTTTTCTAGATTAACCAATTTTACATCAGACTGCGTGTTCATGGGCTTTCCCATAACTTTTATGTTTTTTTCAATTTGGATGGCCATATCAAATGCCAACTATAGGTCCATGGGAGCCTTATCCCTCCAATAATATGCAACTTTCTTATCAAAGGCATCACATTATTTTATCAAGCACATTGTATCACTAGGCTTGATTTTTTAGGTAGATGCATCATAGTTTTGTTAAACCTTTTATTGAAGTCCTACACATACTCATTAGGATTATTTTTGATATTTTTTAATTCAACCAAGAGAAACATTGAATCAATACTAGCACCATAATGAATTCTAAAAACATTCTGTATCTCTTCCCATAAATCAATGCATCTAGTGGGAAGGGAATTGAACCATTCATGAGCATCTTCTTCCAGTGTGTGCAAAAATAACTTAATGCATATATCTTCATACTCAACCTCATAATCTTCAATGATATTTTGAAAAGCCTTTAGGTACTGATCACCACTCACTACATTATTCCTTTATAACTTTGGAAGGCATTTCCTTATTTAATTTGGGACTTCATTAGGATAGCCTTCCATTTCATCAAAATTAATAGGCTTAAATCTAGGAACTCTGAATGTAGGATTCTCATTCTCACCTTGGTCACTATGCCTCATGATTGGTTCAATGGGAGGATCAAAAACTAATGGCAAAGGGATGTGAGGGGGTGAATGAGGTGGACTTCATGGCTCACACTTGGGAGGGGATTCAATTGATTAAGAAAGGGGCTAGAAAATAAATTGGAATATAATTTTTAGAGTCACTAAGAGAGATATGATAGTCCTCAATGATGGGGATCTCAAAAAATTATTTAATACTATCAATCTCTTAAAAAACCCTAGTAGTTGAGCTCTACCCTTCAACAAGCTTCCAAACTTGTCTCCCTCTTCTTTGAGGAATACTTAAGGGTGGAATAAATTTCTTAGATGGGTCACCCTTGAAAGATGTTTTTAAGCCTTTCATCTTTGTAAATAGAAAAATAATAAAATCTAAAAGGAGTAGAATATTTATAATAGGCACTAATACTTCTTGAAACTAGGTGATAAAAATTGGAGTCGCCACTAGAATCACAATTCTAGAATATAATAGCTAATAACTAGTAGTGATACATGCTGACAACATACTTGCTAAAATTAGTGATGAGATAATAGAAAAAAGACACTAAAATGTTTATAATAATGTTCAAAAGTGACAAAACACCTTTCAACATGCAATGTTAATAACTCTTTGTAATAAACTTAGTAGAAGTCAGATTGTCAAACCTTAAAACTTCATGACATGTCCCTAGTGGAGTGTTGCAATGTTGACAACCAAGGTAGTCAAATTAGTGTAGTAAAAATAGATAAATTCACAAGATGAAATACTTATATCTCTCTACAATATTTCCTAGCAACATGCAAGTAACCAAGATTTTAGTTTAGTCATTGGCAATGGCACCAATGAAGCGTTAGTTCCCAGTTGTACACCTCTCTACTCTAACCTTGCACACTTGAAGAAAATAACAAAAGAAGATGATAAACCCTCTAGTATATTGTATAGTTAGGGAAGGGTTGGGCATAAAAAATAGACCAAATTGAGAAAATTATTGAAAAACACTATCAAAGGATATGGTCAGGTTTTTACTACTATTGGATCTACCTGAACCAAGGTGAGAGGACCTAAGGGGTAACTTACCCATATGGATATATTATGATTTTCAACCTCCATGGGTATTATTGGCACAAAGAGACACATATGTGACCAATAAATAACCAAACTTGCACACTCCACCTGAGAAGGGTTTTTTTAAGGAATGCATAAATACACTAGGTCACATTCAAGCTACTAAAGATAGATATCTATATGCCTACAACTTTCATTCTAAAGAATATTCAAGATATAGGTTGAATAAAAATTTGTAATACTAGTATTCAAGGCACAAAATTTAAATACATGTTAGGTAATTAAGATCTTATGCATTTTCAAGGTAAATAATACTGATAATATGCAAATGGTGTATTATTTATAGGGTGGGATGAGGTAGGATAGTTATATGGTTATATAAAAATGGAAAGTGGCATGCTCATGGCCTATTTCAAATATTAGGGTCTCTTACAATGTTCATGAAATTATCCTTAGTAAAAGATGTAGAAAATACTCAAATATGAGATAATGGGGAATAACAAATGGTCCCTAAAGACCTAGAGCATACACTTTAACTAAACTTTCAATAAACCTTTTCTTGTCAAATCTATAGACCTAGGGTGCCCTAAAAGGCCATTCAATAACATATTTTCAAAGTCAGACTATAGAAAGGGATTTAAAACCTAGATCTATGCTCAAGATGACAACAAGTAGTGAACATAAACCCAAATATCTAATCAACAAGAATTTTAAGACATATTACTACACTTCATCATCAAGAAAGAGTAAAGAACCATATGCATTTTCATTAATCTTGAAAAAGAAACATTACACATTAATTGTTCAAAATGTTGCCATAGGGACAAGCATGGTGAGTTTGATCTTTTGACAAGGGAGACATATAAAAATGATCTCAACGCATGCTAATGGATATATACTTGTAACCACCTTTGTAAGAGAGACAAGATCTACACATAATAATTGATCCCAAAATCTCTTATATAACCTGGACTTAGAGAAAATAGACACCTAAAATAATGACCAACAATAACTATATAACACAAGATGAAACCCCTATTTATACATTTTCAAATTTGGGATTATGGGTTGCTACTTTTAAAATTGAAAAACAAACTTTTAGGTATACCAAGATACTTTCAGGCTAGAATATACCCTTTGCCATGCCTGAGATCTTCATATATTTACAAGAAAAATCATTGTTCTAACTACCTCTATAAGGAATGATGAATATTTGGAATATGTTATTTTATATTTTTCCTAAAAATGCCTTTCAAATGAGATGAAAGGAGGATATTCATTTGAGAAGCCAAACAAATTTTGTCTTGGTGTGTAACTACCTAAAGATCCCCTTGATCATTTACTTGGATAGCTAGAAACTTCTTAGATAGTTTCCCTTTCCTTATGCACACCATAGAACAACCTACTCTTGTAATGATGACTAGATAATATTCATGGTTCATGGCTGCTTGAAGATCCTCCTTGGAGTGGTCCATCTTAATCTTGCAAACCTAAAATATCTTTCCCATGGAAGAGCTCAAAAAAACAAAGCAAATGAAAAATGTTGAACTTAGGTCAAATTACCTTTTTACCTATTCGGCTCCAATCTACCTTTTCAGATATTTGCTCCTTTTGTAATTTTGTACTTTGCATATATCTATCTTTTTGCATAAATTTTATTTTTAATGCATAAATGCATTATTCCAACCATGGACCTATTGTGGAAAATTTGGGCCCATTTGCATAGTTTCAACTTTCCAAGTTACATTGGACACTTATGGTCCCCCTAGGAAGTTGTTATAGGGAAATATCAAATGAGCACATAAGGGGTTAGCAAAGATATATTGAAATATAATTCACTATGCTTAGGATTTTCATTTTTATAACTCCCTTACTTATATAAGATTTAATCCAAGTTCTTATCATTACTCTACTTGCTTGCAATACATCCAATTGTATTGTTGATTTGCCAAAATATTTGTTCCATCCATCTAGCTTTGAACCTCTAACTGTACTTTAAGTAACCAATAAATTAGAATGGACCTCATTCTTTAATTATTTTACAAATAGGCAATACATTTATTCTACATCTGTAAATGGGATTTATGCATTGTCTATTTATCAAGGTCACACTTTAGGATTAAAATTTGACATGTCCAAAGACCTATTCCTTTATCCTAACTTTATAATTTAATAAATGCTCTTGATCTCCTTACCTATAGAAAAACTAGTGACCTCTTAAATGTTCAACTTTGTGCTATTTACAATAACCCTAAGAGATAAATTATGATCTTCATTCCTAAATTTTCAACTACTCATAGACAAAAGGGTAATATTATCATAATGAGCTTCTCAATAAAGGACCTATAGGTAACCAGTCAACTTGTAATTGCCTTCAAATTACTAGTGGAGCTCCCAAGACTCATCTGTAACTTACCTAGTCAATCTATTATTAATGACAAAAGCTCCTATAAGTTTGCTTTGCATAGGATCTCTAATGTTGACTTGTATACCTATGTGGCATTCATCATGTCATGTTATTTCTTAGTTCTTTAGACTGTGACCTTTGCCCCTGAGACACATGTAAACACTTCATTGGGTCCATATCTTTGAAAATTTTACCTAGGACTAAAATTGTTAGATTCTTTTCTTCATGAAGACTACTAGCATGCCACTTGGTAGCTATATGGGATTTCAATGCTCTATGCAATCGATCTCTATTAGGATATCACCCTTCCACCATATAGATATTTTGGATTTTCTTAGAGCTTCATTGAATAGTCCACCATCATCACACATCATCAATCTTGAAGCCTAATGGAATGTAGACCATAAATCCAGATCTAAAGAATCAAACACCACTATCTATCCATTATGGCTTAAATTTTATGTTCATGCACCCATCATTTGACATCCATGTGAATGACTTTGATGGGCATGCAACCATCAAATTTAAACCCATATGAATAATTATCATGGATTAAATTTGACATCTACATGACCATAATTTAATGTTCACATGACCATCAACAATATCTATGTAACCATCAAATTTAATCCCCAAATTAATACTAACTAAGCTTAATTTTGACATCCATGTGACTGTCAAAGATATTCGTGTGGCTATCGCACTACTGATTCTACTTATCGAGAGATTGACATGTGTTTTCTTTGTATTCCTATAGAGGTTCCTTTGACTTTATCATCCCATACATGCCATTGGATCATCTTCTTCCACTTTGAGGTGCATCACTTAATCACGATCCACTAGCTTAGTTATGATTGGTTCAAAACCAACAAGGAAAATTTCTAAGTTTTGAGCTTAGAGTATTTGTCTTTTGGGACCTTTATGTATAAGGACAATTATTTCAAACATTTTTTCCAAAATTTTTCCCCAAAGAATTAAACCTTGTACTTTTCTCTCAAAAATTAAGTATTTAGTATTATGTCATCATCGATATAATTGTTTCAAAAAATTTATCTGAAATAATTTCCCTATATAAATTGAACTTGGCATTTTCTCTGAAGAAATTTGGACTTAACATTTTAACCAGAATAAAGGACTTTTATTGGGATTTCTACATGGGAAAAATGCTCAAAGGAAAAGGATATGTATACTTTTATGCTAAGTGTAAAATAAAGGGACCAAGATTTATTTGGACCATACTAAAAAATGAAGTTGACCATAGGCATTATCTAGACCATGTATATAAATAAATATATAAAAGGTACCAACCTACAAGATACAAAAGGGGACCCAATATGAATTTTTATATTAATTTTTTGTCATGTTAATAAACATGACCAAGCCTTAATATAAAAATAAAACTAAGTCCTTGACATTTCTAAAATGTTCCCACTTAAATTGCTCCCACCAAATTTGATTTTAAATCAATAGGTCTTAGCTAGGGTAATTAGAACAAGGATTTTATAATGATCAGACATGACCTCATTTAGATTTTTGAAAAATCAAAGGAACTTGAAAACTATAATTGGGTAAGAAAATCAAGCATTCTTACTTGACAAGATCTCAATCGCTTTAGTGCAATTTTGGGCACTAACAAGAATATCACCGGCAAATGTGTTATTTTTTAGAAAAGTAGCCTCTTTTTCATCAACACCCTAGGAATTTAAAAAAATAAAATTTCCAATATTTTTGGCTTTAAAATAAGGAATATTATGTATTCTTACCTGGGATTTCCCATTTTCAATGGTAAAATCAAAACTGAGTACTAGAATCCCCTATTTAATAGAATCTAGAAAAGGCTGGCTGGTTAGAAAGGAAAACTTATATCTTATGTAGGTAAGCTTTAGCTACTCAAAATTTCCATTCAAATCATATCATTGTATTTCATGTCACTTTTTTATATCCAAAGTAAAAGTTTCAATCAACAATAATAAACTCAAAAAAAATCTTTGGATGGGACCCAACAAAAATTCAAATTCCTTCTCATTTCATAGGAAAAAACATGCCTTCATAAAGGAAGAGGTGGACTCAAATTGAGGAGCGTGAAGAAGATGAACCAATCCCTTATGGAGAAATAAATATGGAATATTATAAAGGATGACAACTAATATATAAAATAATAATATCCAAATATATGGGATCAAGAGAAGGAACCAACCTCCTTTACAAAAAAGGCCTTGATAATGGCTCAACATTTTAGAAAGATCTCAACAAGTGTAAAACAATTCTAAATAAATTAACCAAGTGGAATGTTAGAAGAGGGAATAAAGTTGATTTTTGGGATGATCCTTGGTTATTCTATCCCCACCTTATGTTCACTCCCACTTGGGAAGCCCTCAGTCATGTCTTTAAGGAGGAAATTAGATGAAAAGTGAATGAATACTAGGAGGAGGAAGATGGTAGGAAAAAATAGAAACTTCTCCACTAAGATGGGATTAGTGCTCAATAATCCCTTCTCCTTAATGATCTCAACCAAAATATTTAGATTTTTCATATCAACTATTTCCATAGAGAGGATGAACTCATCTAGACAGCTAGCCCAAGTGGTGTCTTTTTGGTTAAATTAGATTATCTGGTTAACTTGGATCAAGAAGAACTGATTGAGGACTAGTAATTTTTATAGATTAAGAAACTTACTCCTAAGGTTAATATTTTATTCTAATTGGCATCCCAAAATAAAATCCTTACCATGGATAATATGGTCATAAGGGCTTTCCCCATCCCCAATAAATGTGTCCTCTATATGAATGAGATTGAATCCACTTCCCACTTGTTCCTACATTATCCATTTGCTCAAGCCATTCTTGAATTTTTCTTACTGAAGTTCAACCTCTCCTAGGTCAGACCCAAGATAGTCCATGATCTTAACACCTAGTAGAAACCCCCTTGGGACTACAAGGCCTTGAATTATATTTTTGATAATAAGGCCCATTGTCTCTCCTCCACATTGAAAAGGATCATGTTAGATATAAAGAGAATTATACCTTTTTTCCTCCAAATTCAAGGACCCTCCTCCCCCCCCTTAAATATCATGCATCCTCACCTCATGGAACCATCTAATCCTAATTTAGGCATAAAAGTATAAATTGGATATGTCCCTAGTCAAATGGATTCTCACACCTATATATTGGTTCAAGTTGACTTTTTATGGTGTGGAAAAAGGTAACTTGAGACTGATAGGGGGAGGATTCATAAGGGTTGTGGATGGGAATATCTCAGATGCCTATGCAGAACCCCTAGGGATCCAAACTAGTCATTTTGTTAAATTTTTAGGAGCATTGTGGGGTGTTAAACTAGAAGTTAACTTAGGTATTGAACATCTTTATATTAAAGGTGATTCCTTCAATATCACTAATTTCTTAATCAACAAATCTGGCCCCTATTAAACCATCACAAATTTAAAGTAGGACACAAAGATTTTTCTTCCTTATCTCAAAGGATTCTCTATTTCCCATACATAAAGAAGTAAATGAAGGAGCAAATTTAATTGTGAATATAGGGGTTCATATTGATCCATCTAAATAATGGTTAAAAGATGACATTAGCATAAATCAATTCACCTTGATCATTTGAAAAGAAAGGATCCCCCTCCTGTGTGTAGGATAATATGACCTTTATCTTCATGATGTATCTCATGCTAGACAAATCCCAAAGTGAGAAGCAGATTAATCATTGCCACATAAGGGATATTATTATGACTCATGATAAAATTTATTCTCACCCAAATAATAAAATTCATGATTTTACCGAAAAGGGCTCCTTAAAATTAGATAGATTGGTTAAAATTTGTGGGATCCTTAGTGGTGAGACTAACCAAACTATGGAAGATGATCAAGATAGGCTAGAGATGATCTCTTATGATTTGGTGATGGAGGACCCACACATATGGAAGAATATTTATATAGGAGGTTTAATGAGATTCATGGAAATAATATTTGGGCATGACTTGTCCATTTCTAAATACTTCACCAGAGGTTGGTAAGATTGAATAGTTAGAATATGAGGCCTCAACATCACCATCTCTGAGGAAATCAGTAGCAAAATCATAGGTATGAGTTATGATAAGGTCAAAACACTTAAGGATAAGAAGAGAAAGGATGAATTAATGAGATTTTTAAAAAAACTGATAAATGATCCCCCTCATCCTATAAAATATTCCCCAGAGTTGAATTTCCTAGGAAGTGGCTAGAGATATGCCTCCAAATCATGAGGTATATCACCCTCAAGGGAAACCATATGATCATATATTCCCACCACTTCCTATTAAGGAACCACTTTAAGGGGAATATGATATGCATTCCCTTTTTCCTTATAAAATATTTAGAAGCCTCAATCTTATCCTTTAAGGATAATCCTTCCTCTAACCTCCTCCATAAAGGCTTATACTACTTATAGTGAAGAGAGGGGAACCCTTATGGGGGAAAGATGTAAATAAATCTATTGACATATGTAATGAGATGTAATATTTTGAAGATGATAGTGAAGAGGACTTAGATAGGTGGGAAGGAATAGACTCTTTAGTTTCTACAGGTGATGAAAATTTTGACAAATCATCCCCTGATAGCAGTTATGATAACATCTAGGTCATCAAGCTGATTAGAATCCTTCCTCCCAAAACCCCAAGTATCAATCTATTTATTTAATTAGATAGGAATATGGAGAGGATCCAAACAAAGGCATCTATGAAACATCTTTGTTCCAAACTAGTTGATGAGATAATCAAATTGAAAATTATTTTATTTTCAGAGGATGCTAAAATTGTATGGTAGATGAAAGGTGGAAGGTATTGAAGAGGTTGGGGAGATATGTATGACTTCCTTTAGTAAAAAAAAGAAGAATGAGTAGATTAGGGATGTGAAAAAAGATCAGGGGAAGAAGAAACATAAGAAATGGGAGGAAAAGACTTTGGACAAAAAATGGAAAAGCATGGTTGAAGACACTTCTTAGGGCTTGAACAAGAGAATCAGAGGTAAAAATAAAGAGAATACAAAGTCAAAAAATAACAAGTTAGTTGTCTAATTAGAATATAAAGAATCCATCCATTAGTACTTAATATTATTTGTTATATTTTTTATGTCTTTTTTCTCAATTGGATAAAATTTTACTAAAGGATCCTCATCATTTGTATCCCTAGTGGATTTTGACTGTATGTATATTTCTCTCATTCTTCGTTTAAAATAGTTCACTTTGTTTTGTACAGGTATGGTAGCCTATCCCACTTTTTAACCTTATCTAATAAAAAAGGGAATGATGCAGAAGGATAAAGAATTCAACTCCTACTCTTATGATATTTATGACTCATTCTCACCTAGGAAGTTATCCCTCTTGTTGTTTGTCAAATAGGTGAATCCCATCCACTTATGACACCAATAATGTCATTGAGAGTATTCACCTATGACTTTGGGTTTGTCACTCTCAATTATAGACCAAAATTATTTTCCCTTTATCTCATAAAATCTTATGATCCATTTTAGGTAAGGGAAAATAAATTTGTATGCCATCCCACACCTATAGGAATACCCACTTTAATAATGAGTTGATCTCTTGAAACACTAGTACTCACATGAAATAGGTTCATGATATTATCTCTAATCATGTGTCTCCACTATGTGACCAAATCTACACATAAACAAAATTATACATCACATCTCAAGTCATATAAAATATACTAGAACTAAAAAATTAGAAATTAATGTTTTAAAAGAGATCAAAATTAAATAAAACACTATCTTACCTAGGCCCCATCCTTCTAGTTGTGGTTTGAGTCCTCATCCAAACTCTCCTAGGCTCCATCCTCTCCCATTCTTGTCTCATCTCCAACAAAGGCATGTTTTCCTCTTTTAGATCCCTAGTCACCTCCCCCTCTATCCACCAATTATTGATACTATTTTTTTGACTATTTATGGTGGTGGTTACAATGGTTTTTATGCCTATATTGGCTTATGTAGTTACTAATAGACCCCCTCTAGTGTTGAAACTTGTGAAACATTCCATCCTTATACCATATGCTATTGGATGGATTGAAATCATCCTCCTCTCTATCACCCTACTATCACAATAGTGACATGAGTCCTTAGTGTGAGTGTTTTCACCCTATCCATATAATCCTTACATCCATAACCTCTCACTCTCCTATATAGACAACCTATAGAATGAGTAGATTGGACATATATTATATCCCATACAATTTAGTAACCCTTTCAACATGGTTTACCTCTACCTATAACCACATATCCCTTACTTATTATGCAATCTCAAGTGTCATATTAGTGACCACCTCATATTTCCATAACCTAACCATCCATTTATATTGCATGGTCACTATATTTGTCATGTCAAAGTCACCATAGACCATGGTGCATCCCTATAGGGCACTATGAGTTCCCACATAGAAGCCTTGATGGCTCATATAGCTTTGATCATAACCACTCATTGGTAGGGTATCATGTACTTATATACCTAATATATGATAAGGTTTAAGTGTTTTATCAATAAATCCCCTAAATGAGTGATCTTATAGATGTCCCTATAAGTCCTAGATAGTGCATCTTGAGCCCAATAAAATCATTGGATCTTTTCATCTATGTTATAAACTATGGGAGCCTAATCATATAAAAGGTATCCCACTAGCCATAAGTTAAGGATCCCTATGATCACCTTATTTAGGTTCAATAGTGGTACCTAATCAACCCTTTATAGTCTCACCCCTTACTTATCACCCATGTTGGGTATATATATGTCCCCAAAGAACTTGTTCCAAAACAAAGCATTGCCCTTATTAGTGATCTCTCTTATAATTACCATAATACTTATAGTTAGTAGTCCTAAGATCATATAGACATTGGTGAGAGTGATAATCTATTATATTATGGATTATGGAAATAAAAAAGTGTTCCATTTAATATCTCAATATGTGATTAGGTTAAAATGTAGCCTATTTACTAGGGAAACAATCCAATCCCCACCGACATGATGTAAATAATCCCTACTCTATTGAAATAAGCCAACTCATTAGCTATCAGAAGCATAAAAACCCTTAACATTCCTTGTTGCTCCCTAGTCATACTCAAACATATGTAAGTACCTTGTAAAAATAAGGAGCAATGACCAGAGTTAATCCTATAGCCTCTAAATTTGGTTGAAATCCTTAAGACTCTCTCTATGGTAAAACCACCACTTAATGTAGGTGGAATTTTTTGAACCACTATGACAAGTTACATACCCATTTAAAATATATATTTTTGGTTATACAACTACCATAGTAGGTTTATAGAAGCATAACTTTTGCAATACTTATGTAACCACTGGGGTGGATGCATAACTGTCAGCCTATGAAGACTTATGATTTTACCATTATACTAGTGATTATTCTAGATATTTATACCAAACCCAAAACCATCCTAAAACACCTAAAATTCATCTAAAATAAAATAATGAAAGCATTTAACTACTCTACACACAACCAGATACTGACCCATGCAATAAATTTAAAAATTCAATAGATCTAAACATGTTTTTCATCATAATATAAATCTAGGACTATGTTATGAAAATTAGTATAACTCACTCATATGTAAATGATTCTTACCACCACTGGTACACCCACCATCATTTTCTCATCCTATTTTATTTATATTCTCTCTTAAATTATTTCATCATAGGGATCCCATAATTCAAATTCTCAAATGCACAAATGATTTCTATTTTTGACAAGTTTTCAAATATGTAGTTTATTTTATTAGTTAATGCATTTCAAAAAAAATTATTTATAGTATTTTTATCTCTAAAAATTCATTTTATTATGTATTATGATGTGTTTATGAGTTTTTATTCATGAACTAACCTTAAAATATGTTGAACACTAAATATTCTAACATTTTATTTTCTATAATTTTATTGCATAATATGTCATTTTTCTACTTTAATATTATAGGTTGGAATCACTCAACACCATGCTCAATCCCTTAATGGGATGGTTTATGTATTTTTATTTCCATATGTACATGTTAATGAACACTTTTATGTGTTTTTATTAATTATTATATTTATCAATTATTCATAAAACTACACTTGATTCATGTTTATTGTACACAAGTCACCAAGGCATCTTGGCTAGATTTGCTATGCTACATAAGGAAGTGAGGTGAGTTTCCTAACCCTAAATTTAATTTTAGCACATAATTAATCAATAAAAAACCCTCTCCAACTCATGATTAGGCACGTCCCTAAGGTATCAATATGTACACACCCAAATGTTTCACAGTGCAACATTTTACAAAAAGTTTGATGATGATGTAATGATCTATGCTACAACATGCTTAAACATAATCATATCCATAATTTTAGTATTTTAATTATTTTTTTGGGATTTATAAAAATAAAAATAAAATTTTAATTCTTTTTCCTTTATCTTAATAAAAATTCTTAACAAGATAGAAACCATTATGGTAGTTTCAATTCACATAACCATTACATAACTATCATGATGTTTCTACAGACTGTCTCAGTAGTTCATGTAAATATTGTATTAGCTTCAGAATTACTGATTTCATATAAAATTTACAAAAAAAACCATTTAAATATTTTTAAAAAATCCTATATACACATAAAATTAATCAAAATTCTTAATAATGTTTAGTCTTGACATACTTCCTTTGTTTGCCCTATTTATCTTTATACTAACATATAATTTCTAGATGTGGATGCACTAATCTAAAAATTATATAAAAAAATACTAAAACCATAATTCATACATATATAATAATATTTTAGGCAAGTTTCATATATTTTATATAGTCTTTGTCATTCTTGAACATGATTGCGCTAGGTTGGACAGGGTCGCATGGTAACCTTGTCCACTAGAGTAGCCTTATCTTTTGAGCTCTAATGGTAAATTTTTTTAAATTTAAAATGGTACATTTTCCCATATTATAAATTTTTTTAAGTTAATTTATCATAAATATATTAAATTTTACCCTATATGATCACATCAAATCTCCTCAAAACATATCTAACAAGCACTTAAAAATTTTACTACACACTTAGTAAAAGATCATTATTTATTCTAATTTAAATTTTATCACATTCTCAGTCATAATACAAGTTTGAATATATTTTTTTGTAGGTCACTATCATCCATTTAGGGTAATTTCAATCAATATTCTAGTTACATTCATATATTTTCACAAATCACAGAACACACAATCACCCTAGAAGGGAAAACTACATTAGCTTGAGGCCCATTTGGGTTATGTAGGCAGCACTTGAATATTCCCTTAACCCTAGTCCACCATTTTGGCATCTAGTATTTATTGTGTTTTTTGTGTAAGAAAAAGGGTTTGTATTTTTTTATTATTCCACATGACATATCACCCCACAAAATTAAATAGTCAACCCTTACAAACAATTACATAAACCCATATCATAAAATTAGGTACATAATAAACAAGGATGCAAGTGTAGTCAAAAATAAAGGTCACGGTGTGTCCCTTTCTTCCTTATTTTAATTTTACAATCATATATTTAATTTATTCATGACACAATACACAAGTCCTTTCAAGTAATTTTTAGTCACAATTAGCGTACTCAGTCAGAATAAGATCATTTTTAGGGTGGTATGCACTTTTGTAAAATTACTTACTATTTTTAACTATTTTTCAATATTATAAATTATATATTTTACTATATATTTTTTATATTCCTATATATAAATTTCAATAGTTTATATTTATTAGTTCAATTCATTAACTTCAAAATATATTAAACATTTTGTTGAACCCACTATTTTTAGAAAAGTGCTTATTGTTTGATTCATTTTGTCCTCATATTTCATACATATTTATGTAAGTTCCTAACACTAAAATAAAACAAATTTAAACCTTGGATATAAATATGACACATAATAATTCAATTCTCTTCGATCTTAGAGTAATCTAACACTGAAGAGACTTTTCTTATCACCTTAGATAAATTCGACACTAAATCTCTTTTCTTTGATTTTGGGTTGAAATTTTTCGATAGATATACATTAAAAAAATTAATTTAATTTAATTTTTATTTTCTATTTTCTATTTTCTATTTTCTATTTTCTTGTGCTTATTTTTATAAAATGTGTTCCATCAAGTTTTAAACTACTTAGTGATTGTCATGAATGGCTACACAATGTTCTATTTATAGACATTGTGGTGTAAAGGCTTTACCGCAATACTGAGTCATTTTACAACACCAAATTCTAATTTTAGATTTCATGTATCTCATGATATATAAAACATGTATAGGTTCCCTTGTTTATATAGTAGGAGGCCTCTTTTAGCCATTTGATTTTTGGTACACCTGAGAGGAGATTATTTTCTAAAGAATTTACTCTCACCATACCCTCAAAAATTAGGTTAGTGGGCTATATTCATGATTTTTCCTCTATAGTTAGTGATCTAAAACATTATTCCACCACTAATTAACAAAAAAATAATGACATTTGAGATCCCACATAATCATTCAAACCCTAATCTATATCACTCATGTACCTTACTTTTTGCTTGTATTATATTCATAGTCGTCAACATCTTTGTTCATACTTGTATTGTATCCATAATGGGATCAATGAATGAATATTTATTTCATATTTTTCATAGGATTATGATATTAGTTGTTGCATCTTGTATTCCATTTCAACATTTTAATAATTATATTAAAATCGTTAATAAAATCCAATCAAATCAAGAGGATAAAATGTATAAAATAGATACTCAAGCACTTTTTAATTATTATTATTGTAATAATACCTCAAATAATTCTCCTTTAAAATTACCATCATCACATGATATTTTTATTACCATTTTGATGAAATACTACATGTAATTTACAAATAATATTGAAAGAAGAGGTCTTGGATACCAAGAGGAGTCTACCCTTTGTGGATAAATAAAACCTATGTCATCTGCTATTGATAATACTTATTATTATAATATCTAATCTAGGTTACTTCATGTCACAACTAGACACCAAAGAACATGTGCAAAACATTTTGTCCTTCTTATTCCTTGACCTAAACCTACTTATATTAGTTGGACTATTCATATTGTTTATTTGAGGCTCATATGAGATCCCCATGTCCATGTTGTTAGAAATAGAAGAGGGTGGCCACCTTTAGCTCCATAACCTAATATGTCAACCCAAGTAGTATGATCTCATTTACCAACTACATAATATTCAGGATAAAATTTCTAATCTAGACCTATTGAAAAAAGCACCAACTTATAATGATATTTTATATGCAATGTTATAATTTACCACTCTTCCTATGGATACACATCTAGCTTCATTTGCTTCTAAAATGAATACCTTAAACTATATTAACAATATTGTTAATTTTGATAAAGAATATGTACCTCCCAAGCATATCATTAAGTATAATATTCTATTGTTCATTCAAATACAAATACAAATACAAATACAAATACATGGAAATATTTTTAGGCATGCATTCATTGACAATGGTTATAGGATAAATATTTGTAGCTATGAATTCATAGTAAAATTGGGTTGTAATAATCATAATCTTCACATATTAGAGTTGTAGACACCTAGGCCACCAATGACCTCCAACCAGGCTTTTGACCAGTTTCCACCTAAAGCGCACAATTTGGCCTAAAAATACTAAAACACATTAAATGAGTTTAAATTGATATATTAAAGTGCTGATTTTGGCTAGGGTATCATTAAATAAGGTAATGCAATTATGGGCTAGCTAACTTTGATCAGATCATTTGAACTCAAAATGCCAATTTTATACCTGGGTGCTCTGGATTGCTCTTTTTTATCAAATTTCTTGTATGAGGTGTGTGTCTTTTTTATTTTGTGTTGGAAACATCCTAAATGTGAATATGGTTCTAATGCATCTGACATTGGCTTCCAATTCCAATCCAATAAAATTTTGAACCAATAACAAGTTATTCTAATCAATTTGTGTAATTTGTGCATAAAGTGCTTAATCATGCTTAAGATTTACTTAAACCAAATTAGATCCTAATTAATAATTCCATGAAAACTTGTTGAATACTTGTTTTTATAAATAAATATTGAATATTTGCATCATCAGGTGATATCATCATATTGGGTGGCATCCATAACCCATAAATACATAAAATATTAGGATTGTGGGTCTCCCATTCCTCATAATGACCCTCCATGCCTCTTCAATTCCCCTTTTTCCAATGTAATGATGAGGATAATTATAGATTTAATTCCAAAAAATTGACTCGGGCCTCAACCACACATCTTCATCTCAAGATGGATGGTTTAGGTTGATTTTGAGTAATCTTAAAAATTTATAAATAGGAGGCCATGCCTATTGAATTTTAAGCTTAATTTGTGAAAATTTACCATGTCAAATTTATTCCAAAAGCTCTCACATTATAAATTTATAATGTTAAATTGATTCTAAAGCTTCATGCAAATTAGTGTTATAATGTCTAAATATTGAGCCAATCCAAGCTGAGCAAGCCATTGCTACAAGATAATTTGGAGCATTCAAGGGAGGTGAAATATTTGTTCTCTTTTATGTTTTAGTTGTGTTTCCATTTTAGTATTGTTAACTAAGATCAACCAAGTAATTAGGCCTAGAGATGTATGTTAGCTAGTGTGTTGGTTTTTCAATTTGATTTTATTTTGTCACTAAAAAAATACTAACACTTCTCTTGAGTCAAATTCTTAGTTCACAAGAGCAACCTAAAAATGTTTTTTATGGTACTCCACAGAAAATATTGGTAACTATCACATTGGATTTACTAATAGGTCAAAAAATGGTACCTACTATTTTTCAAGTCAAATCTAATCAACTAAAATATAATTTCCTCCTGGGTCATCCTTAGATAAATGTAATGGAAGGTATAACTTATAAATTTAATATATGTATAAAAAAAATTCATGATGCACATGAGTATACAATTCCAATTGGTGATGCACCTTTTCACTACTAGAAAATGACACAATCATAATTCAATAATGTATTTATCATCCCACCTGATAAACCCATCACAATGGAAAAAATTCCTACTTATGAAGTGTAAAAATTAATTAATGTAAATAATTCCCCACAAAGTTCTCAAATTCCTAACAAAATACAATATTTTATCAAGGAATTTATGCTAAAATAATAAATTCTTAAGCAAATGCCAAATACAGGAGCCTATCAAGGAATTTATGCCAAAAGAGAAAATTCTTAAGCAAAGGGAGGACCATATCAAGTAATTTATGCCAAAATATAAAATTATCATGTAAATAAAGCAATATATAAAATTATAGATGTAAAAAAACCAATTTCCTCAATAACATTAGAGCCTATTTAGGAACTTCCATTATTGGTCAATTCAAAAAATGCACGTATCAGTGAAGATTATTTTATTATTGATGATGAAGATACATAATAAATTATAAATGGTCAATTATGCAAGCTAAATTTCAATCCCATTGATGAATATGACTACTTATTTCATTATTTATTTACATTTGTTAGAGTGGATGAATATAGAGATATTTATTTCATACAAATTAAGAGAAAAGTGCTCATTTCAATTTAAGTAGATCTAAAAATTACTCAAACAACTATAATACCATTTCATAATTATTTGAATCAAATAATTATAATACAAATATCATATCTTCTAAAGATAAGGTACAAATGGAACAATAAAAGACTCACATAGAGCTAGAGCTTGAGATATAGTTTCCAAGGCAAAATCAAAGTAATTTCAAAAGAGGATTTCTCAATAATGGGTTTTCAAAAAAAGTGTCCATATATAATTTTTATCCTACAAATATGGTTGAAAAATAGGAAATAGACAAGAATTATTATTATTTATATCCTCTCATTATGAAACCACTTATGGACATAAAATAATCCACTAATGTTGCAGTCACACACTTATAAGGAGTAAATATATGTAGTCTAGATTTTATCAGATATCTTGGGTATGATGCACAACATCTCCATAAATATACATAACCAAATCATTACATTATATCTATCACATTACCAATTAATCTTTACCCTAAATCATTTTCAATACTATTTCATATTGATCATACTTTATAACAATGTAATGCAATCTTTGGAAGATCATGGAAAATATTAATTAGAGTTACATTTAATGTTATTATGATTCTTTAAAATTTAAAAAAGATAACACAATGGTCACAATTTCAAATTAGAAAATACTTACAACATAATATAACATAACAAGGAAAACTTCAAAAAATATCTCTAATAAAATTATGACAATTTGTAGTATAATGGATTAGATGGCTCTACACATCGACATTCTATTTCAATTGGATATTTATCACAAAATAAAGTTTTAGGATACATACTTTATATAAGAACCCCATTGGAGCTTTAATGTAATCAAGTTATTGTTTATATAATTTCACCATCCCTTGTACATATATTATTTATTTTTACTTAATTATTACTTTTTATATCCCTTATTTGAACATTCTTCTATCCCTTGGCTTTATTTTCACTATGAGAATTTGTCTTCTTAATTTGCAAACTGATTCAAACAATATAAAACACTTATCTCTATGGCATCCCACTTGTTTACTATTGCATACCCAGCATACTATGGATTTCATTGTACTTACATGATAATATCTCTCTCTTTCCCATGAAGAGCATGTACATCATTAGCATTTTTTATCATTTGAACTACATTTTTATGATTCATTCAAACATACATTAGTGTCACATGGCTTGCCTTCCTTTCTATCATATTATGTTTTAGAACCTTGTTGAGGAGTATTATAATCCATTCCACTTGCCCTATTTTCATATCCTTACTTATTAAGTATTTTCCAATTCAAATATGGAAAAATTCAAACAAAATTCAAATATGGAAAAAATAAAAAATTCAAAATATAAATCTAAAATACATTTTAAATTGTTACTAACTTAATTTTTTCATATGTTATTCATTCTATGATAGGTATATAACATATTTCAGATTTAAATACACATTTATTTTCACAAGGTATTTGAGTGTGATAGAGGACATATTTTTATATGGTTTCAATGTCATGCTTCCCTTATTATCTAGGAGCCATGATGGTTTCTCAAATCACCATGACAGAACTATCACCTACAAAATGATTCCATATTAATATTCACTAGTTCTATTATTGGATATGCAAATATTGTCACACATAGTGGTGATTGCATAACCACCCCCTAAAAAAATGCTAATTATGTCACCACTTATATGTGTTAATTTAGCCTATGGAACTTGAGTTTTCACCTATGTGCATGATTCCTTCATGTTTCTTGCATTTTTATAACTTGATTATACCCCATGAATGCAAAGTTCAATCCCACTCTTGTTTATATCATTCTCCATCCTTCTTAAGTTTAACTTTTAGTTAACCAATAGTTAAACTCACCCTTTCAAGCTTCATGTTTCTTATAAAAGTATCCAATTTTTATATGCATTTTATATCAAAAAAAAAATTATTGGATATTAGTGTTTGGATATTATTATAGATGAATCCTACTTTCCATTTATTTTGAGCTCCATCCTTTAATTTTTTCATGCTAGACTACACAATTATATATAAATGAAGTCATTAAAACAACAACTAG
This sequence comes from Torreya grandis, assembly GCA_037957365.1. Classification (NCBI taxonomy): domain Eukaryota; kingdom Viridiplantae; phylum Streptophyta; class Pinopsida; order Cupressales; family Taxaceae; genus Torreya; species Torreya grandis. Next base: position 2,317,058 of record JARHVA010001989.1, on the reverse strand, counting down.
TTCATTACAATCAATGCACAACCATCCATAGTTAATTTCTCTCATGTTTGGAGTTGTGTCCCTAATTATCCTTACTACTATTTTTATCTTACTTATATCCTTGGTCAGAGTGTTCCTACTATCATTTTTTAATGGAGCTAACATGTTAAAGATAAAGTTACATCAAAATACATCTCTTACTTCCAACTGATCTACATCTTAATCAAGTTGGGGATTTCTAGATTTATTTTTATTTGTTTATTCTTTATATTAAAGTAGTTTACTTATTTTCCATTCATTATATTATATTTAATTTTAAAAAGGTAATAAATAGGAAAATAAATATTTCTTTCTCTCCTTCTCTTGTACCAAAAATTAAAATAGTAATTAATTTCCTTATTAGATTGCATATGCATCATAGATCTTGTTGAAAGCATTCAATCCTAAATTAAAATATAATATAAATGTTATGGAAACAAATCAATAATTTTTTATCCTTGAAATAATTCATTTTTATTTTGAAACAAGCTCCTATTTTATAGATAAATAAACATATATGCACATAGAAAACTAGGCAAACAAAGAGGTGTTTTAGATTAAGGTAAAAACAGGTTTTGAAGGGGCCCCGAAACCCTATACATCAGAAGATAGATAAAACCTTAAGCATTCCAGAAAGCACAAAAGCCAGGAAACCACTTAAGCAAAACCAGTTTAACCAGGAAACTGAAAACAGCAAACAAAGTGCTGAACAAACAATAAAAAATATTTTTTACAAGACCAAAGCTTCATATCTAGAGGGGGGACCAAGGGCTTAGACTTCTTCCTCTTAACTGTGATCCAACCATCCTCTACCTTAGCTGCCTCAACAACCCAATCCTCAGAAGTCCTAGAACCATGAAGTCCAGGGGGTGTCGAAGCCTCAGCAAAAACCTTATGAGAACAAGCCAGCTTCTGGCTCCTAGGAGAAACCTTCAAAATAGGTGGAGGAACCTCCACCTCCTCTGAAACCGGTTCAGGGAGATCACAAAATCCTATCTCCACAGTACCTACAACAGGATCCGTCTCCAGCGGAGTCTCCTTATCCGTCGATTCAGAATGGCTACACTCATACTCTGAATCAGTCGATTCTTCAACAGGTTGTTTAGCAAAATAGTGTTCATGTCCTGCTTTAGACCACCAAGAAGTTGATCTTCTGGGTATGGATTTCCCTGCAGTACACTGTACTGCAACATGCCCCATCTGGTGACACTTTCTACATCGAAAGGGTAAACCTTCAAATCTAACCTTTGCATCCAAGAACCCCTAGGGGAGTCTAGACAAATCGCCTCAGGAAGGCCCTTTGAAACATCCACCTCAACCATGAGGCGAGCACAGGTCGAGGTGTTATTTCAACATTGATTTTATTTATTTATATGAGATAAAAATATTATTTTCAAATTAAAAAAATTAGAACCTAAGTATTCACCTCTATTTAAATCCAATCATTTAAACTTAATGTGAATCCATTGAAAACACTATAAACTATTCTTGGCTTGCATACACAAATGAATCTTTAAATACTTAGTAGTATTGTTGCCTATAATCTAAATCTGATTTTGTATTTAATTGCATTCTTAAAAAACTTTGTATTTTAGAATACCTTCATTCATTCATAATATAAAAATTACAAAAAAAAAAAATCATTTGGCTTGCATCTAAGAAAGATAAAAGTTAACACTTGCATTGTTAAGCTAGATTTTGTTTTCTTAGGATAGTGTGTATTGGAAAAGTAATTAAAAATAACAAAAATAAGCATTATTTAATTTAATTTAGTTATTAATTAATTCAATTTTAGAAATTATTTGGATTTCCTTTTAATAAAACATTGAAAAAACCTCAAAAAGAAAACAAAACAACCAAAGCCTTATCTAAAAAGCATGAAAATTCCTAAAACCTTACTTATTATAGAATAAAAAGTTCTACCACATACCACCTTCAAAATAAGCTCTTACACTTATAAATTGCATTAACTTTCCTCTTAGATGACTCTCCTATAGTGTCTTTATCTCCATAAATAAATCCCTTTCCCTGGAGTTAGAGTCCTATATCTTGGCACCAAAATCCAATCTAACATTAACACAAGCTCAAAAGAGATTTTTTCCATTCCAAACCTATCCCACACCTCATTGTATAATCTCAATTATATTAAAGAGTAGGATTAGATACCTGATACACCTATTATCATCCTTATGTAAAATGACTTTATTAATATAATGTCATTCTCCCTTAGTCACCCTCATCCACTTATATTTTCTCCTTCAGACTAGACTCATCATATATCATTCACATTTATGTGTCACATTAACAGGGCATATCTAACCCATTAGAGTCAACCATATCCCTTATGTCATTTAGCCAAGCCATTCCCAAATTAACATTCTCATTATTGATTAGGAGATTCACCTCCTTATCATTATCAACATAGAGGGAGCTTTAATTTCTATTTCCACCTAGTTGGATTATCTCAATGAGTAGCATGACACAGTAGAACTCATTTAGTACCAACTCAAGCATCCTTTACCACCCATCATTCCAAACCCCATTCCACCAAACAATCAACTTAATCCCTAGTTATACCCATCATCCATCCATTACATCAATTATCCTAGCCAAGCCTCAAAAAATCAAGTGCCTAGTTTAACATGTGTTATTTATGTGCATACAAATTGTTGATCCAAATGTGCAGGGATTATCCTTTTAAAATTGTCCTCTTTTCTTCCCTTTTTGCTATTTTATCCACCTCTATACCTTTTCCATATTTTATGGGTATCCATATTCCCCCTAAATATGTTTGGTTAAGATATATTCTATATAAGTATGCATATTGACACTTATAGATGAAGCTTTCAACCCCAAGGTGAAGTTTCACTCTTTAATTATAACCTTAGTAACCCCATACATAATGTGGTTATGACTTATTAGAACCAACATGTTAATTTTCATACTCGATCAGGAATGGTTATCCATGAATTATAGGATATATTAACAACTACTAGCAACCATTATAAATCTAACAATATGTCCCTCACTAGTGGAAGAGGGACTAGCCCCCATGTGGAAGTTAGGCCTTCTATTATCTTGCAAAACCCTGACATGGAAAGTACTAAAAAAATTGACCACTACATTAAAATTATCCATTATTTAGAGGATGTATTTAATAGGCTTTAATCATCTCAAATTCACCCCACCCCAATATAAAATATTCCTATAGCTCCTAATAAAAAAATGAATACTCTAACTAAGTCATCAAACCTTAATAAAATAGATACATGATACCAACCAGTATCATCATAGAATCTAACCAATGAGGTCATTCAAAAAACACTCATTCATCCTTGAAATAACTTATCTTAACTCTAATGACTCATATTTGAGACTTGAACAGACACCAAGCTTCTTCAAAGCATACCTATCCCCCTCCTAGTTCCTTACATGCACCAACTTATTAGGTACCTCAATATCATGTTAGTCATATCTTAATCAACTACATCCAAATCCATAATCCATAATCCATGAGACATTATTACACCTTTTTTTCCTAACCATATGGCCCCAATTTCTCTTCTACTATACCAAGATTTTATCCGAACTCTATAGGAGGCTATTTTTCCTAATTCATGTCTAACAATGTGGCAATTAATCATAAGCCACCTTACATCACCTCAAATAACATGGTAAAAAACTAACCACCACCTTATGTCCCTACTATGTATGTGGTAACTAACCAAAAACCATATTATAACTTTTCTAAATACATATCAATTAACCAACTACCTACGTAAATCCCTCTAATTTAACTAACACATCCCATTTCTTCTAACCAATTACCCCTATTACCACATGTTCTCCAAATCCACTCATTTGAAAAACTATTTTCTATCATATTCTATATTGTTTCATCAAATACCCTCTTTTCCCCTAGTGTTTACATAGCTAATCCCTATACGACCCAACCCCTTCTATCTTACCCCATCATACCTTTTACAAGGGGACGTATGTTCAATACTTTATAAAATTATATGAGGATTTTTTATACCATGTCCCTTACCATAACTTCCCAAGTTCAACTGGGAGTGAGATCCCAACATGCACATCAAGGCTTATGCCACAACCATTATATAAATCCTACCTTAGCATGGGGTTTTACAAAAAAAATCCAAAAACTCTAAAGGGGATCACTCTCAACTAATAATATTACTTCCCTAAGGATTTTATCCACTATTTATGACAACTTATGACCAAATTTGAGAAAGCCTTTAATATGAACAAACTTATAAAAATTGGCATTTGATATTTCTTTCATATTAAACAAGAAAATAATGAATCAAACAAGTTATATATACATCCACCAATACAACAAACATGGATCAAACAGAATTATGTGATATTATACTTCATTCCCTTAATAAGGATATGAGGAAAGATGTTTGAAAATTCCCATACCAATCTTACAAGTAAGCCCTCAAGAGCATTGTGTGAATCAACCAAATAACTATCAATATTGGTCATCAGACTTATGTTAGCAATGGATGTATTATTACCCCTAACTATAAAAATAGGGTGTTCCAAAATGAAAAAAATAATAATGTCAACAACCAAAGTCTAAATATATTTAACCAAAACAAGAATGCCACCATAGATGGTGTGGCCGACTAGAATAAGAAACAAAACCCTACCAATAACAACTAGCAACAACTCATGAATAATAATGGCAACAATAATACTAATAGTGATATGAAGAACTATAATCCTCCACCCTGAAACATGTAGTATGAAAGCAAAATCTAAAACCAAGGCTAGTTCTAAGGCATTGACCATTTCTCATAATTTTAAATCCAACCCTTTTATCAACAAAATAATCAATAAGGGTTTGATCAACAAGGACAAAACCAGAGGCATAAGGGATATGATCCTAATTTATAATTATTATTTCATCACATGTTTGTAATTAAATTTTCTCATGATGGAAGTATACCAAGTTCATCCAAAAAATCCCACAAAAATAAAGGAAAACTTTTATTTACATGTTCATAGGGAATTTGAACACAAATCCTCAAACCTATTTCAATGGTCTTATGAATCCCCAAAACCAAAACCTCAAGATATACTAGAACCCCTTCCCTAACCATCAAAGGTGAGTTACCAAAACCAACCATAAGGTAGCTTGTAAAATCAACCCTCAGAACATAACTAACTTATACAGGCATGCACTCATGATGTTGAGGCCTTAAATTTTTGTGTAGATAACTTGGATGGCATGCCCTAATTAGGATTACAAAGGAAAGATGAAATAATTGGAATGGTATAATTAAACACAAAATAATAAGTTATCATTATCACTCATATAATGGAATATTAATCCATAAATCCTAACCCTTCCAACTATTTGGAGGGTGATCCTACACCTAAACTTATGGGAAACTATGATTTGGTTGTAGACCTTACAAATACATTATCCCATATTTTATTTCCCTATTTACTTAATAACTTACCTACCCACCATTTAAATTTTCCTAATTCCCTAGAGTTTGGAATTTAACCAAATTTACTTTTCTACCTCAATCCTAGATTAATCACATTGATCTTGACATGTTTCCACCTGGGAAGAATCCAAGGGACATATGCTATTTATTTTATCTTAAAAGTATCACTCTCTATTTTCATATGGATAAGAGGGGTATCCATACCTATTCATTAAAGTATGGATATATCATAATTACATTAAGATATCCATGGTTGATGATGGGGTAGTGGTAAACATAGTCCCCTTTCATTTATATAAAATATTAACTCCACAGAAATCAATTGTTCAATAACATAATAATCTTTGAAGCTATGATAACCTCAAATAAACCTTCATAGGAACTATAGTAATCCCTATTACTCTAGGTCCCAAGATGGTTTTGATAAAATTGTATGTTATTAACAAATACACTAATTACAACATGATATTAGGTAGACCTTGGATTCACATGATGAATGCCATCCCTAAACTCTTTTTCAATAAATAAGGTTCCATCATCTTGGGAGTGTTTTTCTAACCCTAGGTGATCCTAAACCCTTTGGTGTTATTTAACTAGCCATGCACAAATAACCAAGGTTACACATAAACTAACATTTCCCCACTAATAACATAACCAATTCCCCACATCTGGTCAAAGACAAAGACACCCTAGAAACCAAGGTAGTCACATGAAAGAGGGGTGTTGAAATCCCAAAGCTCATAAAAATTAAAAAATTGAAGAAAATGGACTCCAAGTAATGGAAAAAGTGAGAAAATAAAATCCCATGATAGTGTCAGTTGTCTCAACTTAGTCTACGGTTGAGATTATTAGTATCTTGAAAAGATATGAACAACTCAAACTTATATTTGATCTTTATGAGATTGGAACTTATACTCCTCACATGCCTCTCAACCTACAAGATCTTAACCTTAGTATTTTATACCACCATTTTAGCATGGTATAATTCTTTGGGCATAAGGATAAAACCCTAAAAGATCTTAATGATCCATATCTTTTGAATAATCTCCCAAAGCCATGTCACATATGAGTAAGTTGTGCTTAGATCATAGTTTATACTTTAGGATAGATAAATGAACCATTCATCCTCCCCTAGCCACACTAGCACTTGATGGAAATATTTAGAGATTAACAATAAACACCATATAAATTAACATCAATTATAATGATTACCCAAACATCCATAAGTTTTGGTCCTCTCTCCCTCATGTAGGAAAATAAAACCATATAGAGCTACTCATTAATTTTTCACAAACTTTCTCCAAAAACTATATAATCTAAAAAACATAGTCAACCATGTCTTATTAGTAGTATTGTGATTTACACCAATATGACCACAAACCTTCTATACAAGAAGGAGGTTGTATAAAACAAACCATTGAATGCTCACAAGCTTTGGCCTTCCCTTATCCACACATTATGACAAGAAATCAAATCTAATCAAGCCCTATCAATGGTATTTTGAGCTTCAAAATTATTCTTGAAAATGTCCTATATATGTAAGATACCTCAACCTTAGACTCAATAGCTAGATTGACAAAAAGAAAGTATAAATTTAGAAGTTTAGAACCAACTAGTTAGGCCCTTACCTAGTGACTAAATATTTTAAAAATGGAGCATATCAGCTATGAAATTTGTATGGTATATATTTCAATGAATCTATGAAATTTATTCACCTTAAATGTTTATATATACATTATTTGCATTGATTTTCCCTTGTTACATTACATTTTTTATTGTTTACATTTTGTCTTGCATATCAAATGTCATGATTACTAATTACTTAGTTGTTAGTTCACATAACAAAACTTTCGAAATGTAGCTTATAATCTCATTTAACTTTTCATATCATCCTATTATACTATAAAAAACATTATCAAAATTAGGATTACATTAGTTATTTCCTTAGTTCTTACTAGTAGAGTGTACCTTTCTTTCTCTGTATCTTCTTAAAAAGCTTATATCCTACAACCTAGTATAAATGCTTATCCATGAAAAAGTCTCCTCTTATGGTTCCATATAATTATAAAATAATCACATGCTCAAAATAAAGGAAACCTTTCCCTCTTATCTTGGTCTTTGGTGGTGATCCCTTGTATATTACTAGTTGCATGGGGCCAAGATTTGTGGATAGGGGCCTTAAAAAAACATATATGTGTGTGACAAGTGGAAAAGAATATGCTTATATGAAAATCAGAATATTAGGTTAAAAAAAAGTCAAAATTCACATCTCTTGACCTTTCTTCAGTATTCATCCATCACATATGACTAGTTGCATGGTGTTGACATTAGGGAGAGATGCCTTTAATCACCTACATCTAGCCTTTGGTGATGAGAACATTGTATTACTAGTCACATGAGACTAAGTGTAGGGGTAAAAAAATAGAGAGATCAAAATCAAAAGTAATATCAAATTATAAAGTGTCCAAATAAAAAATATAAAAGGAGTTCTTCAAAAAGGCTTATTATGTGTATATGCTAAAAAGGATAACTTTATCCCATTTACCGAGTCATCTCCAAGTGAAGCCAATAAAGATAGTGTTTTTTGAGTTTCTAGTAAGAATTACATTTTTATATTTTCTCATAAGTATTAGGTTACTTCCTTTTAGATGCAAATTTTTTATTTATATTTTGCATTTTTTCTACTCATATATATCCTATTCCCCTCTTTTTTTTCCTTTGTTACAAATTGTAATTCATATGTTGTGTAAATGAAGTAATTGGTCATCACCTTTAAAATAGTTGTTACCTCATTTATAACTTCAGACATGATCATCATATTTCATCATTTGCATACATTTTTTTCTCGCATATATAAGACTTTTCCATATAATTTTATCTAAACATAGAGGTAAATGGTATATAATCACATGCCTAGTCATGTAAAGTTCATAAACAAAAAGGTATACCTAAAAATTAAAACTTGTAGCACATGAATGGAAAGTCATTGAGATAAACCATAATGTATCTACATATATCATAATAAATTTTGATTTTGTATAATAAGTCTCTAGTAAAATCCACCTCCATAAATGGAGAGTGCATCTCAAAACTATTAAAAAAATAACACACACACACACACAAGCACACACACACACACACACACACACACACACACACACACACACACACACACACACACACACACACACACACACACACACACACACACACACACACACACACACACACACACACACACACACACACACACACACACACACACACACACACACGCAGGTTCAAGTCTCATATACAAATAAATGGTCCTAAGAAACTATCCTCTTCATATAGGAGGGCCTTGATTTTAAGGAATGATGTGGATTTTGACTCTTAGGTCATCTCATGTTAATGCCTCCCTATGAGTTTTTATCCCCTCATGTTTGAAAAATTAAAGACACCCCACTCCCTCTCCCAGTTAATGCATCAATAAGAGCTTGCACCTATGAATCTACCATTTTCACCCTCACATCCAAGATAGAGTTCTCCACCCTCATATTGGTGAGAGTCATAGAAGCATGGTACACTAGTGAAAATACATCATTATGCTTACCTATATTATAATGTACACTAGGATCCACCAATATTTGATCTCTCATTTGATCAGTCCTAGTTTGAAAAATATTGATAGGGTGTTCCTAATCATAGTCCTTAATCTAGTCGAGGTATATACAATCACAAGGTATAAATATTGATATCAGATCCAATCATATAAAAATAAAAGAAATAAATCAGCTAAGTAATTGAGCTAAAAATAAAAATATAAGTAATAATATAAAATACATAAATTAATAGTTTACTTGGGTCATTCTCATGCCAATTCCAAGTTAGGTTCATATTCATTAGTGTCCTCCTCATTAATGTGGAGGTCCTCATCTAGCTAAATGTAATTTAGAACCTCACTATCACCACCTACCAACTATTTTTATTGTTATATAAGATCCTACTAAGTAGGGTCTTATTGTGATGGTGGTGGTGCGGGAGTCACCTACTACTATCCTATCACAATTTGTACTCCTTATAAAAATCTTAGAAAATACACCTGAGTGATGATCACCACCTGTATAAGTGGGTACCATGTTAGCCACCCCAATCTCCCTACATGTTGCTCTCACATGCCTCTATACACCACTTATAATACATGGAGGTTACCCACATAGGTCTTATCAAACTATAAAGGCACATTATCCACTAGGTGTACCTCAACTTATAGTAGTCTATCTCATACCTAGGTAGCCCTAGTAGCCTCTACAAGGTATATTACCACCCCATCCCATTATCCAACCATGTCATAGTAACAAAGGGATATAAATTCTATTATTGTCAAAGTCCTGATAGCCTAAGGCTATGCTTAGAATAGCACCACATTTATCCATCTCAAGGCCTTGATGGCCCTTGCATCTCTAATATCCACTTCCCTCTGGTAAGGAATCATCTACTCATATACCTAGCTCATAAATAACATGGGGTGAATAATATAAATATATCCCAATATAGCCATATAATATAAATATCTATAGGTATAAGTTAATATTTCCTATCCCTATCAAAATTGAGACCCCTCTATTTGATTTGATAGATGATCAGGGACCAATTATAAAGTATCTTGTTAGTACACGTATCTCCAACTAGTAAAGATGCAAGGATACGAATAATTACCTTATGTATATTTGGGGATTTTTATTCCATAAAACCTATAAAGTCTCACTCTACACTTCACACCCATGTTTGGTCCACCAAAATGCTTAGCCTAGCCATCAACATCATCCTTACTCACGGCTTCCTAGAGGGCCACCAATTGATCTGTCATCAATAGACAAATGATTATGTAAACATTGATAAGAGTTATATTCCACTCTCCTTAGACTTGAGATAACACTAAATTGTTTTGGTTAGGGTCCTAATAGGTGATAAAGTCACATAGTATCCTACTCAAAGTGGAAATGATCCCCACCTATGCAACTTGAAGAATCCTAAATTGATCCAGAACTATAAACTCATTTATCATTATAAATTCCATGACATGATGAAACCACTCCTGATCTAAGGATCTACTCTAATGAATATAGGTCCCATAAAGTAGAAAGAGACCCTAAATTATCCCCTTCCCCTTTTCCTAAGATCTAAACAAGCCTATGGGGTTTTACCTTTCCTTTTGATGGAACCACCACCTTTTATAGACAATTGTTATGAAACTAACTCAAGTAGATACATAGCCATTGCTTTAGTGATAGTTACATTATTGCCTTGACTACATTAAGTAATAGTTTTGGCATCATTTGGTGATTATGTAACTATCAATTTATGCAAACTAGTGGTTCCATATCATCATGGTGATTTCATTTACTGGTCATGTCCAAATCTCAACTCACCCTCCAAAAAAACTCAAAATGTATAAAATTAAACATTTCCCAATTTTACCTCCCTAAAAAACATTATAACACAAATTATTTTGAATTTCATAAGAGTTTAGTAAATTTTAGTTAACTTTTTCAAAACTAGAGAAAAATAGGAAAAATCAATAGAATTTACATGTCCTTTCCCTACTCCACCTACCATTAGTATGTTGGCCATCATTACTCTATGCTCATTATATTGATTATTTCTTATCTTGGTTCCATTACCATCAAACTAGGGATCCAATTTCTCATAAATCAATTTGCATAAATGATTCTATTTTTAGTAGTTTTGAATATTGACTCATCAGTTAATTGTTTAGGTTTTAAAAATTTTGATTTTTGAAAAATTCTCTTCTCAAAGTTCATTTTTCATGTTTATAAATAATGTTTCTAAATTTGAAGAACCATAATTTAAAGTTAACATTTTAATTATTTTCTATTTCTCATAGCATGATTTTATAGTCTTATAGGTACATAATGACTTGGTGTCAGATTCAGTCAGTTGAGAGGATGACTCATGTAGTATCATCTTCCCTACACAAATGGTAAGTAAACTTGTCCATTATTTAATTACATAGTGTATTTTTAGTTTTCTTGTTAAATTTAACTTGATTCTTATATTTTGTTTGCAGTTTACATAGAGTCTAGGGTGGCTTTAATGAACCACTAAGGTAAGTAAGGTAATTATTTCTAACCCTCTATTTCCCTTCCACATGTCATTCCTTTATACCACGCCCTCATTAATTCATGATAATTCATATTCCTTAGGGGAAATGTGTATGAACCCTAAATAAAATATGATGTGATATTTCTTATACAATGTTTGATGATCATGGAGTGATCTTTGAACTATGCTCAAGTGAGTTATCTCGAACATTATTGTCCCTAATCTCCCTTGTCTCTTTCTTGAACCCTCAAAATATATATATATATATATATATATATATATATATATATATATATATATATATAGAATTTTTAGTCAGTTTTAGTTTGTTTTTTAGAACCCTCCATAGAGGATAAAATTTCCTCTCCCAATAATAGAACCACCTTAGTCCATTATGGAACTACTCTAAAGGTGATAGATCTACCATGATAGTTTAACAAGCCTCTACGATGGAACTATCACTGATAGGGTGGTTGTGTATTACTATGAGGTGGTTATATTATTAGATATGGTGGTTTTATCACACATAATGATAGTTGTTATTTACCCAATGTACCCCCATTCCTTATTTTTAAAATAGGAACCCACTATCTTTCAAAATTGGTTTAGACCTATCATAAAAATATTCTAAAGAGAAAGGTCTTATGTATTGCACTAACCTTGTTATTTGGTATATATATGAACATACTTATTTTTGGACAAACTTATTAAAGATTTTTAGAAGTCATGTATATGAAAGACTCAACATAATTTATGTGGCAAAACTCCTTGGAAAAAATACTTAACACAAAAAAGGATCTTTAGTTATTTTATTTGGATATTTGTTTGACTAAAGTATTTAGGGATATGATAGGTGGAATTAGTTCTTCATAATCAGGTTCTTAGACACCTATCTTCAATGATTTTAGAACATCATATTTTTATAAACTTCTATATGAATTTATGCTTCAACATTTTCTTTTATAGGAATTGTTTAGAATAAGTATTAAGTTTTCTATTTAAAGGACCTATGAAGCTTTATGCACCTTGTATCTAATCCCTTTTCCATTTACTCTTCAGCACCTACTCTTTGGGAACCATATTTACAAAGTTATACACCTAAGCTTATGTAGGCCTTTAGAGGATTTGTTCACAAGACCCTTTGGTGAAATTACTCAACATAAAAGGGATCTTTAGAAATTGGCTTGACATGAACACACCAAATTTGAGTCTTTGAAAAAAGTGTTCAAAACTTTTGCTTAGGATACTTATCCACCCTAAAAACATTGTTATATCTTGATTCCTAACTATCAAGTGCCTCATGGCTCAATAAACCAAAGCTGAAGAAGTAACCAAATGACACTTGGTAATGGTCAATAATGTGGCACTCATACTAAATGTAAACAATGCCTATGTGGCATACCCACCAAATGAAGTGGAAAATCTTGAATTAAACAAATAAATAAAATTTATAGACATTGGGCATTAATGGCACATAAATTGGAAATTAATTCCAAATCTATATAAAATTAGTTCGAATGAAGACATGCCAATTTGATCTCAAGATAACTTGTGAACTTAATTATTCCCTTGCAGTCAATCCCTATCTAACAATGTTTTAAACCTAACAACATGCTCAAGATAGATGAATTATTAAATTACAAACCAGACCAGTATCAACACATTTGAATAATAGTGGCATCATATTCCATAGCATTCTAAGTAAGTATCCCCATTTAAAGGTTTTATATCAAAGATTAAATTGAGTACAAGGATACATTATTTGAACCTAGAATATTCAATAATGATTATATCAACTACTCAGTGTTGTGGGAGGTCATACACTAGGTTGATGCACATGAGCATGAATACAAAATTTGACTCTATCTCAATGCCAATTAGCTATAGACCTCATCCTATTTAATCATTAAGGGATACACATTGAAATAATGAAGATAGAGGTTATGCCTTGCATTGACCTCCCACAATAATTATTCTTCTCTAAGAAGATAACTAGAGGAGCATTCCTGCACCATGTGGAACATAAAGTCATGAATGCATCTCTAGTGACAAATTTTAAAGGTACCTCTCCCTCCATATTATATAGGTGACTTATGATTTACATAAGGTAGTAGCATGAAAGAAAGAAAAATCAATTAAAAATACACTCAACGTCTAGATGATCCTTGAATAAACCATCAATTTGAAGGATAAGTAACCCACACTAGTGACCAAATGTAGGGTGGGAATTTGAATTAGGATGGCCCTCATAAATAGTTTATTTGGTTATCCAAGCATCAAATTCCTCTACTTGGAGTGGAATCTATTGTCTTATTTTCTAATGACCTCAGAGTTGGCATTCACTCTGGGTGAAGTGATTTGAGCAAGGCTGTGAGAACAAATATTTCACAAGGACAAGAGGCCTATAAGAGGCTATTTATACATGATGTCCTACCTCCTTAACAAAGTCTTTGGCATAGTCTCCATATATAATGACTCATACTATAACCTAGATTCATACTATATAAATAATCATATTTATGATACTTACTCTTTCATGCACATATACATGTACACTTACAATATTATGTGCATCTATGAGGATGTCTACCTCCAGGTTTGAATGGTTATCCATGATTCCCCCTACCTAAGATATTATATTACATTGAAAATACATTATTGATTTTGAGAAACTACTCATTACACCCTAATTACACTGTTATCATGGTTATATGCCAAAAGGTAACACCTCTATCCCTCCCAAAGTATATCATTAAAAAATTAGTGGAGCAAGAAATGGTTGAAGAGTTATGGAGGGGTATTGATGAGGACATTCATAACATAAATAATTCTTACTTTCATGGATCTCACCTGATGAATGGAAGGATTTACTACACCAATTGAAATCACTTTTATGAGTCAGGTAAGTATAGATAATATTTTTCCTTAGATTTATTACCACATAGGGACTAACATCCCCATGGTTAGGTATAGAAACATATCAAGGGACTTGGCATAGACCATAAACATGAGCCATGTGATCATGATTTATTATTTCTCAACACTCAAAATGATGACCAAGTCAGGGAAATGGCATAATTAATTGATTTTAAAGAATACCTCTTGAGACTTAGTCAAGGGGAACCTTCCCTTTATATAAAGAAGGCATGAACTAAAGTCCCACTAGTTGAAGGATGGGATTAAAACACATCATAATTATAGAATAATAGACCTTCTCATCCAATAAGGGATCAAGGAAAACCCTCCCAGACACCCCCTATGATAATCAAGGTAATAAAGAAGGAACCAGGGGTGCCTGATACCTCACTTGGGGTAAAATAAGATAAACCCATTTGTATTGATTCTTTAGATTTTGATGGCCTTGTCCAAGAAGATGTTCCATGATTTTTAGAGTTTGTTGTTATGGTTACCTAAACCACATAAGATGCTCCTTCCAAAATTTCCAAAATGGCCATTTTATATACAAAGAATCCAAGGGGTCAACCTATTCCATAAATCCCATCCATTCAAGCACCATTAGTAGAGCCAACCACATAAGAGGTAGTTAGAGGCAAGTCCACTGATGAGGAGGTGTAATTATAGAGAGACAATATCCTAAGCCTCCATGACAAAAAATGGAAGGCATAACTACATAAGCAACCATCATGTGAGCAAGTATCCCCTTTAATTTATATTACCCCTATTGTTTCTCATGTTTCTCTTTCTATTATTGGTATATTTGATCATGTTTCATTTAGTCCTCCTAGTCCCCCTCCCCTCTTGGTCCCCAAAGTGGAGTTTTCTCCTATATAATTCATTTCTCAACTAACCCTACTAGTTATAAAGGTATAGGATGCTTATTCTACCCTTTTTATTCCTATTTCCCTAGTTGGTCTTCCTCCAATTGCTTATTCCACATCTATTCCAACAATTGATATTATTGTTCCTTTCACTATTATCCCATCCCCCTTAAGAACCAAGAAAAAGGAAATAAAGAAGGTAAGGGGAGATGTATCAAGTTCCCAGCTCCATGTATCACCTACATAGCTAAGTCTACTAGTTTATCCTCCTAGTTCCTATCAAGATACAAATATGATAACAACCAAGAAAGATGACAAGAAAAAAACTACTTCACACAGTCCACCCACTACCACAATATGGTGGAGTGAAATAGTCTAAAATAATCTATATTTAACTTATTGATCCCATTTTATGGGAAACTCTAAGGTATACATTAGGATAAATACTGGGTGAAACTATAGTCTTATAAACTCAACCCATAGATCTAGCCCAACTAGTCCTCCCATAGTGGGAAACAAACATGCAATTGGAGGCTTCAAAAAGGCCTAATATAGTAATTATAGAATTTCCCACTATAAATTCAATATTTGAAAAATATACCAAGAGTGTGCAAAGGGTCAAAAAGAGTAAGATAGAAGATAAGACTAGGAGAATAGTCACAGTAGAGAAGAGATAAGAAATGTTTACCTTATCTAAGAGGAGGGACATAAAATTTGATAAGTCCCAATACATAGAGGATTTTAAATCCTATTTTAAAACATAAAAGGATGTTATAGTATATAAACATGAAGGAACCAAAATGGTGAAGAGATAAATAGTGTAAGAACTCAAATAAATAAGATAATAGTAGCAAATTATGCATGTTTCAGTGCAAATAAAGATGGATGTCCATAGTGCTTCATCTATGTTGTAAATATTTTTGAGGTTATTGGTGTAATGAGGGAAGAATTTGCACCTCACATATTATAAACTAATAAAATTTTTAATTATTTGAAAATAGATGATTTTTTTTTTACAATTGAAAAAGCATATGCACACATAAATATGATGGAACCATTAGAGGATACCAATGCCCTCAATTTGGTAGTCACAAGGACATAAGATGCTAGGGATTGGATTAATGCAACTAAGGTAGTAATGCCTAAGTACTCATAACATGAAATTTTAGTCTATCAAATTTTAGATGAACTAAAGCTTCCATAGGCCAAGGATTCCATAGGGAGGCTTATTAATAGGACCAATTTTGACCAACTTTACAATAAGATTCAAATAACTTTAAAAAATATACAAGGGAAGACCTTAAAGGAAATATAATCCAAGCTTAATTTTTATAATAAAAAGGTCATAAAATCTAATATCTTCATAACTAACTTCAGGACTACAAAGACTGAGTGTGTAAGGTTCACGAAATAGGTAAATAAGGTGTATAGGCCTATGTCACTTAACATGGACATAATCAAATACTAGTATGACATAAAGCATAAGCACTATCAATTATTAGAAGCAAATAAGAATTATAGTGCTTCAAATCCTATTTTAACACAAGCATCCACTTTAACACTTCTAACAACCTCACCTTTCATGCAAACACCTAGTTGGCCTTAATTTAAAAGCTAATTTTGTACGTATATATGTAGATAGTACTTAATTTTGCACATATAATTTACATACACTTAGAGTATAAATTTAAAGTTTCTTAAAATGTTTGTAAACACTCACACATGCATTGCTTTATATAGGCCAACTGATCTTGACATAGTTGTAATTAGCTATGAGCATGCAAACATGAAATTTAAGGCTAAAATTATAACTACAGTTATAATTATGTAAGGTAACCATGGGTTTACATTCACTTGGAGGATGAGGTGTCCCCTCCCCAAGTTTATATATTTATGTAATTTCACATTCTAAAGGGTTGGAATATTTTATCAATATAAGAATAAATAAATTTTGACTTTCATGCAACTATGTTGGTGTTTTATCCTTCCATTCTTGTGTTATTAAGGTTTTGCTTTTCTAGTTGTGATAATATAGTAATTTGAAGTGTGAAAAATCTATATATAATTTTGATTGTTTTATTGATGTATATTAACCTTATATGTTCAAAATATATTGAAAGTTAGTAGATTTTCTAGTTATTAATTAATTAAGAAATTACTCCAAACTATGTTAATATTATTAGTGTGAAGGGGTGTTTTCTTTATGGTATAGTTTTGTAAGTGTGTACAATAGTTGCCTTATATACCTTCTTGGTCAGAGCTGTAATCCTAATATTAAGGATGTAAAAGAGTAACTCTAAAGGGAGCAACCTTCAATTGAGATCATCAAGTTTATTTTATTGTTACTCCTTAGACTTCATAACTGTGCTTTCTTGTAAGTGTCAAATAGCTACAAGCAACAAATACTAGTTCTGAAAGCACTTGTCTACCAAGAAACTAGCCTAAGAAGTGACCTCTTGAGATCACTGGACATTCTTTTATGGTCTACCCTTCCCTCTTTTTGAATTTTATTTTATAAATACCTACCCACTCTAGATTAGGTATCACCCATCTATCCCACTTAGGTTTTATTTGTTTACTAGGACTCATTTCACTATAAGAAAACTTAGTTAATAACCTACACACTCTACTTGTTATTCTACCACAAGTTTGTATAATCTATACCTATAACTCATGCCTTAGAGAGGATTTTAATTCCATTGAGATCCTAAAATGTTAGAGGCTACCTCATTCAAATTTTTTAATTGTGCACAAGACCCATATAAATAGAAATAAAATTTGACACTAGAAGGAGGGCTCTTATATGCCTTCCCTCATAAAAGGTTATCCCCTATGTTGAGTTACACTGGAGACATCCAAGAGAGTTATAAAGTCTAAGGCATAAACTAGTCTTTTGTTTTCACCCTTATCATCACATCAAAGGCCTAGATTTTCACCAGTTGTTCCTAATACACTTAGGGATATAATATTATCTCCAATTAAAAATATCAATCCCATCATCACCCTATGGCCCAAAAACACCCTTGGTTAGTTGGGTCTACCATTTACATCCTATGGGACATACACAATTTACCCAAGAACTTAGAGAAATATCTACCCTTTTTATCCCATTTAGGAGGAAGAATTATAGAAGAACATATTAAGTCTTTCAATTCTAATTTAATATTAATGAATGTTACTGATAAATATGTTGTATGCAATCTTTTCAAATTTACCTTGTAGGATGATACGTATGCTTGGTATCTCAATATTAAAGAGAACTCGATCACTTCTTGGAATGCATGTCAAAGTGAATTTCTTGCCTCAGTTAGACAAGCTACCAGTCCTAGACTAGTGTATCAACATTTCACCAGCATGAAAAAGGAGCCTAATGAGCCAATTTGGGATTTCAAAGTTATATTCCATACTATGTACACTTTGCTTAATCTATAGTATATCTAGAAGGACCATTGGCATTGGAGATGTATAGACATGCTTTGGACCTAATAACTATAGTGTTCTGATGGAGACATATGTCTACCACCACTTTAGCTTTAGCATGCAAAGAGGCTATCAAAATTGATAGATAGTTGAACCCTCAAATGCCTAGTACTCCCAACATAAATGTTGGTTTTCTAGATTTGAATCCAGACCCTCATGTTTATAAAAATGTCCCTACCTCAAATCATAATAAACTATATGCACTACCCCTTCTAATGAAACAAACTCCCAATTAGAATTATGGTTATATAAATAACCAGGTATAGATGAATAGACAGAATAGAATCACCATTAAATTCCCTCTAACATTATAATTGCATAAGGAACTAATTCTACCAAAGCAAAACTAAATTCCATCTAAAGAATGGTCCAAAATTGAGTAATGACTTTCTAAACATATAGAGGATGATGGGTAATAAACTATCTATAATAATAACCAAAATTTTGGGTTTTAAATATATAACATGCCCTTCAACAAGCCTATGAATAATACATATCATCAACCCAATAAGTTTTTAGAGATCAACATAGTAGAAATGGATTTGTCTAATTGGTGTAGAGTCTATAATACATCACAACATGGTGAGCTTGAATTCATGGAATTATGTGCAACATTTGAGATCTTTTAGAAGGAGATGGTAAGGCAATACTTGATTAACAGCCCACCAGAGTTTCATCAATAAGTAGGCTTTTTAAACACTATAATGTTATTTAAAATGTAGGAGTCTTTCTTCCTAAAATAACATGATAATGAACTAGAGGATAAATTTGATGAAGTGTAAGCCATCTAGTAATATCAAAAGGGTAATTATAATCTAAGGAATAATTATCCCTTTAAACATCTACTCCTTTGAATAACAATACTATTCTATTGAATCTAAGAGCTAAAAAAAATCCACCTCCCCCAAAAGGAAATGAATTGCTTCAAAATAAGGAAGATAAATAAAAAAGAGGGTATAAAATTGTTGAAAACATGAATAATATTAAATCCAACATGACTCTTCATGAAATAACCTAGATTATAGAACAAAATGAGCTCCTATGGAGGTCTATTTTAGGGAAAACGACTTTGACATGACAAAGGCTACTTACACCAATGTCATATACAAGAGCAAAATTGAAGTTCCACCCTTCCTATTAACTATCTAATAATTTTAAAATAACATCCAAAATTATTTATTCAATTCTGGAGCATCAACAATAGTTATACGTACTTCAATTTTCCAAAATCTTGGTTTGACTCCAAACCCCTTAAAAAGAATAGTTTCATAATTGGATAAGATTATGGTCCTTGTAATAGGATATTTTAATTATGTATGGACTCAAGTAACATATAAACCATGAGCATAAATGATGATTGACATATTGGTAGTGGAGATTTTGGAACGAAACAAACTACTCCTTAGTAGAGACTAGTCCAAGATGTTGAATAGGTATGTAGCAATGGACTTCTCTCACATTTGGTTATCATGAAGAGTTATTAAAAACTAGATTCAAATTAATTAAGATCCAATAATGAAGTACCTAATTACTAAATACAATAAAAGTAATGAATAAGTTATAAATCTCTTAACGTTGGGATTTATACCTTCACTAAAAATCATGAAGTGTAAGAACTATAAGTCTAAGGAACTTCCTAGTTGTGGACCCTCTACTTCGATGGTGAAAAATCCAAGCAAGGATCAAGCATTGGCATTGAATTGGTGGAGCCAAAATGCAAGAAATAATTATAATCATCTATACTATAGTTCCCTTACACCAATAATAGAGTGTAATGTGAGACATTAATCCTTAGAATCTATTTTTCTCTCAAAAATTTTATCAAACAACTACTAATTTATGGAGATTAAGAACTGGTAATCAATTTAGTCAAGAATAAGTACTAGTACAAGCTATTGTATCGAAAAAGGTAGATACATAGAGCCTATGATTTGATTGGGTCTTTTGAAGCCTTTAGCATAATTGTTTTACCTAGATAAAAAATCAAGTTGCTGATTTATTATTTACTTTAGTTGCCAACTTGGCACCCCTATAGGATTCCAAGGTACAAATATTCTCCATTAATCTAGTACCTTTTCCATTAGTTCTAGATAATGTGGAAAATTTCCATGTCTTTGATGATGACCAATAGATTTTCTAGTTCTTTACTAACTCAAGATAGTTTGATTTTCAAATCATTTATGACAAAGAAATTAGTTACCTATGCCAAGAGGAATTAGGGGATAAGGAATTATTTAGCTAAAGGAAAATTTCCTCCCTTTGGTAATGGTTTCTTTAGAAAGGACATTTAATTTAGATCCTCAAACTCAAATGTAAAGGTATCCAATAGTAAATGAATTTAAATTCAAAAGGGAGAGTATAGAAGATAAGTATGACCCATACTATGTCAACATTGGTCTTGATTATACTCTAGAGAAAAGGCAAAGAATGAAGATTTTACTCACTTAATATAAGGATGTGATTGTATGGATGTATGAATATCTAAAAATTTTCAACCCAAGGGTTATCACTCATACACTTCTACTAAATTTAGACCACAACCATGCAAGTAAAGTCAAAGGCTATTAAATCCTATCCTAAAACCTCTTATTGAAAAGGAAGTGGAGAAATTATTGAGTAAAAAAATAGTTTTTCCTATCAAGTATTCTAATTAGGTGGCTAATTTAGTTCCATTTAGGAAGAAGAGTGGAGCTATTTGGATCTATGTTTATTTTATAAACTTAAATAAAGATTCTAAGAAATATTATTATCCATTACCTTCCCTAGATAAAGTCATCTAGATAGTGAGTGGTTTAGGAATGATGTCTTTCTTAAATGTATTTTCAAGGTATAATTAGGTGATAATAGAATCAAAAGACAACATTCAACACAAAGTGGGGTACCTATGCATATAATAGAATGTCATTTGGTATAATTAATGTATGTGTCACATTTTAGTGAGCTATGGACCAAACCTTCAAGGGGATGATAGGTAAATGTATAATTATTTACATGGATGACCTCATAGTTTTCTCAAAAGAAAGCACCGATCCTGTAGGTCACCTATAATCAATCTTTGAAAGATGCAGATAGTTTGGCATTTTGATAAACCCTAAATGAGAATATTTGGAGTCATATAAATTAATATCTTGGGTCACATCATCACCAAAGATAGAATTATAATTGACCTAGATACAATTCAATGGATATCAAAAATTTCTTTCCCAAATAGCAAGAAGGAACTCAAATCTTTCTTTGGAAAGATAAACTTCATAAGAAAGTTTATATCAAGTTTTGTAGAAATTGTTAGACCTCTGAATGAAATGCTCAATCAATATGGTAAAGTAGAATGGATAATAGAGGCTTAAAAGTCTTTTCAAGATATCAATGATGAAATATATTAGGCCCTTGTATTGATAATTCTAGACTTTATTAAAGACTTATTGAATTCATTCACCTCATAACATAATATTGCTATTGTGCTCACCCATAAGAAAGAGGAGAGTGAGCATCCTATCACATTCATGAGAACAAACTTGAAATAAGTAGAACTTAGGTATTCCATTATAGGCAAGAAAATATTTTCCCTTATCAAAGTGGTAAATAAATTTTGACATTACATCCTGAGGAATAAGATAATTGCCATTGTACTGAATCTTGTTATTAAGCTCCCTTTAGCACAAAATGATTAGGGAGAATGTAAATGAAAATGGATGGAAAATTTGTAGGATTTTGACATAGAAATCAAGCCTACCAAGATTGTTAGAGGTTAAGGCATCATTCAACTCATGATTGAGTTTGATCCATGTATCACTGTTAAAGAGGTTTGTGAAAATAAAGTATCTAAAGGAAACTGGTATGCTAACATTATTCAATACTTTCTCATAGGTTCCTTCTCCCTAGATCTTAAAACAGAATAAATGAGATATTTGAGACTAAAAGTGGATCATTTCATGAATAGAAAGGCGTCTTATACAGAATGAATATGAAGGCATCTACTTGAGATGCATATCATGAGAAGAATCTCAAGAAATTATGAAAAAATTACACCAAAAGATAGGTAGTATCCATCCATTTAGAAACACCATGGCCCAAAAAATCATCAAAATTGGATAGTAATGGCCAAAAGTCTTCAAGGATGCACATGTTCATGTCTGAACAAGCCATGAATTTCAATTCCTATTGAAAAGAGAAGTACATAAAATAATGCCTCTACAACTAGTGATTAAAGGAAGACCATTCACCCAATGGGATTTTGACTTCATTGGACTCATTAATCCTATTTATTTAGCTGGACATAAGTTTATGCTCACTACTATAGAATATTGTGCATGATGGACTGAAGTTGTAGCTAAAAAGCATTTAAGAGCATAATATGTGATCAAATTTCTAGAAGAAAATATCATAACTATATTTTTTATTCCCATCTCTCTAGTTTATGAAAATAGACTAGCATTCCAATCAACTAAATTTAATGAATGGACCTTTGATGATCAAATCATCATCAAGCCATCATCCAATCATTACCCATAAGGAAATAGGTTGGATGAATTGACAAACAAGAACTCAATTGATGCCATTAAAAATCCCACATCAAAAAAACATAGAGATTGACATAATCTACTGAAGTATGCATTATGGAATAATCAAATAAGATACAAGTAGACACTCAAAGCCTCACCTTACTTATTGGTCTATGGGAGATAAAAATTTTTCCCAATCATGCCCAAATTACTAACATATCATTTTATGAAGAAGTACATGGAACCAAGTGAGGAGGTGGGGTCTTGATTTTTGGATATAATAGAGATGGAATACTTAAGGACTGAAGCCTTACATAATTTTAGTAAACTTTAAGACATAGTAAAAAGATAGTTCCATAAGAAATCAAAATTTAATCATTTAGAATATCTGACTTGGTGCTTATATGGGATAAATCCCATGAAAATAATGGATAACATGACTATTTTACCATATTATGGATTGGACCTTATAATATTTCAGAGATTCAAGGTAATAATGTTTTTTGTCTAAGGGACCTCCAATGTAATGAGATGACATACCCAGTAAATGGATAGTATTTGAAGCATTACTTCATGGTTGTACCATCTAGGGATGTCCTTGAGTAACAACAGAGGTGGTGGTAAGAGTAGGATTAGGGTAGATTTTACTATTTTATTAGAATATTTTTGGCTTTTAAGAATAGTTTCCCTACTTCCTAGGATAACATTCCCATTTTTTATTAGTTTATTTTATAGATTAGCTTCCTAATTTATAGATTAGAAATTTTTATTTGATCTATAAAAAGCTGATTGAATTCCCATAGTATGCTCAAAGTAGTAATACAACCTATTAAAATATCCTTTAATGTGTTCATAAACCAAAGGATAAACCTGTGGGAAAACATGCCAAAAAGAGGTACACTAATCTATTTACTTGTAGGATTTTTCACCTTTACAGTTCAGATTTTTAGAATTTAGGTGTAAAATAGGAAGATTTATCATGAACAAGCTAACATTAAATTCTTTAATCAAGCATATAAAGGCTTCTCTCATTACTACATATAAATTTTAGAAATTTTTTTCACTTTTCCATGATCAAATACACTTATCATATTAATACTTGTTTAAATAAATAACCATTAACATGGGTATAACTAGTAGGGATAATACGATAAACTTATGCTTTCATAGAGACCAACTCATTGTGGTTTCTTCTCTCCCTCTTCTAGAAATATTCTACAAAAAAATATATAGAAAAAATCAAGATCAAAGCATCCTTAAAGAGTGATCTAACCAAACTAAATAAAAATCTAAAGGTGATCAAAAGATCTAAATTATGAAATAAGGTCAATGTACCTTGCATCATGAAATAATATAGGAGAAGGAAAGAGAAGGAACCCATGGTACCCCTATCAATATTATGGACACCTGTCTAGTAGCAGAGTAATTCCAGAGCTTCTCTAATTTTTAAATCTTTTTCTCAAAACTAGATTGAAATCTACAGTTGTCTTAGTTCTCTACTAAAGTCCTCACAATAAGGATAAAAGGAAATCAATCCCTCACACATAGATCTAGGATAGATGAAAAGGTAAGTATGTTGTATGTAGCTATTTAGAGTCTCTTTCATATATCTAATTTTATTATTCTATGTATAATGTTTGTGTTTGGTCTAAGTGTTGTTAACTGAAGGTTTTTCATTCTTAAATAATTGAGAGTATTTCCTCTATAAGTCAACATTTATTATACCCAATCTACCCCCATTCCTTATTTTTAGAATAGGGACCCACTATATTTTAGAATTGGTTTTTCCCTGTCATAAAAAACCTCTAAAGAGAAAGGCCTTATGTATTGGACTAACCTTGTTATTTGATAGATCTTTGAACATACTTGTTTTTAGACTAACCTACTAATAATTTTTGAAATTCATGTATATGTAGGACTTGGCTCAATTTGTGAAGAAAAAATCCTTAGAAAAATTACTTAACACAAAAAGGGTCTTCAATGATTTTGTTTGGAACAATTCATTCGATAAAATATTTTGAGACATTTTGATCTTCGATGATTTTGTTTAGATATTTGTTTGGATAATGTATTAAGGGTTATGATGGGAAGAATTGGTTCTTCAAAATTAATTACTCAAACACCTATCTTCAGTGATTTTTAATGTTTCACATTTATATGAAATTCTGTAAGAATTTACTCTTTGACATTTTCTTTTAGAGGAATTATTTGGAACAAGTGTTCAGTATTATTGTTTACAAGACTTCTAAAGATTTATTCACACTATGTAAAAACCCTTTGCCATTTACTCTTCAACACCTATTCTTTAGGAACTAGATCTTATATGGGATTTTAAAGTATTTGTTCAGCAAGGCCCTTTGGAAAAATTACTCAACACAAAAGTGGTATTTATTAAAATGGTTTGACAGAAACACACCACATTTAGGTCTTCGACAAAAGTGTTCAAAACTTTTACTTAGGATAGTCATCCACACCACAAACATTATTATATCTTGAATACCAAATTCCTTGTGGCTTGGTAAACTAAATCCAAAGAAGTGACAAAATGACACTTGGTAATGGGTAATGATGTGGCACCCCTACTAAACATTAACAGTGCTTATGTGGCATACCTACCAAATAAAGTGGCAGAGTTTGAAGTGAACAAAAAAATCAAAGCTATAGACATTGGACATTAATGGTGCATGAAATATAAATTAATGCCAACGCTATATCAAATTAGTTTGAATGATGATCTGCCCATTCAATCTCAATCTAAATTGTGAACTTAATTACTCCCTTACAATCAAGATCTAGCTACCATTGTTTTTAACCTAAAAACATACTTATAAGACCTGAGTGATTAAATTATAAACCAAACTAGCACTAGAATAGTTGAATAATAATGGCATCATCATCTAAAGCATTCTAAATAACTTCCCCCTTTAAGGTTTTCTATCAAATAATCAAATGAGTACAAAGATATGTTCTTTGAACCTAACACATTCAAAAATGATTATATCAACTACTTAGAATTGTGGGAGGTCATACATGAGGTTGACACACATATGCATGGATAAAATTTGAATCTATCTCAATGTCAATTGGCTATAGACAACTTCCCTTTAAATATTTAAGGGTTACACTTCATAGTACCAAATCTAGAGGTCATGCCTTGCATTGAACTCCTATGATACTTATTCTTCACCAAGAAGATAACTGGAGGAGTATTCATGCTCAATTTGGAGCATAAAATAGTTGTGGCATGCATCTCAGGTGATGCATTTCAAAGGTACCTCTCCCTCCCTATTGCAAATGTGACTTATGATTTGTATAGGGTAGTAACCATCAAAGAAAAAAAATCAATTGAGAATATGCTCAACAACTAGAAGCTCTTTGGAGAAACCATCAATTTGAAGGATAAGTAGGCCACATCAATTACCAAACTTAGGATTGGAATCCAAATTGGGATGACCCTCTTGATTAAGTTATATGGTTATCTAAGCATAAAATTCTTCCACTTGGAATAAGTTAAGATGTTTGATTTTTTAATGACCTTAAATTTGACATTCACTCTAGGTGAAGTGATCAGAGCAAGGTTATGAGTGTTTCACTAAATTTTGTCTATTTTAAGTGTAAAGGAAAATAGAAAGAAGGACGGCGATAAGTGATTAGAATGAACTTGGATTTTGTTTGCGTGTTGTATCTAGATATTATGAACACTCCTCTTTGGTTGGAGAGGACTACCTACAAGTAAGAAAGCACTACCATAAGATTTTTGTTAGTAGTTAAATGAGTGGGCTTCCAAGCTACACACTCATTCGAGGAAGTGTGAAACTTCCTTAGAGATGACAGTCCACTTTTGAGAGACAAAATAATAATAAATAACTAAAATAGAGGTAAAGAGAGAGTGAAAGAGAGATAAGATTACCATTATTAATAACATGTATACAATAGAGAGTGATAGGGTATAGGTGATGTATTCTGTTTGTATTTTAGAAGTTATTTGGGTAGTTTTTAAAGAGGTTAGGGAACCCAAAGTCACTGACATCAATAGGGGAGTGACTGATATATGTTATACTACCAAGGTCAGTAATGAGATGATTGATGTCAGTTAGGCTACTGAGGTTGGTAGGGGCAATAATTATGAAGGAGCTTGTAGAAGGCTTTTTTAGGTCTGGGAAATGGTTTAGAATAGATTTGGAAGGTTGGGAGAGTTATGAGAGAGAGATTATGGTTTGGGTAGATTTGGTTAGAGGTTTGGTGTGTTTGATTAAGGGGAAACAAGTGAGGAAGCTTTGTAACTCCTTCATGGGGGTTTAGTCAGAAGTGTGTAAAGCAATGCATAGTAGATATAAAGAAATAGTAGAATAGAATATTTGAAAAACCTATAAAATAAGTGATGTACTTAGCTCTAGTGGTTGTTAAATGATAAGTGCCAGATTAATGGTCCTTATTAGGGAATCCAAACCTAAATACCTAAATAGAGAGAAAAAGTGGGTGTTTTTGGTCCTCAAGAGCTCAGTTGTTGATCATGATTGACTTATGTAAGATGACTGTAAGCCAAGATGTCAAATATAGAATGCCCAGAGCTTAAATGTAAGAATGAATTTTATTAATTTTTTTGACCTAAACTTTAGGTTGGAGTTTAGCTTGTATTGTTGATGTCCATGATCCTACCGACATCGGTCGTGGGTTGACCAATTTTGGTGGCCCTATAATAGGTAAACCTTACTATTTTTAGCTTATTTTATATTTTTTTCATGCCAAGTGTGACACCCATTATAAAATGGTAAAAATAAGAGGTTAGGAAGGAGGTAGTTGATTAGTAATTTAGTTTGGAAGTGTGAATAAGTATTGGGTAGTTAGGATAAGGGGACCAGGTCTTGAGGTGATTCATCAGGTGGGAATTAGTCATACGGTGAGGTGGTCAAGTAAGGTGGCAAAGGGGGGTTTTAATTAACTTAATTAAGTATTTTAAATTAATTAAATGTGTGAGGGGTAAGAGTATGGGTTAGGGAGATTAATTATTTAAAAGGGGTTTAAAGGGGGGTTCAACATAGGGAGTTATGCACGTGTGTGTGACATAATTTTAGTGTCACATTTGCCCCTTTTTGTCTTTTAATTTTTAATAACAATTTTTCAAGACAAATATAGGATTTAGATGCTCCAAGTATTGGATGAGGTACCCCCCTCAAAATGGGAATTGATAGAGGATAAACTAGAATCAAGTATCGATTTGATAAAAAAAAGTAATTGGGTGAATAGTAGAGAAGAGAGTATCACTCTATATGCATATACAACAATGAGATATAGTAAACAAAGTAAAGAATAGGCAAGTTTAAGGAGGACTCAGATAAAAGTAACCAAAGCATAGATTGTAAGTGATAGTTGATATGTCAAAATAATCAAAGTTGTAGCTCTAATGGTCAATGTTTTCTAGGTATCTAGGATAGGAAGTGCCCTTGGGAAACACAAAAGAGTTAAAGGTGATAGGATGGGCTTGGTTTCCATATAAAACACCTAATATATATGTGTGTGTAATATCTCTAACTATAGTGGAATAACATAAGTGGTAAAGACAAGTAATGTAAGGTTGGTGTAAAAGGGTTAATGAGTGAAGAGATATTCATAATCTCCAAGCAAAGTCATCATGGGTGAAGATTTAAGTGATCTTCAATGGCATTTATTATGGTTGGGGAGATATATGTGATCTTCAGTTTCCCTAGTATATGGGTAAAGTCTAAATAGTTGGGGTTATTGTGTTGGGGAAAATAGTATTAGAATAATGTTGATGTCAATGACATTGCCAATATCGATAATATAAAGTGCCGACATCAACAAACCTAGGGAAACATTGTTGATGTCAATTTGTATAAACATTGATGTCGGCATATTAGGTCAAGAATGCTGACATTAATGGCTGACCAAACCTTAAAAAATGGGGTTTGGTAGCTGACCAAACACATTTGTAACTTTATGATTGGAGAGAAGAAATAGAGCTTGTAGAGCGATTTAAGATGACAATTTAATGAGGGGACCCAATAAGAGGTGCACCATCATAAGAGCTAGTAGTGTTAGCCAGGAGGAGATAAAAGATGAGGTAAGAGTCTCTACTAATTAGTTTGAAGTTTGATTTTGCTATTTGTAATTTTTAGGCTAATTAAGAGGTGAGGGTGTATAAAACATTAGTGGAGGGGTAGAAAATATGGTAGGGTATTTATAGGATAAGTTAGGGGGTTTTGTGGGTAGGTTTTTAGGTGAAATGGGTAAGTTTGGGTTTGGGTCATTCAGCCCTAGGGCTGAACCAAACACTGATGTCAGTGAGGTCCATCGACATCAACCGACATAACACCAAGGTCGATAGGTGCCTATCAATTTTTAGTCAATATTGAGGCCTATAAAGCACTAACGTCATCATTAATGTCAATATTAATGTTGACATTGGTGACTATAAAAAGGTATAAAAATAAGAGAAAGGGTGAGTTTAAATCCCTAGTGGAAGTAGTCAACTAGCCTAATGGTTGAGTTATCCTTAGAAGACCCCATGCCAATTGAGTGCTACCTATATAGCCTGGTTTAGGGCCTCAGGCCAATGTAGTTCTCCCAGATCCTAGAAAAAATATCTAAAAAGGTGTGATAGGGGAAATGGGTGAAAAGGTAAGTTGAGATAGGTCGAGAGGTCTATGGATCAAAAAAATAGGTCATAGTGTCAAGAGTCAGAGATATAAGCCATGAGGCCTAGAGTTGTGATAGGTAGGTAGGCCTAGGGTAAAGAGAGAGATAGTAAAGCCTAGGGTAGAGAGAGAGAGGTAGTGAAGCCTAGGGTAGAGAAAAAGAGGAAGTGAAGCCTAAGGTAGTTAGTGAGGTAGGTATATGGTTGAGCTAACCTCATAAGACCCCATGTTGACTGAGTGCTACCTATATAGCCCAATTTAGAGCCTCAGACCAATGTAGTTCTCCCAAAAAGAAGGGAAAAAGGTGGTGATAGAGTATATTAAAAGGTATGTGACTTGTGTTCTATGTGTATAGATGCAGGCAAGGATGGAGATGATATTATGAGATCATCTACCAAGGCTATTGACATGTATGAGGAGGGATGCCACTCTAGATGAGTGGGAGCATATGGTAACTATGGGTTTAAGAGGAGTGTAATGGTACTAATGAGTTTCTTGAGATGTGTCCTTGATGATAACATTGACTTAAAGGTGGGATCACACCACCAACACCCTCCATCTACTGATTGGAGAGTTGACAGTGACTTAAGAGGATGTTTATAGGATTTTAAACTACCATTCTAAGGTGAAGAGCTATTTGAATACTTGAAAGAGGAGAATGATATACACATGGTCACATTATATGGAGATCATGTTAGTGAGGTGACTTATGATTTAGTGAGTTTCACATATGAGCCACTTTATATGGTTGATGAGGAGCAGCATCATCTAAGCATCGTAATGATGATCAAGATCATAGTGTATGCATTACCAGATATAGATGGTGGTATATTTTTGATTGTAGTGATAGGTGTGCTTGCACAGATGGTTGAGTAGTAGACCATTTTTGCTTAGGGTCTAGTATTTTTGGCACAATTATAAAAAGAACTATGGGGTTTGAGGCTATAATGGTGATACAATTTATGTGTCAGCCATATACTACATTTTTGGGCATATGAGCACATCATGATGACATAACCATTAGGGTTACCTACCACTTTCCTAGCCAGGTTCAGGGTTAGGTTTAGATGGTGGAGAGATGGTATGGCACAGACCTAAGTGGATGGTGTGGTTTGGGACATTACCTATTATAGGTAGATGATTGAGGGCTTGATCCCTATAGATATTTTATGGAGATCATATCTGACATACCTAGTTTTTAGAAGATATGCATAATAGCTTATGGGTTTGCATAGCTCACTATGGATTAGGGGGAGATGGGCTGGTGAGTTGGAGATGGTACTCATGACATGGGTTAGGAGGTAGTTTGGTCTACTCTAGGATATTTTACCTAGCTTCCCTCGATACAAGAGGGATGACATAGATGCACCCCTACCATTACCTCAAGAGATAGATGGGCTATATTTTGAGTGGCTACCAGTAGGGCCAGGTATTGGAGATCTAGGGTGCACAACATATTATACATCATGGTAGGTATGGTTAAATCTAGCAATGGAGGTCTGGAGGCCACTGCCAAATTTATAGGGGCTGGTGAGAGAGAGGGATGTAGTAATATAATCTTGAGATGTAGTAGTGTAGGATCAAGAGATAGCCCAAGTATAGGTTTTAACCTTATAGGGGTAAGTGGTGATGTTAAAGGGTTAGATTAGGGCTCTATAGGGCTAGTTACAATACTACAAGACCAAGTTATTATT
Source organism: Torreya grandis (assembly GCA_037957365.1). Classification (NCBI taxonomy): domain Eukaryota; kingdom Viridiplantae; phylum Streptophyta; class Pinopsida; order Cupressales; family Taxaceae; genus Torreya; species Torreya grandis. Next base: position 2,285,341 of record JARHVA010001989.1, on the reverse strand, counting down.
TTATAGGGTTAGGTGACTATAGTGATAATAGAGAGATAGTCTAAGAGTAGCAGGCCAGGCTACTCCTCCTCCTCCACCACCATAGGGCTAGTACAGGCTGGGACATCATCAATATGGGACCTCCATAGACTATATCTCTAATGAGATATTTGACTACCCTGGATGAGATTTCCTACTATGAGAGGGTGATTAGAGAGTTACTATAGATTTAGAGATATTCAGAGTTTAGAGAATAAGAGAGGATGATGTCACATGCCATGGCTTATATCTCATGTAGACATAGACAAGTAGAGAGTGGTGATGACATGGCTTCCTCATGACCATGTGAAGAGCCTGGATGACCCTGAGTGTCAGATTTTTTCTAGTTTTGATTATATTTATTATATGTATACTAACTTGTGAGCTGAAGATGTGAGATGTATATTTTGAGAGAGAATTATGTTTTTATGATGATATAGTTATAGACATGTATTTTGATCATATATATATATATATATATACATATTCATGAAATGTTCATTTATTGTTATGTTGAGATGTGTATTTTGTGATTATGATGAGGATATAGATGATGATTATTTTATGCTATATGAATTTGATGTTATTTTAATGTTGATCATGTTATTTGAGTTAGACTAGCCTTTCCCATATATGTGATGGTATATGTAGAGTTGGTTGGTTAGTTTCATCTTAACATTTTTCCATATTTTGTGATGGTGTATGCTTAAAATGAATAAATTGGTTATGTTAGTTTATTTCAGCATTTTTCCATATTTTTGATGGTGTATGCGTAAAATAAATTGAGTAGGATTTGTTAGTGTTGGTTTGACATTGTTTATTCATCTCAAATAGAGAGATCAACATGTGATGTGGATGGGAAAATAAAGAGGCAAAATGCTTGTGCATTGACAAAGACCATAATCAAAACATAAATACACTCAAGAAGATGAGCCTCTTTCAAGCCTTATATCTTTAAACCATTGTATTTTTTATTGAAGCATCATGTTTACCTTATGTTAAGTAAGGTTCATAGTCCCTTGAAAGAGTATGAGGGAAAAAAGAGTAAAATGAGGGAAAATGTTTGGGTAGCATAACCTACAAAGTAGATATGATATGCCCCTTTTGTGGGTGACCCGAGAGCTAATATAGGCATGTCCATGACTTAAATTTTTTTTTGTGTGTGTAAGCTGATCAATGTGGGAATACTATAATGGGATTTTATATAGCTTAAGGTCATATAAAGCTGTGAGAAGCCTTTTTCATTTGTTTTTCCCCTTTGAGAACAAATATTGGCTTAGCCATCCTTTAATGGAGTGGTCTAAGTATTTATTTTTAATTTTAAATAGATTTCCTTCAAGGGAATATTCTATTGATAGTAGCAAAGGGATGTTACATAGTTATCCTTCAAGGGAGTAGTCTACATTGAAAAACATGACCTGAGACTTTATAACTTTTTAAAATATCCCATTTCTTTGCTTTTAGTCATGGACAAGACTATAGAGGCTTAGGAGTTTTCCACTTTGATGGCAAAACCATACCACTGTATAAGTTAACTAAGTGTATAGGAGTAAGGGTGAAGAGGAGGTGAAATGAATGTAATAGGGATGATCTCAATTTAAACATGAGGTAAAATGATGTTTGTTTAACAAAAGAATGGTTTTAGGTGTAAGGCATTTAAAGGCTTGGGTTTTAGTCTTCCTTCAAGAGAAGACAAGTGATAAGTTCCTAAGCCATATTTGTGAGTTATGATATAAGGTCCAAGCCAATTAGGAGCAAACTTACCCCATTTTCTTTTCTCCATGTTTGTCACGTGTTGATTTTCTTTTAAGTTGAGATCTCTTATATTGAAATCTCACTTTGTGAGGTTTTTTTTATAAGTGTGTTTGAAACGTTCTTAATAGATTTGGAGGTGGTTGAGGACTATGAGATGGTGCTCATCAAGAAATTCAAGTTGAGCCAAATGTTCTTGGAAAAAATCATCATTAGTAAGTATGTCTTGTAAATAAATGTGAAGAGAAGGAATATGGACCTCAAGAGGAAAAATAGCCTCCATCTCATAGACCAATGAAAAAGGTGTAGCACCCATAGGAGTTTGAATGCTAGTGCAGTAAGCCCATAAAGCAAAACAAATATGTGTGTGCCAATCGTTGCCCGTATTATTAACCAACTTCATTAGAATTTTGGTCAATGTTTTGTTATAAGCTTTTACCTATCCATTAGCTTGTGGATAGTATGGTGATGAAAAGCTTAATTTAATTCCAAATGTATCACAAAGACTTTAAATAGTCTTGTTTTTAAAAGACTTGTTGTTATCTACTATAATATTATGAGGGACACCAAAATGATAGACGATTTGATGGTTGATGAAGTCAATAATTTTGTCAGCTTTACTAGAGATGAGAGGGATGGCCTCGACCCACTTGGTGAAGTATTTAGTGGTATTAATGATATAATGATTATGGAGGGATGAATGAGGGTTAATCTCTCTAATTAGATCTAAGCCCCATTGGGAGAAGGGATAAAAGTCTTTGGTGACTTGTAATGTGTGACTAGGAACATGAAAGAGGTTATCATGTTGTTGAAACTTGATGTAATGTTGAACATAATCAATACAGTCTTGATGAAGTGTGGGCCAATAATAGCCAAGTCAAATGATACGCTTGGTAACTATGTGATAATTGAAATGCCCACCATGAATCCCATCATGGACTTCCTTAATAGCGAAGGGAGTCTAAGTACTAGTGAGGCATATAAGGAGAAGACCATCAAAACCTTGCTTGTAGAGAATTACCCCTAGTATAGTGTAATGAGTAGCACATTTCTGACAAAAAAGATGTTAGTTGAGACATAGGAGGGTAATGTTAGGTGATGCATGGTGACATAGATTCTCAAAGAATAAGATGAAGAAGGTATGTGTGAAGAAATTGAAGCCATCATGTTAGCAAACTTGTTGGTATATCAAGGAATAGTTTGCAAGAGATAAGAGTCAAATAATCCCAATAGCATATCTACTTGATGTTTATACCACTGTAGAATGTCATTTTACATAGGTAGGAACCATTAACTTGGTTAACCACTAGCTGAGAATCACTAAAAATGGTTATGGATTTGATACCCAAGAAGAGAGCTATTTGAAGTCCTAGAATCAAAGCCTCATATTCAATCATATTGTTACTGCATTCAAAATCTAGTTTAAATGATAAAGGCATAGGATTACCATCTAGAGAAATAAGAATGACCCCTACACCCCCACCATGTTGGCATTTAGATCCATCAAAGAACATCATCATTTTATAGATGTCATCAGTGGAGAGTGTTATAATGGATTTGTTAGGGAATTCAAGGTTTGAAGGTTGATTGTCAGGTAAAGGGTCAACAACTAACTGGTTAGTGATTGTTTTCCCTTTAATTAACTTTTTTTGAATGAATTCTAAGTCAAATTTGGAAAGAAACATGAGCCACCAAGTTACACATTGGTTGTGATATGTTTTGGAATGCATGTATTTGAGGGGATTAATATGGGTGACCACATAAGTTTTGTGATTTAGGAGATAATGACAAAGATTAGAGGTAGAAAAGACCAATGCAAGGTAAAATTTTATAGTATGGGTATATCGAGTCTCATAATAAATAAGTGTGTGACTTATGTAGTAAACTGTCTACTCTTGATGTTGGTCATCTTGATGTGAAATCATAAAACTTAGAGAATGGTCTATTATGGAGATGTATAGGTAAAATGGTTGATTTTCCTTAGGTGAAATAAGAACCAGTAAGGAAAGGAGATATTATTTAAGTGCATCAAAATCCTCCTAGCAATCTATATTCTAATGGAAGGAGACATCCTTTTTGAGGATATGGTGAAAGGGTTGGTAGCAATCTAACAACTGAGAAATGAATCGATGAATTGACTAACGTTTGCCTTGTAGGCTATGAAATTGATTGATATTAGTAGGTGGAGGCATCTCTAGGATTACTCTAACCTTTGCAGGATTGACTTCGATACCATGAAGATAAATGATAAAACCTAAGAGCTTACCGAAAATAACACTAAAGACACATTTCTTTAGGTTTAGTCAAACATTACATCAGAGGAGATGAGAAAATATAATTTTTTAGAATTGTTAAGTGATCTCGATGAAGTTTAGACTTGCTGAGTAAGTCATCCATGTAATCTTTCATAATTCTATGTAGGAGATCATAGAAAATGTAAGTCATGACATGTTGGTAAGTTGCACTAGTGTTTTTTAGGCTAAAAGGTGTGACCCAATAATAGAAAGTCCCCCATGGGGTAATGAAGGTTGTCTTATGTTAATCCTCAAGAGTAACTAAGATTTTATTATATCTAGAAAATCCATCCATAATTGATAACATCTAATGGTCAGTCGTTAGATCAACAAGTTGGTCAATACTTGGCAATGGGAAATCATCTTTTAGATAAATGAGGTTTAAATCATGATAGTTGGTGCAAATGCAGATTCCCCTAGTCACTTTTGTGATAAGAATAATATTGGAAACCTAATACAGGTAGTTGATGGGTTGGATAAAGTTTACAGAAAGGAGGTATTGGAGCTCTTCTTTTATAAGGAGAGCGATATGAGGATGCATCTTGTGAATCTTCTACTTAACAGGTTTAGCATCTTGATTGGTGATAATGTTATGGGTGATAATAAAGAGGTTAATACTACTCATGTCATTGTAAGACCAAGAAAAGGCTTTTTTATGGTCATTAAGAAATGTGACATAATCATCTTGCTCAAAGGAATATAAAGATTGGCCAATCTTTAGGACATGAGGGTTATCATGAGATGGCAAGTTGATGTCAATGGTTGATTTATTTAACATAGCTTGTGTTTTAGATGGGATCAATCATTAGATATAAGAATCATCCACACCTGCTGAGTTGTGGAGCTAAAAGCTTCAACTCTTTACAAATTGAAAGGAACAAAAGGTTGCTGAGATCCAGGAGCACCGGCGTTGGCAGAAGGACCAACGTCAGTCATGACCAGTGTAGAAGGCCACTGGCGATGGCAGGGAGTCAGCCGATGTCGGCAAAACCAGACTAGCAGGGACCGACGTCGATTGCTTGTGTGTTTCAGAACTGCTCATTACACGGATAGTTAGTTAAGTAAATAAAGTGTTTGCATGTAAAGGCCAGTTAGAGTCTTTGGCTGTGAGGATAATTGTCTTAATTAAGAGTCTAAGTTATTGTTTAAGTCTGGGATCTATTTATAGACCCATTGGCATGTATTGTAATTAAGGAATAAGATAAGGAAGGCAAGGAAGTTCCTTCTAAGTGCAAGATCATTGAGTTGTAGGTTGTTGCAAGCTCATAGGAGATCTACATGTGTGAGTATGGTCTGTTGAATTGCAGATTGCAGGTTCATGGGAGATCAACTTGAAGTACTTTAGAGTGCTTGGTGAACTGGCAGGGTTATTACTGACTAGTTGGAGAGGTGAACACCAATTCTATTTGTGAGTTGGATGTTGGGACCATTTTTTGTGTAGGAGAGTGTGTGTGAGAAGAATTACTGTACACTTGAGGTGTGGCAAACCTATGTAAGGTGAAAGAGTGTGGCGGCTCTTTGTTGTATTCTTTTTTGTAAAGTGTTAATACAAGATAGTGTATTGTCTCTCATATTCTGTGCTATTGGTGAATTCTAGTTACTTGTATTTCTAGTTATTTTTGCATTTATAATTGCTTATATTTGGTAATCATACTATGCTCTTTCTGAGGAGAAAGATCCTAACAAAGTGGGATTAGAACAGGTGTTGTTCTTGTGATCCCCCAACAAAGTGGTACCTGAGCATGTTTGTTGTTCTAGGTGCCTGACAAGTGGTATCAGAGCTGTTGGTTGGGATACTAACAGATTGGATTAGATCTGGTTAGTGTGTTTTGATTACAGGTACTCACAGGGTTTTTGTTTGAGTGGGAGTTGAGCAATGATAGAAGACAGTAAGCTATGGATGGAAAAGTTTAATGGCAAGAACTACCAATTGTGGAGGATGCAGATTGAGGATTATCTGTATCAAAAAGATTTGTACTTATCGTTGGGAGGGGTTAATTGCAAACCCTCAGATATGAAAGATGAAGAATGGGAGGTTCTTGATCAGAAGGCTCTGGGATCTATTAGATTGAGTCTTGCATCTTCTGTGATTTCCAGCTTATCACAATGTAAGACAATGGTGGAGTTGATGGAATCTTTGGCAAATTTATATGAAAAACCCTCAGCTTCTAATAAGGTATTTCTTATGAAGCATTTATTTAATTTGCAAATGTTGGAAGGTGGATCTGTTCATAGCCATCTTAGTGATTTCCATGGTTTAGTAAACCAGTTAAGTTCAGTCAATATTGTATTTGATGATGAAATTAGAGCTCTCTTAATCTTGTGTTCATTACCTGAAAGTTGGGAAGGTTTGGTAATGGCAGTTTCTAATACTGTGTCTCCTTTAAAAGTCTTAAAAGTGGATGATGTTGTGAGTGTGATCTTGAATGAAGAGATACGCAGGAATAGCACAGGTGAATCATCAGGAAATGCTTTGAGTGTTGAAGGCAGAGGAAGGCAAAGAGAGAAGATAGAGCATGGGAGATCAAGGTCCAAGATAGGCAGAAGATCCAAGTCCAAGTATGGCAGGATAACCTGCTGGAAGTGTGGAAAGCAAGGGCACTTAAAGAGAGATTGCAGATTAGGTGAAGATCAGCATGAAGGACATGAAGAAGAAGTAGATGTTGTAGACTATGCTGCATGGGATGCTCTGGTATGTTCTTTGGATAAAGTAGAATCTTGGGTTTTAGATTCTGGTACCTCTTTTCATGCATCCCCACATAGGGAATTTTTTCATGAGTATGTCCAGGGAGATTTTGGAGAAATTTGTGTAGGGGATGGTAAGCCTTGTCAGATTGTTGGCAAAGGGAAAGTGAAGCTAAAACTGTAGATAGGTAACACATGGGTGTTGAAAGAGGTCATGCACGTCCCAGTTCTAGAGCAGAATTTGATTTTTGTTAGAACTTTGGGTGATGAGGGTTGCACAGTAACTCTCACAGCGGACTCTTGGAAGGTTACCAAGGGTACACTTGTTGTAGCTAGAGGTAAGAAAGTAGGTACGCTTTATCTATCTACTTGTACTACTAATTCTCTTTCTGGGTTATCTACTTCAGCTATAGATTCAAAGATGTGGCTTGATAGGCTTGGTCACATAGATAAGAAGGAGATGCTTGTTCTTGAGTCAAAGGGTATGCTTTCAGATTTGGAAGGTATGGATCATGATTTTTGTATGCAGAAGAAGAAGGTGACATTTCTTGAGGAATCTGATGTTAGTGACAAGAACAGGAAAGCCTTAGTTTTCAAGGAGAAGGTGATGGATAGAGTTCAGCACAAGATGTAGAAGAATTCTAAGCAGAGCAAGGGTGTTTTGGACAAGGATTTGATCCAAAAAGAGCTCGCAAGAAAAAGTCAGGTCTCACAAGAAAAACACAGAGACCGACATCGACAGGAAAATTGGCATCGGCGTCCAGACAGGGACCGATGTCTACTATTTATAGACCAACGTCAGTGACTCAGGGCAGATAACGACTGGCATCGGCTAGGGGAAACTGACGTTGGTAAGGTGGCAGTTGCAGGGAACCGACTTCGATCATCTGCAGACTGAGATGTGACTGACATCGATTACTGAGATGAATTTTGGGTGGACAGCAAACTGTCAAGGTGTCTCAAGCACCCATATGGAGGACTGAAGGCATAAGTAAGTTCTTAAATTCATCATTTCCCTTATTTACGCTACTTGTTGCTCACTTATGGCATAGGACCAAGAAGTTATTGAAGAAGCAGAATAGGTAGATCTAGGAAATAGTGGGAGCTTGGCATGGATGAGGATGTGATTCCTTGGAGGAGAACCAAATAGTTGTTTTGGGTAGAGTGGCCAGCTGGAAGTAAGCACTGAGAGATGAATGGATGTTCAGGATGAAGAAGAGCGAAAATGGATACGTGAGACAGAAGATCAGGGTATATGGTCTTGTATTAGCTGCAAGGCAATGGAGGTTTGATCATTGTGTTTCTCTTTACCAGGTTGGATAATATTAGCTACATTATCCTATTACTGTATGATGTGCTTGTTGCAGGGTTACATATACAGGTATTGTTAAACTAAAGGTAAAGCTAGTTCAGGTGTTTGTCATGGAGAATCTAGGAGCAGCAAGATTCTTTGGCATGAGTGTGTTCTAGAGACATGGAGGTCACATGTTGACTTTGTTTCAGGATGATTGTGTGAAACTAGTTAGCACACCGATGGTTGGACAGTTCTATGAACAGGTGTCTTGATTCACATAATGAGGTTGAGTGCATGTTATGTACTAAACCTGAGTTTTCCCAAGCAGTGGGAGTTGTCACAAGTTGGAGCCAATCCAGGAGAGAACCATTGGAGGATAGTTTAGTGGATTCTTACAGGGACTAGCAACAGGTGCACATGTTATGCAAGTTCAGGTTATTTTCTACATGGTTGTAGATGTGGATGTGGTAGGTGATTTGGATGATAGGTTTTGCACTACAGGTTTGTGGTGGTTGGTCTTCAAGAGTGAACTTGAGGAGGGATACAAAGCCAAGGGAACAAATTAGACTGAGTACAAGTACAGGTACAGGTTGCAACTGTTTATCTCCAAGTGGGAGATTGTTGAGTTATGGAGATAAAAGCTTCAACTCTTTGCAAATTAAAAGGAACATGAGGTTGTTGAGATCCAAGAGCACCGACATTGGCAGAAGGACCGACATCGATCATGACTAGTGCAAAAGGCCACCGGCGATGGCAAGGAGAAGGCCACCAGCAACGACAGAACTAGACTAGCAGGGACCGACATCGGTCGCCTGTGTGTTCCAAAACTACTCGTTACACAGACAGTTAGTTAAGTAAACAAAGTGTTTGCATGTAAAGGCCAGTTAGAGTCTTTGGTTGTGAGGATAATTGTCTAAATTAAGAGTCTAAGTTATTGTTTAAGTCTGGGATCTATTTATAGACCCATTGGCATGTATTGTAATTAAGGAATAAGATAAGGAAGGCAAGGAAGTTCCTTCTAAGTGTAAGATCATTGAGTTGTAGGTTGTTGCAAGCTCATAGGAGATCTACATGTGTGAGTATGGTCTATTGAATTTCAGGTTACAGGTTCATGGGAGATTAACTTAAAGTACTTTAGAGTGCTTGGTGAACTGGCAGGGTTATTACTGACTAGTTGGAGAGGTGAACACCAATTCTGTTTGCGAGTTGGATGTTGGGACCGTTTTTTGTGTAGGAGAGTGTGTGTGAGAAGAATTACTATACACTTGAGGTGTGGCAAACCTCTATAAGGTGAAAGAGTGTGGCGGCTCTTTGTTGTATTCTTTTCTGTAAAGTGTTAATACAAGATAGTGTATTGTCTCTCATATTCTGTGCTATTGGTGAATTCTAGTTACTTGTATTTCTGGTTATTTTTGCATTTATAATTGCTTATATTTGGTAATCATATTGTGCTCTTTCTAAGGAGCAAGATCCTAACAAAATGGGATCAGAACAGGTGTTATTCTTGTGATCCCCCAACAAAGTGGTACTTGAGCATGTTTGTTGTTCTAGGTGCCTGACAACACTTATGTAGGTGAGAATTACATCATCATATTGACATTGAATAGTTTTAATAGTGAGAGAGTCTTTATCAATTATTCCAGGATGAATGAGAGGAAGGGGCCTTATTTCCTTACCCTAATGATAGATGAGAGACCCTAAATGGATGGAATTTATTTAAAAAAAATTAAGAGGTATAGATACCTCTAATTTGGTAGGTGATGGTGGAGAAGAAGGTGGAGAAAGAGAGACTAGTTCTTCAAAAATTGGTTTATGGGAGGTTTTGAGTTTATTTGGTTTGTCATATCCCACTCCATGCCTCTTTTTGGAATTTTCAATGGTATTACTAGTAGGATATTCAATAGGCATATGAACACCTTATTTATAGTGACCTAAACCAAATATTTTATAGGAACACCTATAGAGATAGGTGTGAATTAATCTAGGGTTACTTAGGAAAGAGAAGTCATAGGTAAATGGTTGTGGTGAAGAAGATAAATTGCCAACAGTGGGAGCTTGATCAATTCCCCCATATGTAAAATTGGTTTGAAGGTTAGGGGGTCTATAAGGGATGACCATCCCAATAAGAGCATCATAATTTAGGTGCATGTGAAGCTTTCCATACTCTTGTAGAGTATAGAACATGTTGATTGTCAAAAAATGATATTCATCGAGTGACAAATGTTGAGAAGTTTCCTCCATGTGTTCTTTATCAGAAATTTGTGTTGCCAGTATTTGTGTAACTGTAGGGGTGGAAATTGTAGAAGATTTAAAAGTATCATGTGAGGAATATTATGTTTTAAATGGAATGAGAACATCATTGGGACTATAATTCATGTTTCATGTTTTAAATAGAGGTAGGTTAGTAGGTATAACATGTACTTATCCATCATGTTCAAACTTGACACAATGGTACAAAGTTGAGGGTACACATGCCATGGCACATATCCAAGGTTTTCCAAATAGTATGTTATATTAAAACTCTCCTTCCATAATGTAGAAGAGCTCAATAATAGTTTAGGGACCTACATGAATATGTGAGACAATAGTACCCACCATAGTAGCTATAGTATCGTTAAAGGAGTGGATTACTGCATTAGTTTGAGACATGAAATTATCAAGAATGGATAAATATTTGTAGGAATGGGTGGAAATAATATTAATACTAGATCTGCCATTGATCATAACTCTGTTGACATGAATCTGATTAATATATGCAGTAATAAAAAGGGTAGAATCTTGATCTTCAAGATATTGAAGTGGAATTTTTGAATCACTGAAAGAAATCAGGGAGATGGAATTAAGAGAGCCAACCAAAGATACAAGAGTTTGGGGATCATCTGATTATAACTCAATCACTTGAAAAGAACTAATCAAAGCCTAACAGTGTTAGGATGAGTTTTGGATTAACTCATATAAAGACATTTTCATAGGAATTTGGTGAAGTTATTTCACCATTGAGATTTGAATAACATCTGAAGATGTTGTTTTAGGAACACCCAAGATGGAAATATTAGGATTAGGAGTTGGAGTGTCTTTGGCAAAAGGATGAACCCAAGGAGTAGTGACCTTTTCCTTAGCTTTATCTTTTTGGTTTTGTGACCGTGTGGCCATATTAACTATATTGATTTGAAATGTTGGTGAAGGAGGTGGTAAAGGGGTTACAATGACATCTTTGGGTTTGAATTTAGGTGGAATGGTAGGAGGAATATGGATGACAAAGGTGGAATACCAAGAAGGTTAATAGGAGTATCATTGAAGAGAGTGTTAACATCGAAGTATTATTGAATAACCACTGTGAGGGCTTTATAACTCTCAATATCGTGTCTAGGTGAATGATGATATAAACTCACTTGTGTATCACTAAACCAAGATGGATTCATTCCAAGAGGACTATAAGGCCTAATAAGAGGAAGAGTTATTATAGAAGATTGTAATAAATAATGTAAGAAAAAGCTTTGAGAACCTGCAAGTGGGCTCACACTTTAATGATAGGAGTGGACACTTTCTTATGTTTTGGTACTGAATAGGTAATTTTATGTGGTGATTTATTTGGTGATGGTTGAGTTACATGTTTTACTATTACTTTATTAGTGTCAAATTTGAGAGGCCTACCAAATGGTAAAGGTAGGAGTAGAGGTATCTTAACCCTTTTTTTGGCTTGGTTAGGTGATATTCCAACTAAAGTAGAGGGGTGTGGTCCCAAAATGGATGATAAATTTGAGGGTTAAAGAAGGGATTGGTGAGATCTAGGGAACTTAAAAATTTTCTATAATTTAGGCCACAAAAATCCAACTTGGGGTTGAGGATTTAAATATAATTTCACCTATGGATGAATTAAATTAGAAATAGAGCATACACCTAAGGGTCTGACATGCTTTGATGTAGTAGATTCCTGTAAAGGTAAGGGTTCTAATATACATGGCTGAACTTCAGGTGCTTTGGTAAAAATATCTACATTTGTAAAAGACTTTGGAGTAAAGTGTACTAAGGGGATTGTAAGTGAAGGTTGACATTTTTTGTGTTAGATACAGAGTTTTAAGATGGTCCCAAAATGTTGCATGGTCTAGCTTCATGGAGTCAAGAAATTCTAGACTTTTTACCAAATGTGAGAAAGGTTTAGATGAAGTTGATGTAGGCCTTATAGTTATGTCTTTAGAAGGTTATGGTGTTTGAGAAAGAGGGAAAACATTGGTTTCTACTACTTCAAGCCAAAGATGAGAAAGAACCACAATGGGGTCCTCTTTGATAGAGACAGGAGAAGAGACATGGTCTTCTAAGGATGGAGGGGAGGTAGGCAAAGAAGGTTTATAAAGAGGGTAAAGCATAGGTATTATGGCTCCCTCAACATGTGGGTGAGGCATGGGTAAAATATGATCTCCATGGGTAAAAGAAGTGGTAAGAGTGGTATAATTGGAGTAGGCACAATAGGTCTCTCATCTATCATGGGAGTAGATAATACTAACTTTTTTAGGTGCAAGGGTAGAGTTGTTGGAGTACTACTCTCTACAGGTGGAGGAGGGGTAAGTGAATAAGGTTCCTCAAGAGGGTATAGTGTAAGAATGATGTTCCCTTCAATATGTGTTTGAGGAATAGGCAGGGTGTGGTCTTTAAGTGGTAAGAAGATAGGTAATATTGGTCTAAATAGAATTGGCATTATAGGCTCCTCAAGTGAAAAAGGAGTGGTAAAAGAAGCTCTTCCTCTTGAGGGAGTAGAATAAGTGAAATAGGGTTCTTTTACCAAAAGAGGAAGAATGAGAGAAATAGATGCCACTAAATGTTGGGGAGGAGTTGATGAAATGTATATCTCCTATTGAGGGGAAGGTTGAACTAAAGGTAAAGGAAAGACCATATTAACCATATGGATATTATGATCACCTGAGTTAGTTATATATTGGACAATATTTTGATTCGGTGAATGGTTAGGAAAGGGGTATTTAAACACATCCATACTTTGATTAGGAGGTGCATTAGGATTATCCAAGATGAGATCACCTCTATGAAGCATATCTTGAAAATTTTTCTTGAGTGTCTTACAATTATTAAAATTATGGCCTTTAACTCGATGGTAACCACAAAACTCATCTTCCTTGTACTAAGTTGGGATATGATGAGAAGGGTTGAAATGTATAAGAGTTTTGATCTAAGGAAGGGTTATGACACCTTATTTCAATAGTTTCTCCAAGATGGATGTATATGACTCCCTAATGGGAATGAATTGTCTTTGTTCATACCATTGTTAGAATTGCTTGGTTAGATTTTGAGAAGTTGAGGAATTTGATTGGTTTGTGTTTGTGGAAGAGGCTAACTTAATGACCACTGCATTGGTAGAGCCTTTAGCCTTTTGTTTAGAGGGAGAATTTTTAGAGGAGGAAGAGTCATTTGAATTGGAATTAGGATTCTTAATATGTAATTTGACTTTGCCTTCATCTATAGCATGAACCTAAAGTTTCTATGTCATTATAAAGGCCTCATCAAATGTGCAAAAAGTTTGTACCCAGAGTGTGGATGATATGTGCTTAGCACATTCCCTTGAGAGGAGATTAATAAGCTTAAGTTGGGGTAAGGAGAAGGAGAGTTGATTGATCAAGCTTCTCTAATGAGCGATAAAATTTGTAATAGACTTGTCAAATTATCTGATAGAATAAAGGTCTATTATAGAAACCTTCATAGAAATGTTAATAGAGAAATGGTCTAGGAATATTTGTGTGAGTTGGGTAAATGAGAAAAGGAAATCCTGAGGTATAGAGCTATACCAATCCAAGGCAGCACCTAAAAGAGACATAGGGAAAGTGTGAAGTAGTAATGCATCATCATGCCCTATTAAATAACAAGCATGTCCAAATGCTCACAAGTGATATTATGGGTCTTCTTTACTCTAGAAATGAGTAAATTTAGGGAGTTCACATTGGCTTGGATAAGGGTAAATAGGCATAGAAGGATGGATTGGTTCATTTCATATCTAATCATAAGATAACACATTCTTTGAGCTAGAAATGAATGTTTCTAGATTAGACATCTTGTCCATCAACATCTTAATGAGGTCTAGAGGGGGATTAGTTTGGGGAATACCTCCTAAGTTATAGGGAAGCTGATAAGAAGTAGAGGGAGTGTATGACATAGCTTGATAAGGTTATTTTAGGGAAATATAAGGATAATGAGTCATAGGCTAGGTTATGGAAAGAAAAGGGGCTTATCCCATTGGGTTGGAAACTATGCCTTAGTTGTTTTTTATTGCAAGTTGGATTATGGGCATGGATGGAATGGATGAAGCGTGAGTCATAACTTAGGTGATTATAGGTGTGAGGGTAGATGGAATAGGTACCACTAAATTTTGGGATAGAGTGTGAGTTGACTGAACTAGTTGTGGTTGTGAAAACAGGGAAGCAACACTAGGGTTTAGGTGGGATTGGGTAATTGGAGATGCTACATTCTAGACATTGTTTATAGTTGGGTTACTCATTGAAGTGGTGGTTTGGGTAACCATGGGGAAAATAGTGGAGGAAACTAAAATTGATGTTATTTCCATTAGAGAAGTTGGCATACCATAGATTGGGTCACCTAAAGAATTATAGGTTTGGCTCATAGCAAGGTAATGTTGAAGGGCTGCCACATTATGATCAAGAAATTAAAAAAAATCTTGATCTCCCTCAAGCACAATGGGAATTTGGTTGGGGATAAGAGTATGCTCTGTATTCGAAGTATGTTCTATGATGGAATTATAAGTGAGAGGGGAAGGTGGAAGTGGTCGTTGGCTTGCATAATTGGCAAGAATTTTGGCTTGAGATCATGTCAATACCATGCAAGAGGAAGTATAAATAGTCTTACTACCTATATTAGAAATAGAATAAGGAAAAACCAAGCTTGATTGTAGGTAAACGGGTTATTTTAGCTTACTATTTTGAGCAAATGAAATTACATAATCACTAGCATCAGTCACTTGACCAATGTTGATATAAAATGTTTGCTGACATCAGTGGTTTAACCAATGTCAGTAGGTAAAATCTACTAATGTCAATAGGGTTAACCGATGTCAGTCACTATGATATCTTGGGAGATGGAAAATATAATGTTTTAAGAAACCAAAAGTTGAAACTAGGTAGAATAGTAGATGTAATAGGTCTATATAAGAAGGAAGAACACTCAAAAAACCTGAGATAATAGGTTATATAAACTAAGTATTAAGAATAGTATTTATTTTGTGAATTAATAGGAAAACATCTTTACCAACTCCAAAATATAGAAGGCAATAAAAATGCAAAAAAGAACATACAACCAGCAACTCTTAAGTCCTAGAGATTAATTTTTAGTCTTGTGTTGGCTTATGCCTTAATCAGATAGTGATAATAGAATTTGGTTATCAAAGGTAATCAAAAGCAATCTAGAGCTGGTTTCAAGTTAGTTTTAGTGCTCAAGAGGAAATCTATGTTGGACCAAGTACATGGCTTGTTATAAGAGCTTGTTCTTTGCACTTCATAAACCTAGAGCCGAGTTAGGCTGATTAGCCAAAGTATACCTTCTATCTAGAGATTATACTCTGCCAAAGATTGGAGTGGGTTCTCCCCTTGGTGGTGAAATACAAGTAGGATAGCCGAGTAGGGTAAGGTGATCCACCAAGTGATGAAATCCCAATGGGACTTTTCTCAGGTTATTTTAGATGTTTGTTTATGTGATTTGGTTGTGTAACATAGGTGAGCTACAATTTATTTAAAATGCTTGTAATTAATTAGGTGAGATAATATACAACAAGCAAATAATGAATTGTAGTAATTTTTAAACCCAAATCTAAAATGTTTAGATTTGAATGGAAACAAAGATGAAATAGGAAAAGAGTATGAATTTCACTATCCTAATGTGCATGCAAGAAGAAGTAAAGAAGAGATTTTTTTTTTTTTTTTTGGTAAAAGAAAATGATAAATTGCTTTTAGAGGCAAAGAGAAAAGAAAGAAAATTTTAGTTTAATGCTTTTTAAACAAATCATAATATATTGAATTTTTCATTTTAAGAGAAAAGAGAAAGAGGAAGTGCAAGAAATGAAATTTTCACTATAATGCACCTATACGAATGCTTAAAAGAAGAAATGAACCCAAGGAAAACTCTAGGGTCCCACTGGGCATGCCAGAAATGTTTCACTAAATTTTGTCTATATTAAGTCTAAAGTAAAATATAAAGAAGGATGGGCATAAGTGATTAGAATGAACCTAGTTTTGGTTTGCATGTCGTATCTAGACATTGTGAGCACTCCTCTTTATCTGGGGAGGACTACCTACAAGTAAGAAAGCACTACCATAAGATGTTTATTAGTAGTTAAATGCGTGGGCTACCAAGCTATGTGCTTGTTCTAGGAAGTGTGAAAATTTCTTAGAGATGATAGTCCACTTTTGAGAGATAAAAGAATAATAAATAAATGAAAGAGAGGTAAAGAGAGAGTGAAAGAGAGATAATATTACCATTATTAATAACCTATATGCAACAGAGAGTGATATGGTGTAGGTGATGTATTCTATTTATATTTTAGAAGTTGTTTGGGTAGGTTTTGAAAAGGTTAGGGAACCCATAGTCGCTGACTTTGGTAGGGGAGTGACCAATATCAATTATACTACCAAGTTTGGTAATGAGATGATCGATGTCAATTAGGCTACCAAGGTCGATAGGGGTAATAATTGTTAGGGATCTTGCAGAAGGCTTTTTCAAGTCTATAAAATGGTTTGGATTAGGTCTGAGAGGTTGGGAGAATTATGAGAGAGAGAGATTATGGTTTGGGTAGATCTGGTCATGGGTTTGGTGTGTCTAGTTAAGGGGAAACAAGTGAGGAAGCTTTGTAACTCCCTCATGGGGGTTTAGTCAGAAGTGCATAAAGCAATACACAAGAGATATAAAGAACTAGTAGAATAGAATATCTAAAAGACCTAAAAAATTAGTGATGTACTTAGTTGTAGTGGTTGTTGAATGATAAGTGCTACATTGTTGGTCCCTATTAAGGAGTCTAAACCTAAATATCTAAATAGAGAGAATAAGTGGGGGTTGTTGGTCCTCAAGAGCTCAATTGTTGATCATGATTTACTTATGCAAGATGACTATAAGCTAGGATGTCAAAAAGATTGTCCAGAGCTTGAATGCGAGTAAGAATGAATTTTCTTAATTTTTATTGACCTAAACTTTAGGTTGGATTTTGGCTTATATTTCCGACATCGATGATCCTAATGACGTCGATCGTGGGTTGACTAATGTTGACAACCCTAGAATAGGTAAACCTTATTATTTTTAGCCTATTTCTATTATTTTTCATGTCAAGTGTGACACCCATTATAAAATGGTAAAAAAAGAGGTTAGTAAGGAGGTAGTTGATTAGGAATTTAGTTTAGAAGTGGGAATAAGTCTTGGATAGTTAGAATGAGTGGACTAGGTCTTGAGGTGACTCGTCAAGTGGGAATTAGTCATAGGGTGAGGTGGCTAGGTAAGGTGGCAAAGGGGGTTTTTAATTCTATTAATTAAGTATTTTAAATTAAATAAATGTATGAGGGGTAAGAGCATGGGTTAGGGAGATTCATTTTTTAAAAGGGGTTTAAGGGGGATTTGACACAGGGAGTTATGCATGTGTGTGAGATGTAATTTTGGTGTCTACAGTGAGAGAAAATTTTACAGAAGGATAAGAGCCCTCTAGGTCATTTATATATGATGTCATACCTCCTTGATGCATTTTTTTGCATAGTCTACATTCATAAAGGCTCACTCTATAAACCCACTTTAGACTATATAAATAATCATAGATGTGATTCTTACTCTTTCATTCATACATAAACATATACTCACAAAATTATGTGTATCTTTAAGGATATTTACCCCTAGGTGTGGATGGCTATCCATGATTCCCCCTACTTAGGATATGAAATAACATTATAGATACATTATTGATTATGGGAGACTACTAGTTTTACCCTAATTATATTGTTATCATGGTTATAAGACACAAGGTAGCACCTGTATACCTCCCTAAGTATATCCCCAAATAATTGGAGCAATAAATAACCTATTGATTATGGTGGGGTATTGATGCAAACATTCACAAGAGAAAGAAAGCTTACTTTAATGTCTCTCACATGATTATTGAAATTATGTGCTTTACCAATTGAAATAAATTATATGAGGAAGCTAAGTACAAAGAATATTATTCTTTAGATACATTACCACATAAGAATAGGGATCCCCATGGTCAGGTATAAAAACATATCAAGGGACTTAATATAAACTATCAACATGAGACCTATGATCATGATTTCTTGTTCCTCAACATTAAAAATGATGACCAAGTCAGGGAGAGGTCACAATCAATTAACTTACAGGAAGAACTCTTAAAACTTAGTCAATGGGAACCTTCCATTTATATAAAGGAGGCACAAAATAGAATCCCACCAAATGAAGGATGGGATTCATCAGACTTATAGATTAATAGACCCTATCAACCAACAAGGGATCAAGGATAACTCTCCTAGATAACCTTTGTGACACTCAAGGTAGTAAATAAGGAAAAAGGGGTGCATGATACCTCACTTGGGGAAAAATAACCCATTTCTCTTGATTTATCAGATTCTGAGGGGCCTTCCCTAGAAGATGTTCCAACACTTCTATAGGTTTTTATTGTGATTACCTCAAACACATAAGAGGATCCTTCCACAACTAGCAAGATGATCATTTATATACAAGTAAGCCAAGGTCTTAACCTCATCCATAAATACCAACCATTGAAACACCATCAACGGAGATAGCCACACAAGAGGTAGTTAGAGCATGGTCCATTGATGAGGAGATAAAATTAAAAAGAGATAAGATATTGAGCCTTTAGGATACAAAGGGGAAGAAACCACTACATAAGCAACCATCATGTGAGTAAGAAACCATCAGGTGAGCAAAAAACCCCTTTAATTTCCTTTACACCTATTATTTCTCATGTTTCTCTTTTTATTATTAGTACATTTCATCATGTTTCATTCAGTCCTCCTAGTATGCCTCCACTCTTAGTCCACATGGTGGAGGTTGTTCCTAGATAACCTATTTCTCAACCAACCCTACTAATTCTGAAGGTAGAGGATCTTTCTTCAACCCTTTTTGTTCCTATTTCCACACTTGGTCTTCCTCCAATTACTTATTCAACATTTATTCCTATAATTCCTACTATTTTTCCTTCCACTCCTATCTCATCCCCCACAAGAACCAATAAAAAGACAACAAATAAGGTAAGTAGATATTTAAAAAGTCCCCAAATCCATGTGTCACCTACATAAATAATTCTACCAATTAAACCTCCTCATTCCTCTCAATATACAATTGTGATAATAACTAGGAAGGGTGACAAGAAGAAGTTAGTTTACATAGTCCATCCAATACCACAATATGGTGGAGTAAATTGGTATAAAATCATCAAGACTTCACTTATTGATCCCATTCTAGGGAAAAATCTAAGGTAGACATCATGACAAATATTGGATGAGACTAAATTTTTAGATAATCAACCTATGGATCCATCCTAGCTAGTCCTCCCATAGTGGGGAAAACCATGCAATTGGAGGCTTCCAAAATGCCTACTCTAGTAATTATCAAATTACCCACTATAAGTTCAGTATACTAAAAATCTATTAAGAGTGTGTAGAGGGTCAAAAAGAAGAAGTTGGAAGATGAGTCTCAAAGATCAGTCATGGTAGAGGAGAGGAAATAAATGTTTAACTTATCCAATAAGAGGGATACAAAATCATAGTAGTCCCCATATATAGAGAATTTTAAATCCTATTTTAAAACACAAAAGGATGCTCTTATAGAGATACATGAAGTAATTGAAATGGTGAGGAGAGAACTAGAGAAACAAATACAAAAATAAGAGAACAACAACAAATTGTGTATGATCTAGTGAAAATAGAGATAGATGTCTAGAGTGATACATCTAAATTGTATAATATTCTTGAGGATATTAGTGCAATGAGTGAATAATTGGAACCTAATATAGTAGAGACTACTAAATTTTTTAATTATTTGAAAATATATGAGAATAAATTGAAATTTATTGTTATTTTTACAAATGGAAAAGCATATGCACACTTAAATATGGTGGAACTATTGGAAGATACCAATGCCCTCAATTTGGTAGTCATTAAGACACTAGAGGCTAGGGAATGGATTGATGAAACTGAGGTAGTAATGCCTAAGTACTTAGAACATGAAACTCTCATCTAGAAGATTTTGGATTAAATAAAGCTTTCACCGGAAAAGGTTTTCATAGGGAGGCTTATCAACATGGTCAATTTTGACCAATTATCACAAAAAGCTTCAAAAAACTTAAAACAAAATATACAAGGGATTACCTTAGAGGAAATATAATCCAATCTCAATTTTGATAGGAAAAAGGTCACAAAAGATGAGATCTTTAGAACTATATTTAGGAATAAAAGTATTGATCTTACAAGACTCATAAAATAGGTAAGTAGGTTACATGGACCTCTATTAATTAACATGGAGATAATCATATACCAATATGACATCGAGCATAAGCACTATAAATTTTTATAAGCAAAGAAGAATGTTGGTTCTTAAACTTTGAGTTTGACACAAGCATCCACTTCAACACCTCCAACAATCTCATCAGCCATACAAACACCTAGTTGGCCTTGGGTTGAAAGCTAATTTTGTATGTATACATGCAGATAGTATTTACTTTTGCATTTATAGTTTACCTAAACTTAGAGCATAAATGTAAAATTACCTAAACTATTTATAAACATGTACAAATTGCATTACTTTCTATAGGCCAACTGATCTTGACATAATTTTAGTTAGCTATGAGCATGCAAGCATGTGATCTTAGGGTTAAAAGTAGATCTAGGTTTCTAATTATGTAAGGTAACCATGGGTTTGCATGCACTTAGAGGATGAGGTATCCCTTCCCCAAGTCTATATATTTATGTAATTTCACATTCCAAAGGGTTAGAAGATTTTATAAATATAGGAAGAAATCAATTTTGATTCTCATGCAACTGAGTTGGTGTTCTCTCCTTCCATTATTATGTTATTAAGTGTTTACTTTCTTATTTGTGTTAATACAGTAATTTAAAGTGTGAAAAAGCTACAGATAATTTTGATTTTTTTATTGATGTATGTTAACCTTAGATTTATAAAACCTATTAAAAATTAGTAGTTTCATTAATTAATTAAGAAATTAATCCAAATTGTGTTAATATTCTTAATTTGCATGAGTGTTTTATTACTAGAATAGTTTTCTATGTGTGCAAAATAGGTGCCTTAGACACCTTCCTAGTCTGATTTTTATTCTTCCAATTAAAGGTGTGCAAGATTAACTCTAAAGGGAGTAAAATTCAATTGAGATATTCAAATTTCCTATACAATTCCTCCCCAAACTTCATAACTCTATTTTCATGTAAGTGTTTAATAGTTACAAGTAGAAAGTGTTAGCCCTAAAATCACTTATCCACTAATAAACCAGCCTAGGAAGTGAGCTCTTGAGATCACAAAACATTCCTTTCTATTCTACCCTTCCCTCCTTTTGAAGTTTATTTTATATAGAGATACCCATTCTATATTAGGTATCACTCATCCATCCCACTCACTCAGGTTTGATTTATTTACTAAGATTAATTTAATTATAAATAAACTTAGTAAACAACCTACATGTTCTACTTGTTATTCCACCACAAGGTTATTTAACCCATACCTATAACTCATGCCTTGGAGTGGAGTTTACCCCCATTGAGATCTTAAAATGTAAGAGGATACCTCATTAAAATTTTAGAATTTACACAAGTCCCACATAAATAATTACATAACCACCCATATAAATATGGGTGATTTCATCACCACTTATCCATGTGTTAGTTTAACCTCTAAAACTTGATTTTTTCACATGTTTACATGTTTCTTTCACATTTCTTAACTTTTTATGCCTTGAGTATACTCCATGACCACCCATTTCACTCCCTCTTTTGTACCTAGTTCTCTCCCACTTTTGTTTTTATCACTTCCCATCCTTCCTAAGTTAAAATTTTAGCTAACCAATAATTAAACTCACCCTTGCAAGATCTATGATTTTCCTACAAGTATCTCAATTTTAGATAAATTTTAGAATCAAAAATTTGTATTGGAGATTGGTGTTTGAAGCTTATTACAACCACAACCTACTTTTCATTTATTTTTAGTTCCATCCTTGATTATTTTCATGTCATAATACATAATTTTATAGAAGGGAATTCATTATATTAATAACTAATTCATTACAGTTAATATACCAACCGGCCATAGTCACTTCATCTCTTGTTTGGAATTATGTCCTTATTCATTCTCCCTATTTTTATTATCATTTTTTATAACATCCTCTATCAGAGAGTTCCAATAATCTTGTTTGAGTGGATAAAGTCACATTAAAATGAATCTCTTTATTATATTTGGTCTACACCTTGATCAAGTTGGGGGTTTATAGTTTAAGTTTTGTTGGGCCCTTATTTTTTTAAGTATGGATCCACACTAGTATGCTAGACATCTCAACATGAATTAATCACTTAGAATGATTGCTATTTTTTTATCTTAGTTCTATTTGGAGGAATCAATGCACATCTTGCACCAATTGGTAGGTGGTTAACTATCATTTAGATCTTCAGGGCATTCTATATAAGTGGCAGCACATGGTGATCACAAAATAAATGGCACAAGGTGATGGAGATGGTGGAATGATAAATAAAGTCTCTATCTCAGTGCCCTACATGTGCTTCCACCTTAGTAAAGAGATGTTCTTATGTGTTATAAAATCAATCTTGAATTAGTAAAGCATAGATGCAACATTGATGGCACGACACTCTAAAGAAATGGTTTTGGATATAGTGTTATGGATGCCATTGGTATTAAAATTAGTATGGAAACTATTAAGGTTCTAATTGTATATGCTCAATATTTCCTATGAGCCTTTGGGAAGTCAAGTAGCATGAGATAGGCTTTACTCTATTTTTATCACAATGAACTATATACTATATTTTCTTTAAGATTTGATTAATTAATAACAATGGTTATAGTAAACATAGTGATTCTAATTTGAATGCCTTTCACTTTTCTATTAAAATGTACAATGAATGTACTAGCTATAATGTGGTAATCTCAATATAGTTATGTTAAGCATGTTTTGTGCAAGCTTATTATTCAGGTCATTAATGGTATCCCTATAATATTGATGACATCATCATACTCTATTGAAATAGCCTAAGTGTATAGAGACTACTATGCCAAGATTTGATACACTTACTAAGGAGTGTTAGCCTAGCATGAATACTTGACCTAGAGCATCCCTTTGACCCATCTAGTGCCTATATGATGCTAGACTTAGTGGAATAATGACTTGCATCCTTATGACTACAAAACCACTCAAAATAGGATTGTGCCTATAGACCATTAGCCTTAGTCTAGAAAAGGCTTGTGCTAATGAATCTACTAAAGCCTATGCTGAAATGACCAAGTCTTATAAGTGATGCCTTATGTCATGGCACAACTAGCCCAATACGGGTCCTGGTTCCCTATCAAATACAATTTAGGTGAGCATATAAGGCATATGCCTTTTGTGAGTTAATGCTATCATAATCAAGCATTAAATGTTGAGTTTAGAGGAAATTATCATGTTTTTTCCTAGTTATAATGAGTCTAGAACTAACTTGGACAACTGAATGATTGCTTGGTTTGATGAATTGATAAATTAATAACCTTTTCTAATATATTTTAGTTTCATTGCTAGGACCCATGTTGAATTTTTTTATTGTAATGGTACAATATAATAATGCTCTAACTTTCCCTCAAGAACATCAAGCACTAGCTAAAATAGGTAAAAGATAGATTTGTGCTGAAGCATCCAACCCATAGAGGATAAAAGTTGAGGAAGTTATTTCAAAACAACTTTTATGATGCTCTATATGAGGCTTTTTATAAAAATTTCTTGATCATGTGTACCAATGGTTGGATGCCTATGCAACCCTTAGCAGATAAAGTTATGGATAGTGCCTTGAGTGGATGGAGTGTTAATAGAGGCTTGATACTGTAGATGATACTTGGACAAGAACAATAAACAAATTATGATAAGGATAATTGAACAATTACATGCTTGAGATTGTTGTTTCAACATACTCATACCCTAAGGAAGCAGAGTATCAATTTTTTCAGGAACCTAAAGGAATGTTTATGAAAAATTTCAATGTAGAACTCAATAAACAAATGGTGGATTATGTATTTAAAACCTTGGGAATGGAATGTTAAATTCCTTTCATGTGTGAGCAGTGTAATGGAGAAGAAGGGGATGTGTATGTAAAGTGTAATTGAAATTAAATGAGTAGATTAACACCCAAGAAATCAAGAAATAGACTTATAATAAGAGATGACACAAGATGATGGAAGATCTAGTACTTAGAAGTGTTGAAAAAAACCATAGTGAGTGGGAAGGGCATGGGGAAGGATTTATTGAATTTTAATAGTGCAAAGAGGAGAGAAATGATAAATATATAGATCAAACTCAATATTTGATGGGTGTAGAATGCACTAGGTTCTTGTATAATTTGGTGACTAAAGATGTACCAAATGTGCCTACCCCATTTTAACCTATAGTTCAATCTCATGTACTAGATCTCCCATTTGAGGAAAGAACAAGAGTGATAATTGACCCTGTTATCAATATAGACTTTGGATGTTATACAAACTTGGAGTATAATTTTATGATTTAAGAAGTTATTATTTATGAGGAGTTGAGCGAGAATACCTCTAGATAATTAAGTGATATTTGACCAAAATTAAACTTGAGCATAAACACCCCATCTTAGCCAATGTTAGCTATGTAGATTGGGTAATAGCCCATAAGAAGTGTTCTAATGCCACAAGTTAATAGTATAATTCCATCAACATTAATGGAACCAATAGTGAAAATGGGTTGATGCCTAACCTAGTGGTTGGAGGCATTAGAGGACCTCACATAGATAGATGCCAAGAGGAAAAGCACCTTAGATTCTAGTTGCAACCCCATAAAAAATATATTATGATATGGCCATGCACTTGATAGAGTATTACAATGTGGAAAATGATATAGAGTATGTGCTAAAATGTGAATTAAAATGTCATGCATGAGGCATAACCCAATTTGAGTGCAAGGTAACTTAGTTTGTGATAAATTTACTAGACCATGCCCATATCTAGTATAGGATATTTGATCCTAACCAAGCTATGGTTGACTATGACACCCTAAAGGAAGAATTTCTAAATGAATTTAACATACCAAAGTTTGAATAGTAGAGCATCACCTTGCTCAAGGAGATTAACCAAGGACTCTCAGAGAGTGTGTGCTTGTATGATGTAAGGTTTAAAACTCTCCTTTCCAGGTTTTTTTATGATATTTACCCTTCTAGCATGCATAATGGTTTGTTGGATGGTTCTAGTGTTTTTTAGAAGAATTTTGTCCATGAAGACATTAATGGACCCTCACAAATAACTTTAATCCAAGCTTATAACTAAGGTAGTTGAAAGCATCGATACTAGGATCAACCCATTCATGGAGGCATAGATTACATCCATATCCTCCCAACTCTAAAATATAACTATTAGTTCATCATAAGACACTCAAAGTAGGTTATGGTGTACTAATTGTGAAGAAAAAATCCATAATATGAATAAATTACCTTGAAATAATGTATGCACATTACTTCTAGGCTATGAAGTCTATAAAAAGGTGCATGGTACTCACAACTGCCCATTATTGCAATGTACCAACTAGGTTAACATAACCATTTATTATTAGTTATGTAATGTTTATACCCATAAAACATTTGATTTATAAATTATTGATGATATGTATAATAATATGAAGAGGGGTGTGAGATAGGCCACTACAGTAGTTAGAGGGAAAGTGACCCAAGGAAATGAGGGCTATGTCCAATAGAATGTAGGCTATGGGATGCAACAAGGTACTAGTAGGTGAGGTGGAGGATGTGGTGGTGGAAGATTCCCACCCAACTCATATTACAAGTGTCATTCCATAGAATAATATCAACATGATTTCCCTACACATCCAACAAGTGGGTATTATCGAGGAACCCATAAGGTTTAGGAATGCCCTAAATTATACAAGAATTTAACCCAAGGTAGGCCTAGTTCAAACAAAGGTTTTGGAATGATTAGGAATAATCCAAAATCAAAGAGTTATACTTTGAAGGTGTAACCAATTTGCATAGAGATAGTCAAGGTATAGGTGACTACTCATAGTAGATTCACCACTCAACTACCAATTACACAAATACCAAATTTGCATTTAGAATATGGGGAGAAGAGATGTACTGAGCACATAATATGGCCTAAACCTAAAGCTATGCCTTACCTAGAACCTACATGCTAGAAAGATGTTTTATAGTAGGCCATGAGTGTTATTTAAAACCTCTAAGGAGATTTTCAGTTGGTGTGAGACCTAAATGCATAGGACATTGCCTCTCATAAGAAGTAAGATAGCCACGAAGCTGAGATACAAGAGATAACAGAGATCCTATACCTCCTACAAATGGAAATAATGTTTCCCCTATTAAAAAACTTACTCTTAGATCATGTGAGGAAAAATCTAGTTAAAGTCATTGTGCCACACATGGAAAGGGCATGAGAAGTGATGCATATATATAATGTAGAGTATGATCAAGAACTCCTTGTGAATACCACCATTGATGGATGGTTTGTATCTGAGGTCCTCATGGACACAAGTGTTGAGGTCAATATTTTAACCAAGAATGGATGGGAGAAGATGGGTAAGCCAACCTTAAGGCCTTCTCCTCATGTGATTTTTATGGCCAATAAGACCTAATCACAACCAATCATAATTCTAAAGAGTGCCATTATAGATATTATGGGCACCTTTTTCCATGTTGATATTAGTGTTACTTGGTGCATCACTTCTCATGCCTTCATGTGCAGTTTTGGTGCCTCACTAATGGGTTCTCAGGATACCATCAAGTCTAGACTGAAGAGGAGGACAATCCTAAAATGACCTTTATGATATAATGGGGTTGTTTCATATAAAACACGATACCCTTTGGAATCCATAATGTGCTAACTTTGTTTTTCAAAGTGTGATCATTACATTTAAGGACTTCATTCACAAGTTCCTCCAAGTGTACCTAATGATTAGACTATGTATGGGATCATAAAGGACCATTATAACAACTTTCACCTCATGTTTAAGAGGCGAGATCATTTTTATATATCCTTGAACCTCAATAATTTCATCTTTGTGATACCATTTATCACCTTGATTAGGCACATAATTTTCAAAGATGGTCTGCTCATTGACCCTGTGAAGATTGTGATTATCCTACAACTTCAGACTTTATCAATGCAAAAATATTATCATTCCTTTCTTGGCCATTTTGGATATTATAAAAATTTCATAAGGATCTATGTAAATATTATAGCACCCCTAAAGGATCTCTTATTCAAATTAGCCCATTTTATTGGGGCATATCACAAGAAGATGCCTTTGAAACCTTGAATTTCAAATTAGTTAAAACATCAGTATTACAATTTCCCAAATGGACAAATCTATTCCATGTCCACATTGATGAATCTAGATCTTTAATTGGCACCATTATGGCATAATTACATGAAATTAATATGGATCATCCCATCTCTTTCATAAGTTGAAAATTAACCAAGTAGAGTAGAACTATACAACAACTGAGTGTGAGGTGTTTTCCATGGTCTATGCCTTAAAAAAAATTAGGTAATACTTGTTAGAAACCCCTTTCATCTTCTCCATTGATTATGAGGTACTTAAGTACATCATGAATAAGCCCATTCTCCATGGATACATTTGTAGATTAATAGTTTTGTTTCAAGAATTCTAGTTCTCATTTGTAGTGAAGCCTAGAAAATAAAACTTGAGCCTAGATTATTTATCCTACATCAACTCTAGCGATGAAAAATCACTAATTGAGGATGATATGTTGGACATGAAACTATACAAGGTCTAATTCATCCTTGAGGACTTGGTGGATATTACCAAATTATTGACATTTGGGTTTGCACCCCAGACTATGATAGCCAAAGAAAAGAAGCAACTCATAGTTCACACTACACATTTTTAGCTCATTAGTGAGGAACTATAAAAAATGAGCTGTAATGAGGTTCTACACTACTATCTTCTATAGAAAAAAAGGGGTGTATTCTTTCAATAGGTGCATGAGGGAATAGTAATAGGTGATTATGTTGGAAATCATATAGTGTATATAGTCTTACAATCAGGCTTATAGTGGCCAAGTCAATTTTAGGATGAAAAATATTATGCCAATACATGTGACATATACCAACACATAGGAAATCCCAACCACTGGGATGAGATGCCTCTCATTCCCATTCTTTCCTAGGCACCATTCAAAAAATGGGCCATTGAATTTTTTAAGTCAATCACTCCCACTGTGAGGTGCACAAGCATGCGATACATTATGGTAACCACCAATTACTTAACTAAGTGGGTTGAGGTAGTGTTAATAAAATATTACAAAACCACCACCATAAAAAGGTTTATATGGGATAACATCATTATTTTATATGGGTTCCCACTTAGTCTAACTAGAAATAGAGGCACACAATTCATCACTGAAACTATGAAAATCTTGCTAACTGAATACAAGGTGGTACACCATAAGACAATGACTTATCATCCCCAAGTGAATGGAATTTTTGAGCCATTAAATAATATATTGGTAATGTGCCTGATAAAGATATGTGATGTTGGTCACAAAGATTGGGATAATCGAGTATCAAAAATATCATGGGCCTACCACACTACCTACAAGCATTTGAACAAGGCTACACCATTCTAACTTGTGTTTAGCTTAGAGGACATTTTACTAATAGATTTCATAGTGCCCTCATTTTACATTATAAATATTGGTCATTTAGATGACCAATAATCTTTAAATGCATGGTTGGAAGACTTGGAGCACTTGGATGAGATGTGTGACCAAGAAATATGGAGTCAGTAGATAGAGAAAGCATGATAAAAGCTATGGCATGTCAACCATATTAAAGTAAAGGTACTTACTAAAGGATCATTGGTCCTTCTCTATGAATCCAAGTACCTTAATCACCCTAGAAAGTTACAAATTAGGTGGATGGGCCCTTTTATCATCCATAACATATTGGAGACTAGTGCATGCAAGCTATGCATATTGACAGGTGAAATGCTCCATGAGAATTTAAATGATAACCATGTGAAGCCTTATAGACAATATAATGTCACTTACACCATTAGATAGTGACTTCCTAGTCACAAGTCAGTGGTGTTGTGCTAACCAAAATAAAGTTTGGTACAAGCCAAACATTTCCTTATGTTTTGTGGTTGTGTTTGTGTTAAGTGGATAAACAAGGTGGTTTTAGGTCTACAAGAGAAATATTTTGGTGTTTCCATGCATAAATTCAGCTAGGTGATTCAATCATGGTCATTTTATAAGTGCCTAAGGCCAAATACCTAAGTTTTTGGGTGCATGAAATGTCCTAGACTTTGAAAAATGTGAGTACCAAGTGACAAAGGGAGGCATACAAGATGATGGTACACAAGAGATGAAAGGGAATTACACAAGAAACCCAGAGAATGAAGTATTGGAGGACCAACATAGGAATTTGTATGGGGTAGGTTAGGCCAAGGCAAGAGATAGAAAATTCAAGAAATTGACCAAGGAATGGATTCATATGCTTGAAAGGAAGAGGAGATGGAACTGAGGATACTGAGTCATGCACATGTAAAGTATTTTTGCCTAGGTTATCATAAGGAGGGAAAATGTCATGCCAAGGTGAAAGAAACATAGAAGGAATATTGTCAAGATAAGCTAGCATCCACCCAATGGTAGGTAGGAAGTGACTATTTGAATCACTTATCACCTCAAATAATAAGCCATTAAGATAATTTAATGACTATGATGGTGGAGGCACAAATATATGCAATAGATTTGAATGTGGTGGTGGATTTTGATGGATTTCAAGAAATCCATGCACCACCATGCCATTACTCATCAACCATTAATGGGGTATCTAAAGTTAAGGTATAAAAAGGTTGATGACATACTAGAATAAGTTACAAACCTTACACAAATTTGAAACCAAAATGTTGAGCAAAACTAGAGCTAAACCAAAGCCGAACAGATAAAATGCTACCATAGATAAACATGAGCACCCATAACCACTAAACAAAAATGGTTGAAAAGAGAAAGAAATTGCATTTCATGTGAGATTGGAATAGAGGCATGTGGGGAAATAATTGGGAAAGAATAGGATAAAAGAGATTCAAAGTGATGACAAGGTTTTTATTAATGATGAACAATTCATAAGAACCAAAGTCATAGTCATAAACCCCTCAACTATGAAGAAGTGCCAAGAAACATTATAGGCTTCAATAAGATTAATAGACCATGCTTCAAAAATAACTAGTTTAGAATGGGAAATAAATGGTTAAGTTATGGTCCACCACAGGTATAGAAGGATTCCAAGAAGGCATGGATGGTAGAAGAGATAACCACTATAAAGAATAATGTGCAATGAATTGAAAGAACTAGCATTTCTCATTTTGACCCTAAGGCAATCACCAAGATGTCATATAGATAAATGTAGTTTCCCTTTGAGGTCTTAATGGGGGAGACTTGGGTATATTTTTCACACACCTATAGGTTAAAATACTAAAACCATCACACATCAATTAATACATAGGATCTTAACTAGGATTGAGTGGTTGACACGAGAGCAAATATGGAGGTAGGAATGATGTTATTTGACATCTCCATCCAAGATAGGTTTGCAACCACTAGCACAACCTAGATGTATGAGATGCCAAATTTTGGTAATCCAAAGGAACTCATGAATTTCCTCCTCTCTTACATCTATGGAGATATATTATACTTTACAAAGAGGCACATGTGAATATTAGTGTGCCTCATCAGCAAAATTAATGAGATCCTAGGATGAGGCATAAACATCTACCTAATGATGGAGGATAATGCAAAAGTGGAGAGGGTTTTTAAACTCCTTGGTTATTACAAGGTAGGGTTTGCATTCCCAATCAAGGACATAAAAGCCCCTAGCATGAGGGTAGTAGTGCATCATTTGAGTTTCAAGTTATACCTCGACAAAATATGGATGTACATTAGTAATACCTACTTATGCATTGCCTACCATATGGCATAAGGGGTCAAGTTTAACATTGATAAATTCATTATTAAAGATGTGGTGAAGAAGGCACTATAGTGCCACAAGGTATATGAGACCTTTAAGTGGGGTTCAATGTTGATATTAATAGTAATGGAGGAGATTAGCATGCTTGATGATGATGAAGATAATATTTGGGTCTTCCTAATGCACAAGAACTCCCTGGTACTAAAGTACAAAGACTTCACTTTCTAACCCTCCTAAAAATATAAAACATAAGTGCTAAGATGGTACACTCAATACATAGAGGCATTCAAGATAGAATGGTGCATCTTGTAGGAGCTCCCCCATCACATGTTTAACATGATGACCTTCACCATCATGCAACATTTCTTTTTGGTGTGCCTAACACTCAAATACAATAACCTATCTAGCTGGCTTAAACTAACTTACACATTTTCTATAAAATATTTCATGGAGGTGTTAAGGAGAATTCTCGATACATAGTAGTTGGATATCTTGATGAAGTTTTTGGATCTAGAAAGGAGTAGGTTGAGATGTTAGTATGTGTGCCTAAGAGATAAATCCACAAAGGATGAGGAATATGACTCTAATTATATGGACCTCCATCCCCTCTATAGGGAGGTTATAAATGAGTGTATCTTCATGTTTTATTATGAGATGAAGCCATAAAATTAGGTCACAAACCCTAAAAAATATGATGATCACCTCCTCAAGATTGGTGATGAAGGGAAGCTAGTTCCAAATATGTATTAAAATTCTCCCAAAAAAAATTAGGGAGAGAGACTTGAGGAAATTCAAGAGCACATTAGGTTGAGGGTCACCTCTGGCAAACAATCAACACCTCCATCTCGAAAGAAGAAGTGCATGACCTTCACACTAGAGATTACTTTCTCTAAAAAGAAGTAAAAGAAGAAAAAGTCAAAGGGACCCATTTTAATACCTATAATAAATATGGAAGAAAGGGAGGAAGATGAGGCCTATGTATGAGGAAGGGAGGAGGCAAAAGAGTAAGGAATAAAAACTTGAATTGTGTAAGAAGAAATGGAAGAGGAACCCAATGCCAAGGATGTTTAGAAGGCCCTCCAAGGTAGCATTACCATCATGATTGAAGAATTAGGAAAATCAATGAGTGCCTCATCAAAAAATCCCTCTAGATAGCCTCTACAAATTGAAGAGGAAAATATAAAATTGTGTAATAAAATGGGCCTTAGTGGGAAGAGATTATGATGGTACTAGAACTCAAGAAGAAGAGGAAGGCTATGAAGGAAATGGGCATGAATCAAGTAGATATTGAGAAGGCTGAGGCCAAGGAGGAGAAGTTTGAGGAAGATAAGGCCAAGAGAAATTAAAAAAATGAAGAAGGTTCGAACAAGCATAGAACTAACTTTTGAGAAAGCAAAGTAGCCTAGTGCCCCCACTAGGACATCATATGAAGTTACACAATAGGTGTACCTAAGTAGTGATGGGGCACCTAAAGAAAAGGAAGGTTATGTTGGTGCCTTGGAAAAATAAAAAATAGAGAGTGTCAAGGAACCCCAATATAAATAAGAACAAGGTGATGTTGGTGTCAAGGGAACACACCTAAAGGTTAGCAATAAGAAACCCTAGGAAGAAGAAGTTGACAAAGGGGAAAAGTTTGAAAAAGAAACCCTTATAGAATAAGAATATGAGTCCTTGAAGGAAAGTACCAAATAAATTAGTGGTACCAGTGAGGAGGAATAATATAAAATAGAGATGGCCATCATCAAAGAAGAAAGCACAAAGTTGAGCATTAGATAAAAAGTGTAGAAGGGGTGGACATAGGAGGATTTATGTATGTTTTAATTCATGCCCCCTAAATCCACCATAAATAGGACATGAAAATAGATTGTATTTGTGCTTTATATCTATATGGATGAGCCTCACTTTTAGGCACCTCAAAATTCCATATTATACATAAATGAACCTGATGAGGGGCATGACTCCCTCATCATAAACCCTCACACTATGAACCTAGTATGGTTTGTGAATGCACTTATCCATATGGCCACTAAAGTTGGGAGAAAGAATATCATCAATGATGGTAGATAAAATAAATGGAAGAAACTTTTTAAAGATGTCAAAGATGAAATTTAGGCCATAAAATTCAAATTTTAGTAGCTATGTGATCACATAGAGATGGATGAACCATCCCTTTTGGTCGACATTGCTACATCAAAACTCTTAGAGGTTGATAAAGTATGTTTGATAGTGGAGTAGATTCTCCCAAGGATGAAATCGGAGCTAGTGTAAGAAGAAGAAGAAGAAGAAAAACCATACACTGTACTATAAAATAGCTAGCTACCAAGATCAAAGAGGTAGAAGACCTCTTCATAAAACTTTAAAAAGGTGAAGATGCAATTGATGCTATCTTCATGAAATTTTCCAACCAAGCATCCATCATATATGTGCACCTCAAGCAATCAAAAGAGGAAAAGGAGTTGACAATGAATGAGTATTTTGTGGGAAGAATAGAGAATATGTAGATAATGGGAAAGGTCAATGCACTATGCACATAGATAAAAGACCGGGAACAAAACCTAGAAGCACTCTTATGTGCTTTGCAAACTAAGGCCTATGAATAAGGAGCAATCTTAGATGGAGTGGAAAAGGCTAAGATAAGTCTAGAATCCTTCAAGAAGGAATTAGATAAAAATAATGTGCTCACACTTAGAATAACCTCCACAAAGATAAACATCACCACTGAATAAATCAAGCTTGTCATCAAGGGATTTCAGGACTTCAATGTTGAACTCAAGGAGAGTGTACCCAAAATCTATACCAAAGGCTTTGGCAACCTAGTCTGAGGGTGGACTATAAATTTTGTATGGGGTAATGTTGGGCCCCTATTTCATTAAGTATAGATTTACATCAGCATAATAGACATCTTAGTGTGAGGAAATCACTTGGCATGGTTGCTTTTTTGGTATCTTGGCACCAACTAGAGGAATAAATACATATCTTGTACCAGTTGGTAGGTAGTTAACTAGTACCCAGATCTTTAAGGCATCTTATATAAGTGACAACATGTGGAGACTACAGTCCAAATGACACAAAGTGATGGATCTAGTGAAATGATCAATAAAGGCTCCATCTTAGAACCTAATGTGTGCTCTCCACCTTGGAAAAGAGATTGTCTTTTATGTTATAACAGCAAGATCGAACTAGTAAAGTAGAGACATGACATTGATGCAGTGAATCTCTGAAGAAATGGTATTGAATATAGTGTTATGGATGTCATTAACATTAAAAATAGTGTGGATTCCATTTGGCTCTAATTATATATGCCCAAGTTTTTATGTGAGCCTCTAGGCATTCAAGTAGCATGAGATAAGATTTACTCTATTCTTTTCACAATGAACTATATGATCTATTTTCTCTAATCTTTGATTAATAAAGAAGAATGGTTGCAATAAACATGGTGATTCTAATTTGAATGCCTTTCACTTTATTAATATATGCATAATGAATTTATTGGTTATAATGTGGTAATATAAATATAGTTATGTTAAGAATGTTATGTGTAAGCTTATTATTTAGGTCATTAATGGCATCCTTATAATATTGATGACATCAACATATTTTATTGAAATAGCCTAAGTTTAGAAAGAGTCATGCACCAAGCTTTGATACCCTTGTTAAGGAGTGCTAGACTAGCATGAACACTTGACCTAAAGCATCCCCTTGACTTGTATAACACCTATATGACACTATACTTAGTGGAATAATGACTTGCACCCTTATGACTATAGAACCACCCAAACTAGTCTTGTGTGTATAGACCATCAACCTTATCCTAGAAATGGCTTATGCCAATGAATATACCAAAGCCTATATTGAAATGACCAAGTCTTACAAGTGATGCCTTACACCATGGCATAACTAGCCCAACACAGGCCCTAGTTCTCTATCAATTGCACTTTGGGTGAGTGCATAAGGGTTGTACCTTATCTGAATAAATGCCATCATAGTTGAGCGTTAAATGTTAAGTGTAGAGGAAATATACCATGTTTACACCTAGTTATAATGAGTCCAAAATTGACTTGGATAACTGAATGAGAACCTAATTTGATGAATTGATAAATTGATACCCTTTTATACAACATGTTTTCTTATTGTCCATTCATTATATTTAATTTTATTTCAAAATTGCAATAGATAGGAAAATAAATCTTTCTTTCTCACCTTTTCTTGAACCAAAAAGGAAAACAATAGTTAGTTTTATTTTTTTCTTACATACACATCATAGATCTTATAAAAATAATTAAATATTGAATTTAAATATTAGATACATTTTATGGAAACAAAATAGTCATTTTCATCCTTGAAGTAGTTCATTTTCAGTTTGAAATAAGCTTTTATTTCACAAACAAACAAGCATACGGGCACATAGAAACCTAGGCAAACAAAGGGGTGTTATTTAAATATTGATTTTGTTTATTTTTATAATATTAAAAAAAATCAACTCATAAAATTATAAATTTAGAACCTAAGTATTCAAATCTATTTAAATCAAATCATCTAAACTTTGTGTGCATATATTAGAAACACTAGAAACTAGTCCTAGCTTACATGCACAAATGAATATTTAGATACTTAGTAGTATTATTTCCTATAATATAAATCTTATTTTAAATTTAATTTCATGTTATAAAAACTTTATCTTTCACAATATATTAATTCATTCATAGTCTAAAAATTATAGTAAAATAAAATAAGTTCATTTGGCTTGCATCTAGGAAATATAAAAATCAACACTTACATTGTTAAGATAGATTTTATTGTCATAGAATTATGCATTGTAAAATTAATTATAAAATACAAAAATGAAGAATTATTTCATTTTTTTAAGATATTCACTATTATTTACTTTCATTCATTCACTATTATCAAGTATTTAGTTTTCCTTTCAATCAAAATTTGCAAAAACCATAAAAAGTAAACAACCAAAACCTTGTCCAAATGAACACAAACATTCCTAAAGTATTGATTCTTATAGTATAAAAAGTCACACCACATACCACCTTGAAAATAATATCTTACACATTACATCACCTTACCTCTTGTATTATTCTCCCAAAGCATAATTATCTCCATAGAGCCAGTCTTTTCCTTAGAGTTAAAGCCCCATGTCATAGCATCAACATCCAATGTAACATTAGCATTGAGATAAAGAGATAGTTTTTATGTTATAAACCTATATCACACCTCACTATAGAATATCTCAATCCTCTTTAAAATCATAAGTATATCCTTAATCCACCCATCATCTCCCTTCCCAAAAATTGAGGCCATGAATATAAATTCATTATTGCCTAGTCACCTTCATCCCCTTTTATTTTCATATCAAGACTAGCCTCTTCATATGTCATTCACATTTGTGTATAAAATTGAAAAGGGATATCCATTCAAATATAATTGACTATATTCCCTGATTCATTTAGCCAAGCCAATCCCGCTTTGACATTTCTAGTATTGATTAAGATCTTCACCTCCTTGTCATTACCAATTAGGAAACTTTGGAGTTCTGATTGTACCTAGTTCAATGCTCTCAATAAGTATCATGAAATATAATAAATCCTTTGGTACTAACTTGATAATCCTTAACCACTCATCATTCAAACCCTCATCTGACCAAATAATGAACCCAATATCTAGTTTCACTCATCATTTATCCATTAAATCAGTTGTATTGGCTAGGCATCAAGAAGTCAAGTGCACAATTTAGCATGTGTTATTCACATGCATATAGAATTTATCCAAAACCTATATACCATATTGAGATACATATCATACATTATTTTTCCACTCATAATATACATGTGTTACATGAAAAAATTACTTTATAAAAATGACATTGATACATATGGTAGGTTTAACTTAGTCTCATTTTATTTATGTTTTTTTATTACATTACATCATGATAAATTAGAACTTGCTTGCTTATTATATGTGTCCCTTGGCCTTGTATGTGAAAATATATGTATTTTCACATCATCATATCATTATGTATTTTCACATCATCATATCATTTATATGTGGCCCTTGGCCTTGTGTATTTATGTGACATTCACATATCCCTTGTGTGTGGCCATTGAGACTTATGTATAACATATTATGCAAATTATGGGACATTGTATGACATTATTTGTATGTTCATTACATGTTACTATGGTGAATTTATTTATATCATGCATTATTCCTACTCAATATTATTAATTTGGTGCCATGATATATATCATGCACACCATGTTCATGTGATTTAATGATATATCTCTCTAACACATGTTTCATATACAACTCAATGTTATATTCAAATACTATGATTTAGAAAATTATAAATTTCAAGTGATTTTACATGATTACATATTTTACAATATTCTTATTTTAAGCTAAGTGACTTGTAGGATACATCCCACATCTCAAAATGGGGATAACATAATGGGATTATCTTAAGAGGTCAAGTCCTCATGAGCAAAATTTCAGATTTATGGCACTATACAATTTTCAAAAAATTACATGATTCAAAAAAATTAGATTATGGGGTCATGTGACATGAATGTGTACTCATTCCTATAGTTACAAGTGAAAATATTTAAATATTTATATGTTTTAATAGTTACAAAGTTAAAAGGAATTCAATATAAATTCAATACAGTACAAGAGGTATGATACACATTCATGTTCATGTTAGTACATAGCAATTTAAAATATCTCAAGTTTCAAAGTTTTAAAGTCTTAATGTTTAAAATTTGTAAAATTTCAATTAGAATCTAGATCCATATAAAATAGTGTGTTATTTTTTCATGCTACAAGTGGGCCATGTTAGAATCTAGTGACACTCAACAATATGGTTTTACTTTTTCTATATAGCAAGCCATAGTTGGTGGTTTTTGTTGACTATTTTTTATCACCATGGAAGAACAACTTTCAGCTCATATTTTTAGGTGTAGAGTTTTAGGTTTTTATAAATATAATAAGTTCATAAATTAGGAAAAAGTTGGATATTATTAAAAAGAATCATCAAAAAATTTATTTTGAAATCAGATGTTGAAGATAAACTATTTAAGCAAAAAGGCTAAACAATAGAATTTGTGAATGAAGGAAAGATTTTGACACTTGGGTCAATTATTTAAAACATGACCATAGCCACATGCCATGTTTTTTATCAATAGTACTTAGCCATTTTTATTAAAAAATTGCTTGATGGGTCATTAAATCTCTTCGACACTTGGGCATTTTAGGCTTTTTCCCGGTGATATTTTTAGGGGGCACTATGTTAAATTTTATGGGCTCTTGATGACATATTGATGACTTCCTAGGTTGTCATTCACAACAAGGATATACTCTAATAATCTCAGTACCATGTGGTAGTCATACATAATTCCTAATGGCTCCATTCCATCATTGAAATAATTTAGACATTTGGTCACTTCCTTAACTTTGCTCGATGCCATGTTTCAAATTTTGGTGATCCTCATCCTATTATAAAATGTTTTAAGGATTAGCTAAATTTATTAGATTTTTCTTGATGGATCTCCACATCAATAAATTTTTGGGTAAGTGGGATGCTTCCATGTGTTGAATCTAGTCGATTCACTCTCTTGGATATTTATATACATCCCAAAGAGATGCTAAAGCCTCGAGCTAGCAGGTGAGTGAGATGTCACTACATGGCACCATCCCATAGATCTATAGTCATAAAACATTTTGTGTAGATTGTAGTAGTTTTTTAGAGCATGGATGAGCAATATGGAATTACATGGTATGATCCCATTGTTCTACATCCCCATGATGGTTGGTATAAGAAGAACATGCATCTATACAATGGGTAAGTAGGATGATGCCATGTGGTCAAATCCCACTTCACTATAGGATAAAAAGTCTAAGAAAGTAGTTATAGAAATGAAAGATTGATAAGGATCCACATGAAAGTGATAGGTCCCAAACACATAGTAGTAGGATTGTCCAACCAATATTAAAATGTCATGTGGAATAGCACAGTTAGTCAAAGAAATGAAATAATGAGAATTAGCCATGTGGTAGGCCCTCATTCAAGCAAAAGGACACACTAGATATATAACTAATAAGGCAATGGCTTAAATTTGATGGCCCATCTGACTGTCAAAATTGTCTAAACCACTAAAATCTTAGAATGAGCCTGATGTTGACATGTGGATAAAACCTACTATGAAAGGGTTTGATGGTGTCTAGTTGGCACTGACTAAGGGTAAAATTAATGGGTCATTTCACTTGTCTAGATGTAAAATTTGTGAGAAAGATATGTAATTTATTTGATTCATAGAATCATTCATGGAGTGGTAACTTTGACTAGTAAATGAGAAACATAGTGATGGAATTCAATGGAATGTAGCCTAATTCATCAAGGGAATGAGCACATGAAGATCAAAATCAAGTGCGAGCATAAAGGAAAAATGTAGGCTTAAAGGGACATGGTAAGAAATTACACACATATGGCCATGGCATTCCCAAGAAGATTTTCCCACTCCCTAACATGACCTTTCTAGTCATGATTCAAATTTTTAACTTTCTTTTTAATGGGGGAGACCATTCAAAGAGCCCAATATATCCATTTTTTCCTATTTAAACATGTAATTTGTAATGTAAATGGAAGACTCTTTATATCATATAAATGTTGTAAAAAATGGTCTATCCATGATCCCTAATTGGGTATGACAAGACTCTACCCATTTTGTGATGTTAGCTCCTTAAGCCTCTTAAATTAATAAAGACTGAAGTTACCTTCCTTAAGCTATTATACTAGGGTTAACCTCAATCTTAGTTGATATAAAACTATGAGAGAATTCTTTCTTTCTTTTTTATGTCCTCTATTTTCACCTTATTATCAGTGGGTTGAGCTTGTGTAGGTTGTATGTTGTGTTGATATTGTATAGGCTAGTGAACTGTCATAAAAATAGCTAATTTTATCTTGCCTAAGACCTTTTAGTTATCAATCAGTGTCTTATGCATAGAATTATGACCCTTATATGAAATATTAATGATTGAATAACCTATTTTTAGGATATTTTAAAATATCTTCAATCAATATTGAGTCATATAGTGTTGTTAGGAATCTAGTATAAGGATCATACATCATTGGTGCATTACCTTTCTTAGTTTCATTTTCAATTTATGTTTTCCTTCTCTCTTTTCCCTATAATCTTGGTAGGTTTATTAGTATTCTAGATGATGCATCATGTTTGGGTGTGGAGCTAAAAGCTTCACCTAAGGCAAACAGGGAGGTTTTCAGAGCATGATAGTCGCCAGCATCGGTAGGCCAAAACCGACATCAGTCAGGGGACAGTGCAAGGGAAATCGGCATCGGCAAGAGATCAACTAGCATCGGTCACCTCCAGGAAGGCAGGGACTGATGTCAGTCGCCTGTGGTAGCCAAAACTACTGTTGATGAACAGTCAGTTAAGTGAACGCGGAGTTTGCATGATAAAGACCAGTTTGAGTCTTTGAGCCACTTGTCTAAATTAAGTGTATGCATGAGATCTATATAATAGACTCATGGGCTGTATTGTTAAGTGTTGAGCTTGTAGAACCCAAGTGTGAAACTTGGAGAGTTCTTCCCATGGTGGAATCAAGTAGGATTCCCCATGTATGTAAGATCAGGTTTGATATGCAGGGTGTTGCAGGATCATGGTGGAGATCTACATGTGATAAGTAAGATCAGGTTGGTCTGCAGGGATGTGTGTATGTGAGGGTCAGAACAAGATCGGCGAGGGAGCAAGATCAAGGTGACAACAATACATCAAGAGCAGGATCATGGTGAGATCTACTTGGAGTACCAGTTCATACTCGGTTGTACTGGATGTATAATGAGGTGAACAACAGCTTGTGTTAGCTGTTAAATGTGACCTATGAGATATGATTACTCAGGTGGGAAGATTACTTGGAGCCCTTGAGGAGGAAGCCTCACAGAGGTGGAAGAAGAGTGTGATCTCGTTATTGTAATTTCCTTTGTAATGAGTTGAATACAATTATGTGTTGCCTCTCATATTTTGTGTGCTTTCTCATTGATAGTTATTTGTTCTTCTGGTTATTTCTGCAAGTAAGTTACTTATACATTGGTAATCATGTGTGCTCTTAATTCTGACAAGTTGTGTCAGAGTTTTGGGGAACTTAGGTCCTATCAAATGGTATCAGAGTGAGGTTGGACGTTCTCAGAGTGAGTTTGACTAATAGATGGCCCAGATCTGTTAAGTGTTGTTGATTACAGGTTACTCATAGGGGTTGTTGATTAAGTGGGAGTATAGCAATGGCAGAAGAAGGTACGCTGAGAATGAAGAAATTTAGGCATAGGATTAACACCACAAGGAGTGTGGTGGGTTATCTTCAAGTGGGAGTTTGAAGAGGAATACAAGCCAGGATGCAGATTAGATAGAGTACTGGTATGGGTATAGGTGCAGCTATTTATCTCCAAGTGGGAGATTGTTAGGGTGTGGAGCTAAAAGCTTCACCTAAGGCAAATAGGGAGGTTTTCAGAGCATGACAGTCACTGGCATCGGCAGGCCAAAATTGACATCAATCAGGGGACAGTGCAAGGGAAACTGGCATCGACAGGAGATCAGTCAGCTTCGGTCACCTCCAAGAAGGTAGGGACTGACGTCAGTCGCCTGTGGTGGCCAAAATTGCTATTGACAAACAGTCAATTAAGTGAACGTGGAGTTTGCATGATAAAGACTAGTTTGAGTCTTTGAGACACTTGTTTAAATTAAGTGTATGCATGAGATCTATATAATAGACTCATGGGCTGTATTGTTAAGTGTTGAACTTGTAGAACCCAAGTGTGAAACTTGGAGAGTTCTTCCCATGGTGGAATCAAGTAGGATTCCCCATGTATGTAAGATCAGGTTTGATATCCAGGGTGTTGCAGGATCATGGTGGAGATCTACATGTGATAAGTAAGATCAGGTTGGTCTACAGGGATGTGTGTATGCGAGGGTCAGAACAGGATCGGTGGGGGAGCAAGATCAAGGTGATAGCAATACATCAGGAGTAGGATCATGGTGAGATCTACTTAGAGTACTAGTTCATTCTTGGTTGTACTAGATGTACAATGAGGTGAATAACAACTTGTGTTAGTTGTTAGTTGTGACCTATGAGAGATGATTACTCAGGTGGGAAGATTACTTGGAGGCCTTGAGGAGGAAGCCTCATAGAGGTGGAAGAAGAGTGTGATCTCTTTATTCTAATTTCCTTTGTAATGAGTTGAATACAATTGTGTGTTGCCTCTCATATTCTGTGTGTTTTCTCATTGATAGTTATTTATTCTTCTAGTTATTTCCGTAAGTAAGTTGCTTATACATTGGTAATCATGTGTGCTCTTAATTCTGACAAGTTGTGTCAGAGCTTTGGGGAACTTAGGTCCTATCACATCAAGGGATCTATCCCAATCTAGATATTCACTTCACCATTTAGGCTACCCACATCCTAGAAGTGTCTCCATGTGTTGTCTAAATGAGGAAGACATGAACAACCTCTTCAAGGGTGTGATTTAGATCAATAAAATTTTATAGCATGCCCAATGGGAAATCAGTTTGATGATCCTTAAGTAATCTACTATATAATTTTTGTTGTTATTCTTTAGTATATCAGCCTTTGGAGGTTTTTTTCATAAACACTAGTGGTGACTTTAACTCTATTTCAACTAGTTTCAATACTCTAGGTATACTTTTTAGTTAAAAGGTTATTGGTTTTTAGTGAATTGATGTTTTAATCACTTTTTAGTATTTAACCTTATGAAACATATCTTACATGGATAGGTTTAGGAGAGATTTTGGCTACTTTCCACCTCCCTAGAATGAATGTTATCCTTCTTTCCATTATCATCCATTAATTAAGATTTATGGCCTACTTATCAATCATTTAATAATTTGAGTCAATATTATGTATTTTTATGTCCTCCAAGCTAGTCTCTTCCTAATCCCAACCTACCTCATCTTGTTGACATGATTTCAAGATCTAAGTGGTGTTTTCCTTGTAGGAAACCTCATGACTAGTTGACATGTTCATATAAAAGAAGAGAAATGGATGCTAAAGTATAATAATCTAATCTTAAGGATAAGATTTTAATAGCATTCTATCAATATGGACTAATCTATGAAGTTCATATTCTAAAGGAGCCTTAAGCTCCTTAGCCATGGTAGCCTTCCTAGACTAGGCATTCTAACTTCAAGATGATAAGCCTTGGTAAGTCTATTTTTGATATTAAAAAAAAGAGAGATGGTTTTAGAAGATGATTCAAGTAGAATCCCAAGTTTTAGGAGTGCCTTTTCAAACCCAAATTCAATTCAAGAGTAATCCATAATGCCATATACTCCTATTTCACTAATTGAACCTTCTTTCCCTCCCACCATCTCCTTTTTTAAAGGAAACCCCACTATATGGAATGTAGGTGAATACCATCCTAATGAGGAGGAGAGTATCTCAAGTGAGGAAGATGAGGAATAAATAGTTATTGGTATCCCTCTTTTTGTCATGAAACTAGATTAGAAATCAGACCTGCTACAAGAATAAAATAAGTATAATCAACTATAGTAGCATAATAGTGAATAATTA
Organism: Torreya grandis; assembly: GCA_037957365.1. Classification (NCBI taxonomy): domain Eukaryota; kingdom Viridiplantae; phylum Streptophyta; class Pinopsida; order Cupressales; family Taxaceae; genus Torreya; species Torreya grandis. The sequence continues at coordinate 2,241,436 of JARHVA010001989.1, read as the reverse complement.
GACAAGGATGGAGAGGAAGAAGATGGTCTTGATAAGGAAGAGTTAATGCTTTCAAGTCATGGAAATGTTCATAATCATGGTGATGAAGTGACTTTCTAGATTAATGAGATTCCACTCATAATGGAAGAAGAAGAAGAATGTAAGTCTAGTTGGCATGGGTTTAATCTTGACAAAGATGAAATAGAGCTTGAATCTATGAGCATCTCTTCTCATAGCTAAGAGGAATTGGAAGAATATCCTAAATCAGTCTAATAAATCATGTTTTAGGATGTGGGAGACATTTTATTCATTCCTAATGAAGCTATAATGCATAATCATGTCCATAATATCACAACTTAGCCTTTTGAGGATCTATTGATTTCTAATTTATATTGGAGGTAAGAAACTAGTCTTGAAAAGAGGGGAGATGATTTGGATGAAGAATTATTTTGGGATAAAAAAAATTTGCTTAAGCCTTGACATTAAACCATCATCTCTTATAGAATTAGTTCATGATAAACATGCATATCAGGTGGAAATGGGTGTTTTTCCAAGATAATCATTAGGACACACATCCTAATCAGTAGAATGATGGGGCAGAAGAATGTAAGTGTGAGAGAAATTATAATCTCCCAAACTTTGTGTTGTCAAGAGGATACCCTATCAAGTACCTAGCTCAATTAGAAGATGAAAAATATAATCCATCCTAAGTTCCACTTGATTTAGAGCACAAATTTTAGCATCAAGAAGGCCAAAATCAACTTGTCTATCCACTCCAAGACAATTGCATTTATAACTAGCTTATGTGGATAGGTAAGTTTGTTTGCATCCTTGGATAAGTGATTATCCAATCATTTTCCACCTCTATTTGGCTACCCTTAAACATGAAAAACATCTTAAATTAATAAGAAAAGGAAGCTATTTTGTATAAATTGTCAATGGATTCATTTAGGTGGCCTTCTGTTTAGTTAGTTTATGGTAGGTTAGTTGCATCTTATTTCCTCTAAGTGTTATTTCACATTATTTTAGATGTTTTATTTTACCTAAGTTCCTACATGCACATTATAAATAGTTTTGGTCATTATTCTTTCCACTTAATACTTTATCACTTTTGTTTGTTTATGTTCCCTTTGTCCATTTATGAGGTGAATCTTATTTCTATTATTAAGTATCAGATCAAGTATGTTACAACAGGGTTGTGTTCTCAGAATCAAGAGTTATAAAATATTATATGACTCTATGCCCAATGGATTGCTTCAAAAAGGCTATTGGATTCATACTTAGAAGGCAAGTAGCCCATATAGGTTACCAAGAATGTTGACCATGTTTTGTAACCATGGAGGAATAACTTTTAGTTTAAAGTTTTAGGTATAGAGTTATAGGTTTTCAGGATTATGATAATTTTATGAAGCTGGTGCAAGTAAGATATTACTATGAAGAATATTTGAAAATTTTATTCTAAAATCAGATGCTGAAGATAAATTATCTAAGTAAAAAGGTTGAATAGCAGAAATTGCAAAGGAATGAAAGCTTTTGACACTTGGTTAATTCTTTGAAACTTTCCCACAACCACATGTCATGTTCCAAATCAATAAGACTTAGCTATTTTTATTAAAAAAATTATTAAATAATCAAGAAATATCTTTGACACTTATCCATTTTAGGATTTTCCCAATGATGGTTTCAATAGAAATGATGTTAAATTTGACAAGCTCCCAATGACATATCGATGGCTTCCTAGGTTGTCAATCACAATAAGGATTTATTCTAATCATCTTGGTGTCATATGGTAGTCATACACAAGTCTCAGTGCTCCAAACCATCATTGAAAACATGTCAACACTTAGTTGATTATTCAAATTCACTTGGTGCTATGTGTCATAACCTAGCAGTCCTCAACCAATTCTAAAATACTTTTAAGACTTAGCTAAATTTATTTGAGCTTCTTTGGTGGATCTTCACATCAATAAATTTTCATGTAAGAAATATGTTTACATGTGTCACAATCTTAGAGATCTAATCTATTATATATTTATATATATATATCCTAGAGATATGTCAGACCCTAAGCTAGTAGGTGAGTGAGATGGCACCATGTGACATAATCCTACAACTCCACAGTCCTACAACATTTTGTGCAGCTTGTAGTAGTTTGTTAGAGTGTAAGTGAGCAATATGGAACCACGTAGTACAATACTATTGTTTCATAGCCTTGTGATGAATAGTACAATCAAAACAAGTGTTCATATAGAAATTGTGTAGGATGATTCCACATGGTGAAATCTTGATTCATCATAGAATGAACAATCTAGGTAGGTAGTTAGAGTAATGAGCCATGTAGAAGTGTTAGGTACCAAACACACAATGCTATTAATTCCAAAATAATATTAGAATTCCATGTGACATAATAGATCTAGTTAGTGTAATGAAAGAGTGAGAATTAGCCATGTAGTAGGCCCCCTATCAAGAAAAAGTACACACTAGTTGTGCATCTAACAAGGTAATGGCTTAAATTTGATGGCCTGATTGATCATCAAAACCATAAAAACTTCTCCAAGCCCAAAATGAGCTCGATGTAAACATGTGGATGAAACCTATCATTAGAGGTTTCACTAGCATCTAGTTGGCACTGATTGAGGGTAAATTTGATGGCCCATTTCACCCATCTAGATCTCAAATTCATGATCAAGGTGTGTAACTAATTTCATTCATAGAATAATTCATAGAGTGGCAGCCTCAACTATAAAAAGAGTCTAAATTTGGTGTAATTTGATGAAATATATCTTGAGTCATCATGGGAATGAGAACATGAAGATCAAAATCAAGTATGAGCATAAAGGACAAATGCAAGCTTAAGGGGATAGGGCAGGAAGTTACATAAGCATGGCCATGGTGTTCTCAAGAAGATCCTCCCACTCCCTAAATCAACCTCTCCATTCATGGTTCAAATTCATAACCACCCTATTAGTGGGATATATAAATTAGTTCATCTAGTATCCCTCTTTGGGTATGACAAGACTCTACCCATTTTCTAATGTTAGCTTCTCAAGACTCTTGAATTAATGAATATTGAAGTGACCTTACTTATGCTAATATAAATGTGTGAGTCTCATTCTTAGTTGATCTAAGACTATGAGATAAGTCATTATTACTTTTATATTTCCTCTATTTTCAACCTATTATCACTAGGTTGAATTTATGCAAGTTGTATGTTGTGTTGATATTATCTACGCTAGTGAATTATTGTAAAAACCAGATGATTGTGACTGGCCTAAGACCTTTCATTTGTCTCTCAGTGTCTTATGAATATAATTTTGACCCTCACATGAAATATTAATGTATGAATAGCCTATTTTGAGGAGAGTGTAAAAGATTTTCAATCAATATTGAGTCATATAGTGATGTTAGAAAACTAGTATAGGGATCATACATCATTAGCACATCACTTTTTTTAGTTTTAGTTTCAATTTATGATTTCCTTCTCACTTTTCCTTGATATCTCAGTAGGTTTAGTATTATTTCAGGTGAGACATCAAGGTAGCTAGCCCAATATATAGATTCACTTACCATTTAGGTCACCCATAACCTATAAGTGTCTCCATGTGTTGTCTAAATAAGGAAGGCATGAATAACCTCCTCAAGAGTTCAATTTAGATCAATAATAGTTATACCCATTTAGTTATTTTACAAATTACTCTACATATTCAAATGAGAGTTGGATTATACAATCTTTCCAACTCAAGAGAATTCTAAGGTTTTACAATTAATACATGATCACTCTTAATTTTCCATAGGTGCAATAGTTTTTAAAATGCCTCAATAAGGGGGTAAATACTTTTCCATCCTCAATTTGTAGGAAGTTAGATTGCATACTCTTTCAAAGGTATACTTTTCTTGTTCTATTTTAAAATTAAAAGAATTGTATTTTTGGTCCAATATAGATAGTAACTACTTCTAGTGGCATTTTTTAAGGTTTTACACTAAGGCTTATCACACAATCAAGCTTCACATCAAAATACAAAGTGTGTATACACACTTAGGTTATCATTTACTATAATCTAGTAGTTTAACTTTTTTACATCACTGTAATAAAGTGGGATAAAATATATCCACATAAAATTAATAATTAAGTTATTAAAAATGCTTAATCTTGACGTACTTCCTTCACTTGGTCTATACACTAGTTTTCTAATTTGTAATCTCTAAGAAACATGCACTACTATGAAAACTATCCTAAAAATACCCAAAATATAATTTATACATAATTTATGTGATTTTATAAACCTATTAGAACTTTTCCAACAATCTTTATCTTTAAAGGACATGACCACACTAGGTCAGATAGGGTCACATTGTAGCCTTGTCCACTAGTATGACCTTTGCCCTCTTACTTTAACAATTACTTTTTAAAATTTAAATGGTTTATTTCCACCTCTCATGTATTTTTAAATGTAAATTATAATAAATATTTTAAAATTTCCCCTATATAAGCACATCAAGGCTCCTCAAAATAAATATATCAAACACTTGGCAATTCTACTGCACACTAGTAAAAGAACACTATTTCTTCCAGTTTCAATTTAAATGCATTATAATGGTCATATACTAAGTATAAATATATTTTATTATATTTAAATTTAATCTATTTTCAATAATTTCAATAAATATTCTATATACATTCATATAATTACACAATAATGGATAACACAATCACCCTAGGATGGAGAACTACATCAGCTTGATGCCTATTTACGATATGTAGGCAACAATTAAATTACATAGGGATTTTTCAGTGTAGCTAAAATATTCCACTAACCTTATTCCCCCTTCTATTTTTTGATATGTATCATGTTTGTATTTTAAGAACAAGGTTTTCTATTTATAGGTCTTTTGTGAAACATATCATCACATAGAATTAAAAATTTAACCCAATCATATAGTTGCATAAACCTAGATCATAAAATAAAACACATGATCAACTATGATGTGGATAAAATCAAAAAATAAGGTCATAATGTGTCCATATCATCCTTATACAATATTTTCCAATCACATATCTAATTCCTACATTCAATCATGATAGAGTACATAGGTCTTTCCAAGTAGTTTTAAATTGTAATCATCATGCACAATCAACATAAGATATTTTGGGAAGGTTTACACATCTTTACGTTTATTTAATATTTTTACTAATTTTAAATTCTATAAATTCTACATTTTATTGCAACATACTTTATGTTGATGATTTAAAATTGTGTTTGATCTTAATCAATCAACAATGGGAAGTTTCAAGCTGTGGGATAGTGCGGCTTAAAACAACCTAAAGATTTTAGAGAAGCTGGTCTCTTCTTTTGCATTAGGTGTTGGGGAAAAGGAATAGGAGATTAAACATAAATGCAAAATGCAAGAATTGAAACCTAACTATGGTGATGCGCCTGAGTGTAATCCTAATCCTAACCTGAGCACAGTGAGACTATTATAGGACTCAATTACATTTAAGAGTAGACAAGTGCATGATCAATGTAAGAGATTTGAAATAATAGAAACAAAGGCTCACAATAGGGAATTCTTTTGTTGAGACACAGAGAATGTCAACAAAGGCATAGTGTTCAATATTCTTAATAGAATCTTCTAATTAGATAAGAGGCACAGAAGTCACGTACAGTTATGTAAACCTTCTGATTCAAGAAAATGAGACAAAAGCAAATGACATTTCTAATCACAACTACAGAAAATCTACAGTATAGACTACATCACAAATGACATTATTAACACCAACCAAGGATGGATCTCAACCTTCTTAATTCATTCAACCACATAAAAGGCACAAAAGTGTGCACATTTATATCAACTTTACAATTCAATAAAATTAAGACAAGAGCAAATGATATTACTGGTCAAAATCCTCCAAAGTCTAAAACTATAGAAATTCCTCCCTCCTTGATTTTACAATTCTTCCTCTTTATAGCCTCGGATCACTGCTTCCATCATCCCCTTCCCATGCAATCTTCTTCATCCTTCACTCATAGGGGATAAATAGATGGTGCCTTCAATGCTTTGGGGGCTCCAAAAATCTACCTGATGAACTGTTCCATCTACTCAAATTAACTCCAGTCAATTTTCCCTTTATTTCACTGTAATAGATAGACAAACACTTTGTTCACGTTCTTTGCCCAAGCAGCTTTTCAGAAGGGGATGGATGCACGTGGTAGTCTTCACTTGTTTCTATTTGGCACTTTTTCAGTCCTTTGAAATAACATCTGGGACCCACCACAATCTTTATTTGGTAATGAAGCTCAAAGATGGTCTCTTAGAAGTTGACCCGTGGTGACCTCCGCTACTCTTGGGAAGATATGTGGCATCTTCCATTTATCCTTCTAGGGGCATGTGACACCTTCTACTTTTTCTGGGGATGGAGTAAGAAGGGGCTTAGAGAGTGACACTTGGAAGCCTCCACTTCTTTATGGCACTTAAGTAAAATAAAATGATGCCCTTCCATGTTGAACCAAAGCATGGACCCAGGCATTGAACCAAAGTTTCTCAAATGTTGACATGTGGTGACTTCCACTGCTTCTTTAAAAGGTAGTTTAGGGCCTCTGCAACTGCCATCCAACACTTTTCACTTATTTTACTACTTGGTCTATTGAAAGTCTTTGCTAAAAAATAGAACAGAATGTGGGGGCCGACATGAGATGCAGCTACTAACACATGGTGCATTCTGCTTAGCTACTACTTGGTACGTGGCATGATCTACAATTCTCTAGAAAGTTATAAATAGGAGCTTGAAGGATGCTAGCTGGCAGGCTCCAAGTCTTGGAAAGTGACACTTAGTAGCCTCTGCTCGAATTCAAACATTTAGGCAAAATTAAATGAAAGGAACAAAAGAGGAGTAAAGGGGACCCACTCTCAAAAACTGACACTTGGCAGCCTCCACTACACTTCGACACTTAGATGGAAAATTAAACCCATGCTTTGCCCTAACTCTACTACTACGACCAAGGTATACGGGAACCAAAACTATAGCACGCGACTAAAAATTTTAATGCAACGTAGAGTAAAAATTTACTCTATAGTTACTAACAACCCTCATGACTTTTGAGCCTGCTCAAAAAGAAAACTCCAGCTCCCGCTAGATCAAAATTAAGAAAATTATAGCTTAAAAAGAGTTGTCGACATATGTTTAAAACACTTATTCAAAAGGAAATTGAGAAAATAATAGAAAAACAATGCGAGAAAGGAAAATTATTTAACTATAATACATGAGAGACCCAAGTCAATTAAAATGTTTTAAATAGATTCTGTTTATAGGAATCCCTTCAGGGTCTCCTTCCATCGATTCTAGCTCAAAATAATTCCTCTGCTTACATGTGTGAATTCTATACAGACCAGTCCATAGTGCTTCAAATTTGGTATGCTAACCCAGCTTGGCAGCCCTTGCATCCCATTTCAAAATAATCGAGCCTACTTCAAAATTAGGATTTGAAGTCCTTTTATCAAAACAATTCTTAACCATTCATTGGTGCTTGATCAATGAATCATGGGCTATATCCCTCTTTTCTTGAACTTCTAAAAGTTTTGTGAGTCTGACCTGCATGGGGCCATTCTCTTCAATCTCAATTTGTTTGATCAGCTAGAGAGCAGGGATTTCCAAGCTTAGGGAAATCACGACAAACTTTCCATATACCAATTCATATGGAGACATTTGGATCATCTACTTGGGTGTGATTCTATCAACCCATAGTGCTATATTAAGCACTTTATGCCACTCTTTGTGATGATTAGCCCCTACTCTTTTGATGAGTCTTATCAGGTTCTTGTTGGTTGATTTTGTCAGACCATTACCTTGAGGGTAATAGTTAGATGAAGTTTTCAGATATATTCCATGTCTCAAGGCAAAGTTAAATACTTTAGACCCCAATAATGTTTTATCATTATCTAATATGATGATGCGAGGAGCCCCAAAGTGAGTAGTGACACCCCCTAGAAAATCTAGGTTCACATTCTTTGTTGCTTCTTTAAGTAGGACTTCCTCGGTCCATCTGGTGAAATAGTCTGTGGCAGTTAATATCCATTTGTGACCCATGCTAAACACTAGATTTATCATTCTAATTAACTCAAGACCCCATTGAGCAAAATTTTCCTCCATAACTATAGTACTCGGTGGCATGGCTGCGCTCCTCCTCATTTCCATATAATACTGGCAGGATTGACATTTTCTAACTAGCTGATAACAATCTACAAATAAAGTAGGCTAGAAATATCCTACCTCACTTATCTTTATGGCTGTGGTCTTTGCAAAAAAATGCCCCCTAATGTTCCATGATGCATTTCAAGTAGTATCCTCTTAGCTTCCACCTATTCTACACATCTTAACAATTTTCCATTAGAATTTCTTCTAAAAAGGATTTGTTTAGTTAAAACAAAATGAACTCCCTGTATCCTATAATATCTCCTCTTGTTTCAAGGGATTTCTCTTGGATAAATCCCCTTTTTCATAAATTGAATCTTGCTTGTGACCCAAGATTTTTGATCAACCTCTTGTAATTTTAGCATAATCTCTGTCTCTCCTTCTGAATCTGCTTCCTCAAGCAACATCTTTTCTACTTCTTGGGTCATATATTGGCACAGACTCCTGCCTCTAACTAGCTTGGTGGGTCTGACCTCCACATCATATTCAAGGATCTCAGTGATCCAATTGGCTCTTTTCTCAGTAATCTCACCCTCCATGATGTACTCCCTGACACTTGGGTGAGCCACAACTATCAGAATTTGGTTCTCTGATACCAGATGCCTAAATTTCTTAAGGGCTTTTACCATGGCATAGGCTTGTCTTTCCATAAAATGGTACCTGGTCTCATAATCTCTGAGATTTCTTGAGAAAAAGGCTATTGGGTGTTCCCCCTCTAGCATATCATCCTTTTGCATCAAAACAACAACAATACATGACTCTCCTCTATAGACATGTATTACAAAGGGCTTGAGAAAATCTAGACTTTTGAGCACTGGGGCTATTAAGATAGCCTTTTTGACCTCTTTAAAGGCTTGCTTCCCTTCTGTAGTCCATTTGAAGACTAGATTTTTCTTTAGAAAGAGTGTCATTGATCTAACCAAGCTTGCGAAATCAGATATGAATTTACTGACAAAATTGATCTTCCCTAAAAAAGACTGGACTGCCTTTTTATTTACTGGAAGAGGTAGGTCCATTACAGCTATGATTCTCTCAAGATCTATAGAAACCTCTTCCTTAGACACTATGTGCCCCAACAATTTACCTTGAGGTAAAACAAAAATACATTTCTTGGGATTCAATGATATCCCAAAGTCCTGACATCTCTTGAAGACATATTCTAAATGATCAAAATGATCATCATCATTTTTTGAGAAAATAGTGAGGTCATCCAGATAGACCAGGATGACCTTATTTATAATTTCACCAAAGTCTATATCCATATCTCATTGAAATGTGGCACCTACATTTGATAAGCTGAATGGCATCTTCATGTAGGCAAATGTCCCCCATTTAGTAGTGAAAGCAGTTTTGTATTGGTCTTCCTCAGCTAGCCAAATCTGGTTGTATCTAGAGAAACCATCAAGTAAAGAAAACCTCACTGATCCAGCCATAGTTTGTAGAATTTGTTCCATAGAGGGTAAGGGATAGTGGTCTTTCAGAGATGCTCTATTTAGATCTCTAAAATCTACACACAGTCTTACATCTCCATTCTTTTTCCTAACTGGGACTAGATTTGATACCCAAGTTGAGTGTTTGATTGGAAATATTATTTTTGAATCTAAAAGTTTCTATAACTCATCTACCATTAGAGACTCGATCCTTGGATTTACTAGCCTCTATTTCTATCTGATGGGCTTGGACCCTTCAGTCAACTCTATTGTGTGCTAGATAATGTCTCTGTTGTATCCATAAAGGTCTTCATAGCTCCAAGCTATGACTTTATCATATCTCTGGCACAATTCGATCAATCTTTCCTTCTCTTTTTGAGTTGTAGAATTCCTAACTTTTAGCCTCTTCCCATCACTCACCTCTACCTCAGAATAGTCAACTTTATCTACCTAGAACCTTTTCTTTTCCAAGCTTACATCCTCTGGATCAAACAAGTTTTCTAAGGTGATCAATCCTTTGGGGAGATTATTTGCCCTTAATTGAATAATCTGATCACCATATGCCTCTTCAATTTTATTTTGCAATTGATTAGCAAAATCATCTGATTATTTTAAGAAAGAGACTACCTAAGCATCATTTTCAAACACTTGCCAATTTTTGTCATTGTCTGGGATAGTTGGTCTCACTATAACTTTTACTGACTCATTATTAACCAATAGGCTAGTTTCTGGGTTAAACTATGAGCCAATCTGAGCCATCCTATTAGCCTCAGAGTTTTGACTTCTCAAGATTATGTCAATATTGAAAGCTTCAAAATCTTCTATCAAATCCCAAATCATATGCCTGTAGGATCTCATTCTCACATTCTTGGATGCTGCCTTTTCCCTAATTTGCTTTACTAGTAATTCTAAATCTCCTTTTACTTTTAGGTTTTTTATTCCCTTTTTCTTGGCTAGCAGGAGCCCATGTACTAAAGATTCATACTCTACATCATTATTAGTGTAATAAAATTGGAATCGGATAGCCCTTAAATTTTATCACCATTTGGAGTAGTAAGACAAATTTCTGCTCCAGCACCATGTCTACTTCTAGATCCATCAAAATTCAAAGTCCAGAGCTCTGAATCTTGAGCAATAGGTACCTCTTCCCTTTGAACATTTGGGATCTCTTGATCTTCATCAAAAATGACATACGTGCCCAAACCAGTAGAGTCATAGTTCCCATACGGGTCATTGTGCATCATAGCCAACAACTAGCTATTTTCTTCTTCTTGATCATGCTCAGTCTAGTCTCCTAGTTCTTTGACAGAATTTCTTTCTTCTTTATTTAACATGGAATGATTTGCTTCTAGTCTTGTTGTTGGTTTGTTGGTGATGTGGTCCTTAGATAGTGGTTCAAATAGAATTTTCATTTTTGAACTGTATCTGTTTCTCAGGATGAGGTGAGACCAGTCAAGAGACATATATCCCCCTATTTTTATTGTAAAGTCTCTAGATAAACATAAAACAAATATAGGAGGAATGTTTATGACAACTATATCTTGGTTGACCACTATGTTGGGACATGTGTATAACTACAAGGGGAGTTGTTTAATTCTCCCTATAGTTTGCATTGTTTTGCCATCTAGCTACATAACTCCTTTTGTAAGGGGTTCATAATTTATTTTTAAAGCATCAGCTATTTTCTTGGGCATCACATTTGTGCTAGCTCCTAAATCTATTAATGCATTATGCAGGAGTTTCTTTCCAATAATCAGGGTCAAATAGAAAGGCTCTGGCTTGGATTTACTTGTGCCGCATCGTTCACGAAGGCTGTTGTCATTGGAGGAACTATATCTTTAAGATTTTCCTTTCCAGTAGGTCCTTCCTTGGTAACAACACCTTTGGGCACTACTTGCTCTTGTAGAGCTTCTTGTATTAGTGTCTTTTGTTCAGGAATAGCCAAAATATCCCATATTGATACTTGTGTCAGAGTCCTCTTTAATTGATCTACTACATTGATCAGTCCCAAAGACTGAGTTTTTTGGTAACAAGGATACCTCATTTTTTCCTAAATCTGGGCATGAATCTCTTGGTCTCGTATCAACTGAGGCACTTCTTTTCTAATATCAGTGTTCTTTTGCCCTTGAGGTGGAGGGTTATTCTTGACCACTTGCAATCTCAGGTTGCTCTACCATCCTCCTCTTTGATCTAGTGTAATAATCAGATTGCACTACTGGCCTTTGAGAGGTAGATGATTCATTTAAGAAAACTACTTCTTCATCCTCAACCCATGAGAACAAAGCATGTTCTGAGGCTATTTCTTCCTCTTGTTGCATCTGATCCACTAGAACTAAATTGTGTATGTCAAGAGACTGGTAGGCTTGATTATTATTGGTACTAGCAAACTAGCCATCCATTCTTCTCTACTCAACCACCCTTTATTGTAGATTACCCCTATGACAATCTTTGGGTGTGTGAGCATCATTGCAAGGGAAACACCAAGCATTAATATCATCCAAATAATTATTCTGACCTGAAACCATTTCCTTATTTGAGTTGGGAGGAATGGTATGTGAGGGCGTGGGAACTGCAACTAATTGATTTGCTGGTTGATTGTTGGTTTGCCTTGGAGGCCCTTGATACTAGTTTGGTTGGGATGAAAGCCTATTTCCTTGATAGCCTTGATAAGGAGGCTTAGGGAAAGTGTTATGTTGCCTCTTTATATTAATCAACTCATTAGAGAATGTTCTTAGCATACTCTTGATATCATCCATCTCAAAAGACTGAGTAGGGACTGGTTGCTTCCTTCATCAGGGTAAGTATACATAGACACAAGTAGACTTACAGCCTTAGGAACCTCTTGAGGTAGGGGCAAGGTAATTTTTAGGAATATAGGCATGGGAGGTCTTGGAGGTAACTTCTCAGCATTAATTAAATGATTCTCAGCTCTGACCACAAGGTTATAAGCCACTAGCAAAGTGTGTCCTCCCAGTGACTGAATCATGACAAATATATCTAAATTCAAAGATTTTAGATAAAACACTATGGCCATACCAAGTGGTGGTTTAGCTACAATGGGGATTCTATCCCAAGTTTTCTAGAATCTGGTGTTGAAGTCAGTCATGTCCTCTTGTGGTCCCCTCTGAATGGTGATCAGCTACTGTAATAAAGAAGACTTATCACCTTTCTTTGAAAACCTTTTGAAGAATTGATCTCTGAGCTGGTCCCATGTGGATATGGTATTTGGGGCCAAAGATTGATACCATTCTAAGGCCTTCCCTTTGAATGAGGCTACTAACAACCTTAAGGCCACATTTTGCTCTGTGACACCATGTATGGCACAGACGTCTGATACATCCTAAAGATGTTCCACAGATGTTTTTGAGTCTTGCCCACTGAATTTGGGTAGAGATTTTAGAGCATTTACTGGGATAGGATCCCAAATAGCTGTGGTGTCAGGAGGATTAAGGGACCACCAATATTCTAGCTTGCATAATTTCTTAGGGGTATCAGGGCTCCCATGTTTGGTACTGGTATAAACTAGTTAGCTCTTCTTCTTGGACTAATTACTAGAGGTAGAAAAAGAATACCCAAATTTGCAGTAGATTGCAATCTAGTGACTGGTCCATAGCTTCAACTCCTCATAGCTCTCTGGTTCATGTGGTCTTGAAAGAAACTTCAAGACTGGTCCCACTGAGTGTGACAAAAACTATTGATGATTTAAAATTGTGATTGATCTTAATCAATCAACAATGGGAAGTTTCAAGCTATGGGATAGTGTGGCTTGAAACAACCTCCAAATTTTAGAGAAGTTGGTCTCTTCTTTTACATTAGGTGTTGGGGAAAAGGGATAGGAGATTAAACAGAAATGCAAAATGCAAGAATTGAAACCTAACTATGGCGATGCACCTGAGTGTAATCCTAATCCTAACCTGAGGGAAGTGAGACTATTATAGGACTCTATTACATTTAAGAGTAGACAAGTGCATGATCAATGTAAGAGATTTGAAATAACAAAAATAGAGGCTCACAATAGGGAATTCTTTTGTTGAGACACAGAGAATGTCAACAAAGGCATAGTGTTCAATCTTCTTAATAGAATCTTCCAATCACATAAGAGGCACAGAAGTCACGTATAGTTATGTAAACCTTTCAATTTAAGAAAATGAGACAAAAGCAAATGACATTTCTAATCACAACTATAGAAAATCTATAGTATAGACTACTTTGGAAATGACACAGATAACACCAACCAAGGCATGGAGCTCAACCTTCTTAATTCATTCAGCCACATAAAAGGCACATAAACATGCACAATTATATCGACTTTACAACTTAAGAAAATTAAGACAAGAGCAAATGATATTGCTGGTCAAAATTCTCCAAAGTCAAACTATAGAAATTCCAACCTCCTTGATTTTACAATTCTTCCTCTTTATAGCCTCAGATCACTGCTTCCATCATCCCCTTTCCCATGCAATCTTCTCTATCCTTCACTCATATGGGACAAATAGATGGCACCTTCAATGCTTTGGGGGCTCCAAAAATCTACCCGATGAACTATTCCATCTACTCAAATTAACTCTAGCCAATTTTCCCTCCATTTTGCTATAATAGATAGATAGACACTCTATTCACGTTCTTTGCCTGAGCAACTTTTTAGGAGGGGATGGATGCATGTGGTAGTCTTCACTTGTTTCCATATGGTGCTTCTATAGTCCTTTGAAATAACATCTAGGACCCACCATAATCTTTATTTGGTAATAAAGGTCAAAGATGGTCTCTTGGAAGTTGACTCGTGGTGACCTCCGCTGCTCCTGGGAAGATACATGGCATCTTTTGTTCTCCTTCTAGGGGCATGTGGCACCTTCCACTTTTTCTAGGCATGGAGTAAGAAGGGGCTCAAAGAGTGACACTTGGTAGCCTCCACTTCTTTATGGCACTTAAGCAAAATAAAATGATTCCCTTCCATGTTGAACCAAAGCATGGACCCAAGAATTGAACCAAAGTTTCTCAGATGTTGACACATGGTGACTTCCGTTGCTTCTTTAAAAGGTAGTTTAGGGCCTCCGCAACTGCCACCTGGCACTTTTTGCTTCTTCTACTACTTGGTCTGTTGAAAGTCTTTGCCAAAAAAAATAATGGAACATGCGGGCTGACATGAGACGCGGCTACTGACATGTGGTGCATTCCGCTTAGCTGTTACTTGGTACATGGCATGATCCACGATTCTCTAGAAAGTTACAAACTAGAGCTCAAACGATGCCAGCTAGCAAGCTTTGAGTCTCAAAAAGTGAAACTTGGCAGTCTCTGCTCAAATTCAAACATTTAGGCAAAATGAAATGAAAGGAACAAAATAGGAGTAAAGGGGACCCACTCTCAAAAGTTGACACTTGGTGGCCACCACTGCACTTCGACACTTAGACAAAAAATTGAACCCACACTCTGCCCCAACTCTGCTGCTATGACCAAGGTATACAGGAACCAAAACTACAATTCTCAACTAAAAATTTGAATGCAACGTAGATTAAAAATTTACTCTACACTTTATATTCTTATATATCAATTTTAATAATTTATATCTATTAGTTTGATTCATTCAATACAAAATAAATTAAACATTGCTAAGACTTGAGCTTTTACATATTTTTAACAATTCCAATTGTTTTTTTTATCTTGAGAAAGTTCATAATCCTAATTTCCCAATATATCTTTAGTCTTTATTATTTAAATCTTATCCAACTCCAAGTTATCTCTAATAAGTTCATAATCAATCTTCTTTGAAATCCATGTCCAGCTTATTATTCTTACTTAATAATTTTCCCTTTTATTCTAATTTTAGATCCAAAATTTTTATTAAATATTGAATCTTAAAATTTTCCACAGAGCCTCAGTTAGCCTTCTATTGTTTTTTGATAACTTAGCCTTAGTTTTTAGTAATCTTTTTGTCATTTTTCTAAGTTTGAGAAGATAGTTCATGATTTTACAACTAGTACTTTTTTATTCATTATTAACAAGCCATAATTCAATGTTTGTCTTCCTCAAAATTTTGTTTGTGATTCCATTTTATTTTCATTCCATCTTTTTGGATAGTTCCTAGGTCACGATTGATAAACATAAAAAAGAGCTCGCTAGCTAAGGATTAGATATTCACATCAAGTACTTCTCCTTCACTTGAACTCTACAATGGTTAGGTTGGAGGATTTGTTTCTATTTTGATTGATTTATTTTTTAAATATATTATTTTTCTCATTCATTTTAATATTTTTATTTTCATAATATTTAATCATAAAATTTCCAAAAAAAAAAGTTTTCTTCTCTTATTGCATTGGAAAAGTAGTTTCATCATCTTAGTCGCATTCAAACATAACAAATCTTAAATAAAATCAATATTTAAAGTAAATATAAGATACATAGGTCTAATATTGAAATTATCTATAGGAAATCAACACCATTTTATTTTTAGTATTCATAGAACACATTCACATACACAAATAACACCAACAAACTAACATGCACAAACACTAGAAAACCAAAAAGAAAGTTTGCATCTATAATTAGTTTAATTCATTACATGGTAAATAAATTAATTTAAATTCATAAATTAAAAATTTAAATGTTATTTCATTCAAATAAATATCATACAAGTTGCATATAAATTTTTTAAAACAATCAAAACCCCAAAAAACTTGCATACTAGCTTTTATACATAGGCTAGATCTTGAAAATTTTAAAGTTGCATTTGTTTACATAAAATCTAAAATTTAGATGCAGCTTCAAATTTTCATAGTCAATATTAAAATTTTCATTATATTTTCATTTTAAAAAAAATCATTAATTTAGTGCATATAGGTGAAATTTTACATCTCAAAAATCAAGGAAAATTTTAAAAAATCAATAATTACATTTTTAGTTTAATTTTAAATTTTTAATTAGCATTAAATTTTTAAAATATTAATAAAATAACAAAAAATGAAAAGAGATTTAATTTCCTTTATTTCTAACCATTTTTATTTTAGTAAATAACATAGTTTTCTTTATATTTGCAAAGCATTGTTAAAAAAAACTTGCCAATATTAGTATTGTGATCATAGGAATTTGGTAATAGAGAGGAGGTTAGAACAAGTGTTAGTTTCAAAAAACAATGAAATCAACACACTAACATGGTAATATCTCTAAGGTTAGATCTTAGGGGGAGCATAGTGAACAAAATACATATGAAAGCACAACTAAAATACAAATAATGACAAATCCCTTACCTTCCTTGAGAGATCCAAGTGATTTTTTCATGGCTTGATCAGCTTATGATGAAAAAATATTTTTCAATGGATTTTGTCTATCTCCTTCTCTCTTTTGCACCATTGTGTCTTGTGGCTTTATATGACTTATGCTTGCTTGACGGCTTGGCTTATGATTTTGGAATTATAGCACTATTGCTTTCAATCTTGCTACAAAGCCTACATTATAACTTTACTCTATCTAATCTCTCCAAATGAAGATGTCTAGGGTTGTATTTAAAGGTTTATAAACTAACCCCAACTCAAGGTGAGTTTGTGTATAGTTTAAACATGAAATGGGTTCAAACCTAACCTAAGTGAGTTAATTAACTCCAATAGAGTTAAAAGGTGTCAAAACCTCATGATTTGCAATGAATAAGCATGGGTAAGATATTTTTGATATATTTGAAAAGGCTTGAAAAAAATAATCATGAAAAGCTAGGATATTCTTTATTTTTGAATTTCTTTTATTAAAATTTCATTTATTGCTCATAAATAATTCAACTAGACATTTAATTAGGTTTAGAATTTTAATGAATTTTGCTTAGGATTTTAGCATTTCTAATATTTTATTTAATTTTATGTGTGCACTTGTCCCATTTAATAGGTCTATAGGCTAAATTTCATGTTATGATGTCGTATGATGACTAGAGATGAATCTGTGAGAGGTTTTTATTGTTTATGGTAGGATACCCCAATTAGGGATGTCTCAATGGGATTATGAGCTTTAATAAATGATGCATAAGAAAATTTTGGATGTCCAATGATTCTTAGGCTTAATTTGCAATGGTTGGTAAGAATCGGTCTAAAGTTTGGTATGAAGCCATTGGTGGCCAATTTTAGGTGCCTAAAATTTACCCCTATTTGAGAAGGCATTGTAAGATGTAATCAAAGTAACATATTCTCAAAGAATGAAAATTTCTTGTATGCTTACAAATATAATGGAAATAGATGAACTATAGGTGCCCCTTTGAGGGATCAGTTGGCAAAGGGGTCGATAATCAATCCCTTAAAAGGAGGAAGCATTTGGACCAAACAATTGAAATGATGGGGTGGAAAAGATTGATTTGCCCATAGGTGGTTATAATCAGTAACATATGGAGCTTCCCTAATTAGGTCAAATAAACATGATGATTTGCACACAATAAGTTATAATCATCAGCAAAGGCTTAGTGTAAGAAGAGATTGATTTTCCCAAAGATGGTTATAATCAGGAAAAGGGAAAATAATGATTTTCCCATATGCAGTTATAATCATTGGTCAAACAAAAGCATGCCCTAGTTGGGCAGAAGAAAGTGAATGATTTTATAAAAGGTGGATATAGTCATTAACCTTCAAAATGGATGAAAACACAATGATTTTCCAAAAGGAAATAAGAATCATTAGTAATGCAAGTGGGACAATATACAATGATTTTCCCATAGGTGGTTATAATCATTATACCCTGATAGTGGAAAATAGAATATGGAAGATGATGGTAAATTGGAACAGAGTATAAATATGATTTAGGCAACCTGCTAGTAAGGATATGCTCATCCAAACTAGTAAGGAGTAAATTTCTTTCATTATTTAATTACTCTATTTAGGATCTAATTTGGATTATATCAGGAATGTTGTTGGTGCTGGTGCCAAGGAGATATATCATTGATGTATTGTCCTGTAGACTCTTGGAGATTATTTTTGTTGTAACACATAATGGTAGGCATCATGATAAAAGATCATGAGGACTTATCTTAAATATGCATAAGGACTAAATTTTGATCCAATACTCAATTGAAAATAGTGCACCAATGATAAAAACCATGATGATAATGTTGATGTATGAATATGGATAGATTTAGAAATAATGCACAAGGAATCACTCAATAAGCCCACATAGCCTAAATCAAGGCATAACAAAAAACAAAATAAATAGTCAAACAAATAAACAAAACAATAAGAAAAGAAAAGAAATAAAGAAAATGAAACAAACAAACAATGGTCAATGATAATGTTAGTACAAAAAATATGATAGAAATAATACAATGAACATTGCCCCTAGACTAGAAGAGATAACAAAATAAACAAACAAGATGGGGGAATAGAAGAAAAGGAATGGGGTGGTTGAGCTATCTCCAAACTCACTAGGAAATTGGAAACTACCTACATAGTTCTAGGGATGTGATTCCAACAAAAACTTTAGGCCAAATGTAGTTTTTTGAGGAAATAGGATAGAATAAAATGATGACAAGAAAAACATGATTATGGAATAGAAGAATATGGGAATGGGCTCAAAAAATGGCAAGAAAATGGGATAAAATGCTAATAACGATGGGGAAACTAAATCACAAGTGGTTTCTTGTGACTTAGTAAGGGTTCCCAGAATCCTTAAGGCAAATAAGTTGCCAATGGGCATTATTTTTGGATTTTCTAAAACAATTTTACAAATGTTTTTGGAATTTTCATAGTATCTCAACTCGATTGATAATGAATAGATACTAAACAGTCCAAACTCACAAAATAATGTGAGTGTTTAGACTTAAAATTCTCATAAAATGGTAAGAATGTGGCTTAAGCTACTCATAAAATGGTGAAAGAGTGGCTTAGGTTGCTCATAAAATGGTGAGAGTGTGGCTTAAGTTACTCACAAAATGGTGAGAGCAAGGATTAGGGGTGACTAAGATGACCTCAACATAAATTGAGCATTGGCTATATATTCACAGGATAATACCTTAAGTCACTATAGTTCTACCTTATAGTGGATGAATTTGACTAGTGTAGTAGCCAATTCAAATAAAATAGGCAAAGGTGGAAAATGGCATAATATGACATAGGCATGACAAGGTGGTAGTTCAAGGCAAGATAAATAATTGTTGCCCCTAGTTTTCCCATAAGTGGTTATAAATAGGAAATAATGGCATAAATTAATGATACTAATTTTATCATAGGTGGTTATAATTAGGAGCATGATCATGGGACATTGATTTTCCCAAAGGTAGTTATAATCAAACATACTTGGTATAGAATGAAACAAGAAATGAAAGATGCAACTTCCAAACCATTATCATACTACTCTAAAATATAACTTCTATGTAGAATACTAAAACAACAACTAAAATTGATTAGACTCTTTGTACTGAAAGTGGCCATGGAACCAATGGAACAAAACCAAGGTCAAATCAGATGGGTAGGGAGGTGTGAAAACAACTTGGTTAATGGGAAAGGCATGGTAGAATGAAATGTGGTAGAATGACAAAGTGATAGAATGATAGAATGGTATGGTATAAATAATAATGTGGATAATATGGTACAACAATGTTCCTCATAGATAATACACCAGGTCATGCAAGCAAAGTAACACTTGAGGTGTTTAATATTCATTAGCTCAGCAATTTCATCCCCATCTATTGTATCAAGCCTATATTCTCTAGTGCCATATTTTTTCACAATGATGAAAGGACCTACCTAGTTGGGTTTGAACTTGCCTTTGTGTTTCTTCTCAACCATGGTATTCTTTAAGGATAAGATCACCAAGCTCAAATTATTTATGTTTCATGTGCTAATTGTAGTGGCCATAGATTTAGTTTTGGTATGCTTGTAGGTTATTAAATACAGCCAAGCATTTCTCATCAAGTAACTCTAGCTTTTATAGGTGAGCTAATTAATAGTCTTCATCATCTAGGAAATTATTTAAATAGATGTGCAAAAAAGGTAACTCAACCTCAATGGGAAGAATGGATTCAATACCATAAACAATTGAATATGGAGTGGCTCCTTTTGGGTTATGGTGATTGGTATGGTATGGCTAGAGGGAATGAAATATTTGAAGGTGTTAATCATAGTTGGCATCATTATATATATTTTTAAGGATGTTGACAATAGTTTTGTTATATGTTTATGCCTGGCCATTACCTTATGAGTAATATACTAAGGAAAAATGTTGTTTAATCTTGTACTTAGTACATAGTGATTTGACATCCTTGTTCTTGAATGATCCACCATTATCATATATAATGTTAGAGCAAATACCATAATGGAAAATGAGATGGTTAAATATGAATTTGAAAAAAATTCCACTCGCATGAGGGGTATAGTTTCAACCCACTTAGTAAAGTATTTGGTGGCAGTTAGAATATGTTTATGGCTATTGAATTAGGTGGGGTTTATCTTCCCAAAGAGATCAAGGCCCCATATAGCAAATGGCCATGGTGTAAGCATTAGTTTCAATGTCTTGGTTAGGGCATGAATCATATTGACATGTCATTAACATTTATTACATCTTTTCACATATATAGCTACATCTACATCCATTATTAGCTAATAGTACACAAGATATTTTTGGATAAGACTAACCTCCTAGTGTGGGATCCACATACTCCATGAACTTCCCATAATGCTAATCCAAATTCTACTAAAGTTAATCAACAAAGTATAATTCCATTAGAAATGTGGTGGTATAGGGTTGGTTTGAATAAGGTATAATGTGTTGCATGGTGGAAAAAGGCTTTAGATTGTTTACAGGATAGGTTTGGTGGCATAATATGGTCATGAAGATAGGCTTATAGGTCTAAATACGAAGTAGAGATTGGACCAACAACATCACAAATAATTATGACAATTGTAAGTTCATGAACTGGTACTAGTATATTTTCAATGAGAAACTGATATTCTTTGGTCATATCTATTTTTTGAATTAGAGATCCAATGGTGGCCATGGAATTTATTGTTCTATTATTGGCCCTTGGTATATGTTCAAACTGAACATTGAAAATATATTATTTGAGAGTATCAACCATGGCCTTGTATAATAGCAACTATCATATTTGGTCTAAAAGTGGTTTATAACCTAATTAATGATTAAATGCAAATCACCACAAACCTTTATATGATGTATGTTCCATTAAAATTCCTATCAAAGACCTTTAATGAGTGTTTCATATTCAACCATGTTATTGGTATAAGGAAAGCAAATCTAGAATGATTTAGGGATTAGATCCCCTTATGGTGTAATAAATAAAAGGCCTTTCCATGATCTATGTATTTTGAATGATCGATCAAAATATATCTTCCATTACTACTCCTCAAGAGGAGTGTCAATGATGGTCATAATGGATTCATCTCAGAATTAGAATGTTAGAGGTTTTGTATCTACATGGGGTGCTTTAACAAGCTGATCTGTAAGAGCTTGTCCCTTAATTGATTTTTGGCTGACATACTCTATTTTTAATTCTATAAAAATCATGATCAATATGTCCATGTAGCCTTCTAAATATGTTTTATATATTATATAATTGATCATATCTACTTTTTAAATAACCATGATCTTGTTGTTCAATATGTAATGTTGTAGTTTTTGATTTATGAAGACCATAACTAAACAGGCTTTTTTAATGGGTATATAATTATGTTCATATGTAATCAATGTAAAAATTAAATATTACACAACATTCTCCATACCATTATCATCATGTTGAGATATAAATTCCCTTAGGGCTTTATTGGTAGCTGATAGGTATAGTAGAAATGGTTTTCTCAACATTAGAGGCAATAAAATGGGTGGCTTTGCTAGATAGTCCTTCGGTTGTTGGAAAAAAAATTGGTATTAATAATCCCAATGAAATGTCACACCCTTCCTTAGTATATGTGTAAATGGGTGACACTTTTATACCAATTGAGATATGAAGGATCTGATAGATTGGATCTTGCCTTGTAAACTATAGAACGACTTCAGATTGGTCAATGGTGGCATCTCTGTAATGGCTCATACATCAGATGGGTCAACTTCAATGCCTCTATGAGACACAATGAAGCTAAGTAATTTGCCTAAATTAACTCTAAAAACACACTTCTTAGGGTTGGCCCTAACTTTGTATTCACATAATCTCTCAAATATCCTCCTCAGTGTTGTTAGCTGATTAACCCTAGTTTTTACTTCACCTAGTATGTAGTTGATATAGTCTTTGACAATATAATGCATCATATAATGAAATATGATGATCATGTATTTTTGGTAAATGTCCCTTGAATTTTTGAGAAAAAATTGCATAACTTGATAATAGAATGTTCCCCACTGTAGACACCGAAATCGTGTCGACTCCCCTGGTCCTTCCCCGTCTTATTCTTCTTCACCTATTGAACCCTTGTCGATCACTTATTTCACCAACCTTGACCCTGGCAGCGTGTAAAGATGAACACAGAGCTAAAACTAGACTCTATACCCATTATGCATCTGCCGACGTCGGTCTTTACCCGACTGATGTCGCTGACGTCGGTCACTATCGGCCGACGTCGGCAATCCTGCCGACGCCGGTCACCTTCCCCTGGTCCGTTATCAGTTGCCATTCGGTTTCCCGAAACGGTTGATGAACCGTTTCTGGAACCGTCTCCGTCCCCCGCCTTCATCAACCTCTGCCAGCCATTTGAGCCAGGATCCCCGAACGCTATCCAAGAAATGCTGAGCAACCAATCTGTGAACTCCGAGCAATCATCAACACTACGACATCAACTAATCTGCACACCATGGCTTTCATCACGACTTCTACCAGGTAAGTATTATTCTATTTATTTCATTTCTTTCTTAGTTATTATTTATCAGTTCTATTATCTCTGCCTCTGTCCCGACTCTGTCCAAAACCCTACCCTGACCTTATCAGACCCTGTCCTGACTCTGTTCAACCCTGTCCCGACTCCCCCAGACTCTCTCAGACCCTGTCCCGACTCTCCCAGACTCTGTCCCGACTCTGTCCAAGACCCTACCCTGACCTTATCAGACCCTGTCCCGACTCTGTTCAGCCCTGTTCCGACTCTGTTCAGCCCTGTCCCGACTCTGTTCAGCGTTGTCCCGAACCTGTCCAGATTTTCCCAGAACCTGCCCCTACCGACGCCGGTCACTACCCCGACCGACGACAGCACCTTAACCGACGTCGGCACCTTCCTTGACCGACGCCGGCACCACAAAGACCGACGCCAGCGACTGTGCAGAACAGTGCCGCTTATCAGGTACGCTCTTTATTTTTCTGTCATTTATTTCTGTCATTATCATCTACTTTCGTCCAATTTTCTACTCTTTTTTATCAGTGGGTTGATATCCTTCTAGGGAGTCTTCGTACTTCTGGGATCGGGCATTCGCCTGACAGCCCACCATATCTTTGATTAACATTTTTCGTCCAGTCTATTTTTATTCGCAGGTGTCATTCCTCCACAGCCAAAGAGGAGAATCTTCCAACGTCTGATTTCGGTGCGCACGACTTTTATCAGGTACTTCTAGCCTTAACCATCTTTCAGTTTCTTATTTCTTCTTTGAATGTAGAAAGCAATTTTGCATAGAAACATTCTGGCACGCTCGGTGGGATCCTAGGTCCTCCTTGGGTTCTTTCTTTCTTTCGTTCATTTAGGCGCATTAGGTTTCTTCCTTTTCGCCTCCTTTCGTCTCTTCTTAAACGACATCATAAGCAGAACTAAAACGAACATTTCTTTCTTTCTTGCACTTCTAGACTAGCTAAAGTCATATTCTTCAACTCTTTCTCCATTCATCTTCATACGAACAAACATTTCGACTTGGACATTAAAACACTCTGCATTCATTTCTATTTGCCTGCATCTCTTAGACCACACATAGTAATTAAATCGCATATTGAATTAATCTAGATCACTTCATGTTACACGACCAAACCACCTACACAAAACAAACATTAAAACTTACCTGAGACAAGGCCCGACTGGGATTTCATCCCCCAGCGGATACCTTACCCATCCCGGTGACCCTACTTGGATTTCATCACCAAGGGGGAAGCCCACTCCGTTCTCTGGCGGAGTATAATCTCTAGGCGAGGTATATCTTGGCTAAGCGAAACCAGCTAACCACTGGAATCGTGAAGTGAGGGGAGCTTGCTCTTTAGCACCAGGCCACGTACCAGACCCTAACACAGACTTCTTGAGCACCATAACAAAACCCGAAACCATCCATAGACTGCTTCTTCTAGGACCCGACTCACAAAGCCAACCTTCCCCAAACACACATTCTAAGGCATAAGCCACTATAATCCTAATAATTTTTACTTCTAGAGTTTTAGGATCTGCTTGTGTCTTCATCTTTTTAGTTCTTATCTGCTTGTTTGAGCGTGTAAGGATGTTCTCTCTTGCCTTTTATGGTTTTGACACACAATCAAACCAAGGCCCTTTTTGACCACTCTGACCGTCAACTGCTTTCACCTACCCCATCTCTAAACCGTCCTATCATGGAGTTCCACTCGGAGACTGAAAGAACTCCTACAGGACCGACCCTGACCCCGACTCAACTTCCCATCATCCCTGAAGGGGACTAGGATTTTAAAAAATTCTTGGACCTCAATACCGCAGCCCTCCATAACTATCTCGCGAGAAATCCAACGCGAAACCTTTCGGGTGACATGGCGACGACATCGACACCATTCGCCACTCAACCCTTTTTGACTCAACCTTTCGCCTCAACCGTTAACTCAACCATGGCCAATACGCAAAGTTTGGCCTCTTCGTCTATTTTTAGACCAACCTCCATCGGGGTTTCGTTACCCCCTCAATCACCTGCAAATCAACCAAGTTCTACATCGTATCAGAACTTGATTGCCTCGACCCCTTACACTCTTACGCCCACAAATGTAGGAGTGCCAACTTATCCCTCTACCAGTGCTGCTATTCAACCACCTTTGGCGGTGTCTAGTCAACCTATACCTTCGACCTTCATGACGCAACCACCCTTAACCTCTACTTCTGCCCCTGCGACTAGTCATCCGTACGTTGCACCCTTACTGGTACAACCGACTACGTCGTATACCTCCTCTAGCCTCTTTCAAGTGCCTTACAACCTTAGGGGCGCTCCGTCCACCAATCCGTCAGTAGACGTCATCAAGATGCTGATGGATAAACTGTCCAGTCTCGAAGCTTCTATCTCCGGTTCAAATAATATCTCTTCATATGACCAGATTTACAACGAGCCCATTCATCCTTCTGTCCCTATCCGACCATACCCCAACCATTGGGAGCTTCCTAAATTTACTCGCTTTCAGAGTAAGGAAGACCCACAACAACATCTACGGGCATTCAGACATGCCTGCTATCTTTTTGCCCACGACGATGCGTTACTTTTACGCACGTTTCCTATGTCTCTTTCTGGCCCTGCCCTTGACTGGTATAGCTCCCTTGCCAGACATTCTATCTTTTCCTTCATTCAACTCGCCCAACTATTTCTTGACCATTTCTCAATCAATATCACTAAACAAGTCTCGATCACAGACCTTTACTCCATTAGGCAATTTGACGACGAATCAGTAGTTGATTTTGTCGCCCGTTGGAGAGACTTGATCAACCAGCTCTCCTTCTCCTTGCCTCAACCCGAGCTCATTGAGCTCTTTTCTCGAGCATGTGTCAGTCACATCTCATCCACCTTGCGGGTTCAAACATTCCACACTTTCGACGAGGCCTTCACCATGGCCCGAAAACTTGAACTCTGCGCTATTGAAGAAGATAAGGTCAAATTGTGTAACACTAACACAAGAACCAATGACCATTCTTTTTCCAGACCTTCTTCTGCCCACTCTCAATCTAAGGAGTCGGCGAACACTATCACCTTTAGACCATCATCTTCAACAATAACCAACCGACCAGCATCTTCAACATCAGACTACATCAATAAACATTTTCAACGTCAATCCATACAGCGTCAATTCACTCCAATTGGAGAGTCATATGCCTCTGTCTTGGATAAACTCGTCAAGCAGGGGGTCCTCAATCTCCCTCCAATCTGACCATATCAATTAGACTCCTCAACACCTATCCCTGCATGGTACAGGGAGAATCACTTTTGTAACTATCACCGTGTCAAAGGCCATGATACGGATCACTGTCAAACTTTTAAAAACCTCGTCCAGGACATGCTCGACAAGGGCGATCTTATCTTGGATAACCCGAACGCACTGCCCAACCAAAACCTCGACATCTTCAAACAACCTTTTCCTAATCACCCGCCTACTCAAGACAACATCCAAACCATAATCAATGACCTTCAAGACCATATACACACCGTTAACACTATCTTACCTCTTGTACCTGACCAATCTTCTTCACAGGATGAAGAACCCTCTTCTCCTATTAGTCTTCCATCTATTTCTCCTGTACTGGAGGACGCCTTGACCACACCGACGCCATTAGCCCCACCTTCATCCAATGACCTTATCTCTCCTACTCCTCAAGCACATGCAGAAGGCACGATCATCCCTACCATCTGCCCACTTGAGGAGCCACCCTCTCCTATTTCTTCTCCATCAAGAGAAGACCCTATCTCTTTGCCCATTTCGATTGAGGAAGACCCAGTCACGGTTTCCTCTTGCCCTTTGCCTGAGATTGTTACATCTCACTCACCTCCGTCCACATCTAAACCCAAACCCGTATCTAACCTCGCCTCGCACAATAGTGGCTCTCGACTCAAACCCACGAAGACCATTAGACCACATCGGAGGACTCCTCCCCCACCTTTGTCATTACCTTCAATCTTAGGCCCACATCCGTCCACTTTAATTGGAGTGCTTCCTACTCCCATCCTTCACAGAGGCACGTCGCCTCCATTACTCTATCAACCTGTCAAACATATATCTTCTCTAAACCATCGACCAACGTCTCCTACACCTCTCAAACCAACGTCATCAACCCTCACTGCAATAAAATATTCAGACCCGTTAGCAGGTTCTTATACCTTGCTGTTACGGCACTTGTTGCAGTCATCTCGCCTCAACCTTCCACCTCTCAAACCATATCATTCTCTCAGACCTAAACCACCTTGGTTCGACGACACTCGTATCTGTGCGTATCATCGCACGCCTGGACACGACACGGAATATTGTTGTGCCCTCAAGGCCGCCATTCGCCAATGTCTGGGGAATGACACCTCTCTTCTTGACCACGTTATCAAGCCTTCAACACCGCCCCTCTCATCAACTCTCGGATCAAGACCCTCTTGGTTCGACAACTCTAAATACTGTCATTATCATCATACTCCGAGACATGACACTGAGCGTTGTTGCGCTCTTAAAGCTGTCATTCGTCACCAACAGAGAAAGGATTCCCTTCTCATCAAGGATCCTCTTGACCTTCCCTCCTACAAATCATTAACACCAACTCATACCTCTCCAACCTCATCACCTAATTTGGGATCTCCACACCAGGTTCTGGTTCCTTTGTCACCTTTAACCCCCTTATTCGACATCAACACAGTCCATCTGACCACTAAACCTCAATCGACCTTAACCAATCTGTCAAACATTCTCCCTAGCCGCTGGGGGAGTTCAACCTTCACCCAAACCTCAACCAATTTTTCAACACAGTCTCGACCACATATCAATCACTCTTTCAACTTAACCTCAACCAGACTAGCAACCAAACATTTAACCCGACCTCAACCAAACATTCGACCCAACCAATCAACCCTTGACCAACCATTGACCAACTATCAAATGACCAAATCTCAACCAAACATTGACCAACCTTTTTATCCACACATTCAACCAGTCTCGATCAATCAACAACCATATCAGTGAACTTCACGTCCACTCATCAATCAACACGTGACCAATATGGAGCGAAGTAAACGAGGCAAATTTGCTCCTAATTGGCTCGAACCTTTTATTATCATGCACAAGTATGGATCAGGGACTTACCGTCTGTCTTCTCTTGATGGACGCCCAGAACCTGAGCCTCTTAATGCGTTGCATCTGCGACCGTTCTACTGCTAGTCGAGTATTCGTCCACTTGACACTTAACTTGAGCTCGTCCCTTGAGCAATTCCCATCCTCTTCATCCTACTTCCTTTCAAGCCTCTTCCTCTTAACAATTCCTATAACCCTTTTATGATGTATGGATGCTTTGTCCTCATAAAAGGGAGCCCTTGACCTTCTACAGTCTTGTCCATGACTCACATTTCTGTCAAAACAAATCAAGATGTCAAAACATATCCATGGTCACTATATCTATATCAAAATCAAAAAACAGACTACTCCCTCGAAGGACAGCTGTACTATCATTGCTGTAATAAATAGACTGCTCCCTCAAAGGACAGCTATTCAAAAGCCCTTTTATTAAACAAAAATCTAGACCACTCCCTCGAAGGATGGCTATGACTACTCTGGCAATAAACAGCATTATTTTAGAAGCTTCCCGCATTGATCAGCTTCACAACCTGACCACCAAACAAATGACATCTCTATGCAGGCTTCCCGCATTGATCAGTCTGCGCCAAAAAAAAAAAAACGAGTCACGGACTTGACTTGTAGTTGTCTCAGGGTCTCCTATAAAAAGGGGCATCGTTATCTTTGCTCTTAAAATGGGTTACCCTTCCTTCCTCCTCCTATCACCCGCTCAAGGGACTTCGAGCTCACTTTAATGTCTCAGTGATTCGATTACCGCTCTAACATAACCACGGTCAACGACGTCACGCATGAATGGGGCTCTTGGTTCTCATAACCCCCTATCTATGCTTTCTTTTTGGTCCTTGTCAATGAAAGAGCACTATGCTTTTCACTTCTTCTGCACTTTGGTCACATTCACCTTCATCACTTGTCAATCGACTCAACTCAACTCTCTTTTCAGACCATCAACATGACCTACCCTGTTCCCCCTAGTTTCTATGGACACCAATACACATGGAAACTATCGGCTCGACCCAATTTATGTTAAGCATAAACCAATACTTGCTGAAGCATAAATAGACCTCAATTCATTTTTAGCATACATCCATCACGCATATGGAATATTGCTAGGGATGAAAAACCCCTCAACCAATGTTGCAGAATACACCATTTGGAAAAGGCTGCAACATCTTTTCTTTTTTTTCTCACCATCCCTTTGACCCTTCCTCCCTTCTAGGGAGAACTACATCGGCCTGAGGCCCTATCACCAGGGCTATGTAGGCAGCACTCAGTTGACATGGGGTCTTCTGGGGTTAGCTCGGTCGCATCCTTTCGTCCATTCATCCATCCATCGACCACCAACCATTGGAGATCATACCTATCTCCTCCGACCTCGACCACTTCCAAGACGTTGTTGCCTTGGTTGTTTTTGCATGTATGCTACCTCATGACTGGTTAGCAGAATTGTGCGCAGACCTTTTTGGACCCTCACAAGTATAGGATCGCACACCGGTTGATCCGCACTACTTGTGACTTTTTCGCGTTTCTAGGAGCACTTCCTGAGCCCGGGATACCTGGAACGCGACGACCCATTTGGAGCTTCAGCTTAGATTGAGTGACCCGATCAGCAGATGACTAAATGCTGGGGCCCAGTTACTTCAATTTTGGCACTCCTCGACCCTTGACCTGCGACACTTTGACCTGACCATCTCATGCAGTGGTATTCGCGCAATCACGACCTTTGCAGCGTTCACCCTCACCCCTTTTTTCATCTGCTCTTTATCAAATCAGCACCCGATTCCCGGTTCCCTTCCCTCGACTCCTGCTTTGAGGGGGAATACCTCATCCTTACTCGGGGCATTTCACTTCCTATTTTGTCTTGCAGTTCATTCAAACAACCAACAAGACGAAATCAACCTTATCCCTCACCTGGGGCACTCACTCCTATTTTTGTCTTGCAGTTCATCCAGAACAACCAACAAGACAAAAAGGGGCAAATGTAGACACCGAAATCGTGTTGACTCCCCTGGTCCTTCCCCGTCTTATTCTTCTTCGCCTATTGAACCCTTGTCGATCACTTGTTTCACCAACCTTGACCCTGGCAGCGTGTAAAGATGAACACAGAGCTAAAACTAGACTCTATACCCATTATGCATCTACCGACGTCGGTCTTTACCCGACCGATGTCGCCGACGTCGGTCACTATCGGCCAACGTCGGCAATCCTGCCGACGCCGGTCACCTTCCCCTGGTCCGTTATCAGTTGCCATTCGGTTTCCCAAAACGGTTGATGAACCATTTCTGGAACCGTCTCCGTCCCCCGCCTTCATCAACCTCTGCCAGCCATTTGAGCCAGGATCCCCGAACACTATCCAAGAAACACTGAGCAACCAATCTGCGAACTCCAAGCAATCATCAACACTACAACATCAACTAATCTGCACACCATGGCTTTCATCGCGACTTCTACCAGGTAAGTATTATTCTGTTTATTTCATTTCTTTCTTAGTTATTATTTATCAGTTCTGTTATCTCTGCCTCTGTCCCGACTCTGTCCAAAACCCTACCCTGACCTTATCAGACCCTGTCTCGACTCTGTTCAACCCTGTCCCGACTCCCCCAGACTCTCTCAGACCCTGTCCTGACTCTCCCAGACTCTGTCTCGACTCTGTCCAAGACCCTACCCTGACCTTATCAGACCCTGTCCTGACTCTGTTCAGCCCTGTTCCGACTCTGTTCAGCCCTGTCCCGACTCTGTTCAGCGTTGTCCCGAACCTGTCCAGATTTTCCCAGAACCTGCCCCTACCGACGCCGGTCACTACCCCGACCGACGACGGCACCTTAACCAACATCGGCACCTTCCTTGACCGACGTCGGCACCACAAAGACCGACGCCGGCGACTGTGCAGAACAGTGCCGCTTATCAGGTACGCTCTTTATTTTTCTGTCATTTATTTCTATCATTATCATCTACTTTCGTCCAATTTTCTACTCTTTTTTATCAGTGGGTTGATATCCTTCTAGGGAGTCTTCGTACTTCCGGGATCGGGCGTTCGCCTGACAGCCCACCATATCTTTGACTAACGTTTTTCATCCAGTCTATTTTTCTTCGCAGGTGTCATTCCTCCACAGCCAAAGAGGAGAATCTTCCAACGTCTGATTTCGGTGCGCACGACTTTTATCAGGTACTTCTAGCCTTAACCATCTTTCAGTTTCTTATTTCTTCTTTGAATGTAGAAAGCAATTTTGCATAGAAACACCCACATAGTGGTGAATGTTATTTTATGTTGGTCTTCTACTGTGATTTAGATCTAGTTGTAGCCTGAAAATCCATCCATCAGTGAAACCATTTCATAACCTGTTGTGGAGTTGAAAATCATGTCAATGTTTGGTAGAGGAAATTTGTCCTTAGGGTAGGCTTTGTTTATGTATCAAAAATCAATGTAGATTTGTATTCCTTAAGGATTTTTGCTGACTAACACAATGTCAAGATCCATTCAAAATAGTTGATTGGCCTAATACATCTCATTTACAAGAGTTTTTACAACTCTTTCTTCACTAATACATCAATACATCTTACATAATTTTTGTTTGATAGGTTTGGCATCAGGATGTACCATAAGGTGGTGTAAAACCAAGGTGGGGTCCAAACTAGGCATGTTAGAATAAGCCCATAAAAATATATCAACAAAATCCATCAAAAGGGTTGTAAAGACTTCATGTTCCTCTTCAATAATGGATGTGCCTAATTTGATCCATTTCAGGTCATTAGGAGTCCTAATATTAACCTATGTAGTGTCCTCCACTAGAAGGGCTAAACCATCTTCTAGAATGGTTGGTAAAGATTTAAACAATCCTAAAATGGTAGTCCTTTGTAAGGATTGGATCCTCAAGTTCTCCTAAGCATGATGAATCAAAATCCCCCAATGGTAGGGATGGCCATGTAACAAATACAATTAGAAACTCTTGGATGATTTCGTCAAAATCTTGTTATTCTTTAAGACTAAACTCAGACCCATAGGCATATGTTTGAGGAAGGATAAACACCCCCATCTAATGGTGCCTAAAATAGGTTTTCACCACTAGACTGGCCTTTCTCTTTACTATTTCCCTAGTTTAAAAGTGCCTTAAAGAGGTTTTCACTTTGGGACATCAATGTTTTATTTAATTGTTTATGACTAAGGGTGTTCACCCATTCATAAAAATATGATTCAAGATTTAATTTGATTGAGAGCCCTTATCTGTGGTCTCCTAATGAAACATTGTCTCTAAGGCCTAACAACTCATAGAAGGCCTCATCATTTTAAAACTTGTCAACTGACATGTTTGATTCTTATTGTCCCTAGTTTATCAGTTAAGGGTAATATACTAAATGTAGATTATGGTGAATAATAGGTTGAAGTGTATAAATGGTATTAATTTAAAACAAATTGGTATTGGCTAGGTCATCAAAAGGGATATGATTAGACTTTGCTTTATTTTTGACATCATTGTTACTAGTTGTTAGCAATGGAACTTGAATAAGATATGTGGGGTAACCCATAAGTGGTTTAAATATAAGTACATAGATTCCTTTATACCAAGTGGAAGATATCGACTCAAGCAAACCTTGTTGATTTAGCCCAAGGCGTCCTCCTTCATAAGTATGTATTTCCATGATTTTTTTCTAAATAATAAATTTGGTATTAATATAATAGTTAACAAATTTTTCATTATACAACCATGATTTATCACCTCTAAGTGGGTCTTTTTCTTGGCTAGAGGCTGATATAAAATTGATAGGTGTTATTCTATGCATATGACCCTTTCCCTTTCACTACCATTCCATGATTGGTTTGGCTTTTGATCATCCAAAGGATATGGGGTTCTATGGAAAATTAGCAATGTGGAAGGTATCGTGGGTCAAATATTCTCTTGGGCCATTATCCAAGATGGTATAATGATTGGACATCTTAGGAGGAGGCATGTGGGAAAGTGAATCAAGGGTATCAGGGTCAATATAGTTGGCCTTTGATGAATTAAGAAGTATTTATTTTCCCTTACCCTTCTTGGCAACTATATTCAAGTCAAAATGGTAGCTATAGATTTGGTATTTGGCCTCTAAATGTTTGCAACGCTCATATGGTTACAAATCTCCATGGATGGTAACCTCCAGACCTAAATGGGGTAACTTGATAAACTAGAGCAATGTTGATGGGATTGCATGAATCTCATGTTTCCAAGGTCTTCCCAAAAGCATATTATATGACAATTCAATATCTAACACAAGGCATAGTGTATCATAGGTCAAAATCCCAATGATAACTAACAAGTTGATTGTGCCTTGTGATTTCTATTCTTAATTGTCATAGGCCTTGATGGTGATCATTTAATGCTATAAGTTAGTTATAGTATACCTAAGAATCTTAATGAAATTTAGAGACACAATATTAAGGATTGATCCATTATTTATGAGGACACATTTCATTTTGTTCAACATTATGACAACTTCTATGTATAATGGATTATTATACAGTGGGCCAATGGATGACATATCACTTTGGTCAAAGTTTAATTGTTAGCCTAGAGCTAGATGTCCAGCCAAATCTTGGAATTTATTTGGGGATATTTCATTAGGAACTTGGGATTGGCTAAAGAAATCTATTAAGATGTTCTTGAGGATTATAGATGTATGCAACAAATCTAAAATGGAGATTTATGTGGGCATTTTTTGTAATTGTTTCATAATATCAAACATATTTTTTGGCATAGTAGTAAATATCTTGTTCCTAGCCAAAATGATTAGTTAGATAGGTGAAGTGGCAAATGGTTATGGGCCTAGGATGGTAACCTTTGACTATCAAGTTATGATTACATAATCGCGATTAGATATCAGACCATTGTTGTTAACAAATGATGATGGAGGAAAAATAGATAGGATAAGTCTCAATTGTTAATGTACTTATGCATGGTCATAGGTACATGACAAGTTATCGGTATAAGGTCTAAAAGTGGGAATCCTTACTTATTAGCATACGTGTATGTGGTCCCAGGTCAAGGAAGGATCACCAACATGGGTTGGTTTATTGGGAAGGATTAGAAATGGTCATATTTGATTGGTATTTGGTCTTAAATTAATGGAAAAGGTGTTAACATGACCTCCTATAATATGTCCTATAACCTTGTTGTGTTAATATACAATTGCATGGTAGGACTATTGGTTGTTGGCATAATTTTGGCCTTAGTTCCATCCATTCATTTAACATTCTTGGTTTTTCTACTAATGTTGTTGGTTCTATGTT
Organism: Torreya grandis; assembly: GCA_037957365.1. Classification (NCBI taxonomy): domain Eukaryota; kingdom Viridiplantae; phylum Streptophyta; class Pinopsida; order Cupressales; family Taxaceae; genus Torreya; species Torreya grandis. The sequence continues at coordinate 2,206,667 of JARHVA010001989.1, read as the reverse complement.
GGCTATTAATACTATTTCTGTTATTGCCCTGGCCATTATTGGTGTTATTTTTGGTTTTTATGTTGGGGAAAGGGGTTCTAATAGATGCAAAGGTTTTGATTAGATGTGGAACCTCCATGATCTAATGTGATATCTCAATTTTCCAACATATTATCTATCAAATGTTTAATTTTCACATAATGGCATAAATTATGGCCATTAACCTTATGATACTCAGAATTCATTTTGATTGTACCAGTCCAGATAGTCAATGATCTCATGATACTATTTTGGAATAGGCTAATTAATCAGACTAGTAGATATGAGATTGTAAAACATAGATTAAATGAATTCTCCAAGGTCACTAAAAATGTGATAAATAGGCACATTTCTTCTTGGGGGAGGGTTTTGCAAAGGCATAGGTTGTTGTGTTTGTTATGTTAGTCTAGGGAGCTATGCTTATTATATTTTCTAAATGGGTTGTTGGTGAGGATTAATTTGCTTGTGTGGCATAGGTTGAGTAGAAGGTGTTTGCACCCTTTGGAGATGATGCAACTCAGTTACTCAATTCCCCACAACATTTTTATTATGATTTAATGGCTTGGGTTTTTCATAGTTATTGGTTTAGGCTGGTTGCGATGCTTTCTCTTGGACTTGGTTCTGATTTTGGCCATTGTTTTGGTTTTGATTTAGGCTCTAATTTTATGAGGCAAGTTTAATGATCTTTTTATTAATAAGGTATATTTATATCAACAAACCTTTGTCAATGATTCCCTTAAAAGTGTGTACACTACAACTCTAAATGGTAAGATATGTCATTGTGTAAAGTTCTGGTAAACATAATGGTTAGTCATTTATCTGGTAGACTATGGATGAATCAACTTGCAAGGGCTCTCCATCATTTAAAATAATTTGAAAATCTTTCACCAACCTTTTATTTAGCTTGCATCAATAATACTAATTAAATTTCATGTTTGATATTGTATGAGAAGTGTTGCATAAACTGGTCTAAAAGATCATCAAAATTAGATACTAAATTCTTTGGTAACTTTATAAATCATTCTAATGCTTGTCTTGATAGACTTCTTAGAAATAATAGTATAAGGTATATGTTTTTGTAGGCCACTAGTTGGCATGCAATAAAGAATTCTATCAAATGGGCCTTGGGGTCATATTTCCCCTTGTATTTATCAAATTTTGGTGGTTTTTACCTTGGAAGAAATGGTATCTACAATTACTCCATGTTGAAGGGGTAAGAACACACATCGTTTAACTTGAACTTCTTGGTTTGCTTTCTATCTTGGATGAGGGCAATGACATCCTTCATTTATTGTAGTTATTACATGAGGAAACTAGAGGGAACATTGGCTTGAGGTGGAGTGAGGGTGATCAGAAGTGGATTACTTTGATTGGGGTATAATGGAGGCATTTGTTTGGGAATATTGGATTGGCTAAGAAATTGACTAGGAATATGCATACGTGAATTCAAGTGTGATTGTGAGAATTGCATGCATTGTTATGCATATTCTAGTTAGGATTGGATATATGGGCTTAGTTTTGTGGAAATTGTAGTTGAGATGGAAGGATATGGTTGTAATATGCCTATTGAGGTTAAATAGGGACATGTTGTTGACTAGTTAAACCTTGTTGATGGAGTCAAACTTGTAAACCAAGACCCTATCATTGTACTTGTGGAACATCTAACATGAAAGTTAATTATTGTCTAACTAGTACTTGTGGAAAATTAGAACTTTTTGGTTGCATGAATCCCTATTGGGAAGTAGATGCATGATGAAGGTTCAATATTTATCACTGACCAATACTTGTATGTTATTAGTTAGACATCATTTGTGATTGTAATAGTATGTTGGTCTATGATTGAAGAGGTATGTTTATCAATACCTATCGAGGTAAAAAAATTATTTCCCCATATTAAGGTAGAAAGATGTTTTTCCTCCACTATGTGGGTACATTGGATGATGTTTACTATTCTGGAAATTTACTCATTACCTATTGTGGTGGAGTAACATTCATCACATTTTATTGAGGCATGGCACTAGTTGTTTCTTGACTACTTAATCCTCATGGTTGGGTTCTTATATAAGCATCTTGTTGAGGATTAGAGGTAATTATTTAAGTTTGAGAGGTAGAAGTTCCTTCCCCTACATTTACGAACAACTCATGATGTTAACTAGTAACACATTTTATTATGGGCTAGTTGTTTGTACAATGTTAATACCACTTTTGTTTGAATTAAATGGTACTTGTATGTTTTCCACTATGTTTGGCTCACTATTCTATGTAGAATCAAAAGATACTTCCTTGATGGAAACATGTCACCAATTCCCTTAAGACTCTTATTGAAAGAACCAACTCAATAAGGGGGTACTTGACATGGTCATTTTGTTAAATTTATGCACTAAGTTTAGGTATGTCTGGTATGCTATCTGCATTTGAATGAAGTGGTCCTCTATGAGGCCTTTTCTTATGAGAAGCATATAAGGTTATTTTTATGAAATTGGAACTATATCATAAGGAGTTATAAAAGAGGCATGTTATAAGGCACTCCTACTAAACTTTGAAATTTTTCATGGGGAAAGTCTATCAAAAACTTATCCCCTACCTCCATGGCTCTGATTAAGACTTCATCCTTATTTACTATCAAGTGACAATCAAATAGATAATTTTCATAGGTTGATGGCATTGTAATGTAGTATGGTTAATATTAGACTTGTTTTGCAATCAAAGGTACATTATCTAGGTATTATGTCATTTTTATTTATCCTACTCTAAGTATGAAGGCGTGTTAACCAAATAGTGGGCCAAAATATCTTGGCTTTGTTCCCCCATTTGAGTGTTGTAAGGTGGATAAGGATCTATCTCACAAATGACATCATCTCCATAAGGGTCTTGAATAAAGTCTTCTTATGTGACCACATTACCCTACCTTGGATTGTACATGACACCACTATGTGTATATTGAGACATGGTCAAATCAATGGTGATTACCTCATGACAAAAGGGTTAGAGTTCTACAAACTCTAAAAAATAATGTCTAAAAATACAAAAGGTTTAACTCAATCTAACTTGGTCAAAGGGATGGAGTTGTATCTCAAAAAATATCTTGTGACAAAACTTATTATAAAATAATATAATTTCAAATGTCTAATGGTAAATGTCTCACACAAACAAGGTCAATTGGATGAACTAAAAATAAAATGCCAAACTCTAGGTTAAAAATCTTCCAAATAGGTCTAATCTAGGAAAGGTAAATCTTGATAGGTCTTTTGGCCAAATTCAACATCAAAATCTAGGATCAAGCAAGGCATGATATAGGACTTTTATCTAAATGTAGCATCAAAATCTAGAATTGAAATAAAGGGGTATTTAATCTAACAAATTTGGAACACTTTTGCATAGACAATGCACTTGACATTAGACATGAACTTGATCAAATTGGCATGAGATATGAAACAAAAGGCACTTGGGGATAGACTATTTTCTCCAAAATAATGGTAAAAATAAATAGTTTTCAAATCTGGGAAAAAAATTAACCTAAGTTACGTAATCCAAAAGAGAAATATTAGCATATAGGCCCCAACTAAACAAGGTCTAAATAGAAATTAATCAATGTTTGGATTTGAAATTGTCAAGGTTAATTAAAAACTCAACTTAGGAAAACTTAAATTATTTAAACAAACAGTATAGGAAAAATTGAATGGCATAACAACACTAAACAAAAACCACAAAGGCATACATGGTTTAAATGTGAATCTTGGACACAAGACAAGATGAGTCTATGAAACAATTTGAGTACTGTAATGGTGTTATCACTCTCAAAATATGTAAACAATGGTTTATTTCAAATACTCCAAGGTAAAAATCTTGAAATTATTTAGGTATTATAACATTACCCATTTCAATCAAGTGACACACAATAATTTTGACACAAAGTCTAAGGTAAAATCATGGTATCGAATGAATAACATAACACCTCCTCAAATAATAGAGTAATGTGGACATAAGACTTGTTTTGATATGGTATAAACAAATAAATTTTTAGACTAAAATACCAAGCAATAAATAAAAAATACCATATACAAATAAGTATATCATCCTAATCCATAAACTGACAAGGTATGGTCAAATGGGGTTCAATAAAACTATAGTTTTTGAACGTCTAGATTGATCCCAAGTGTGATCAACACTAGAAAATTATCACATCAATTGAGTTCATACTGATTAAATTAATATATAAGGGTCTATTCCTTTGCATAGTGATTTCATCCATGGACTACATAGTGGAATCCCCTAGTTAACTAGACTTGAATCAGGCCTTCATTATAAAAGGAGAGGTTAGCCACTCAACCCCGTGGCTCTTGCAATATGTGTACCCTAATTTTTATACCCCACCATGGAGTGGGGTTTAAAAACTATTAGGAGATGAAACCCTGGGTCAATGATTCCGTAAAAAACTCATGAAGAAGATATGAACTCCCCCTCACAAGCCAAATTGCATGAAAATAAAACTAAGGTTAAAGACTTTAGAGGTTGTTTTTAGATCACCCAAACCATGCAGGTTTTGGGGAGAGTTTAAACAACATTCTTTCCATGCCTTAGAGTAGGCACAAATTATAATTTAAAAGGCACTTTTGGTCACCCAACTTCCCTATAAGGTATGGGGGGAGAGCATACACACACTCTTCATTTTGTACAAAAACACACAAGTAACAAACATTTTCAAGAAATTGCAATCTAAATGAGTGTTGATTTACTGCTCCAAATAAAATGTGTGATTAAGTCCTTTGTCCCATTGGCTTAAATTTGCAAATATTTATAATAATTTACACAAAATAACTTAAGCAAAAACACCTATGTTCATTTTAATCATCAAATGTGAAATGTTCAAGACTTAACAAATTCATTTTAGGCACCAAAATTAAGTATTTCAAGACTTATCCATTCTAGGTTATTTTAAGCACTAAAATCAAATGTTTAATATTTAACCATTCTTTTTAGCACCAAAATGAAGTGTTCAAGAGTTATCTAGATTCATTTTAAACACCCAAAATGAAATGTTTATGAATCTAAAATTGAAAATTCATGTCTTATTCCCACCTTGGACTTGCAAGGGTTAGAGAGTTTCCCCCCACTTTGAATCACTTTCAATGATCATAAAATAATGTTTGTAAATATAGCTCTTAGGTTTCCTATTCTAAAAATATAGAGATCGATATTGATCACTTGTTACTGATGCCTATTACTAGGGAACCAATGTCAGTTGATAATAACCAATATTGGTCGATAGAGATTGAGATAGATTTCTTATGAATCCAAAGGAAAAACAAACACAAGATAAAAATGTTAGTTTGCTTAATATTATAATAAAAAATCCACAAAACTTTCAATAATATGATTAGTCAAAGAGTTTACAAATCAATAAAACCAAGAAGTAGCAATTAAAAGTTTTTAAAAGATTCAAAATCCCATTAAATATTTTATGAAACATATATTCAAATTTAAGATAAATTGATAGCATATTCTTAAAATTTAGGATAAAACATGTGGTTTAAAAAACAATCATAAAAAATGGAGTCCATATGACCCCAAATGAAGCTCTAAAAAATGGCGTATTAGCTTATTGTTTTACATAGTGACCAAGGTCAGTTTTTGGAGATGTAAAAAGTTAATGATTTTGGTTATATAGGACTGATGTTGATTATTAAGGATTGATACCATTTAGGGAAAACCAATGTCAGTCTATGTGTAAATTTGAGTGAACACAAACAATAATAATACCAAAAAAATAAAGCTAAAACTCTAATTTTTAAGATTTTCAAACATTCATTTGAAATGTTTGAATTTGCATCTTGGTCTATTTGGTATGTGGGATGTGTTTAAGTCCCACCATATATGACATTTTTTATCATAGTAATTTTACAATAGAGAGGAGGTTAGAATAAGTGCTAGTTTCATATAAAAATGAAATCAACACACTAACATGCTAACATCTCTAAGCCTAGATCTTAGGGGGAGCATATTGAACAAAATACATATGAAATCACAATTAAAATGCAAATAATGACAAATCTCTTACCTTCTTTGAGAGATCCATGTGATTTTTTCATTTCTTGCTTGACTTATGCTCAAAGATTCATTGGCAATGGAGTTTGGCTATCTCCTTCTCTTCTTGGCACCATTGTGTCTTGTAGCTTGATATGGCTTATGCTTACTTGATGGTTTGGCTTATGATTTTGGCATTATAACACTATTACTTTCAATCTTGATACAAAACCTAAATTATAAATTTACTCTATCTAAGCTCTCCAAATGAAGAGGTCTAGGCTTGTATTTATAGGTTTAGAAATTAACACCAACTCAAGGTGAGTTAGAATGTAGTTTAAATATAGAATGGGTTCAAACCTAACCTAATTGAGTTAATTAACCTTGATAGAGTTAAAAGTTGTCAAAAATTAATCATTTATAATGAATAGGTATGGGTGAGATATTTTCAAAGGCTTGACAACTCATAAAAGGTAATCATAAAAAGCTAAGACATTCTTGATTTTTGAATTTTTTTTTTAGAATTTCATTTATTGCCCATGGATAATTTAACTAGGAATTTAATTAGGTTTAACAATTTAATTAATTCTACTTAAGATTTTATCATTTCTAAGATTTGATTTAATTTCATGTGTGCACTTTCCCCATTTAATAGGTCTATAGGCCAAATTTCATGTTATGATGTTGTATGATGAATAAAGATGAATCCATGAGAGGATTTTATTGCTTATGGTAGGATACCCCAATTAGGGATGTCTCAATGGAATTCTGTTTGTCAATGAATGATGCATAATAAAATTTGGGACATTCAGTGATTCTTAGGCTTAATTTTTAATGGTTGGTAAGAATTAGTATGAAATCCATTATGAAGCCATTGGTGGCCAATTTTAGGCATCTACAAGCATAATTATAAACCTATCTAAAACATAACATTAATCTTTTAAAATATCAAGTACAAACCTCATCAATTAAATAAAAATAATCAAACAAGGTTACCTCACTCTTGGATGATGATTCTAAAACAAACTAATGTTCCTAGAGTAGGAATTTTTCCTAGAGTACCTGATCCCAAACCAACAAGTAACATCTAGTGTTATTTAACTCAAATTTTAAAATATAATTTTTCTATTCCACTTCTTTCCAAAACCTTATCAACAACAAATCAAATGTTATTTATGAATAAAAACACCTAATGAAATCCCTAATAGTGAGACCCATCTACATCCTATCACATCAAACCAATAACCTTTAGATCTGAGCCCCCTTTTCCTTTTGTATACATGGGTATATCCTCATCATATCTCATTCATGTTGTATATGATATTGAATGGCCTTAAACAACCCAATAGATCTAACCAAATCCTAATGGTCATTCAACCCATTTTTTGTGGTTAACACACCCTTTTTAATCTGAAATGGGGGATCCCTCTAAAAATTTCATGAACCAGAGCTTTGGAGTTCTTTTTGTTCTTGTTGATGACATCAACTTAAAACCTTAGAATATAAACCACCTTGATTTATTTAATTAGTAATATACCTCTTGTAATTTCTCTAAAATAACTTAGTGTTTGTTCTCTTTTATTATATCATAACACTAATATTTTAGATTGATTTTCACTTTGGTTTCCCAGAGTCTAGTTTCCTTCCTAAAACAAAAAACTTGATATCCTCCATGAAAAATCAAGTTCTCTATCTTTCACATGTAAGATTTAATAAATCATTTTATTTTTATCTTTATTACTTAGTTGTTTCATGAATCTCATATAGCCTGGGTAAATGGGATGTTTCCACATCATTGGGAGTCATAATGGCTTATCCCAGTAACTTATTAGAGATGTCAAAGCTCAAGATAGAGAAACCAGTCCCCCAAACTTGTTAGAGATGTCAGAGCCAAAGAGTCTAATCAAATGAGAAGTTTCCACATCATTGAGAGTCATAGTGACAAATCCCACATACCTTTCAAATATGTTAGATCCTGGGAGAGCTTGATCAAAAGGGAAGATACCACATCATCAAGAGCCAAAGTGGCTAGTCCCTTAGACCTGTCAGAGTTTGGGAGAGCCTAACTGAATGGGAATTTTCCACTTTATCAAGTGTTAAAGTAGTTAATCCCCTAGACCTATAAGAGATTCCACAGCCTAAGAGATCCTAGTCAAATGGGAATTTTCCATGTCATTTGAAGTTATAGCAATAAGTGCCTTAGACCTATTAGAGATATCAAAGCCTATGAGATCTTGACTAAATGAGAATTTGCCATGTCATTTGGAATCAAAGTGGCTAGTCCCCCAGACTTGTCAAATATGTTAGATCCTAAAAGAGCCTAGCCAAATGATAAGTTGCCACATCATTTATAATTAAAGAGGATATTCCCTTAGACCTATTAGGTATGTTAGAGCCTAGAAGAGCCTGACCAAATGGGAAACTGCCATGTCATCTAGTGTGAAGATGAACTAGTTGGCACTTGTGACTTAGAAATCTCAAAATGAAGTACAAATGAAACTCAAAGGCTAATTAATATGTGTCATGTGTCCCCAATTGACATATCACCCAACCTAGGGGAATGACATGGAGTAAAAAACTATGCCTAGGTACCAACCATTAATAAGAAGACCAATCAATAGATGACACACATCATAAAATAGGAGTTAGTTAAGGGTCCTCTAAGAGATGTGACTATGTGCCTACCATGTGTTGGACATTAATATAATGGGAAGCTGGACCCAATTGAATAATTTTGAAAACATATAATTACCATTACTATACCTATCTAGTGATGAAATATCATGGGATCTAAATATAATTATAATTTTAGAAATATAACAAGAAAATCTAACCACCAACTCAATTTCAAATTCACAAGTGAGATACCAAATTACATTAATGCAAGGGGATGTATGCATACACTTATAAATCCAAAGGTAGGCCCATTAGTGGTTATCATTACTACTTTAGAATAAATATCAGATTCCTTGATTTCAAAGTTACACATAACCCATATATCCCATGCCTCTAATGCCCAAAATTTCCTTACTAGTTTAACCAAATGCATACACTAAAATGACATATTTAAAATAATTAAGTAGGTCTTAAAGGATTATGTCAATTTCAATGACCAATTAGTTTATTACAAGGATTCCTTTTGGTCCTATAAAAGTATGGACTCCATAGAGTTATGGCTAAACCTAAGGCATTTGCCTGCACTGACCTATTGGGAGACATATTCGACAAGGCTATCCACATAAAATATGTAGGTAATGATTGGGTGTGTTCATCCACCTCTCAACACTAGATTACTGATATGTCTAGGATTACTTTTAAGGCATATTACTCCTTCCTAGACTTCCTTTTCTCATATGATACAATAGTAGTGTTATTCAAGATAAACACCTACTAGATCTATGATGTCCTCCATGACTAGGATGAGAACCCCAACTCCAATTGGGTTAAAAAGGAAAATATCAATGCCTACATAGTCTTCACATTCTCAAAATATGTTTAAGTAGGCATGATACTATTAAATTAGTTGTTTAGAGACCCAGACTGCCATCATGTCAATGAGTTGTGGGTGCCCCTTCTACACATGATCATGACTTGATCAAACATCCTAGACATTGGAGTATTGATAAAATTCAAGTTGGTCCATGTCATTATAGATTCTTGAAATGGGGATGAATTATACATGATGAAATACATACTTGATGCAATCTATGGACTCTCTAATTCAAGCCTTTAACCTTTCTTACATGGGTTATTGGTGAACCAACCATCCACAGTATTTTATAAATTGAATGGAAACCAATTATAGTACCATGTATGGGAATTATATGACCACTTCTTCCTAGTGGTGTACCAAGAAGCCAAATAAGATTTGATGCCTTGGCTCTCAAAGATAATTTGGGACTCTATCACATCCATTGGGGACTACTAGTTGTAAAAATATGACATAGTGATCCAAGTTATGGCATTCCTCTAAGACATCTTACACCTACCATATTATATACTTGATCACTTAGCAGAATAGGATATTGCCTATCAACTGGTGAACATCTTTAGGTTTTATGTATAATGTCAATAGGGCATGTGCCCATAGCTCCTGATCACCATATGGAGCCACATCTACAAAAACTTCATTTTGATACAAAATATGGTGGCTGGGAAAGACTCTTTCACCCTATAAAAATAAAAGATTTGGTAGTTGGACCTTAAAGGGTGATTTAGACCCATTTGGCACAATACTCAAATTGATTCAAAATCACATATGACCACCAAGTTGAAGATGATGATGATCTATATTTTAATGCCAATGATGACTAGGATGTGTTATCCTAGATGGTGATGAAGAAAAAAAAAGGGAAAAAGGCTCAATCAAACCCCTCTATAACTCCTCCAACTCTTTCTCAATCTATGGAAGACTTGACTCCAATAGCCTTGACCACCTTCTAAATAATCTTACAAGGTATCCCACCAACTTCTCCTCCTTGACATCCAACCCCTTCTCCTATTCCACTTCCATCAGTGGCCCCATATTCTCAAGCTCCATCTCTACCTATTTTATTTTCTCCTCACACTCTTATTACACCTCCTCCAATTGCTCTTCACACTCTACCTCCACCTCCTCTAATAGTTCCAATAACTAGGCCATGATAGAGACGAGCCTAGACTACACAATGTTAGATAGCCCAAATATAACACGTTTAACCATAAACACTATAGTGTCTAAGATTTGATGTAGTTAGAAGATCAAAAGAAAGCCTTGTATAAGGTTTTGAGACCAACATACCCCCCATTTTTTTTGCTTTTCCTAAAATGGGACCCTTGTAAACATTTCAAAACATCTGTGTTCTGGATTAAATGTGAAAGGATTGTTTTCTCTTGAATTTTAAAGGCAATTCAATTAAAAAAGACATGAGACTTGATGTATCTAGTTATGATTATGTTTCATGGACTAATTTTGCTAATGATTATCTTTAAGGTGATTAGTTTTAGGTTCTGTGGAGAAAGCTAGGGTTCCTAAGTAATAAGCTCTAGGGGTTTGAATTCAAATGTTCACGAGAAAAATCTAGTGGGAAATTTTATTTCCTTTTAGTTAAACAACCCTAAGTCTAACTTTATATTAAGCTTAAATTATGTTTTTCAACATGACCAAATATTAATATAAAATCAAGACTTGGACCTTTTTCCCTTTTAATACTCGAGAACCCTTTTGGATTAAATACGTCTTATTAAAGTTTAAGTGTATTTGTGTTTGTAAACATGAACAAATTTTAAAGGTCTAAACCTTAGGATAAAGCTTTATACATATTGGGCCTTAACTTCAAGATTGTGCACTTTTGTAGATATGATGTTTCTCACTCAATTAGATATTTTGATCCAATGATGTGAACTAAAGTTGGCACCAAAAGGGAAACCAATCATTGTCAAAAACTTAGATTATGATCTAGAGGTCCTCATTACCTCGAAAGCTTTAATCTGATGGTATGAATTGATCTCAAAGCCTCAAAAACTCCTAAAATCCCAATGTATGGCACTTGATCATTGGAAAAAAGCAATTCCATTATCTTAAATTTAACAAGTTTGCTCCAATCATTTAACATTTATGAGGATGTATTTGATGTTAATAAACCTATCAAATTTAATGTGGACAACTTTTCAAAGCCTAAACAAAGGGGCATTTCTAAAGAATGTTTTAAGGAATTTATAGCATTTTTATGTAGGAAAACTTAGCATAAAAGGTCTTCACCAAAGTTATTTTGTGTTTATTGACATAAAAGGACTTTAGGAACATCATTTTAAGTCTAAGTTTATATATTCATGGAACTAATTAAAAGGTGTGCATCTTGCAGAATCCAATGATGATCACTTGCTCGTTGGATTTGATCCAATGGTGCATTGATCCTGAAGAATTTTCAAAGGCTTCATGAGCTTGATGCATAGCCAATGTAAATCCTAAAGGAAAGTAGTCAATGATCTAGGCCAAATAAAGATCTAATGGTGATCACTTACTCACTATATTTGATCTAATAGTGCATCGATCGTGAAGACTTTTAAAAAAAATTCATGAGCTTGACACATGGCATAACCATGACTAGAGTAACTGACAAAGGAACATAGAGCCCCATGAGGAGGATGTATAGTGGTTTACCATTCAAAGGAAAAATATTTGATGGGACCCATTTAATAAAGGTGCTCAATTAAATGACTTGTACCATATGAAAATTAATGGTGATCACTCACTCATTGGATTTGATCTTACAGTGCGATGAGCCTAAGGATTTTTCAAAGGCCCTATGAGCTTAACACGTGGCATAACTAATGAACTTAAAGATCAAAATACCAATGAAATTCAAAGACCTAGAATCAGAGTTTTAGAGTGAAATAAAGAAGGCTTTTGAAGGCCAATGGCTAGTCTCCAACTAGCAATTATGAAATTTGCCATGAAAGGCATGGAACCATGCCACATAGGCTCCATGTAAGCATAGAAGATTAAAATCAAAGATATCCTAAGCTTGAAAATGTAGAGGGCATGAGAATAAGGTCCTATCAAATATAAGGCATGTATAAGATTAAGAACTAGGTATTTCCACCATTAAATCTCAAAACCCTAAGCCCTCTACAAAAAAGACTTGAGTCAACTCAATTGATCACAAAACAATCAAAATAATGAAACTAAATGCTAGAAAAAGTGTCCTCATGAAACCCTTAGTGACATTTCAAGTATAATTCAGTGTCATCAAGGGTGGTAGGTAGGAAATAGATGAAAATGGAAGTAGAGCTTTATCTAACTTCAGATAGTGAAGGAAAGATCTTCAAGGACATAGATTTAGACCTAACAGCTTTAAATGTGCATAGAATCAGGAACTGGTCTAAGTTATTATTCCTTGTGGAGGAGTTATAACCAATTTCCCAAGAGGAAAAGAGGAATGCCACTATGCACTAGGTATTTAATGACATAGTCTCAATTTAGTTGGCAGACCTTCAACATGTTGCTACCAAACTAGAGGTAATGCATTGTATCAACCTCCTTGCTCCCATTTTCATTTCTTATAAAATAGATGGGGAATTTATAATTTAAGAGGGAAGGAATAAGAAGGTTGCATTAATAGCGCCTATGGCCTTAGAAACTTATTAAAATCTCCCCTTGCCTCATGTTGATCTCCCATCCTTGAGAGAATGGATAAACACCCAAAACCTAGATTCAATCCTCACACCTTGGTTAATCTAATGCTCCCATGTTTTTAGGTCCCCTAATGGTCATATTCCTATTGTCTAATTTATGGAGGCCATTATGATAGCTATGACCTTACTAAATAGAACCTGTGGAGCCCCTTCCACTATTTATGTGAGCAAGGTCTAGGTATCTTATATCCACTACATGTTGGAGCAGAACTTAACCCCTCCCATTGGAGACCTAATAATATTTTCTTAGATAAAAAAATCATAGCCATAAAGAGAAGGACCTCAAAGAATTAATTTATGATGTCTTATCTCTTGGACTCACTTTTGGCCTTTGTTTATTTCCCTAGCATCCAAAATTGGTCCCCTGATGGCAAAACCACTATTTTCCATCACTACTCCAAATTACATATATTAAAATACACATGAAATTCATCTATAATGGTGTCTTCTTAGCCATCTATGAGGTAATCACTAGTGTCTCTATGCCAATACTCCACCCTCTAATCAAAAGACAAGTGGAAACCATGGGGTATGTATGGTTCTATTCAAATTAAATTGTAATAAGGATATAAGGAATCATGATTCAACCATATAGATTATCCATTCATGTCCCAAATAAGCTTGTAGAGAAATAAATTGATTATCAAATCATCCAAGGAGTGGATGGGATATGGAAGAAAAATAAGAAGGCTCAGGTCTACCCCTTTCCACTTGACATTGGCAAGATTATGATCAAATATTGGAAGTAACTAGAAATGATGGTGATCTATGGGAATTCTTTTGATTTCCAACTAGATGGCTTTAAGATGTGGGACCTAAATGACAACCTGTCTAACCACATCTGAGATAAAAAGGTCTCAAAGATTGAATAAAAACATCAACCAAGTATGGGAGATGGTATTTACACAAAGGCAAAGAACTTTGAATAAGTCCTATCTAGGGTTAAGGGATACAACATCAAATTGGAGCATAGACTAGTTAGGGATAATAAAAATTTAGGAGAGATATGTAAATTTCATCCCTTGAATTATCACTTGTTACCAGGACCATCTAGGATTTCTCATCAGGAGCCACCTATTGGAGGATAATCTTCTAAGCCTCAATGAGTAGAATTGACAAAGCCACCCTAGGTTGGGCAACCTAAGGATATAAAAGGAAAGGGTAAAGTTGTGATTGAGGATCCTAAGATAGAGCATATAACTAGTGAAGGTATTTAACCCCAATCATCCATACAAAGGCCTTATTCCCCAGTGAAGGTCATTAACATGATTACCCTAGAGGTAGGATAAATAGTGGAGAGTGCCCTTGTTAACATTATAACTACTTATGGTTCTGATAGGGAAGTGTATCCCTTTGATCTAATAATAAAATATTTTATCCCACTAGATGGAGTAAAAATACAAGCAAAATTGGACTTGGTTCCCCTAGCACCTAGAAAGAAGCCTAGGATAACCTTCACTCACCCTACTAGTAAAGTTAACCTCTTCAATGGTGAGAATATTATTTATAGACCAGCCATTTTTGATTGGTTTATATATGGGAAATTATAAAAAATCCCTTATATTTCTCCATCATTTTCTTTAACTTGAGTTGTAATATATTCTTAAGAAAATATCAAGCCATGGAACCAAGACATTGTGAATAGATAAGCAGAGAGAAGGATCCAAATCCTTCACAATAAGGAAAGCTAATGGATTGACACCCTAGGGGCCTTTAAGAGTTCAAATGTAGAAGTTCCTAAGTATCTATAGTTAAAGTAGTCTAACCCAAAGGTTCACTTCAATCTAGACACATCAGGTTTTGAGAGAGAAGTGACAAATAAGGCTACTATTGGCACTAAGGAGTTCACCTTTCAAAAGGTGGAACCATTTGTGGGCTTAACTCCCATTTAAGGGAAAGAAGTAAGATAACATCCTATATTTCAAGAGGATGTATCAAGTTTGGTAATGTAATAATCAATAATGACCTAGGATGGAATCCAAGGAATGAAGCAGATGATCCTGAACTTGGATAAGGAGAAGCAAGATTTAGAGGCTTGGGTCCTACTTTTAATTCTTGAGGACATATTACAAATGATGAATAAATATTTGCTAGACACATTTTATAATTTAAAGAGTATCAAGCTTAGATTAAGTGATATAAACCATCAAACTGAGATGACACAATTCTTAATCACCCAATAGAAAGATTCTCAATCTTAGAT
The DNA here is from genome assembly GCA_037957365.1 of Torreya grandis. Taxonomy (NCBI): domain Eukaryota; kingdom Viridiplantae; phylum Streptophyta; class Pinopsida; order Cupressales; family Taxaceae; genus Torreya; species Torreya grandis. The sequence goes on along the minus strand of JARHVA010001989.1, from coordinate 2,191,246 downwards.
GATATAACTCATCAAGGTGCATAAGACAAAGCAGGCCCTAGGTTTCAAGATCATCAAGCTTAGACATTTAGATATCCTCATAGTAGTTTTGATGGATAAGAAATAATATTTTATCACTTGGTGAAATAATGTTGAAAAATTAATCAAGGAAGATAAGGATTTGGTAACCAGAATGGAGAAACTTTTGGGGAGCTTGTTGGACAATCTTTCTCAAACTACTATTATGGACCTGATCAGTGATGGAGAATTCAAGTAGAGAGTTAGTGTTCACATCTATGGAATTAGAGATAATCAAGGCCATTCTATTGAGGATAATTAGAATATCCTTGACATCATTATTACTATAGGGAAGTAGATTGTAGAAGGACAATGTATCAAGGAACTTATGTCTAAGGCTGATAGTGAATTTGACAAGTTAGCAAGTCAAAAAGAGGATTATCTAATAAAGCCTAAAATGGATTTTGAGCTAATCAAAGAGCAATACACAAAGGTGAAATACTTCTTCATATAGGGATAATTGAAGGGCCCACTAATTTAATTTGTAAAAGAATATTCTTTTTGTAAAATATATGCTAGTTTGTTAGCATATACTTATAATTGTCAAGTTGGCATGAAAGCCTTTTGCGTTGTGTCTTTGTATTAAGAAAAGTTGTCTTTATCTTTCATGTGGATATTTTGAGAAAGTTAACCAGTAAACCACCTATGTTTCTTATAAATAGGTAGGTGGTTGCCATTTTATAAAGACAGATATTTTGAGCAATTATATACCAGGAGCATTTAATATAACTAAGAAATTTTGGAAAGATTATCTTGATAGTTTGTTAAATGTCCATGTTGTCTCTCAACTTCATATGGTCATCTTTAATTTGAATTATTATCCTTTTTTTGAGTCACATTATTTTTCATAGGGATGTTGATTTATGCTTATTCTAGATTAACTATAAATATCTCAAGTATACTTCATTTTATTTGCTCTACATTTGGATGTGCTTAGGATATTCAGACCACAGTAGCAAATGTTTAAAGTAAACTTGGTTCTTACTTATGATTTATATATTTCCTCTTAATTTTACTTGAATTATGATGTAATCTGAGTTCATGCTATTTTATATCATAAATTGGTTCATGTGTGCTCAAAGTAATTAGAATTTTGTCATAATGTTTGAGATGAGAATTTACAATCATGTTTCCTTTCTACCTTACCCTTTTCTTTTCTTATTTTTTTATCAAGACTCACTTTAGTTTAAATATAATTTTTAATACTCATTTAGATTAATCTAAAAATCATAAAATTCATAAAGATACAAATATTTAGACCCTAGTGGCTCCTAACCACTAAACTAAACAAATATTGTGGATAGTTCCCATACTCTGCTTCTATTTCACAACAAACATCACTGAATTATCACAAACTACAACTCATGCCTTGGATTTTTCAAATCCTAAAATGAGAAGTGTTCATCAACACTTAAGAGCACCAATGGTACATTTTGAACCATCAATAGGAAGATCTACTAGCGGTAGAAGGAGGGCCATAAATATTTAAATATCTTTATTAGTTTTGTTGTATTTGGTCAAAGATCACTCTATATTTTACATGATTGTGTTTATTCTAAGCATAAATTGTGTAAATATTGGTGACCTTCAGACTTTTATTCCAGTCTTTGGGTTTACTCAGATAATGATTAATATTTTTTAAATACATATGCTTAATCCTAGTAAATACAGCTTATGGAGTTAAGAATTCATTAGTATTTGAAATTAGGATGCCTTTTTCTAGTTAAAATTGACAATTATTTGTCAATAAGAAGTTTATTTGAGTCATAAGTTGAAAAAATTATCATATTTGCATGATTCAACACATCTTTGAGCTCGTTCAGTCAAATATTAATGTCCTTTGTCCTTTTATGAGAAAATCATTGTAAAATAAGATATACAAGTTGATTATTGATTATCTATGAATATATAATTTTACTCATCATATTTTAAAGTAGGATCTTTAATCTTCAATCTAGAATTGCCAAGGATCAGGACTAGATCACATTTAGAGAATAGAGAACCCTTGCTCGAGCTAGAAGTTCACAAAAAAACTAGGAAAGATAGAGGAAGGCATAGGTGTTCTAAATCTATACCATATTTACCCTTGAAAGGGATTCATATGTTCAATATTTATCCAAATATGGCATGGCCTAGAAGTTCCCCTATCAATATACTAGGTGTGGTTCATGACTTACCACGTAATCCTAAAAATTTTTGCCAATATTTAGTCCAAATAGTATTACAACTACAGAGGAACATGTTAAATATTTCAAAGTTGCATTAAGATTGTTCAACATTATTCATGAAGATGTAGCATGTAGGTTTTTCCCATTTACATTCAAAGATGCTACATATGAATGGTTCCTTAATTTGCCTAATAATTATATTATCTCATGGAATAACTTTGGCACTATCTTTATTGATAAATTTGGAAAGATCATAAGCCCCTTATGTCATCTGTCATCAATTCACAACTATTAAGAGAGATACATGTGAACCTATTGGGTCCTTCAATGCTAGGTTCTAAAATATGTTTAGTCAGACCATGGATCCATATAAACCTAATGAAGCTTTAGCTCTGGAGGTTTAGAAAGATGTTGTTGACCCCATGACTTCTATATTTCTTAAAAGAGTTATCCTAGTTATCATCACATTAACTCAAGCTTATTTTGAAGTAGTGGTTATTAATGACCAAATGAAACCCCAAGGATAGATGGATTATTTTGTCCTAAAGGTTAATCTTCAAATGCTTGCATTAAACCTTTTCCAAAATAATAACCAAAATACTCTAGCATTAAACCAGTTCCTTGCTTTGAATGTATTACCTACTAGCCATGTTGCCCTTAATTAGAACCTAGGTTTCTTGAGCCATCAAGCTACTAATGGATCTCATATCAATGACTAGAATGACTTAGTGCTTGTCAATGGCATTAACAATAGCTAGGTAAAAATTATAAGACTCTAAAGAATGAGAATGAATCTATATTAAAAGTGGTCTAGAATCTCAACATAGACTTCTTGTAATTGCAAAAGTAATTTGGTAATGATAATGATAATTTTGGAAGGAGCTTCACTTTCCAAAATTTTAACAAGCATAGAAATAGATTTTAGAATGACATTTTCAATAATAATAAAGCTAATGATCCTTTTTCTAGCAAAAGTACTACAGATATAAATCTCATTGATATTACTTTACCAAACTACTGTAGGGTGCATGATATCTCCAAGCATGGTGAGATTGACTACATTGAATTTTATAAAGCCTTTGAAGCTTTCCAAGAAGAACTTGACACATTTGAAGTGATTTCAAACAAAGATGTTTCTACATATCTTTTTGAATCTAAACCATCTGACCAAGTGCATATGGTAAAAACTTGTCAATTCCTTTTTCAAGAAGATAATAAGATTGAAGATATCCCTAAATAAATTCAATAATTACAACATTTCTTGAAGACATGTCCTCTGAGAAATAGGGAGCAAAAGTGGCCATTGACGAATTCTACTCCACCTAACAACTATGGGACCCCTTTAGACATTATATCAAAGAATAATCCTAAACCCCCCAAAGGAAACTCTTCCAAACCTATTGTTGATCCTTTAGGTAAAACTAGCTACAATATTATGGAAGATACAAAAAATATTAAATCCAACATCACTATGCATGAGCTAACTTAGATCACAGAATAAAGAGACTTACTCTTGGAATCCTTGTCTAAGAAACCTGACAAGCCCCCTAAGAGTGATAGTGAAAATGTAACTATGTAAGCAACCAAACCAGAGTCCTTAACCTTCTTGCTTACAATTATGATATTTCTCAAGAATATTCATAATTTTCTTTTATATTCTAGAGCCTTAACCAACATCATGCCTGCTAGGATATGTGAATAACTTGGGTTAACACCAATCAAGTATCATAGGGTGGTTATTCAATTGGATAAATCTAGAGTTAGGGTCAATGGAGAACTATTAAATGTACATATTTAATTGGCTAGTTTATAAAGGTTTCATCAATTCATTGACATACAAGTGGTAAATATTCTTAATGCTTATGGATTGCTCTTAAGTAGAGAATGGACTAAGGCCTTAAATGGGTACATATCTATTGATTGTTCACACTTTTGGTTACCTTGGAAAGGTGTGCCAAATCAAATAAGAGTAGAAAGGGAACCCAAAATGAAACACATGATAATAAAATACAATGTTGTCAATGAAAGGGTAAACTTCCTAGATTCTAATCTAAGAGTTTTCACTTTAGAAACTACAAAGGAACCTAGTTCCAAGAGCTCTCCTCTAATGCCTACCCTGTGGAAGTTATATGTTGATGGTGCCAAATGAAAATTAGGATCAATGGATGGTATTGTATTGATAGACCCTACAGAAAAACATTACCATGCATATTATAGGTTACAATTCCCCTATACCAATAATTTGGCTAAGTATGAGGCTTTCATCCTAGGATTACATTTTGTCATTAGGTACAAGGTCAAGGAACTCCTTGTTTATGGATATTTTGAACTTGTAGTTAATAAAGTAAGGATCAAGTACCAATGTAAGATATCTTACCTTAAGAAGTATAAATTCAAAATTTGAGACTTGGTGGAATCTTTTGATGCCTTCAATATCTTGTCTATCCCTAGGGAAGAAAATAAAGTTGCTGATGAGCTTGCCTCTGTTGTAGCTAACCTCATGCCTAATAATGATTATCAAAACCTTATTATTGAGTTATTACCATGTCCTTAAGTCCCTAACAACATAAATCACTTCCAAGTTGTTAATGATGATTAAAAAATTATGGATTTATTGACTAATTCTAGAGCTTGTGAAGCTCACATTATTGATGAAGATGATGAAACTTTTCTTGAGAAGGAACTTAATGGTAAAATCATCCAACTATGTGACAATAAGATACTTAAAGGTATGATCTCGTTGGAAAAATTATTTTATCTTGACAAGATTTATGAATCACCTAAGTAACCTAAGGTAAGTGGTAAGGACTATCATGTAAAGAACCTTGGCCCACATGATCATCCCCAAATGGTGAATATAGGGAAGGTTTGCACTAAAATGGAAAACAAAAAAGATATAAAACTCCTTAAAAAATATATTGATGTAATTTCTTGGTCCTATGAATATCTAACAATATTTTACCCAAGGGTTATTACTCATACTATACCTCTCCAGGAGGGTTGCAAACCCTTTAGATAGAAGGAATGGCTAGTTAACCCTGGTTTTGAACCCATGATATTTAAGGAGGTCAAGAAACTATTAGATGAAAGGATCATGTTTCCTATTAGGCATCCCACTTGTGTTACAAACATGGTCCTAATAAAAAAATAATGGGGAAATAAGACTATTTATATATTTCAAAAATCTAAATAGAGAATCTAAAAAGGACAATTACCCCTTTCCTTCTCTAGACCAAGTTATCCAAGTTGTTTCAGGATCTTCCATGATGTCCTTTTTCAATGGATTTTTTGGATATAACCAAGTGGTTTTTTTCTCCAGAAGACAGGATGAAAATGACTTTTACTACTAAATTAGGAACATATGTTTACAAGAGAATGCCTTTTGGATTAACTAATGTAGGGGCAACTTTTCATATGGCCATGGACCATGCTTTCCAAGGCCTTGTGGGTAAATTCATCATATATAGGGATGATCTCACAATATTCTCTAAGAATAGAGAATAAAATTTCATGCATTTAAGACAAGTATTTTATAGATGTAGGAAGTAGGGTGTATCTCTTAACCCCCAAAAAAGCATATTTTATGTCACTAAAGGAAAATTGTTGGGGCATGTCATTACCAAAGAAATAAGGTGCATACCATTTTACCTCACCTAGCCATAAAGCTTATGTTGAGTTAGAATGATCTTGGGGAAACAAGAGTCAAGTGGATGAAAATCCTACAAGAGTATGATATAGAGATGAAAAATGCCAAATTATTGAAATGTCAAGGCTTAGTTCAGATGATTGCCAATATTGATCCCAAGCTCCATGCCATGCATGTAGATCAACAAAACTTCTAACCTAATGAATGGTATGACTATTTAATTCATCTTCTTATCAGAGGTAGTTGTCCCTTGGGACACATTATAGAATAAAAGAGATATTTGAGGCTCAAAACATCCCATTAACTCATCAAAGATGGAGTCCTTTATAAGAAAAACTTTGAAGGAATCTACTTAAGATGTGTGTCAAAAGAAGAGGTTTCTCAAATCATGTCTACTTTCCATGAAAATTTGGGTAATGGATATCCTTTAGGGATAACCATAGCCCACAAGATTCTTAGGGCTAGGTATTATTGGCCCACCCTTTTCAAAGATGCACACAAACATGTGAGGGAGTGTCATTCATACCAGATATTCAACACAAAAGAGCCAAAGGTAGCTATGTCTTTACAACTTATGATGGTGGACAATCCTTTTGCACAATGGGGATTAGACTTTATATGAGTGATCAACCCAATTCTTCTAAAGGTCATAAATATGTTCTAACTAATATAGACTATTACACTAGGTGGACTGAGGTAGTATCCACTCAACAATGTAGAATAGAAGAGGTGATTAATTTCTTAGAGAAAAATATTTGCACTAGATTTGGAACTCTAGTTTCCTTAGTTTGTGACAATGGATATGCCTTCATATCCATTGAAATGATATAATGGGATTATGACCAGGGCATTGCACTAAAATTTTCCTCCAATCAATATTCTCAAAGCAATGGTGTTTCTGAATCCAAAAACAAAAACTTGATGAAATCCACCAAAAATTATGTTGAAGATAGACCCAGAACATGGCATAAACTCCTTAAGTTTGCATTATGGGTAGATAGAATTAGGATCAAATAAGCCCTCAAGGCTTCACCATTTTTTTGAAGATATGGTCAAGAGCCTATCTATCCCATCACCTTGAAGTTGCCTACATTCACATTCATGCAAGAATGCATGGAGGATAGCCAGGAACTTTCTAATTCTATGCTATTAGACATCATTTAAATAGAATATGCTATGGAAAAGGCATTTTAGAACTTTAATAAGCACCAATCAACCATGAAAATATGGTTTGATAAAAGGTTTAAAGTGAAATTTTTTAGGTAGGGAGACCTAGTCCTCCTCTAAGACAAGGCATCAAAGCCTAAAGGAAAACATGGTAAGTTCACCCCTTTATGGATTGGCTCATACCAAATTGAAAAAATATTAGGCAACAACACTTTCATGTTAAAGGATCTTTAAGGAGTAGAGTTTACTTTTCCCACCAATGGGAAATACCTCAAGAATTACTTTGTTGCTACCCCACTAGGGGTCTTCATGGAATAAATCTATAAGATTTTTAAGGTTAGAGTAGGTAGGATAGTTAATTTCATTTCTTACTTTGTTTTTTCTTGTTGGGATTGTATATATTTGTTTTCTTGTGATTGTGTATTTTTTTTGTTTGTTTGTTTGTGTTTCATATTTTTTTCTTGGTAGTGTTCCTTAGTTATAGTAAAGTCTCATAAATTATTTTTTTTTGGAATTACTCAAAAAATTGTGAGTATGAATCTTAGAAAAGTGAACATGAGGTGGTAATAAAGCATCATGATGCAACCAAAGGCACTAGCATAGATAGATATAAGGGATAAATATCCCACAAATATTCAAACATTATTCTAAATCAAATCTTTGTTTTAAGAAGAATCCTATATGTATAATGTGAATTCATTTTGTTAATTCACATTCATGCTTACACTTAAAACACATCCTTGTTTTATTTAAAGTTTTAACTAAAGGAGAGTATCCTAAGGCTAAGACATTTAACCAAATCATTAAACTTGGATATACTAGCTCCCAACCTCTATTTAAAAATAAATAAAAACTTAATGCTAAATCAAAAGATGCAAAGTCATAGGTGATTCAGGCAATCTCCATTACAGCTATGGATGCCTAGCTGGCAATAGAGCAAGGCCATGAGTGGAGATAAAGTTATCTCTATCAGGGATATAGACACTTGGATATCAATAGATCAATGCCCAACCTCCCCTAAATTAATAGCAATTATTCCTAAGAGAATATTTAAATATGCTCAAAGTCGAATGCAATGGACAAAAGGATATGAACCTAGATGTTGTTTCTTGAAGTCTCATAACAAACAGTAAGTGGAATCAAAACACACACTACATGTTTTTATTTTAATATCTAGGTTCAAATTTTACACATAAGAATATTATCTCAATCAAAAATTGATTCAGGAGACGGTATATGTCAAAATGGGATAAAAAAACTTATGTACAGGTCTAAACCAGAGCCTTGGGTTCTAACATATTGCTACGATTCCCCTGTGAGTCATCATTTGTTGAGACTAACATACCCCCAATTTTTTATGATTTTTCTAAAAGGAAACCCTTGTGAATGTTTCAAAACAACTATGTTATAGATTGAATTTGAAAGGATTGTTCTCTCTTGAAATTTAAAGATAATTCAATTAAAAAAGACATGAGCCTTGGTGTATCTAGTTGTGATTATGTTTCATGGACTAATGTTGCTAATGATTGTCTTTAAGGTGATTAATTGTAGGTTTTATAGAGAAAGACAAGGTTCCTAAGTAATAAACCCTAGGGGTTTGAATTCAAACATTCACGGGAAAAATCTAGTGGGAAATTTTATTTCCTTTTGGTTAAACAACCCTAAGTCTAACTTTATATTAAGCTTCAATTATGTTTTTCAGCATGCCCAAATGTTAATATAAAATCAAGACTTGGACATTTTTCCTTTTATAAACCCAAGAGTCCTTTTGGATTAAATAATTCTTATTAAGGTTTAAGTGTATTTTTTTTTCTAAACATGAACAACTTTTAAAAGTCTAAACCATAGGCTAAATCTTTATACATATCAGGCCTTAACATAAAGCTTGTGCGCTTTTATAGATCTAACACTTCTCACCCAATTAGAGATTTTGATCCAATAGTAAAAACCAAAGCCAACATCAAAATGGAAAGCTATCACTTTAAATAACTTAGATTATGATATGGCAGTCCTCGCTACCCATAAATAACTAATCTAATGGCACACATCGACCCCAAAACCTCAGAAACTCTTGAAAGCTTGATGCATGGCACTCAATCATTGAAGCAAATCAATTCCATTGTCTTAAATTTGACAAGTTTGATCCCCTTATTTTATGTATGTGAGGATGTATTTGATGTTACCAAACCTATCAAATTTAACCTAGATAAATTTCAAAACCTAAGCAAAGGGGGCATTTCTAAAGACCCTTTCAAGGAATTTCAAGCATTTTTACATAGGAAAACTTAGCATAAAAGGTATTAACCTAAGTTATTTTGTGTTTCTTAACATAAAAATACTTTAGGAACATATTTTTAAGTCTAATTTTATATATTCATGGAACTAATTAAAAGGCATGCATCTTGCAGGATCCAATGATGATCACTTGCTTGCTAGATTTGATCTAATGGTGTATCAAGCTCAAAGGTTTCATGAGCTTGACGCATGGTCAATGTATATCCTAAATGCATGAATTTAACGATACAATCCTAAAAAATATCTAATGGTGATTAATTGCTTGTTATATTTGATCCAACGGTGCGTCAAGCTCAAAGACTTTTCAAAAGGCTTTGTGAGCTCAACGCATGTCATAACCATGGCTAAGGTAACTGACAAATGAACATAGAGCCCCATGAGGAGGATGCATGGTGGCTTACCATTTGAAGGATAAAAATATGATGGGACCCATTTAATAAAGGTGCTTAATTAAGTGACTTAGACCTTGAAAAAATTAATGGTGATCGCTCATTCACTAGATTTGATCCAACAATGTGACGAGCTTGAGGAATTTTCAAAGGCCCTGTGAGCTTGACACATGGCATAACCAATGAACTTAAGGATAAAAGGAATAATGAAATGTAAGGACCTAGATTTGGATTTTAAGAGTGAAATAAAGAAGGATTTTGAATGCCAATAGCTAGTCTCTAACTAGCATTTATGAAATTCACTATGAAAGGCATGAAACCATGCCACATAGGCTCTATGTAAGCATGGAAGATCAAAATAAAACATATCCTAAGATTGAATATTCAAAGGTAATGAGAATAAGGTCCCATAAAATCTAAGGCATGTATAAGATTAAGAGCTAGATATTTCCACCATTAAAGCTCAAAAACCCTAGGCCCTCTATAAAGAATACTTGAGTTAGCTCAATTGATCACAAAGCAATCAAAATAGTGCAACTGAATCCTAAAGCAAGTGGCATAGTGAACCCTTAGTGACATTAAAATTATAATTTAGTGTCATCAATGGAAGTAGGTAGGAAATATATGAAAATAGAAGTAGAGCTCTATCTAACTTCAGATAGTGAAGGAAAGATCTTCAAGGACATAGAGTTAGACCTCACAACCTTGAATGTGCATGGAGTTAGGAGCTAGTCTAAGTTATTATTCCTTATGGAGGAATTGAAACAAATTTCCTAAGATGAAAAGAGGAATGTTGTTGTGCACCAGAGATATAATGACCTAGTCTCAATTCAATTGGTAGGTTTTCACCATGCTACAACCAAATTAGAGGTAATGCATTGTATCAACCTCTTTGCTCCCATTTTCATTGATTATAAAATAGATGGGGAATGGATCATTCAAGAGGGAATCACTAATAAGGTTGCATGCATATCCCCTATGGCCTTTGAAACCTATTACAAGATCCCCTTGCCTCATGTTGATCTCCCATCCTTGAGAGAACGAATAAATACCCAAAACCTAGATTCAGCCCTCACACCTTGGTTAATCTAAGGCTCCCATATTTTAAATTCCACTAATGGTGGGATTCCTATTGTCTAATTAATGGAGGGAATCAGGATAACTATGACCCTACTAAACAGAGCCTTTGGTTCCCCTTTCACTACTTATGTGAGCAATTTCTAGGTATCTTACGTCCACTACATGTTGGAGTAAAACTTAACCCCTCCAATTTGAGACCTAATAAGATTTTTCTTGGCCAAAAAATTCATATACATCAAGAGAAGGACATAAAATAAATTATTTCTAAATTCCTATCTCTTGGATTCACTTTTGGCCTCTGTTAATTTCCCCAACATCTGAAATTAGTCCCCTGATAGCAAAACCACTATTTCCCATCATTACTCAAAATTGTATATATTCAATTATAAGAAACACATGAAATTAATCTATGATTACGTTTCCCCATCCATATATTATGAAATCATTGGTGTCGCTATGCCAAGACTCCACCCTCTAATCAAAAGATAAGTGGAAACCATGGGGGATGTATGGTTCTATTCAAATTGCATTTTAATAAGGATAGAAGGAATCATGATTCAACCATATAGATTGCTCATTCATGTCCATAATAATATTATAGAGAAAGATATTGTTTATCAAATAATTTAAGGAGTGGATGTTGTATGTAATAAAAATAAGAAGGCTTAGGTCTACCCTTTTCCATTGGACATTAGCAGGATTGTGATCAAAGATTGGAAGTAGCTAGAAATTATGGTGATCCATAAGAATTCTTTTGATTTCCAACTGGATGACCTTAAGATGTGGGACCCAAATGACAACATGGATAACCACATCTAGGATAAAAAGGTTCCAAAGACTAAATACAAACATCAACCAGGTGTTGGATATTTTATTTACACAAAGGCAAAGAACTTTGAAGAAGTCCTATCCAAGGTTAAGGGCTACAACATTAAATTAGAACATAGGCTAGTTAGGAACAATAATCCCTCAAGAGAGATATAGAAACTACATTTCTTACATTATCACTTCTTTCCAGGACCATCTAGGATTGCTCATTAGGATCCACCTATTGGAGGACAATATTTTGAGCCTCAATGAGTAGAATTAACAAAGCCACCCCAAGTTGGACAAATTGAAGATATAAAAGGAAAGGGTAAAGTTATGATTGAGGATTTGAAGATAGAGCATAGACCTGGTGAAGGTCCTCAACCCTAAGCATCCATTTAGATGCCTTCCTCCCTAGTGGAGGTCATTACCATGATTGCCCTAGAGGTAAGAGAAATAGTGGATAGTGCCCTTGTTGACATTACAACTACCTATGGTTTTGATAGGGAAGAGGATCACTTTGATATAACAAGTAAACATTTGATCCCATTGGATGGAGGAAAAAGATAACCATAATTGACCTTGGTTCCCTTGGCACCTAAAAAGAAGCCTAGGTTAACCTTCACTCACCCTACCAATGAAGTTAACCTCTTCAGTGACGAGAATCCTTTTTATGGACCAACCATTCTTAACTGGTTTGTTTACATGAAATTACAAAAAAATCCATCTCTTTCTCTATCATTGGTTTTAACTTGAGTTGGCATAGATGCTCAAGAAAATATCAACCCATGGATCTAAGACATTGTAAACATACAAGTAGAGAGAAAGATCCAAATCCTTCAAAATAAGGAAAGCCAAGGGATTGACACCCTAGGGGCCTCTAGGAGCTAAAATGTAGAAGTTCATGAGCACCTATAGTTAAAGGAGTCTGACCTAAATGTTCACTTCAATCCAGACACATCATCTCTTGAGAGAGTAGTGACAAAGAATGCTACTATTGGCACTAAGGAGTGCACCTTTCAAAAGGTGGAACCATTTATGGGCTTAAGTCCCATTCAAGGGAAAGCAATAGGATAACATCCTATCTTTCAAGAGGATGTATATAGTTTGGTAATGGCACAATAAATAATGACCTTGGTTAGAATCCAAGGAATGAAGTAGATGATCCTTAACTTGGAGAAGGAGAAGCAAGATTTAGAGGTTCAAGTCTTACTTTTAATTCCTAAGGACATATTAAAAATGATGAATAAATATTTGTTGGACACATTTGAGAATTTAAAGAGTATAAATCTTAGATTAAGTGCTATAAAACATAAAACTAAGATGGCACAAGCCTTAATCACCCAATGGAAAGATTCTAAAGCTCAAATGATAGAAATCATCAAGGTGCATAGGACAAAGCAGGCCCTAGATTTCAAGATCATCAAGCTCAGACATTTAGATATCCTCATGTCAATTTTGATGGATAAGTAGTAATATTTGATCACTTGGTGCAATAATGTTGACAACTTCATCAAAGAATACAAGGATTTGGTAGCCAGAATGGAAAAACTTTTGGTGATCCTATTGGACAACCCTTCTCAAACTACTACTATGGACTTGATTAGTGATGGAGAATTCAAGTAGAGAGTTGGTGTTCACATTTAAGGCAATAGAGACAATCAAGGCCATTCCACCAAGGATAATCAAAAGATACTTGACATCATTATTACTATAGGGAAGTAGATTACAAAAGCACAATGTATCAAGGAACTTATGTCTAATGATGATAGTGAATTTGACAAGTTATTAAGTCAAGAAGAGGATTTTCTAATGAAGCCTATAGTGGATTTTGAGCTAATCAAAGAGAAATACACCAAGGTGAAAGACTTCCTTAGATAGGGATAATTGAAGGGCCCACTAATGTAATTTGTAAAATAATATTCTTTTTTTAAAATATATGCTAGTCTATTAGCATATACTTATTCTTGTCAAGTTGGCATGAAATACTTTTGCATTGTGTCTTTATATTAAGGATAGTTGTCCTTATGTTGCATGTGGATATTTTGAAAAAGTTAACTGGTAAATGGCCTATGTTTCCTATAAATAGGCAAGTGGTTACCATTTTCTAAATAGAGAGAGATTTTGAGTGATTGTATACTAGGATCATTTAATATAACTAAGGAATTCTCCCCACTTAGTCCGCTCTCTCACTTACCCATGGCCCCACTAACTTTGCCTTTAACCAACCTATCTCATCCCTATTGTTTCATAACTTATTCCTATGGGAAATCCTTCCTCAAGTGAAACTCACCTAGGAATAATGGTGAGCTCAAATATTCCCATGGGCATCCCCTTTTGTTCTCCCTCCTTTTGCCCCCATACCTCCTCTACCTCCACTCCTTTCTTCTTTCACTCCTTCCACTTCCTCTAACTCCCATCCACCTCCTCCTCCACCCTTCACCACCATTTTAGAGACACCTCTTACACCCCCATCAACCTAAAGGATGGTTTTGGGGTCACATACACCATCGATGGATGTCCAAGGTGACCCAAACACACAATAGAGTTTTGATAGAGCCTCTAAGAACTGAAGAGGATGCTTGCTCAAATATTTATTTAAAATGGGAACCTAGTGATATGGTAGACCCATAAAGATTTATTTATCTCACCAAGGTGGAGATTACTACTAAAAAACTAAGATGGCTAAAGACCCATTTTCCATCCTCTGAGCTACCCATGACCTATTTGAGAAATTCCTTAAGGACATGTAGAGCTAAGTCTAGATTTTTGAGGCCTAAGTGAAGAGTACATTCTTGGTCAAACTAATTCAGCAAGTCAAGGATGCCATCTACTCCTTTTTTCAATCCTTGAAAAAGTAATGGGGACTCAAGCCAAGACTAATATAGTTATATAGTAAATGTAGGCATACATGGGGAGGATCATATATATCAATGGGAAATGCTAAAAGTTACAAGTAGTGGTCAATGAATAAATGTTCTTGGAGCTCAAAGTGAGGCCAAGATCAAATTTTGGGTTTTATCAAACTTATGTTAGAAACATAAGAGTGGTAATGGAGGATTGGTTAACCTTGTCCTGCATTGAAACACAAATCATGGAAGATAGTAAGAAGAAGATGTTAACCTACTTCAAGGAGGTCAATATCTCTATGTTATTCCACCTAGATGGCACTTTACTTGACCAATGGGAATTTAGATTCCACCTGGGTCAATTCAATGAGGTTATGTTGGATAAAGTGTCCAAGGTGAACTAGGAAGTAGCTAGGTAGTGTTGGACCTATCAACTCAATCCGTTGAGAGTATCAACCAAGTCTCTAGATTCCAAACCTCAATGGAATCAACTTTTTAGATCTCTCAAAGACTGGTAATTTAGTTAGAGGTGATATTTATGGAACCTCCAATGAGCTTATATAATTTGTATAAGGAGTTAAACCTTATGACAACCATGCTAGAGGTTGAGAATGCTTAGTTAAAGTAGTTGAGAGGTAGCCCCTCTTAATCACCTATGCATGTTGACTAGTGTTCCCCATACATCTGTTGCATGTTTGTTGGGATTTATTTTGGTTCAAATTTTTAAATATATTTGTAACTATAATGAGTGGCCATTATGGTCCAAGATGGGATCCTCATGCTTTATGGAGGTGAGAACAAATCCTTATATATTTAGAGAAGAGTTATATTGTATTTTAAGGTCAACAAAATATTTCTTGAAAGTGTTGTTGTATTATTGCCAAGATTTCACTTGCATTTTCTTATTTATTCTAGACTATATCAATGGACCAAAATGATTATTATATATTTTTTCACTCTTCAAATGAATACAATCTAAATTTTTGGAAAAGGGTCTCTTTTTTGTTCAATTTTTTTATCTTTATGTTTAAATGATTAGCAATGTTAGGTTAATTAGATTAACACTTTGTCACTTTATGTATGTCTTGATTATGATGTGCTTAGTTATTATAATATTTGTGTGAGTTATTTCATTTCCCTTGTAGTAGTGTTGATAATTTATATGCCTAGTTGTAAATTCTCATCTGGTGTTTATGTGTATTAGATAATAAAACCCTTGTACTAATCTTTAGTAGAAATTTACATTGATTGCATACTCTTAGTTCCCTTAAAATCTCCCCATTGTATATTTTGTAATGAAATTACTTAGATATTCACACATAATGATTTTATATTATGTAGAATAAGCAAATATGAGAGATCACATAGAGATAATTGATAGCAAAATAGAATACTAGATAATATAGCAAAGCCACTTTGAGGGGAAACCTCCACATCAATGCACTAATAGTAGAATACTTAACATAATGAATAAAGACTAACCACTACCTCCTATATATAGTCTACTTATCCAAGTTTATCCCATAGGATGACCTATCTAAGAACATAGAGAAATATAAAAATTAAATAAAAGAGGTATGTAAGCCACAAATTGGCCACACATATCCCTAGACACAACAATGGTTAAGGGCATAACAAGCCCCTCCCCTTCAAAATAACATTGTTCTCAAAATTATGTAAACTCTAGATGTTGTTGCATAAATGATTCATCCTCCTAAGTGGCATCTTCACATGGAAAATTCTTCCATTTGATTAGGTACTTTATAATTACTCTAGAATGTAGCTACTTGGTGCACCTTTGAAGGATCACCTCAGGACAAAGAACAACTATACCTTCCTCATCAAATTATATTTATTCTATTTGAGTGGAAACTTTATATCTAATGAATTTATTTAAGCATGATACATGAAATAATAGATGTATGCGAGTGGATAAAGGAAACTCTAACTTGTAGGCCGCATTGCCAATTTTTTTCAAGATCTGATAAGACCCATACTACTTAAGGGATAGCTTGTTATCCTTTTTTTTTTGCTTCAATTACATATATTTATATGGATTCAAGTGAATAAAGACCTAATCACCAATTTCAAAATGTCTCTCACTCCTATCTTGATCTACTTGTTGCTTCATATGATTTTGGGCCATAGCTAAATTTGTATGCCAACTTGCAAGGACCTCATGTTAATGGTGAATATGTTATTCGACTACACAAACCTTAGGATGGACCTTCAAGGTTGAAGTGATGGATGGAGGGTAGTATCCATATAGTACCACAAAAGGATACATTTTGGAAGAACTATGAACATAAGTATTAAACCACCATTCAATAAGTGGCAACCAACGAACCTATTCATCCTATTTATCAAAAACAAAACAATGGAGATATCCTTCCAAACATTTATTGACCACCTTAGTTTTTCCATTAGATTAAAGATGATAGGATGAAATATGAGCCAATTGGGTGCCCAAACATGTAAATAATTCAATCCAAAAGTTACTAGTAAAAATGGGATCTCTATCATTGATAATGATCTTAGGGGTCCCATGCATTTTCTGAACTGTATTGAGAAAAGCAATAGCTACTATACTAGAAGCAAATGGCTGGGATAATGAAAAAAAATGATCATACTTATTGAGATGATCTACACCAACCATGATAACATTTTGACCATTAGATCTTGGTAACCCTATAATTAAATACATAGATACCTCTTCCCAATGTTGGCTAGGGATGGATAAAGGTTGTAAAACACCTAGGGTTTTAATGGTTTCCTCTTTATTTTGTTGACAGATCATACATTTAGGCACATATTTCTAGACATCCCCCTTGAGACCTTTCAAAAAAAAATCATGCTTGATTCTATGATAGGTTTTCAAAAATCATGAATGACCCTAATTGGAGTTGCATGAAGTTTTTGAAAGATTTTTTGTTTAAGAAGAGAATTCTTACATAGGTACAATCTATCTTTATACCATAATTCATTACCTTTCTATGTGAATTTTTATAATCCACCTAAACCTTGTTGAAGATTTTGAATAAAATCATGGGTAACACTATCATGTTCCCATTATAATAATGTTTCCTCTATCCAATGTACCTACAAAATGGTTATGGCACATAACAATGCCTCAACTGGTTCATCTTTTCTAGGTAGTGCATTTGTCACCACATTATCCTTTCCTTTTTTTTAGACTATTTCAAAATCATAGCCTAATATCTTAGTTACCCATTTATATTATTCTTTAGAAGACATCCTTTGTTCTAAAAACTATTTGAGACTATCATGGTCAGTATTTACCTAAAAGTGATGACCCATCAAATAAGGTCTCCATTGTTTGACTGCATGAAAAATGGCCATCACTTCCTTCTCATAGATGGGCTTGTGATGATTTTTACCCTTTATTTGACAACTTTGAAATTAAATTGGACTACCTTATTGCATGAGTACAATACCCATATCATACCCAGATGCATCACATTCAACCATAAAAGTCTTAGAAAAATTAGGAGTGGCCAATATTGGAGTAGTGCACATAGCCAATTTCAATTGTTCAAATGCTTGAGTAGCTAGATCAATCCACTAAAAGGAGTCTTTATTTAAAAAAGAGGTGAGTGGGGCTGAAATACTACCATAATTTTTGGCAAACCTATGATAGTAACCAGTAAGCCCCAAAAATCCTCAAAGTTGTTTGAGTGTCTTAGGAATTATCCAGTCCACCCTTTGATTTTTTTAGGATCCACTTTCACTCATTCATAACACACTAGATGACCCAAATATTCAACCTCACCAACCCCAAAATTAAATTTAGAAGGTTTGGCATATAATTGATTTTACTCCAAAATAGAAAGTACCTATTTTACATGTTGCAAATGGTCCTCCCAATTTTTACTATAAATGAGGATATCATCAAAGAATACTAGAACAAATTTCCTCAAAAATGGCTTTAAAATAGTATTCATCAAACTCTAAAAAGTAGATGGTGTATTTGTTAGACCAAAAGGCATAACCAAAAACTCATAATGGCCCTCATGAGTCTTGAAAGATGTTTTGGGTATGTCTTCATCATGGATCTGTATTTGATGATACCCAAAACACAAATCTAACTTGGTAAAATAAAGAGCACCATTTAATTCATCTAGAAAATTATCAATGATAGGAATTAGAAACTTATCTTTGATAGTGTACTTTTTGAGTTCTATGTAATCAAGGCACATCCTCTAGGTGTCATCTTTATTTCTCATCATGACAATTGGTGAAGAGTATTCACTTTGGCTATGGTAAATGATTCCTGCATCCAATATCTCTTGTACCTTATTTTTAATTTCACTTTTTTGGGCATTGTTAAGCATGGTATATATTAAGGGGGGTGAATCAGTATATCATATATCTTATTAATCTTTTCTTTAAACAAATTACACTTAATCAAATATTCAAGATATGCAATAAAACTCAAAAAAATAAACACCACACAAGATAGAGAGACACCAGATATAACGTGGAAACCCAATGTAGGAAAAACCATGGAGAACAATCTCAAGTATATGAATGAGCACTAACCCAAACAATATTCACAAGCCAAGCTTGCAAGAGAACCAACTCCTTTGCTAAGCACCAACCCAAAAACTATTTGTGAGCACCAACCTATAGGAGCACCACACCCTTTTGCCGAGCACCAACCCAGCTACTATTCGTGAGCACCAACCCACAGGAGCACCAACCCCTTTGCCGAGCACCAACCTAGCAACAATTCATGAGCACCAACCCCTTTGTGTATACCACACACCTATCTCTCAATGTTGCTATCTCAACAAATGATAGATCAATACATCTCTTTCCTCTCTCTCACCTTTGCTCTTCTAAACTAGATATAACAAATAAAAATCATATTCATCTCTCATAATTACTCTTCTAAGCTAGATATTACAATATCAAATCAACCTCTATCTCTCATATATACAAATGGATTCTCAAGCCTTTATTTATAGCTTTCCAAATGACCTTTGGCCTTCCCCCTTTGTGACCCTTCAATCCTCATGTAAAATGGTGCCAAACTTGTATGACCCTTCATATCCTTGCCTTTGAAAAATCATGTGGTGACCCTTCATGAGCAAAAACTTCTTTCCCTCTTTTGTCTTTACTTTGGTGACTTTTTGTATTCCTCAAAGTGTCCTTTCATGAGAAATTGTACCCTTCCTCTTTTGTCTTCACTTGGTGACTCTTGGAATTCCCCAAGATGACTCTTCTTGGAAAAATGTGTCCCATCCTTCTTTTGTCTTTACCCCATGGCTCTTTGACTTCTCCATGGGCCCTTCTTTTGTCTCATATGCAACCAAAAATATATTCATTAATATCAAATAAATATTAACTCATATTAGCCAAGATATATTTATTACAAACAACATTAAATGCAATGGGGCCTTTATCACCAATAATGCTAGACCTTTGACATCAATGACAATATTTCTAACAATCTCACCCTTTATCATTGATGCCAACCTCAATCCTAAAATTGCCACATCATGTCACCTACACATACTATCATCTAAAAACATACAGTAACTCCCCCTTACTATAATAACCTATACATGTTCCCTATACCTTTTTTTTTCACCTATACATGTACCTGTTATTCTCCCCTTTGACATCAATGGCAAAGGCCCTACTTGGAGCTAACACTTAGCTCCCCCTCTATTGATGTTAAACATCAATGGTAGGAAGTAATAGAAAATACTCCCAACTCCTCTCACAGATCTTTGAATGTGTCCTTTGATCGTGCCTTTGAGAAGATATCTGACAATACATATACATTGTTCCCTATCCTTTGAGCATCTACAATCAACTCATTTGAATCTTTTCTTCTAATCTCATAACCTTCAGTATGAAACCTTAATGTGTATCCTTGATCACATATTTGACTAACACTCAACATATTATGCTTAAGACCTTTTACATATAAAACATTCTTAGTCTTAGTTCTACCATAATCCAAACTCAAAGTACCTTTCTCAGCTATCTTGGTAGTGATTTTATCTCCTAATCTCACTATACCACCATTGATCTTATTTAGAGACATGAATTTACTTTTATCACCTATCATATGCCTTGAACGTCTGCTATCAATTAAACATGGCTGATCTTTACCTCTTACATGCAGAGCTATCTGAACCATCATAGAATCTTCAGGTTGTTTCTTCTACCATGAACATGTCTGAGCATTCTTCTTGATAAATGAAACTTTGAAAATTTGATCCTTCTTGACTGACTTGAACATGCTTCTACAATACCGAGTTATGTGTCCGAAGTTGTTGCACTTGTAGCATACTATGGTATCTTCATCAAAGCTTGATATAAGAGCAAAAGAGTTGTGGCTTTTGCTTAACTCTCCTTGACTTTCCTTCTCATTATTTCTAAAATTGTTAGCTCTTTTTCTACATTATAATTTCTTGTGACCATATCCATTATAATAAAAATAATAGCAATAAAAATAAGACCTGTCTGTATATCTCTGACCTGATTGCCTTTTGTAGCTTTGTTCTCTCCAACCTTCTTTGTTTGAAATGTCCTCTGTATTCTTCACTTCTCCCCTTTTTATTTCCTCTTATGTAAGAGCTCAGCATAGCTATTTTTCTTTCCAAAACTGATCCCTATCTTATCTGAATTTGCTTTTTGACTTTCTAATATCTTATTTAGCATGTTAGTGCTATCTTCAAATTTTGAATCACTGACTACTTTATCACTGACTGCTTTCTTAATATCTTCTTTTAAAGAGGCTATTTCAATAACATACCTTTAACATTATTTGCTTTTTATTTCCAACTGTGTTATGAGGTCTTCTTCATTCTTCTTGGCTTCTTCAAAGTGTGCTTGTAGATCTTCAATCATTTCCTTTGACTCGTGTTCATTTTTCTTGATCTGGTGCTTTAATCTTCGATTCTTCTTCTGAACAGCTTATAAATCTTCTAAGGCACAAATGAGCTCTCCTTCCATATTCACTTCAGCATCTTCCTCTTCTTCTTATTGATCATCTTCATCTATGGCCATGAATAGAATCTCTTCTTCTTGTGAATCACTGACTCCACTATCTTTGCCTAAGCTAGGATCCTTAGAATATAGGCTCTTTTTCTTGAATCCCTTCTTAGATTTGCCTTTGAAATTTTTCTTGTATGTAGGCTTTTCTTCTTCATCATCATTAACCTTATTTGGGCATCTAGCTAAAAAATGTCCAATCTTTCCACAATTAAAACATTTAAAAGGTAATTTTCCTTGATATTTACTTATTCCTCTTTTCAGCTTGCAAATAAAAAGTGCTCCATTGTCATCTTCATCATCACTGGAACTATCACTTGATTCTTGAATCTTAGCTTTCTCCTTCTTTGATGTCTTAAAAGATGCTTCTCTCTTTGAGGGTTTACCTTGTTCTGTCTGCATCTCATATGCCGTGAGAATACCATGAAGCTCATCCATCTTTAGCTTGACTAAATTCTTCATCTCCTCGATTACTGAAACCTTTGCATCATATCTCATTGGTAGAGATCTCAAAACCTTTTTCATCACCATTAACTCATCCAATGTTTCTCCAAGACCTTGAATCTGATTTATGATTTGATTAACTAGCAAAAGATAACTTGTTATATCTTCTTCTTCTTCCATCTTCAAACTTTCAAACTGCCTTCTAAAAGTTTGTAGCTTAGCTTGTTGAACCTTTCCATCACCTTTGTAAATATTTTCAAGTTTTACCCAAGTAAAATGAGCAGATTTACATTGCATAACTTTGACAAATTTAGATTCACCTAAACCACATAAAATAGCATTTAAAGCTTTAGCATTACATTTATTTTCCTTCTTTTTTGTAGAAGTAATTGCAAATGTCTATGGCTCTTCATATTCCTCCACCACTGCTTTCCATATGTCAAATCCAAGGGCCATCAAATAAACCTTCATTCTCATGCTCCAAAAATCATAATTCATCCCATCAAACAAAGGTGCCTTATTTGTAGAAAATCCTTCCTGTGACCCAACCATCGTGCTTTCCTGATCTACTTTCAAGCTGTAAAACTTTTTGGAAGAAACCTACTCTAATACCAATTGTTAAGCATGAGATATACTAAGAGGGGGGGTGAATCAGTATATCATATATCTTATTAATCTTTTCTTTAACCAAATTCCTATCGGAGGATTCGCCAAGGTCTGAATAATGAGGATGCACGAGTCATAGTTGCATGAGATGAAGCAAGTGAATACCATAAAATGTTAAAATAAATGAAATCAAATAAGAGACAATTGCATAGAAAATTTGGAAAAAAGCCAATATTCCATTAAGATAAGATGGCCAAAGTGAAGAATACATATAGGAGAGCGTGTAAGTAACTCCTCCACAAAAGGTGGTCAAAGCACCCCAAGAATAGACTGTAACTCCTCCATGAAAGGCGATGACAGGGTGCTAAGAATAGAGAATTAACTCCCATACCCAGAATAGATAGTAAAAAGAGTTACTTATGACATCTATGACACATCTATGACACACATCTCCACATAAGCTAGCCTATCCCATGAATATAGGAAAACTCCATGTATGCACAAATATATAATTTCCCTAATTAAATAATATAAAAAAATAAAAAACTACACTAACACCCCCCATAAGCATAGCTCAAGTGGGTAGTGTGGAAATATAAAATGGGTCCCAACAACTAGGCCTGATGAAGTAGCCATGTACAAAAGCAATCTCCCAGAAGATAGAGAAAAGGAAAAAACCCATAGAAAAAAACTCCCCTCCAAAAGAGAGACATAAATAAATGAGAAGGCTATAAGGCCCCCCCTAAAGATGATGTTATTATAGATGTAGAACACACCCCAAGAAGAGCTCGTAGATGAATGAACTTGCTCTCGGTGAAAGGTTTGGTGAAGATGTCTGCAACCTGCTCTGAAGACTAGCAAAAGATTAAGTCAATGACCTGACTATGAATAAGCTCCCAAATGAAATGCATGTGAATCTCTATGTACTTTGTTCATTGATATTGAACTAGATTCCTAAAAATCTAAATGGTACTCTGGTTGTAACAATAAATGATGTTGGACTTCCTGATAGGAATGCTAAACTCAAAAAGAATCCCCTAAAGCCAAATAGCCTCAGTAGCTACATTAACAGCTCCCCTGTACTCTACCTCTGTGGATGATATAGCAATAGCATTCTACTTCTTTCTAGACCAACTGATAGGACTAGAACCTAGAGAGAAACTATAACTAGAAGTCAACTTGCAAGTCTGTGAATTGCTAGCCCAGTCTGAATTTGTATATCCAACCAAGTCAACCTCTATGCCAAATCTGTAATGAATCCTATATCTATGTGAACCCTGTATGTAATGTAAGATCCTCTTAGCTACTTTCCAATGTAGCTCATGAGGTTCCTGCATAAATTTGGAGACAAGTCCCACTGTATATGATATGTCAGGTTTGGTGTGAGTCAAGTAGATGAGACTGGCAACAAGTTGTCAATACTGAGTGGCATTAACCAATGGTGAAGAATAGTCAGCCTCAAGCTTGACTCCTGATAGAAAGGGAGTCAGAGATGCCTTGAAATCATCCATGTGAAACTGAGCCAATAAGTCAAGAGCATACTTAGGTTGTGCAAGAGAAATCCCTAAATCTAACTGTGAGATCTTGATGCCAAGGAAGTAGTACAACAAACCCAAGTCTGTCATGTCAAATCTATCCTAGAGAGATGCCTTCACCACTATAATAGCTGATGAAGAAATCCCTATGATCAAAAGGTCATCAACATAAAGAACCAAAATGAAGAGCGAGTCATCCTGCCATAAAAAATAGACATTAGGATTAGAATGGCACCTAGTGAAACCCACTACGAGAAGGAAGGAATCCATCTTGGTGTACCATGCCTAAGGGGCCTATTTAAGGCCATAGATAGATTTCCTAAGTCTGCATACTAAATAATAATCCTAAACAAATCCTGGTGGCTACTCCATGTAGATCTCCTCCTCTAGGTCTTTGTGAAGAAAGTCACTCTTCACATCCATTTGGTGCACATCCCAACCATGTGATGCAACAATAGCTAAGGTGAGTCAGATAGAAGTCATCTTTGCAATAGGTGTAAAGGTCTTTGAGTAGTCAATGCCTACCACCTGTGAGAAACCTTTGGTGACCAATCGAGCCTTATACTTATCAACCAACCCATCTACTGCAAACTTAGTCTGATATATCCACCTACATCAAACCATCTTCCTTTCCTTAAGAAGTGAATTCAAATCCCAAGTGTGATTTTTGATTAAGGAAGAATATTCTTCCTCCATAGCACTATCCCACTCAGGTACCCCCGATGCCTCTCAAAAAGTCTATGGATTTGAAACTGAAGCAGAAAAGGCATGTGGATCTCTCTAAAAATCCCCCCTAGTACTTCTATTATCTATGGGATCTCTTGCCCAAGTGCCAGCATTCTCAAGTGTTTGTCTAGCCCAAAGTGATCTGAAAGTGGGTGAGTCATGTGCTAACTCCTCATCCTCTAACTAAATAGAGGTAGATGACATGGCATCACTATTATCATTGTTTGAACTTGAAGAAGAAGAAGAAGATGTCTCTGGCTCAGGAACCTATTGTGGCTGATCTGAATCTAATGAGGAATCATCATGAAGAAGTAGATCTGATGAGGGAGAAGAAGTGCTAAGTGTTGAGTCTCTAGGACTCTCTTGAAAATGGACACTTCTCTTGATGAATAACTCATGAGTGACTAGATCTAGAAGGTAATACCCCTTAATACCATCCAAATATCATATAAAGATGCAAGGCTTGAACTGGTGTTACATAGCTTTGTGTTTCTTCTTCAATATGCGGGCCATGGTTGGGGATCCAAAAACCCTAAGGTGCTCAACATTAGGTTTCTTTGTATGCCAAGCTTCAAAGGGAATTATCCCTTTCAAAGCTTTGTGAGGAACCCTATTTTGAATGTAGCAAGCATAATTGATGGCTTCAGCCTAGTACTGTGGTGCTAAGGATTTGGAGTGAATCATACAGCTACCCATCTCTTTCAAGAACCTATTTTTGTGTTCTGTAACCCCATTTTGTAGACTATAATCATGATTATGCCTCATTCATTGATATATATACCATCTGATTCCAATATATTTGTAATCATGATTATGCCTCATTCATAATCCAATATATATATGTAAGTTGTATCATTCATATTCGATATATATGTGTAAGTTGTATCATATTATATATACCATCTAAATCCAATATATTTGTAATCATGATTATGCCTCATTCATTGATATATTTATTTATGGATATGAACTTTATATTTATATGGGATAGATATAAGTTTGGATAATCATAATTTATATGGATATAACACATGGTCTCCAAACTACAAAATATTTTATCTCATTAGAGTGTAGACTATGTATCAATTTTAGTGATGCCATTTCTATAATAAAAGCTAAAGATTAAAATATGCATTGACTCAATGTTTATTCCATGAGCTGGGATGACCAAAATATAGTGACATCACATATATATAATTAATTACACTTATAATTAGGATATATAATGATTCCATCTAACATATTATGAAGTTAGGAAAAATAGCTTTAGTGATCCCTACAACATAAACTCAGTGCTTCAATTCGACATCACAGTGTCTTAGTAAAACAACATGACATTTTAATAGGGTAACATAGTGATTTAATGCAACCTATTTGGGTAGACCAGTGATCCTAAAATACTTTAATGTAACTTATTGTATCAAGTATATATATGATTTGTATTATACCATGTAAATGCATATGCCATAAGAACATAGTATTACTTATTGTATTTGGGCAACAAAAAAACAAATTCAATTTATTACCTAGACAATGAAGAAGTAATATGACCAGTCTTAGCTATAGCTAACTCATAGCGACAGCCTATAATCCTTCATAGTATATATTGCTACATCTATCATTTATTTTGTAAGGTCATTACACCTATTATGATTTATTGCATTCTTAAATAGAATCATTGTATTTGTTAAAATGATTAAGCATTTTAAGACTAATTGAAACTATGTTAGAAAATTGCTATATATATATATATATATATATATATATATATATATATATATATATATATATATATATATATATATATATATATTTCTAAAAATAAAGGATTAGATTATAAATCTAAATTGAATAATTTTAGGTATCAGGTTACAATCTAGCAATCACTATATTAGATAATCATTGCATTTATAAAAGAGAATAAGTGAATTAATATTATAAATTTCAAGTATTAGTGAGAAGCCTTATGAGTGAATAAGCATTTATAAAAATCTTAGGGGTTGTAAATACTATAAGACACTTCATAGTTTTTACTAATAATTATTCAGCTATTTCAATATACCACACACAATGATTTTAATATATTAAACTCATTGACTTTCAAGGTATATAAATTGGCTCAATAAACTTGTTATATAATTCATTGTACTCTAATGATATGTAATTCCAAGTTCTGAAATCAAATAGAGAGTTAATTTATATTTGTCTATAGTTTACTGTGAATTGACATAGATCACCGCTAGATAATTTCAATAAATTTGTTATTATTAATTATAAACTGTTATTATCAATTAATAGGTATTTAATTACTACAGTGATAAGAAGTTAAGTTTATTGTATTAGCCCTATTAAGTTTGTTGTAACATAACTGAATAGATAATATAAAATATTATTGACAGTAAATTTGTATCTCCTTTGTAATTATCATGGTGAAATACATAGCTATTTTCATAATATGAAATGTCTACAATAATAAATACCTGGTTAAGCACCATCTAGAATAGCTTGGTTAAGAAATAATTCATTTCCTTAGCTCTTTTCCTCTCCTCTTTTGCCTATTAAGCCATACCTTTTTCTTTTAAACTGACTTCAATCTCTCATGATCATGTATCCTTTTTAATTTCCCCTTATAATAAAATAGGAATAGTCCTTTTTTTTAAGGGTTCTTTTTTATTTTTGTTTTAATTATTTTTTTAATATATTTAATTCATTTTTACTTTTTAAATTTAGTCTTTACTTTTTCTTTTATTATTTAGTCTTTTTCCTTTTTTCATGACAGATTCTATTATAACATAAAACAGAGAAAATCTATAAGTCAATACTTTAATTAATATTTTTTACTGTCACAAGTTTTAATGATAATTTTGATAATTAATAATTATATATTTTTAAATTTAATCATGCTATTAAGGTTTTCCACTAGCTTTAATGACAAACATACCAAATACATAAAAATAATTCATTATGTTATTCAACCTATACTAGCAACCATAGAACTCAACTTCCTAAAGCAATTAGAAATAAACACACCATATGCAAACCATTTTTAATGCATTCTATTAGGTACTAACTATTGTGGTGTGTGCAAGGTGTTTGCCAGTAATATATCATCCTCCAACGTCTGCATATATGTCACCCTCTCTGATGATGCTCTCCCTTTAGCATACTTTGAGGGATGGGTTCTCCTACATCAACCTCACAACAAAATAGGTAGTTAGACTATAACAGTCATGATATACATTCATCATAAAATATAGCTAAAATGATAAATCAATATGATCATAAAGTAAACATATACTTACAACTAACTCATAACAGTGTGATCATGTAACCTAAGCATTATCCTACTATCCCATAAAATCATATATCTCAAAGCTTAGTCAAAATATAACTAAATCAAATATGTCAACTATAAATATCCATGAATAGTCAGATAGTTTATTTAGCAAGGAATCAAGATGTAATAGAACTACTTATTCTTATATTCAAAGTATATGATCTACATATTATGTTGACATATGATTGTTTATCATTACTTTAATTACTTTCTTTGAACATTCTTACATTGGGGGGGCTTAAAATATTCCCCATGTGCATCATTTTCCTTATCTTATGATTCACTTACTATTTTTCCTTTTCCATATAGTCAATTATATCACATTATCATGACATTTTGATTTTATCATACACTTTAGGACCCATATTGCATATTTTTATTGTAATACTACATATATCATGATATTCAATACAACCTTAATACACTATGCTTATCATGTTTGATACCTATATAACTCAAATATTTCCCATCTAGGGCTGAAATATACAAATATTGACAAAGTGTGAAAATTAAAAAACATTGGTTTATTTCAAAATTCAAAATCATTACTTCATTAATGTTACATGTTTACCTATGTTATAATTTTCATTATAAATGGTTTACACATATGATTTTATCAGTATTTTATTTAGTAAGTGTTATGTGGATTTACAAGTTCATGATACTAGATTTCACACTATGCACCCACATCTTCAATGGTATATATTATAGATAACATGTCTTAGCTTGGGGAAATTTACATTGAAATGGATTCTTACACAATTATATGTATCATTTCATGCCCTTTATCATATTGATCTATATTACATTGATTATGACATTTTATGCTAGAATATAGATCTCTTACCATATGGATATTATAAATTGTGATTGTTACACTATTACATTTTATATGAATTATTTATTTTTCATTCATATTTTTTCTAATTTGTGCATTATTTTTCATAGAAGATCCTCTTGTCATCATATATTACATTATTCAAGTTTTAGCATGACTCGTTGCTAACTTGGGTGTGGTCACCAATAATGTTTAGTCCTCACTTGAGTGCACTTTATTACTACAGTATAATAGTGCCATGATTTTATATCATGATTCTATATCTATATTTTGGTATACTTGTATGATTCCTACATTTCCATGGTTTCCACCATGCATTTATGCTAGCATGCTACTTGTGTGTGTTTTCATTTCTTTATCTAGCCTAGCTAGGGGCTTGCTTGTCACATTTGGGGAGATACTACTTATTTCCCATTTTTCATTTCCAGAGGAGAATCATACCCTTTAGTGTTTTGTTTGATATGATACTATATTTCCTATGTTATATTTCACTTTTCATGATTATGTGTGGTATAATTAGATGCATAATTTGACTTCAAAGAATTCAAAATTTTATAAACATATGATTGTCAAAAATATCAAATTTTATATGATTAAAGGATAATAATACATGTTGAACAATCTATTTTTTCCAACATATGATATAAAAAAAAAATTACAATGATGACAAGATATAAATTCATGTGTTTTGAGGATTATAACATTCTTTACCTAATTTATTTTTCTTAACATATGAGACATTTAATATTTCATTTTGATATAGGTTATTACAATATAATTTATTCATCCCTCACCTCAAAATTGGGGCATATATCATTGCATTTCCAAAATAAAAAGGCTAAGTGATGAACTCAAAAAGTGTAAAAATTGTTTATTTGCTCGATCAAGAAATGGATTGGATTTTTAAAGACTCCTAAATAAATGTTGGGTATGTTTCAACACCTATCAAAAGTCTTGTTGGTATTTATTTTGAGGAAATACCAATTAGATGTATTTTTTATTATACTTTTTTCTAATTTCAAATACAAAGTTACAAATTTTTTGAAATGTAGAACATATCATCAATATTTGACTACCTGCGACATTTGAATTTTTTCAAGTATATCAACTATGTGGAAAATATGGAAGATTATTCTTAGTGTGGGTAAAAAAGCTTCATCTTTCCATAGATAATTGAAGGTGAATGATACAAACTTTTTACATGTATACTTCAACGTACACATGCATTTCACTCATATACCCACATCAAAGTGGGGGCATTTTTTAGATACCCAAATTTGGCACAAGACCCTTATTCCAAATGTTTTATCCTTAATTTACCTTATTTTAAAAAAAAAAATACATTTTACCATTTTTTTAGGACTACCTTGGCCCAAAAATAGGTCTATATTTGATCTATTGAGCTTAAAATCACCCCAAAACTTATGGAAAATTTATATGTTAACACATTTAGACTCTTTCATTTATTACCCAACACTACCTCCAAAACAAAGCTAGTGTTTTCCCCATATAAAACCCATATAGTGTATGGTTATGTTTGAGACAAACTTGTACACCCCATGGGATTTTCCCTTTTAGGTTTTTGGGCCTATCAGCATGTTGTGAATCATGCAACTTTACTTTTCTTTTTTACTTCAATATATTTGGATAGCATGTAGGTGTTATCCTAAATGAGCCTATATATAAAATGTTGATAAAACCATTTAAATAGGAATATAAAAGGAATATTGACACACATATGTACATGTTATGAGATCTACACATATCATAGGTCAAGCCTAGAGCCAAGCATCAGATCAAATCCTTTACACTTGAAACATTTTCATTAGATCATGGTCTATCAACATTTCCCATTGTGCCAATAGATGGTATTATAATTCATATACCTACATCATCACTTCTAGGTAAAATGAGGTTCACAAATCCTCATTTTATCTATTCTATCCACACAATCATATAATTATGTGGATATTAATTTCATATATGTAGGATACATAGTTTGTAATTCTACCTTGGTAGTTTCCTATATCCATAACTATGTGTTTTTTTTTGAAGTATTAAGCTCTAGGTAAAAAAAAGATATTCTTATATTCTAACCATTTTTTATAACATATTTATAATTTTAAGGGCCATGTAGAATAAGAAGGCAACAATGCATAGGTGACATAAATATGAGATAGTAAAACCCTAGTGAGACAATCTTGGTCACAAGGGGACAAACCCAACCATAATTAGATAGTCACAGCCACATGGGCTTGTCTTACCAAGACCAGCATAGGAACATGCCTATCATAGTGAACATTCTACCTGGGTGCATTTTATAATTTTTATATTTCATGATCAAGTTGCACATAATCTACATAATTCATATACAATCTTGTATTTCTAAGATAACAAACATGTGTGATCATTCCTTACCCCTATAGTTTCATGTGTGACACTTAGAATTTTTTTATTATCAAATCCTAATAGATAAATTTGAATTTTGTACTTTCATTCATATATGTTTAGATTTATTTAACTACAACTAGTTTATTTTTTATTTTTAATAAAATTGGAAGGTAAAGATATATGTTATAGGTATAGTAATATTAACAAAATAAGTATTGCTAATGTTATTTTAATGCTCATTGATAATGTATATTATTTAAATAATAATATTATACCAATTAATAAATATTTATATTAGTATTCTAATTACTACCAAGGTATCTCTGAGTATTAAAAATAGAGATAGCCATTATACTTTATACCATATAGATTCTCACTTATAAATTTCTTTTTATCTCACGTTTATTTTTTTTACAATAGCATTAATGTCTCTTAAATTTGGATAAGGTGAGGAGTTTAACTTTTTTCAAAAGGAAATAAATTTGTAAAAGGGGGAGTGTATCCAAGTAGGCCGATATTACATTGTAGAGACATGTGAAGAGACTTTGTTGTTGTAAGTGTTAACACGGTTAGATGGGAAAAAACAATTACCTTATTCAATTAATGACTTATAAATATTGAAATTCATTGAGAATAAGACATACTATATTGCTTCGGAAGAGAAGGAATTTTCAAAGCATGCAAATTTGTCCATTCCACCTATTCATAATGATCATATGGAGTACAACATTTTTAGCGACTTAGTGGATTATAGTGTTATAGGAGATGGAGATTATAATAATGACAATGAAATAACAATAAATATATGTCTTAAATATATAATTAATTTTGTTACCAATTTTATCATTCTCAAACATAATTGTTTTGAGAGAGTTGAAAACATAACCTAAGGTTTTATATCTCATGAGCCAGAAGATAATAAAATTTATGTAGAGAGATTGTGACCCTAGAATTTAATGTAATGGTAAAAAATGTGATATTTTTTTTATCATGATTACTCAACCTTAATAATTTTTTAATGGTTCAAAATGTGATAAATCTATTAAAGATCACAATATGTGATATACTCTTGTTCTAGGATGTGGGTTTTTTAAAAATTCTATTACAATCAGACTCTAATAATACCTCACATTTTTAATATAATTTAATATGAATGAAAGATAAATATTTATTTCATCAAATTAATTGTCATACTTGAGGAAGTACAAGACTTTAATAATGTATTATTTTTTAATGTGAGTGGAAGAATAATATTTATTTCAGAAAATTATATTTCATATTTGTTAAATTATGAATATAAAATTAATGTTTAATTATGTAATCAATAATATTTTTCAAACTGCAAATAACATTATTCTAACTCGTGTTTCTAAAATACCTCAAAAATCTTATACTATTTAGTATTAAAGTAAGATTAATAATTATTTAATCAACTTATTTTTCATATTTGTGTAATTATAAGACCTTAAAATTTTACTATTGTTTAATTTCAATTGAAGAATAATATTTTTTTCAAAAGAAAAATCATATTTGTTGAACTATGAAATAAGTTTAATGTTTAATTTTTAATTAAAATTATTTTTCAAACAAAAATTAAAATTATTCTACTTACATTTAGATATGAATGAAAAGGTGAAAAAATAATTATGAGGTAACTGGAATTTGTTTCACATTAGTTGGACTCCAATAATATGGTGTTGCCTATGTTATTTTTTTGTTTTTCATTTAAATATGGTATTATTTAATATTGCTTCTATTGAATGTTGTTCATTTGAAATCTGATTTTATTTACTTTAATTATTATTGAACTTTTTAAATACATATTTAGCATCCCCAGTTATTGATATTATTTAATGCAATTCTAATTGATTATGAGGTTATTTGTGTTGTTTCTCATGATATTTATTGTTTATCCTTTGAAATCTGATTTTATTTATTATAATTAATATTAAATCTTTAAAATACACATCTAGCCTGCCCAAATTTTGATATTCTTCATTGCAAACTATAATTGATTATGTTAACTAAAAATAATAAATAAACACACACAAAAAAATTAGAAACATGTGAAATCCAACTTCTACTAATTTTATTCTCAATAGGGAAATGCAAAATTCTATCATAGAAAAGAAAAAAAATGAAATCAAAATGACTCAAGAACGAAAAAAATATAATGTACATAAATAATAACCATTAACACACAAATACAAGTGCATCATTTTTAAAATTTAAAAATGTCATTTGAATCTTTTTTAAATTAACAAATATTGCATATAATGTATTAGAAATCAACTTACATGATCTTAAAGTTATATTTTTTTAATGTCGTTGATAATGATAGTTTTTTTTACAAAGTGACCATCATATACCTAATATACGCATGCAAACCAAAATAATAGTACTACAATACAAAAAAAAATAAATTTATTTGTAAAACATATTTTAAACGACAATATATTTTAATATTGACAAAATAAACACATTAAATACAAAATTTTAATATTCTACAACACTAATCCATTGAAATCAAGGTGGTATGTACCTTTTAAGTTATATAAATTGAAACTAATAATAAAAAATGTTATTTGATATATCAAACATAATTTGAATATAAAATTAGATTATTTACAATATTAATCCATAAAAATCAAATTAGCATAGTTTGAATTTTTTCAATTTTATAAATTGAAAATAATGATGTTATATAAATGATTACTACATTTTTAATAACTACATTATAAAAATAGTATGGCCAAATTAAATAAAAAATGTTTTACGATTTCAATACTAGCTTATAAACAATATAAAGTTTCCATAAAAATAATATTTTAATAATTTGTAAAAAAACTAACCAGTTTAAAAAAATTGAAACTTCTAATCATACCAAGAAAACCTTATATTAAAAAAATTATTTTAATAATCCATAAAAATAATAACTATCTTAAAATACAAAAAAATAATAGAAAATGGCTTGTAAAATTGGTAATGATAATTTTAAATCTCTAAATGGGTGGGAAATATGTTACAAAGCCCTAGTTGAGGCATCCATACCTAAGCCTGATAATTAGACTATTGAGGGCGATCGGGTAACTATTTTCCCTCATAATGAAGAAAAGGTGGTTTGCCTCTAGATTACGGACTCTATTAAATATTGTGCTTGAGAATGGTTGAGGGATGCCCTTTTGGTCATATTCCTTAGGTTTAGACCAAATATTGAAAATTTTAGGGCATGGGTTGAACATAATGGGTTTTGAATGGTTTGGTGGATGTGAGAACAATAGTTAACAAGTTTTTCTTGGTAAAATTTTCTGATTGCAATGACTTTGAAAGAGCCTTACATAAGGTCCATCATTCATGGGAAATTCTTAGCTTTACATTTCAAAATGGAAACTTGGGATAGACTTATTTAATTATCCCTCAAAAGAGTTCCCAGCTTAGGTCAACCTTCCTAGACTCCATCTGGAAGTATGCCATGAAGAAGTTATTTTGGAGATCACAAGATCCATTGGATACCCTATTAAATGAGATAGAACCTCACTCTCTAAAAAGTGCCTAATTATTGTAAAAGTCTTTGTACTAGTGAATTCTGGTGAGATTGCATTGATATCTATATCTTTAAAATATAGTTTTAGGAAATGGTTTTAAAAGATAGTCTATGAGAATGAGTCTAGAATCTATAAGGACTATAATGTATGGGGCCATAGAGCTATTATGTGCCCCACCTCCTAAAAAATAAATAAATTTTCCCATGTACCCATTGGGGTTGTTATCTCCAAATTATAAGGATTATCCAAGCAAAGTGGGATAAAGATGGATATAAAAGTTGCCTTTTGGAGTCTTGATCAAATCACATCATATTGGGTAGATAGGTTTTCCCCCACAAAAAAAAAGGATAGACTACTGAAAATTCCTCCTAGATCTAAAGGATTTGGGAAATTAAGTCTAGCCTAAAGCCACCCTCTCTTATGAAATGTACCAAGAGATATTTAAGATTTGGGGTAAATGCTTCTAAACCACAAGAGTTTTGAATTGTCAGGAGAACCTTTTAAAGACCCTAAAAGTATAAATACCATCCCAAGAGGGGTAATGGTATGGTTGAGGATAGAAGACATGCTAAACTAATACTTGATATCCAAGACTTCTCTCCTAAAAACACTTCACATATAAAAACTAGGTGATGGATTTGATAACACTAGGGAGCTGATCAACCCCTTGATTTAAGGTTTAATTCTTTCCCCCTTTTTCCTATTGAAATTCATTTCGTGGAATATCAGGTGGATCCATAACCCTTAGAAATAAAGACTTGTTAGGAATATTAGGAAAGTTCAAAAACCATGTTTTTCCCTACTTCAAAAAATAAAGATTTCTTTGGAAGCTTTGGAAAGTTTGAGAAATTCTATTTGGAATCAGTTTAGCTTCAATGGCTCAGGGGTTATTTGGGCATTTAGAGGTCTTGTGGTCCTTTGGGACCCCATCCTTTTTAAGGTAAGGGTCATTTATAATAAACATGGACATGTACCAGTTGGATTTACTTGTTTAGTTTTAAACAAGAAATGGATAGTGTCCAATATTTATGCATCTAATACTAAAATAAGAAGGATCTAATTTTGGGAAGGATTGTCTAAATTTAGAGCCTACACATTTGAGTGGGACTAGATGGTGGCTAGATATTTTAAAAATACTATGAATCCAAAGGATAATAAGGGATGAAATCTTGAATTTAGTGATAGTATAGTTGACTTCATGACTTTATCATGAGAAATAATCTCCAAGATGTGTAATTATGTAGAATGTCATAACTTAGACCAATAGAAGAATGGATGTGGATAATATTCAAGTTAGAATATTAGACATATTTTTTCTAGCTTCACACTGGGATTTAATATCCTAATTCAAACTTTGTAGTCTTTCCTAAAATTGGCTTAGACCATAACCCCTTGGTCTTCCATAAAGAAGAAGTCCCTAAAATTAGGAATCTCCCATTTAGGTTTGAGAAGATGTGGTTAGATCATTCATGGATCTAGGGAACCATGAATAAATGGTGTAATTTTGAGATTGAGGGTCAAGAAATATTTATACTAGCTTCTAAGCTCAAAATGATCAAAATAAATCTTAAAGTGTGGAATAAAGAAGTTTTTTGAAACATATTTACAAGGACAAAGGAAATTGTTTAAGCTATTATCACTTTGGAACAACCCATATAAGAAAATTTAATGGATCAAAAAACCTATTGGAATGAAAGAGACCTACTATTTACTTTCTATAATCTTGAAACTAGGGAGGATATCTACTTGAGATAAAGATCTAGAAACACATGATTAAAAGAGGGAGATAAAAACTCAAAAAAAATCTTTCAAACTGCATGCAAAAATAGTAATACCCTAAGAATATGATAATTAATCAAATATGATAATATAAAATGGAAGGATGAAGATAGGATAAAACTAGAAGTAGTAAACTATTTCAAAAATGTCCTCTCTAGAAGGTATCCCATCAACCAAGATCTCAAAGGAATCTTTCTTAGGCTATTCAATAGGGTCCTTGATCTTAGATACAATAGTGACCTCTTTAATCAAACTTCTAATGATGAATTTAAAATGGAGGTGTTCTCAATGGAGGGTGACAAGGCACCTAAATGAGATTTTTTTCCTTCCCTCTTTTTTTAGTATTTCTAAGAAATTATCTAGCATGAGGTGGTAACTGTATTAGCAAAAAATTTAAGAACAAGTTATATCCTTAAATAAATTAATAGTAATTTTTTGGTACTGGTTCCTAAAAAGGAAGGATCTCTTTAGATTAAAAAAACTTTAGACTGATCAACCTCTGTAACACATTCTACAAGATATGCACCAAGACTCTTATTTTAAGACTCCAACCTTTACTCCCTAAAATCATTTCAAATCAACAAGGAGTATTTGTATCAGGTAGACAAATAATTGATAACAACATTCTAATTCATGAGACTATTCATTCCTTTGAGTAGTCCAAAATATTAGGTGTGTTTCTCAATCTATATGTCCAAAAGGCTTATGATAGAGTTTCATGGAGATTCTTATTGTTGATTCTAAAAAACTAGGCTTTAACAAATTCTTTAGGAAAATTATCCTTAATGTATTTATACCCTTAAATTCTCAATCATCATCAATGGTATCCTTGAGTTTTTTTTTTTAACCAAAAAAAAGACTATGCTAGGGATATCCTCTCTCCCCTTACCTTTTTATCATTCTAATAGAGGAACTTGATCGGATGCTTTAGGAAGTTAGATAAAGTAGTTTGATTAAAGGAATGCAAATCACCCCAAATTATGACTCAATCACCCACCAAAAGTTTTTGAATGATAATTTTATTCTTGGGATGTCTTCTATCAAGCATTACAAAACCATTAAAAGTATACTATGAAACTATGAAACAATGTCTAGTCAAATCATTAATTTGGCTAAAATCTCTCTTTTTTTTAAGCACACCAAGGTTGAGCTTCAAAATTATATTTTTAATATTCTAAAATACAAATTCCATCCTTTTTCATATTTGTTTTTAGGTATTCCCCTAGCTTAGCAAATGTTAAATATCAAGGATTGGAATCCACTTCTTGATAAAATTCATAAAAAACTAGCTAGTTAGAAGGCTAATTACTTATCCCATGCAAGTGAAATCCTTTTGGTTAAGAGTTATTTGTATAGCATGCCTATTTATTAGATTCCAATATTTAAAATTCCTTATAAAGTTGTAAATAAAATTTATTATATCCAACATAGATTTTTATGGTTAGGAAATGAGTAGACACAGAGAATTCATTTGGTCATTTGGGAAAAGGTATGCAAAAACAAAAATAGAGGGGGACTGGGACTATGACAAGTCAAAAGAATGAATATAGCAATATTGGAAAAGCAAGCCTATAGAATTATGAAAGAATACAATATGGAATAACATTATCAAAATTAAGTACCTATCAAATAATTATAAGGGCTACCTTCTAAAGGAATAAATCCCTTACTACGGTTCAAGTTTTTGGAAAGTAGTAATCAAAACTAGAGATATCTTGTGTAAAGCCTACAAGTGGGTTGTAGGAGATGGAAGAACCATTTATTTTAAGGAGGTCCCTTGTATATTCAACTTCCCTATTTAAATCATTAGAAACTAAAAGGCCATCATCTAATTATTTAAATCTTTGATAGGGAGTAAAGTCAGATACTATTGGTCCCTAAAAAATCAAACTCCATATTGGAAACTAGTCTTTTTGGAAGTAATTGAGGACCAAAACAAATTTATTGATATTGTAAATTCTAAAATTCTAAATATCCATAATTAATTCTTTCTAAAAAGAGATAATATTATTTGCCACCTGGATCCCATGGGCAATTATACTATTAAATCTAGTTTTTTAGTGGATCAAGATCTAATGGACCCTGACCCCTCTTGGTCTAACATCTAGGATAAAATTTTAATCCAAAAAATTGATATTTTTCATGTTTGTCAATTCAAAATATATTCCTCACTATTGACAACCTTAAGATAAGGGGCTTTAAGGTGCCTAAAAGATGTAATCTTTCTATGGAAGAAGAGGAAATAGTTAATCATATCTTATTAAGGTGCAAGTATGCTAATTCTATCTAGCATTCTATATTAGGCTCTATTAAAATATATGGGTCCCACATGATTCCATTTGGGACCTATTTCTACAATATAATCCACCTTTAAAACACAAGGCTCTAAAGCTTCTCTAGAATTTCACTCTCCCTCACTTTCTCTAGGAAATCTAGAAGGAAAGAAATAACAAGATTTTTAGGGAAAAAATGTTTGAGTGGTGGATCACTCAAGGAAATTTTTTTGAGGATATCAAGGAAAATTGGGCCTCTATGTTTCTTAAAAAACCTAAGGAAGTTTCAAGGATGATTTAAGTGTTCTTGATCTATGGAATTTGAAGCTTCCTTAAAGTCTTAATTTGAGAAATAACCCATCTAGGGAATCGACTAAATGTATCCCTCCACCAGAAGGATGGTACAAATTCAAATTTTATTATACCTCAAAAGATAACCCAATGCCAATTGGAGGTGGTTGGGTGCTCATATATTTTAATGGAAATCTTGTGGTTGCTTACATGGGCAAGCTGGGAACCCAAACAAATCATGTTGTAGAAGTTAGAGATTCCCTTTGGGAAATTAATATGGTTAGGGATAGAGGGATTTCAAATTTATCTATTGACAAAGAATTATTAAACATCATTAACTACATCAAAGAGACCTAAAAAATATTTTTGACTATTGAGAACAAGATTAGAGATGCTAGGTCCTTTCTGTATTCATTTTAGGAAACTAGACTTAGCCACATCTTTAGAGAAGGAAATGGCTACATGTACGTACTCATGAATTTGGGGGTCTCTAGTGATTTTAATATTTGGGAACCCCAAGGATCTAATACACCTCCTTTGAACCTTATGAACTATAACCTATTGGACAAGTTCAATGGGGTCTGAGTTTTCTTTTCTAATTAATGGTCGAGCACTTATTCTATGCCCTTAGTGTTTTTTTGGTTTTATTCATGATATTTATAGATTTATATTGTATGGCTATGATGTTGGGCCTCGCATTCACCTTATTACTTGTGATGGGTGTCATTGTTATCCCTTCATTTAAATAATCTGTGTTGGTGTCAAATCTTCTAGGGCTAGTATCCAAGGCTATTTGTAATAAAGTATTTATTAGTTTTAACTAGTAGTGTTGTTTGGGTGTTTTTGGTATTGTTCTAACCTAAGTTTTTACTTTTAAAATCTAAACAAATGCTCCAAAGAAACACACATACTAGAAATGTAAACACACCAAACTACTGAATTGAATATTCTAAAAGTAATCACATAATGCTATAAAATAAACACATTGAAATCAAATCTCAAATCCACACTTTTAAAATAAGTTGTAAAATAAAGGTTGTTGGAATTAAATGAATGATAAATGCTTATTAAATTTTGAAAGTAAACACACCAACATCTATTATATCATATATGTTATGAATCTGATCACATAGAGCATTTATATTAATTCTAATTTGAAAAAAAAAAAAAAAAAAACTTATAAATACCAAAAGTAACATCTCATGTCTCCTTAGGGAGTGGGCCCTTTCTCACCCTTGGATTCAGGATAAAATCAACTTAGTCTTTAAAATTTTATCTTTAACACATAAATTAAAAGAGAAATCTACTACAAAGTATTCTTGTATTCAAAATAATAGAACTTAAAATATATGTTTGTGTCTATAGATCGAGTATGGATCTTCCCTTTTATTATATGCAAAATAAACTAATTATCCTAGAGGCCAGGTAATAACTCAACTAACTTAGAATAAGAAGATATTCAGAGATATTGGTTGGTACAGCCAAAATAGATAAAATCTTTGAAATAAGATCCACATGGAATTAGTAAGATCAACATGATATTATAACTATTATGTCTAGCCATATCTATAGACCAAATCTTTACCTATAATATATCCATATCTTTTGATTCTCAAGTTGCAGCTTGTAATAACAAACTTCCATAAATGGAAAACTATACAACAATAATAATCATATAGACACATATAAAAATAGAATGTATAAAAATGAGTCTTAGATCATCATGGAAGAGATATTGGAATGTTTTGGGACATGATATGGCTGAATTATGAGAATCCAAAGCACAACTATCAAGATCCATAGCTGACTATTGTAATCCATAGCTAACTATTATAATTTGTAGCTAACTAACAAAATCTATAGCTATGCTCAAATGATCAATTCTTGGTCATGGCACTTCCTTATCTTCTTGAGATCCTAGAAAAAATCTTATTATATGATATCATGCCTATAAATATCAAAATATGGAAGACTAAACATTAAAATAGTTAAAACATCATGCAAAGAATGGTAACTTAGACTCACATGAGCTCATAGAGATAAAAGCATCCATTTTATACCTTAGACTAGTTATAAACCTTATGACAACATGCAATGATCAACTCAAATGGCATGCTTATGACTCTGAAGAATGATATATTATACAATAATGAGTCATAGTATGGACTCATCATTTCCCCCACACCTTACCTTTTACAAGTTCCTTTGCAAACTAACTCACCCTATCTTTATAAGTGTGAATCCTTTGCTCCATCTTGAGACTGAGATCATATATGGAATACAAGTCTTGATATATTCTCTCATGGGGAGTAAAAACTCCCATATCTTTGTTTACAAAATGAAGTTAAATAGAAAACTATTCATCAAATTGTGGCCCTATATTCTACCATGGGGACATAAGAGAGAGTAATAGAGAAGGCTTGAATCTCATCCCAATCCATAGTCTTTTTCTTCTTTGAAGTATATCAGTAAATATCTGGGTGATGTCTTGAGCCCTTCTAAGGGTCCATGTGATAGTGGTAGGAGACAAAACTTATCTTCTCTTTAAAGGGATTGGTAATAGATTCTAGCATTGTTTGTAGACAGTCACTACTAGGTTAAAGAAATGTTGGACAAAAAATTCAAAATTTATAATGCCATCTTACAAATAGTAAAGATAATGATCATAGATTTCAAGCCATTGATAATAGAAACTTTGGAATTGGTCCAATATCTATTGTGCATTACTAAACTAAGGTGTAATGCATAGACTAACTTCCCTTGTAGTGTTTATATGATCATCATATCTTTATTTCCATGTTATCTAATTCTTGTGCATAGAAATAATAGCCTTCAACTAAATTTCT
Source organism: Torreya grandis (assembly GCA_037957365.1). Classification (NCBI taxonomy): domain Eukaryota; kingdom Viridiplantae; phylum Streptophyta; class Pinopsida; order Cupressales; family Taxaceae; genus Torreya; species Torreya grandis. The sequence continues at coordinate 2,149,148 of JARHVA010001989.1, read as the reverse complement.
CCAACAAATAAATTGACTAATAAATTACTTGTGTTCCCCAAAATGATATCACATAGAATTCACATATCAAATCTTGTTTATCAAGGGTACTATTCTGATAGATTATCAAGAATTCCTTATTTGTAATAATCTCATGGGGTAAACTATAATAAATCTAAATTAATTTCCATCTAAAAAAAATTTCATGCAATAATAGACTATATGAAGGAGAAGGACTCCTACAAGCTAACAAATTTTCACCAAGTTGACAAGTGAATTATATGGCTTGTCTAGCTTGTTCTTCATTATGTTGTGCTTGGGTTAAGTCTTCATGAAATTATTATTTCTCTTTCCCAAGAAGTTTATTTTTCATCTTCTACTCTCCAAGCTTAGAAAAAACTTTCTCCCAGTGATTTTTAAAATTAGGGTAGGATGAAGTAGTTTGCAACCTGTTCTATCATGGTTTTAGGAGGCACACTATAAGCACTAGAATCTATTTGAGATTTTAATTTAGAATTTTCTTATTCATATTTCATAAGATTCATCCTCAAAGATATATTATCTTCTTCAAGTTTTTTGGTGTAACTCCACAAATCAATAATGTCATTCTCTGATTCATCTAATTTCTCAACGGATAAGTTTAAATGCTTTCTATTTGTTTTAACAAAAGAGAGATGACAAAATCCTTGCTCTAAGATGAAGATATTAACTTATCAATGTCTTCTACATTTTTATTTATTATGGCCTCTAACTAAGATAGTGCCAAATCATGCTAACATTATACATCTTCTTCTTTTTTAGTGGGTTGAACTTCTTTGTCAGTCATTGGAGCTTTTCCTTTATCAATAGATTTATGTGTAGAGGTAGTAGGAACAATCTCAAGAATAGTCTCTACAAAATAATCTTGTGGTAAAGATTTTTATACTTCATTTTTATCTTGTGATCCACTAACATTGGCAATGATTTCCTACCATAAACTATCAAGAGTTTCTATAGCCATTGCTTCAACATTGTCATCAGCTAAGATCAATTTTCTCCTTCTTTTCTGAGGGAGAGGAATTATTTTTGCATGTGAGGATTATTAAGGTGTAAGATATGAAATAGGGTTTGTTGATGGTTCATCTTCTATGATTTTAATGGTTTCATGTGTAGAGGTAATTTGGCAAGATTACTTAGGGTTCCTAGTGGAAGACCTAAGTCTCAAACTTCTACTTGGTTCTAAAGGTGCTATTACATTGAGGGGACTTGGAGGTCTAAGTAAATCAGCCATAAGTATTGATCATGTACTTGTAATTGACTCAGGAGTATTTAATTTGGATGAATAAATTTGTGGTGGAGATTTAGAGCTTGAGGCAAGAGGATCTCATGGTATTTTTTAGCAAGTTTTGGATATTTCCTCTTTTTCCTTCATAGAAAGCAATCCAAATTTTATGCCTTATTCTTGCTATAGAAAATGATGTTGAATTATCAATTAAATGAGGCCATGGTGTTGAATATAAAATACGTTATTAGGTTATCTCATAGTCATGACTTACTTGGATCCCAAAAAAAATGAGGGTAGGTTGATTCAATGTTGGGGTTGTTACATGACATACCTTAGATGAATTAACATTATCATCACAATGTAACTTAAAACACTACATTGACCCTCAAAAGTTAGGTATTTGATAGGCCCAAAATATACAATCCTCTAAAGTTTAGACAAGGAATCTCTACTGATACCTTTAATTTTGCCTTTGACATCTTGAACATACACTGGCACTGGTTCTCCCTCGCCATTGAAGATATAGATGAGGTCACTTAAGGAGGATCTTCCTACAATTTTGGCCCCTTCATCTATAATTATGGATAACTCATTAATAAACTTAATGGAGAGTGAAATTTATATGCCTCTAATAATGAAAAAGTGTGTCTTCAGGTGGAGGATGAAATATATAATAAGGGTTTCATTAAAACCCAAGAATTTCATTAGAAATTCAAGCCACCCTAATACTTCAAACACTTGCTCTATTGGTTCATCCCTTAAGAGATCATTCATAGATTTAGGTTCCAATTTTTTATTTTTCCCCATTCTAAATTGTTTTTAGTTATGCACAAAACACATTCAATCTATAGCTCTGATCTAGAAGGAAATGATATTTCATTGGAAAATAATGGATCACAATGATATTCCTTTTGTTTTAATGGCTATAGAAAAAACTTGGAGCTTTAAAGTGTGTCAAGTGATAATGACAATACCAAATGATAATGTATTGAAGTGATAATGATTATTGAATCTTGCCTTTTCATTTATTCATAATAATTATGCTGCCAATTATTTAACAAGTGCATATCCAAATGAATTAAAATATGATCACAAAGACAAGTCATCATAAAATATTTTATACCTTGATATGATAATGTCTATAGCATATAATCAAATTTTTAAAAGGTTACCTTTTGAAAATATTTTTGATGTGGTAGGAATATTCTTCATATAGAGTTTTGTGAAAACTTTGCCAAAGATTTGAGCATATGCATGTAGACTCAAAAATTCAAAAACTAGACCTTAGTAAAAGAATAGATATTATACCTTACAAACCCATGATATTGTCCTTGTTTTGACCTTCTTCACTTATTCTAATAGAGTAAATTGCATGAACTAGTTTTAAAAAATAGGATAGAATATGACAACATCAATGTTTATTGCTTTGGAACAAGGAGAATCAATCATAATCCTAAATTTTTTAACTTACTTTTTATGATTTTTTTTTCAATTTTTTTCCTTGAACATCCATTTACTAGTTTTCTGATCAAAGCTCATCTTGTAGTACATGATTAGCCAACAAGATGGTTTTCTGGTCATCACTATCAAAAATGTCCCTAAGGATTTTCATTATTTAATTTTATGTTATTTTTTTCTTTTTTTCTTTTCTACATTTTTAGAGAAGAGGTCGATCCTCTTCCTTTATTAATTCCATATTTTCATCACTAAATAATAGCCATGGAAGCTTTGATTTCTTCCATAGAGACAAACTCATTTTATACCAGCTAGATGAATTCTTCTTTATTGGAAGGCTTCTGGTATAGCTTCAATCGATGTCCATTAACTATAAGTGTCTTTTTATTACCATCTATAGGTAATAATTATACTAAACCTTGTCAAAAATATTTTTTTATCTCAAATGGTCCTAACCATCTAGTTCTTAACTTACCTTTGAAGTGTTGATACTTAGAATCATACAAAAGTACCCAATCTCCTTCTTTGAACTATCTTTCCTTGATGTGCAAATCATGCCATTGTTTATTTTGGTATTGCATCATATTTGTATACTATAGAACTTTTATTATCATTTCATCTAGCTCATTTAATTTTAAAATTCTCTCTCTTTGTGCTTCATCCAAGTCATTTCCCACTTCTAGTATAATCCTTAAAGTTTGCATCTCAAATTCAATTGAAATGAGAGGTTTATTACAAAATACCAATTTATATGGTGAAAAAACATTAGTGTTCTTCCACATAGTTTTGTATGCTAATAAATATTTTGGAATATTGGTTTCCCAATTCTTTTTTTTGTTGTTGACTATCTTGGTAAGGATATTCTCTAATTCTCTATTAGTAACCTCTACCTATCCATTTACTTGAAGTTGATATGGATAATACTTTATATGGTTGACTTGGTAGATATGTGTGAATGCTTGAATCATTTTAGACATGAACTAAGGTCCCTGATTAGACACTATCTCCCTAAGTTCTCCAAAATGTTGCATGATCTTTGAATATAAGAAATATCTATTGCCTCTTATCTTACAACTGAAATAGCTTGTACTTTAGCCCATTGGTCACATAATCTATATATATAATTAAGTACTCCTTACCTTTAGAAGGTGGATCTATGGGCCTAAAAAAATCCATGCCCCAATTTTTAAAATGTTCTATAACTACTTGAGGATAGAGGGGCATCTCAGAAGATAATCTAGGTTTACCCATTCTCTGACATGGATCACATTACCAAATGTGACTCTTGGCCTACTTATGAAGAGTTGGCCAATAGTAACCAACTCCAAGGATCTTATGTATTATCCTTCTAACTGAATAGTGTCCACCACCAAGTTAATTATGACAAGCATGAATGATGCCATACATTTCATTCTCCTTTACACACTTGTAGAAAACATGATCATGTCCAAGTTTAAATAATATACCATTAATCCATTTATAACAAGAACTAACTTTAATCAAACATTTATTTTCACTTTTCATAAACTGAAAATGAAACTTCTTTGTAGCCAATTTTTTTGTTATATCAGCAAACTAAGGTGATTGTGTTGTTATATCAAATAGTTGTTTGTCTAGAAAATTGTCCTATATGTAGAGAGGATTATAAAGCAAGTTAGCCAAGTATTAGTCCATAAACAATTAAACATACATAACTAACTAACTAACCAAGCCTATCTATTCCTATAGGAATTACAAAGGATAACAAGAAACAAATAAAAGAAAGCAATCACCATATTAACTTCCCAAATGGATTCACCATACCTATATAGCTCAAAAAAATGTTCTCCCTTGATCAAGCATCCTTTTCTTTGTCAACAATGGTGGTAAGCTCCTCCAATGCCTCAAGAACACTCCATAAAACCTAGGCTCTTGATGTAGAATCACTAAACTAGCCTATCAATGAAGCTTTATGGAAAAATTTATCATTATAACTTTGCAATGTTCAAGCTTTGAAGATATTTGAGCATAACTTTGCACCAAAATAGCTTAGAAATGATGTTGTGAGGCCTCCTATTTATATATTTTTGGATTTGATCAGAATCAACCTCAACCATCCATCTCAATATTGAGATGTGTGTTTGAGGATAATCATAATATTTGGAATTAAATCCATAAATATCCTCAAGATAAAATAAGAATTAAAGAGCCATGGGAGGCATTAACTAGGTATGGGTGACCCATAATCCTGATATTTTATGCACTTATGGCTTGATGGATGTCAACCCATAGATGATGTCACTAGGTGATGTAGATAATAAGAATCAATTTTAAAAAAGAAATATTTAACAACTCTCACGGAAAATCTACTTAAGCTCTTGATTTGGATTAATTATCCTTAAACAAGGTTAATCAACATTTGTGTAATTATTTGAAAATTGATCCTCAATTAATCAAAATGGTCAAAAAGTCATATTATTGGGTTGTAATTTGACTTGGGAAGAATTAAAAGGTTGCACTAGATGTATTGGAACCATATTCTCATTTAGGATGTTGCCAATAGAAAATAATAAAAGAACATGATGTGTACTAATGAATTTAGAAGAAAAGAGTGATCGAGAGCACTAAATGGTGAAATGATCATTTTGACTCGAAATAATCCGATCAAAGTTAGTTGGCCCATAAAATGCATTGCCCTATTTAGGGATACTCTGACCTAAAATGGCACTTGTAAATTACAAGTTTAAACCATTTAGGATGTTTTATTGATTTTGACCTAAAATGTGCATTTGAGTGTAATTCGAGTAACATTGACAATTTTAACACAAATGGTGTTAAGAATTGGATGTATACATTTTTCTCCTATTTGAGAAGGTGCGGTGAGACATTTAGGTGAAGCAACATCTTTTCAAAGAAAAGAGTTGTCAAGAAGAAATTAGAATAGACCCATGATTCCCCCTCAAGAGGACATATTAGGATGAAAGAGAAGGATGAACTCTCAAAAAGAGAGAGAAAGTGAAAGATTAACCCAGGGAAAATATCACATCCAAATGATCTAATGCTTGCACATGTGACTACCATCAATGATCAAAATATAATTATAGGTATAACAGGTCCCATAGATGGGGAAAATGGGAAAGACATAATCCATAAATTTAAGGGACACACTATAAACATACCCAATTTGAGAGTACAAGCTACATGCTTATAGCATTGATCAATCTTGAGATAAGTTGTACACTAAAATATTACCATCATGGGATTTAATGTGGAGATCTTGGAATTAGAGGAAAAGGGATAACATTCTACTTCAATAAGGAAAGCACCACTAGAATGAGGTCTCTAAAGAGAAGATAATAATAAGTGCCCTAGTAGAACAAATATGAGTGAAATAAAATAGTTGTGCCCCAGTAGGGAAAATTTTGATCATTGATAAAGAATAAAGAATTATTTTTCCCTTGTAGAGCTGATGTGATCATACATGGTTTAGATTTTGTGCACCAACATTAGCAATTTGGTAAGCAAAATAGCTCAAGGATATAACTAAAAAGATAGGTTAAAGTGAACGGGTGAAAATGTACATGCAATGGTGTAATGGCTTAGAAAGCCATATAAAACCAAGCATATGAGAATGCACAAATTTATGAGAGAGATGAAAATGAAAATGGAGATAGTTGAGCTGACCTCAATAGAAATTGAACACTACCTACATAGTTCCATGGACTCATGTTCTAACATGAACTTCAAGATAATGTAGTTCACCTAAGTTTGGGAGAGAATGGAATGAAGAATGATGAAAAATGATTGAGAATTGATTAAAATCACAATGTATGCAAAGAGATGCACTTCTAAGCATAAACTTGAGTACTAAAATTCATGATACCTAGAAGCCTAATTCCACATCATGAGCCTAGGTTTTATAGAGTGTCCTTGAGAATCATTCAATGGAATTGATGTTGACATGAAGACCTTGAGACCTAGGCACAAAGTGATTCCTATAGCAAAATAAATTAGGCATCATAAGTGTGAATAACTTAGAATGACATAAGATTCCAATTACACTAAGCTAGTTCAAATGTGAATATTTATAACTAAGAATAGTGGTAAAATAATGACCAAAACCAGAGTTACAACAATTTACATTTAAATAAAAAAGTAAAAACAAATAAAAGATAGGCATAAATGAACCTAAATTGAAATCAAGATATGATCTATCAAGACTTAAGTAGGAACAAAAACAAAAATGTTTAAAAATAAAAGGCAAGAACATCTTAATGACATGAGACCAAGATGTGAATAATCAAGATCCATGTGGACCATCAATGCATTTTTTAATACAAAAGAGAAAAGAAAAATCAAATAGAAAAAACAAGACACCAACAACAATCAAATAAAAAATGGTTCAAGAACAACATAATAACATAGGATCAAGATATAAACAATCAAGATCCATGTGAATCATCAAGATGTTCTAAAACACAAAAGAGATAAGCAAAAACAAATAAGGAAACACAAGACCAAGATGTAATAAAAAGAGTAAAGGAGAAGAAATAAAAGGAGAGGTGAAAAATCACAACAAAACACCAAGAAAATACAACAAAACACACACACAAACAAAAACCAAGTTAGTGTAGTTTAAAGACAAATGTTCATGCATGTGCGGTAGAAGCATTAATTTCCACCACATCATAACAAAGAATAATGACATGATAATTATTCCCTAATTAAAGAGGAACAATGACAGAAGAAATGGGAGAAGAGAAGAAAAATAAGGGGTTGGATGAGTTGAATCTAGATGTATAAGACAAGTGGATGCTACCTACATAGCTCCATAGATACATGTTCCAACATGAACTTCAGGCCAAATGTAGTTCTCCCAAGAAATGAGATAGAAGAAAAATGATGATCAAACTAGCATGATTAATGTTATAGAAGAAAGGGAAGATATGAAAAATAAATGAGAAGGGTCATCAAACAAGAAGCTGATGAGATGAAAAATAATGATCTTGAAAAATGGCAAGTGTGTGGGATAAGATGAAATGAAATAGTGTTTTTATGCTTTAAAATGGCAAGAGCATTTAAACTTAATAATTGCTTACAAAATGGTGAGAGTGTTCAAACTTAATAGTTGCTCTCAACATGGCGAGGGTGTTTCAAACTTAACAAATTAATCAAAAAATGGTGAGAGCATTCAAACTTAATAATTGCTCATAAGATGGTGAGAGCGTGGGATGGTGGAATAGGAATGTAAAAATGTACAGAAGTGTGTGACAATTTTTTTGTTATTTTGTGAATCATGTTCTAATGTTTTTGGTATTTTCAAAGTATTTCTAATGTTTTTGGTATTTTTTGGATAAAATATGCACAAGGTGGGACCATATAGTTGAGGAGATGCACGTTCTAAGAGTAGAGGTTCCAATAAGATAGCTAAGCTAGTTATAACGGCCCATGGTCACAAATTGGTGAGATCAAGGATCTTGATAAAATCAAGAAAGTAGCAAAATCCTTGTATTGAAAATATGTGGTTGTTCACCTATCAAAAGCTACACAAGATTGTCCTAGCTAAAATGCTTTATAGAACTACTATTGAAGATGTTCATAATGCTCATGAGACATAATTAAGATCATAATTGGTCAACGGACAAAAAGTGTTCAATATTATAACATGTCTTAGACATAATAAAGAATATGAATCTTGAAGAGAGAAATCTAGAATGGGATGAAGAATGTGTTTAGAGTGTTAAGAGTTCAAAGCCTTTACCATCAAGATTCATGAAAAGTAGATGAGGGTAGTATAAAATGTGTTCAAGGTAAGATAAAAGGGTGGGATAAAATTATGATAGCAAAAGTTGACCCCAAGTTAGGGGTCTTATAGATAATGGTTTAAAGTTATTCATGCATAGAACCTCTTAAGGTGTATGATGTTCATGGGCTTTGAAATTCCTTCACCATTAGGTTTAGCCAATCGATATGCTCCTAATCCATAGTTTATCATGACAATGTATGGTCCTAACCAATTTGGCTAAAACTTTCCTTTCTTTTTCGGTTCACCATTCATGTTCTTCTAGTTCTCTTTCAAAACTAAGTCACCAATCTAAAATTCTCAAGGGAGAATGTATTTGTTTTAGCTTCTCTACAATTTATTCTGATAGGCCTACAAGTTTTCTAGGGCAGCCAAATGCTTACCATCAAGAAGTTCTAGTTCTTGTAGCCATGAGGCTCTATAGTCTTCATTATCTTTAATATGCTCTAGTGATATTATTAATGATGGGATCTCAATCTTGATCAAGATGATAGCTTTAGTGACAAAAAAAAGGGAGTATGGAGTAGATCTAGTTGGGGTACGATGATTGGTTCTATAAGTCTAGAGGGCAGGCAAGAGTTGTAAATGCCAATTATGGCTAGCATCATTGACAATATTTTTTTAAGATGGATAGAATGGTTTTATTTGATACATCAACTTGTCTATTGCCTTATGGGTTATATGGAGTGGATTTCTTGTGTTTGATCTTGAATTTTTCATAAAGATCTTTCACATCTTGATTTACAAAGGATCCACCATTATCAGATATAACATAGCCTGGGATACCATATTGATAGATGATATGGTAATGAATGAATTTGGATATTTTTTTATTGATAACATAAGTGATAGGAATGGACTCAATCCATTTTGTAAAGTACTCGATTGTGGTCAAAATGTGTTTATGGCCATCTAAAGATGTTGGGCTAATTTTCCCAATGAGATTAAGACCCCATGTTGAGAACAGCCATGGTGTTTTAAGTAGCTGTAATGGTAAGGAAGGTGCATGTATCAAGTTGTTATGCTACTGACAAGAAACACATTTATTTACATAATTACAAGCATCTATCTCCATTTTGGGCCAATAATAGCTTGTTCTGAGAAGTTTCTTAGCTAGGACTACACCATTGGTATGGGCCCCACATATTCCTTCATGAACCTCCTTTAGTGCCAACTTGAATTCTCCCAAAGATAAATAATGAAGAAGCATTCCATCATAGCCTTTTCAATAAAGTGTGATTTCAAGGAGGATATAATGTATTAGGTGATGAAAGAAAAATTTGTGTTAGTTATTGGAAAGGTTGGTAGGAAAGACATGGCTATGGAAATAGTTATAAAAATCTTGGTACCATGGTAGCTCAAGTGAGAAATTAGGATTAGTAATAGTGCATATCCTCTCTAAATCTAATCAAATATGTGTTAATTGAAGAATATTTTCAATCAAGAACTGATACTTTTTCACATTTTCATGCATTTGAATCATGGAACCAATTATTTCCATGGCATTGACAACCCTGTTGTTGACTCATGGAACTTGCTCAAACTATAGAGATTTAAAATGTATTTTAAGGTTATACACAATTTGCTTATAAGGGACAAGCTTATCATCTATTGTTTGATATTTATCAGTTGTCTGATTTATGATTAGCTATGAATCTCCATAGACTATTAAGCTTTGAATATCCCATTGAATGGTAAGATAAAGCCCTGTAACTAATGCCTCATATTTAGCCATATTATTTGTACACTAAAAGTGTATATGAAAGGCTTTGTGGATAAAATCCCCTTTTGGCATTATTAACAATATGCTAGCTCTAGATCCTTGGGATGTGAAGGATCCATCAAAATAGAGTGTCCACTATTCAAGTTCTTATGATGCTTATTCTATCATCATGATATAATCATCTGAAAGGTCAAAGTTGAGAGGTTGAGTGGTTATAATAGGAGCTTCTTCAAGTTGGTCTACAATAATCTACCCTTTAATTTCCTTTTGATTCTAGTATTCAACATCAAACTCACTAAGGAGCATAATCCGTTTAGCCATGCATCCTTGGAGAGCTACCTTAGATAAGAGGAACTTGAGAGGATCTACCTTGGTGATAACAAATTTTTTGTTATTCAACATATAATGTCACAATTTCTGAGTGGTGAACACCATAGCTAAACATGCCTTCTCAATAGGCATATAATTATGTTCATAGGCTACCAATGTGTGGCTTAAATAATAAACCACATTTTCCTTACCATGATCATCATGCTGAGCCAAAAGTGCCCCTAGGGCATATTCCATGGCTGATATGTAAAGAAGTAGTGGCTTTCCTTGTGTTGGAGGTCATAAGATCAGTGGATTGGCCAAGTATGTTTTAAGATTTGCAAATGATATCTGAAAATATTCATCCCAATGAAATGTCACCCCTTTCTTTAAGAGATGGGTAAATGGGTGGCACTTATTTGTTAGTTGAGAAATGAACTTGTGTATAGACTGGATCTTGCCTTGTACATCCCACAACTATTTAAAATTATTGAGTGGAGGTATGTCCATAATAATGGTGACATTCATAGGGTCAACTTTAACCCCTCATTTTGATACAATGAACCCTATAAATTTTCTTGATGTGACTTTAAAGACACATTTCTTAGGATTCAAGCAAAATTTATATGCATGAAGCCTCTCAAATATTCTTTGTAAAATGTCAAGGTGTCCAGTGCTTATTCTTGATTTTGCTAGTATATCATCATTATAGTCCTCAAAAATGTCATGCATCATGTCATGGAAGATGACAGTCATTGCATGCTAATATGTGGCTCCATTATTCTTCAAACTGAATGGCATGACTTGGTAGCAGAATGTTCCCCACGGACTAGTGAATGCAGTCTTATGTTGATCTTCGAGGGCTACCTTGATCTGATTATAACTATAAAATCCATCCATTAAGGATAGCATCTCATACCCAATAGTTGAGTTTATAATGATGTCAATGTTGGGCAAAGGAAAATCATCTTTGGGACATGCCTTGTTGATATCATGAAAATTAGTACAAACACATATGCCTGGGGTCTTTTTACTTACTAGCATTATGTTAGAAATCCATTCAGATTAGTCTAGTAGTATGATAAAATTAGCTCCTAACAACTCCAACTTGGCCTTAACCAAAATGGTAATGCATGGATGCATCTTTCTTAACTTTTGCTTAACTGGTTTAGCATTAGGGTGAACAACTAGACAATGTACAACTAAATCTGGATCCAAGCCTGGCATGTTAGAATATGCCCATGTAAATATGTCTATATAATCCTTAGGAATTGATATAATATGTTCACATTCTGATTCAGTAAGGGAATATCTAAGATAAACATTTTTGAGATCCTCATGGGTTCCCAAGTTCACTTCTATTGTGTTTTTCGTAAGGAATGTGGATCCATCTTCTAGAATTTTAGGAAATGTATGGTCATGATCATCTTCTTCTATTATATCTTATTTTCACTCCTCCCAAAGATCTATATAATATGAAGAATTAGAATCTACCTTCTTAGGTAAAGGCCAATTGGCAAAGACCTCTATAAACTCAAGAGCAAGATGCTCAAATATTTGATGTTGTTTTAAAGACATGCTTATACTAGCTATGTAACTTGGGATAAATGGACTTTCTACATCCTGAGGGGATGAGCAAACTTTCCCACTTAGGAGCACCTAAAATAGGTTTTCAATCAAAGGCTTGTCTTTTTCTTTACTTTTTACATGATCAACAAGTGCCTCAAAGAGGTTTTCACCTAAATATTTTACTATTTTTTCTTTATTATGATAAAAAAAATTGTCTACTCTCCAAAGTAGGTAGAAGGATTCAATGAAAAATCAAAACACTATTTATGATCACCAATGGGGAATGCATCTTGTAGGACCATGTATTCTAAAATTCATTCTTCATTTTGAAACTCATTGAGGCATATGACCAAATTTTATCGATCTTAATATATGAGTTTAGGATGGCAAAGTCATAGGTTACAATGAGGGTTTGATTTAGGATGGGAAGCACCAATGGTAAAGATATAATGTCCTACTTCAGAAAGGGAAGCACCATTAGGATGGTTTTTTGCTTCAAGATGGGAAGATCCAATAGGATAGCTTTTTATTTCAAGATGGGAAGCTCCAATAGGTGTTATGGTTAATATGGAATTTGAACAAACAAATCTGAATCATCAAGCTCATCAAAAAGGCTATAATGGGACATTGCATCACTACTAAGAGTCTCATTACCAGTCAGCTCAAAAGAATCACTACCAAATGTTATGAGGTCATCCTCTAGTGTTTTAAATCTGAGACCATGATTCCCATTGACAAATCCAACTAATAAGGGCTCTAAAATTCCTTGCACCTAAGGGCTAAGGCCTTTCCCTGTATATTCAAGATGATTCATTATCTTGTTAGGGATAAGATACTTTGTATTTTAAAACCAATCTAAAACACCCTCAGAATATAACCAATCTCCCTCAATAAAATCCTCTTGATCTTTCTTAGGTCCAATTACAAGCAAAAAAACCATAGGAGGTTTTGGTTGCTTCTTCTTTGGTTTCCAAATCTGATCAGGTCTATTAGGAGTCTAGAAAATTTTAGGCTTACCAAATGCTTTAGGGGATTTTAGTAATTTTGAAATATGGAGGACATCCTTTAGATGATATGTGGAAATGCATACATCTTTAATAATTACCTATTTGGCCAAAGCTATAGGAAATGGATCAGTTGAAGTGGAGGCTAGATCACCAGGATCAATATAATTAGATGGAGATGGATGAGAAATGATGGCTTTGTTCTTCTTTGCAATGAATTCAAAACTTGGGCAATAGTTATAATTATGAAAATTTGCTTCAAGTTTTTTGTATTATTGGTATGGTTACTGATCAGTGGGAATAATAACCTTGATCCCATCATAGGGAAACTTAAGGCATTGGTGAAGCATAGATGGAACTGCTTGTACTTCATAGATCTAAGGAAAACTAAGAAGTATGTTATAAGGAATCTCAATATCCACAATATGGAATAACATGTGATGATAAATATCCCAAACCATGATTGGCAACCAAATTTTACTTGATGACTCCCTCTTGATGTTGTCATAAGCCTTGATTGTAATAATCTTTCGTTGAATGTCTTTGTCCATGTAACCCAATCATTACACCAATTTAAGAGATATGATGTTTAGCCCTAAACCATTATCTATAAGAACCCACTTGATCTTATGATCCATAATGATTATCTCAATGTATAGTGGGTTATTTTGGTTTGGGCCAAGGGTGAACATGTCCTTGTGAACAAATGTGATTTGTTGAAATGAATACAAATGTACAATTAGGTTCTGAAACTGATCAAGGTTTATATAATTAGGCACAATAGACTCTTATAAGAGTTTTTTGAAGATGGTTCTATGGACATTAGAGGTCTGCAAGAGTTTTAATATAGAAATTTGTGTAGGGGTTATATCTAATTAGTCTATTAGACTATAAGGCCTTTGAATTGTGGATTGAACTAGTTTAGTCTTTGTTGGGGCAATATTCAAATTTGGAACCATTGACATAATGTTCTCATAGGGTTTATAGAAAGAAGTGGGTAAAGGGCCCTAGATGGTAACTCATAGGCATCTAGTTATAACTACATAACCTAGAGGTGGTAAAGAGCCATTATAATTAGAAGAGTGAGGCAAAGGGCTTGGATGGTAATTTGTGGGTGACTAATGGCATTGTTATAATTTTGGGTCAATAAGGAGCCTCTAGAAGAATGGTACTATTGTTTAAGATTAGTAACCCATGCAAATAGAGTAGCAACATGATGATTCAAAATTGACATGGTATTACTAGGGAGAGAGGATGTTGACCCTATAATGATGGGTTTCATGTTGTGAGGAATACAAGAGAAGCCATGTGGCATCATAGTAATAGTGGCAATGTGGGTTGTAGAAATACATCCCATAGTGTTATTATAGTTGTAAGGCACATTGTTATAAGCCACATTATTGGTGTGTGGATCATGATCTTTATTATGCTCATTATGATTATGACCCTATTGTTGGTTTTGATTCTACCTCTATCCTTGATTGTGACCATTTTGATTATTTCTTGGTGGTGGTGGATCATGTCAAAGAAAGGGGTCTTTATAGATTCCCATATCCTAATTTGTGTCCCAATTAGGAGCCAACCTTAATTTACAATTCACCATTTTCAATAAAATCCTCCATAATATGTCACAATTGAACACAATGGTATGCATCATGACCAACAACATGATTAAAGTTACACCATTCATTCTCTTTGTACCAGTCTGGTTTTGGTTGATCTTGAGGAAATAGCCTTAATAATGTCCATATAATTAAGTTATTTATAATGAGCTTTTGTAATACTACTTCAATAGATTCTCCTGGATTTCTAAGGACTCTAAAATTTTTATGAAGCATCCTTCATGGAGGTTGTCTTTACAAAGTAGGTAGTGGATTTGAGGGAGTTAATTGTACATTTGGAGGAGGCATAGTCTGTACCATTTATACATGTCTTATTTCTATCACCTAATTTTTTACCATGTTCTTATTTTTATGAAAGCCCTTAGACTTATCCTACGTAACTATTTGAGGAGCTGATGATTTAGTCTAATTAAATGCTTATCCTTGTGCAAATATTTTAACAAGGCCCCTAGCAATAAGAGCCTTCTCAATCTACACTCCTTTGTCAATAATTTATTCAAATGAGTTAGCACAAGATAACCATAGATTGTGTGAAACTTTAAGATGTAAATTTTGTGCAAAGATATCAACCAATTATTTGTCTAGTAAATTGTGTTGAAAGTGGCATGCTAATGCTCTCCACCTTTGTAGATACATAGAAAAACTTTCACCATCACATTGTTTAGCTTTGCATAAGTCAACAATAGTTAGTTCATGTTCTATGTTGTATGATAAATGATGAATGAACTTTTTTGATAAGTTGTTCCAATTTGAAACTGATCCCTTAGGTAGTTTAAGTAGCCAATCAAGAGCTTGTCTTGCTAAACTTCATGAAAATAATCATAATAAGTATTTGCTACTATAAGTAACCTATTGACACAAGATAAAGAATTCTTGTATGTGTTCACATAGATCTCCTTTCCCTTTGATTTATCAAATTTGGGTGCCTCAAAGTGAGGTGGAAAGGGATTTTGGAGAATAGATAAGTCAAATGGATATGGGCATATCTCATCGAATTGATACTTTTTGACTCTATTATTTGTCTCCAATCTTTGGATAATTTCTTTCATAGAATTTTATTCTTGCATGTTTGGTGCATTTGTGGAATGGATAATATGTTATTGGGTTGGAATGTGCCCCTGGTTCTATTGTTATTGGGGTGGAAAGTGAGGTGGAATGCACCCCTAGTTCTATTTTTGTTGGGGTGGAATGTGCCCCTAATTTTGTTGCTATTGGGGTAGAATTTTCCCCTAGTTTTGTATGGATATATAGGGAGTGTACACATTTTGATCCATGTTTTGTTTTTGATTTTCTGATTGAGTTGAGAAAATAGGCTATTGATTCTTGGATTGTAAAACATTCCCAGAATTTGGTTGTTTTACATTTTGTTGATTTTGTAAATGTTTATGTTTTTTACCAATCTTTGGTTTATTTTAGGGATTTCCTTAATTCAAACTGAATGTTTGGGTTTCTAATTTTGTAAAGTAACAAGAGGTTCTTGATGATTGAAGAGTGTATGTTCTATGTCAAATGGAACATATTATAAGGTCTCTTGTTACTTTAACTATTTTTTTAGATTACCTTGATCCACCATGGTAATGTTTTCATCCAATATTTATTATTTATTTTTCACCATATCTTCATGTTATTTCAAAGCCTTATTATGAATTGAAGTGGTAACTAGGGAGTCAGTTAAGTCTGTGACAAGTTGATCTGCATATTATTGACTTATTATCTTGATCTTAGCTAGAAGATCTAGATTTGTGGGTTTTGACTCTATTTGTATTTTATTTCCTTTGTTAGAATAAGAAGGTATGTCTATTTTTGAAAAATCTTGCTCTTGCCATCATTATTCTCCTTCTCTAACCCAGGTATGTAATTATTCTATAGGAAAGTCAGAAGGTAGTCTAGCACTTGATTCTATCAATCTAAGAAGGGATTCATTTTGATCTTCTTGGGGTTGATATTTATTGTAATCATCTTCAAATCTTACTATTATAGGGATATCATCAAAAATAATAGGGTTATCTTTGCCATCATAAAATTTCTCATCCTCATAACTAAGGCCATAAGAGGCCCCATTACATGTGAACCTTTGAGTCATGTCTAAAAAGAGTTTCTCTATGTGTTTGACTAACTTTGGACCAATGTTCGATAACTAATAAAAGTATGATTTGGTTTTATTTTTAAACAAATAACCAAAGTACCAATGAGACTATAAGGGAGGGTGGTTTGAAACCATGTACAATTTAGAATATTTGGTTCATGAAACTACTCAACCTTTGGTAAACTTGAAATCATATAAATTGGAAGAGAGTAAGGTAACTCAAAGACCCAAGGTTAAAACTAGTACACCAAAGCCTAGATCTTTGTGATACACCCACACTACAAAAGCTAGTTTCAACTTTGATAAGTTGACCTAGAAATTTAGATGAAATATCTCTAGATTATGAAGAAGACAAAATGAACTAAGGAACTCAAGATCTAAAGACATACGTGAATCACTAAGTATAAATCTAGGACTAAATGGGCAGCACAATATCTCCATATGATTCTAGTAGGATAAAATATGTTATAAGACCCAAAACATGAGTGATACGCAAGATGACTTAAGTCCACCAAGATGATAATGTGATTTTGAGTCTTAATAAATGACCTTCAATCCAAATAGAAAATTGAACCCAATTTAAAACAAGCCTAGTACACAAATGGTGAACCCACTTTGATGCACCAACCCTTAGAACTCAAAAAGGTCCAATTTTGAATGTGGATTATAAATTAAGGATTTAATAAAATTGGGTAAAAGTTCTAGACTCAATTGGGAAGCATGACTGTGCCAAAGTGGATCTCATGACATAAATCTTTTGATAATAATTTAAACAAGGAAAAGATGAATTTCCCATTAGGACAATGTAACGCCTCCCTTGCTCGAAAAAATGGAGGACAATGTGTTTTGGTTAAGTTCATTGAGTTAACAAGTAGTTTAGACACAAATCAAGAACAAGTAAGCTAATAACAAAAAAGAAATGTCTTAAGTCTACACTGACAAGGTATGGCAAAGTGAGGTCTACTAAAATATAAAGTTTCAAACATTCTAGGGGAATCAATTACACAATGACTTTCATGCCAAATAATGCAAAAGAAAAGCATAAATTTTGGGTCTGTATCACTCAGCGTGTTGTAAAAAGGTCTAATCCTTTTTGCAACCACTACATCATGTTGTTTGCTCAGTGTAGTGTGATGTCAAAAGTACCACTACATCTCATGTGCAACTCTAAAGGAGCCAAATGAATTCAAAATTGGGAGGTGAAACCTTGGGTCAAAGCTTCCCTAAAAAACTTGTGGGAGGTAATGTCATCCCCCTTGCAAGCCAAATTTCATAAAAATAAAGAATGAATGAAAATATAAAGACTTTAGGGTCATTTTCAAGATCACCAAACTTTATCAAGTTTGGGGAGTGCTTTAGGCAACATTCTTTCTAAGCCTTGGACTAGGCTATTTTTAATAGGAATGGCACTTTTGATTCCAAGGGTTACCTATAGGGGATAAATGGAAGAGCATAAACGTAACATTCTTATTTTTTCCAAACAAGATTAATCTAATCAATAATTGCAAACAAGAATTAACAAGTATGTTCAATTTTAAACCCAAATAAAATGTTTGGTGGTGTTCATTTGACCCCTTAGTCTTAGTTGTAAACTTTGAAAAACATCTAAAATTTACTTGTTAAACACCAAAAAAAAGTTCTTAATCAAATTTTAAGCATGCATAAGTGATTTAAACATGTTTTAAGAAATTTTTAAACTTCATCCTACATCAAATTGTTAGCATGTCCTTTAGCTTTGAAGCCCCTTTGAATTTGAAACAAGAAACTTTAGAAAAGTAGGTCTTAGGTCTATGTTTTTGGAAAAATATAGTGACCGACATTGGTCAATACCACTAATGTCAGTTATGGCCAATCAAGATCTAATCAATGTCAGTTCTACTAACTGATGTCAATTAAGCCAAGTATCTGATGTTAGTATTTTTGCCAACATCAGTTAATATGTAAAAACTATGGCAACTAACAAATATCAAAATAAATTCAAAAAACTAATTTTCAAGAGTTTTAATCGCTTAAATAAGTTTTTTTAAGGTTGCAAAAGAATCTCCTTTAGGTGTAGGATGCATCTAGTCCGACCAGGCATGCTAAGATGTAGAGAGGATTACAAAGTAAGTTAGTCAAGCATTAGTCCATAAATAATGAAACATGCATAAATAATGAACTAACCAAGCCTATCTATTCCTATGGGAATTGCAAAGGATAGCAAGAAACAAATGAAAGAAAACAATCACCATATTACCTTCCAAAATGGATTCACCATACCTATGTGGCTCAAATACATTTTCTCCCTTTATCAAGCATCCTTGTCTTTGTCAACAATGGTGGTAAGCTCCTCCAATGCCTTAAGAACACTTCATAAAACCTAGGCTCTTGATGTAGAATCACTAAACTAGCCTATCAATGAAGCTTTGTGAAATAATTTAGCATTAAAACTTTGCAATGTTCAATCTTTGAAGATATTTGAGCATAATAAATTTGCACCAAAATAGCTTAGAAATGATGTTGTGACGCCTCCTATTTATATATTTTTGGATTTGATCAAAATCAACCTCAACCACCAATCTCAAGATTGAGATGTGTGGTTGAGGATAATCCTAATATTTGGAATTAAATCCATAAATATACTCAAGATAAATAAGCATTAAAGAGCCATGGGAGGCATTAACTAGGAATTGGTGACTCATAATCTTGATATTTTATGCACTTATGGCTTGATGGATGCCACCTCATTAATGATGTCACTAGGTGATACAGATAATAAGAATCAATTTTTAAAAAGAAATATTCAACAACTCTCATGGAAAATCCACTTAAACTCTTGATCTGGATTAATTAACCTTAAACAAGGTTAATCAAAATTTGTGCAATTATTTGAAAATTGGTCCTCAATTAATCAAAATGGTTAGAAACTCATATTATTGGGTTATAATTTGAATTGGGAAGATTTAGAAGGTGATGCTAGATGCATTGGAACCATATTCCCATTTAGGATGTCACCAAAAACAAATAACAAAGGTACATGATGTGTATTAATGAATTTAGAAGAAAAGATTGATCTAGAGCACTAAATGGTGAAATGGTCATTTTGACTTGAAATGCTTTGATCAAAGTTAGTTGGCCTATAAAATCCATTTGCCTATTTAGGGATACTCTGACCTAAAATGTCACTTGTAAATGAAAATTTTGAACCATTTAGGATGTTTTATAGATTTTTACCTAAAATGTGCATTTGATTTAAATTCAAGTAATATTGACAATTTCAACACAAATGGTTTTAGGAATTGGATGTCTACACTATATAGGTTCTTCTTCATCTACATTGTTTAATCTGGAAAGAAAATCAGAAACCACATTGAATTTACCTAGTTCATCAACAATTTTTTGGAATCACAACCACTAAGAGGGGGGTTTAATCAATGTACAAACATTTCTTTCAAATCCATATTTCATTCATTAACCTTTCGAACCAATCTAGTAAATAAGCAATGCACAGAGAAGTAATCACATAGAAAAGAATCAAGATATCAACACATGAACATAATATATATTTGGGAAACCCTCATGGGGGATAAAACCCACTATCACACTACTTGGAATACTATCCTATAAGTAATGAAACAACCTTTAGTGAGGCACCAACCCCACAAGGAGCTCTAACGCCCACCTAGTCAAGCACCCACTCAATTAGTGTTTAACAAGATCTAACTTGCAAGAAGGCTCAAAAATCCTAAGTGATTTAGAACCAAATTTAAGGTAGATTCAATTCCCTCTTAACTAAGCACCAACTTATCCAAGATAAGCTTGATCACCTCAAGACACCTTGTTACTCTCTCAACTTATGATGAACTCTTATTTAGATCTATAGCTTCTCTAATCTATGATACATTCATTATAATACACTTTCAACACACCTATGATGTATATATAATGTTATCTCACCTAATTAATCTCTCCTTATCCTTATACCCCTCTCAAATAGCCTTCTAAGCTCATTCACTCAATATGCCTCTTACTAGGCTCATTAGGTCAACTTGACCTTGTCATCCATCTATAATAAATTTATTAGATATACATGATTTATTTACTATTATTATGGTCCTTAATTACCTAATTATATTCCTCCAATATCTCTTTCCTTTTATTATCTTCACATGCCCTCTAACTTCTTCCAAATAACATTCTAGGCTTCCTTGCTCAAACAACCTTCATATGGCTTGATTAGGTCATATGACCTTACTCAACACACTCAAACCTCATATTATATTTTTGTGTATAATATTATAATTCCATTTTAATTTATTCATAACCTTATTCTATTCCTCAAGGTGATCTTATATTTATTTGCTTATACATACACTTAACTAGCCAAATGGGCCTTATTATGCCTTGTATTTATACCAATCACTAGGTCTCACCCTTCTTGGTCAGCCAATAATATTTCCACACTTATATTACCATTTAAATTGGTCATATAATACGTATCACACATGAAACAAACATTACCTAGGTATTCCAAACTCATTCAAGTCTTAATCATCTCTTAAGCTTACTAGAGACCTAATACATTGGGTCTATCTCAAGCAACATGTTACACATCGAATCACTATGGCCTAGATGGCCCTCACTAAATTATTAAAATATTTCAAACACTTAATTTTAAACCTAAAATTACATACTTACTTATAAATAAGTCACACTTCATTCACTTACCTCATGAAATATCCATTAGGCCTTAAAGACCTATTAGGCCTAATTACCCTAAAAACACAGTCTTCAGAGATCAAGCTCAAACAACCTGTAGAAATAAATTAAATCCAAAATACACATATGGATAAAAAAATTATGACCTCAATTTCATCATGAAATACACTATACATCATCATTCAGGCTCCAAGTATTCATAAACACTGCTTCAAAAAGCTCACTTTGTTCTATCGAAAATTATCAAAACACAATTAAGATCCTTTGACTACCAACATCTGTATATGCACTTTAAAACACTATAAATTAATCAATAATATATTATGACACATATATAACATCACCAAATTATTTTTGCACTTCCAAACTAATTATAATGATACAAGACCATCAAACTCATTAGCACATAGAAAGTTATATGTAGCCTAAAAACATAGTCATGTAGAATGTTATCTTTAGCACCTGTAATGGAACTTTCACGACTTATAATTCATATTAATATTTTATATATGACCTATATATCATTATCCAAATATATATCTCAAACCCTATTTTCAACCATTGGTCTTATAGACCATTTTCTTAGGCTTCTCTCTCACTATTATAACATAGCTAGATAGGCCATTTTGGCCTTCATGTTTCAACTCCTTAAATTATCTCTCAACTTTCCATAAATCATTTATAGATCATTTATGTATTAAAAACAACATAATATCCATTATATCATTAAAATATGGCCAAATCACCTCAAAATAGTATTTTCAAGAAGCTCACTCAAATTCATTAGTCCATTGAAAAACATAGTCAACTTTAACAAGAAATAGGTTCACTTATATGAATTTTCATGAATAAATTCCACATGGAATTTTTTCATCAAGATTTTAATACAAATTTTATTTTTAAATCATGCAAAAATTCTCAATATTCTAGTCTCTACATGCATTTCTTTTCTTACTAGTTTTTGTTTTGTTTTAACCACTGTCAAAACCTTTAACTTTGACCTAAAATAAATGCACTTGTATAGATATTTAAGACAAACTACCACTTGGAGGATAATATTCATGGAGTCTACTAAAACTTTGTCATTTACACCAACTTGATATAACCAATATCATACCTTATACAAGCATTTATTTACTCACTAGTATCTTATGCATACACAGTCATTTGAAATCCAATGTTCATATTTTTGTATTTCAACATCTATTTTCTGAGGCTTAAACTTGATGGTCTATGGAACGTCATGGTATGCTAGAGCAATTTTGTATGTTTATAACTTTAGCTAGGAAAAACTTCAAGACACTAAATTTTTAGGGAAGGATCTTGGCAGTAAGAACAACACCTCCATATTTTATTTTAACCAAGGTTAACTTTTTGATTATCTACAATAAATGCATAAACTTTTTAGGTTATTCATCTCTCCATGATGTGCAGTGATGGTCTGGCTTCTCTTAATCTAGAATGATGCATTTTTCCCTCTCCAAAGGTTAATATGAAGTACCAAATCTTCACCAAGACATCTATGTATGCGTCAAAAAATCCTCTTATTTATCAATTATTTTTACTCATGCCATATATCCTCTAATCCATAAAACTAACCCAATACCTCCACTAGGCCATGCTTTATCTCTTTCATAGTGCATATATAGAAGACCTTTAAACTAGTTTTCAAGTATTCTCCTTTAACTCACGACTTTAAAATACACCAAAGTGATTGAATCATCATGTCAAACCTAAATTCATGCTCACATGATCTCACAATCCTCCAAACCTAATCATGACACTTCATTCTATCACCTAGGATCTTAAGACTAGGTCTATGAGAAGACCACCAATGAGAAGCATACCCCTTTGATTCACTCTGAGATTCATGTGACTAACTCAATTCCTTTATTATATTATCTAACACTTCATTACACACCTTCAATCTCAAACACATCATGTCATCATTGTCATGCCGCAATCATGCTCAAAGATTAGTCCATCATATAGACCTAGTATGCACCATATCACTTTGAGATCTTTAAGACACCTACTATAGTTTATCACTCACTTCTAGATATATAATAAAGAATCCAAAGTATCTCCCATAATTATCTTTTGACCAAGTGTCCTTACACCATATAGGTCATTACCCAAGATTGAACTAGCCTTCTTTGAGTACACAAGATATGAAGGCACACTCTCTCTCTCTCATGAAGCAATCAATATCATATCAATGAGCCACCTTATTGTGAACCAATACTTAATCTAAAGTTTATTTTGACATCAATTACCATACACAAACCCATGATGTCACCTTTGACATTAATTGTAACTTGACATAAATGACAACTTAGTTGCACCTTACACTATCTTGACATCAATGACAACACATTTGGCAACATAATTGCTATATCAAAATCCTATAACAATAATAGTCATCTAATAAGTCATCCTCCTGCCACTATTTTTTTCATCAAATATATGATATTTTCATGATCAATATCTATAAATAAATTTCAACCAATAATATAGTGTCTAAACTTATTGATAGCATAAATCACAACAAGGAAATCTTTCTCAGTAGTTGTGTAGTTTCTTTCAGTTGAAGTCAAGTTCTTGATAACATATTACATAGCATACATCTATTCATCTTCATATTTTTATCCTAAAATATCTCCCACAGAATTATTAGATGCATTAGTTTAAATATGTAAGGGAAGTGACCAATTGGTTCTTCTTAGGACTGGAGCAGTACTTAATTTTTCCTTAATGGTCTCAAAGGCTTATTGGCAATTTGGACTCTAAAAAAACTCTCTTTTGTCAACAAAGAAAACATTGGAGAATAAATTTTTCTAAAATCCTCTATAAACCTTCTATAATATCTTTCATTCCCTAATAATATTTTGATATCCATCTAATTTTGAGGAATAGGTAAGTTTGAAATGACTTCAATTTTCTTTGGATCTACTTGGATTCCTTTTGTAGAAATATGATGTCCTAAAACTATTCCTTCCTCTACCATGATTAAACATATTTCATGACTTAAGGATAGATGGTGTTTCTCACATCTTTTCATTACTTTTCTTAGATTGTTTATACTTTCATCAAATAACTCTCCATGAATAGTAAAATCATCCATGTAAACTTCCACACAATAATTAGATAAGTCTAAAAATATAGCTAAGACTGATCATTAGAAAGTAGCATGTGCATTTCATAAACCAAATGGAAATAACCTATAGGTAAATTTTCCCAATGGACAAGTGAAGTTTGATTTATCTTGGTCTTCAGGTGCCACTTGTATATGGTTATACCCACTAAAACCATCCAAGAAATAAAAGTATCTTTTCCCTACCAAGTTGTCAAGTATTTGGTCAATAAAGGGTAAATGAAAGTAATCTCTAATGGTTTATTTATTCAACTACCTCTATTCTACACATAATCCCCATTTACCATTCTTATTAGAAAAAAATAACCAAGGCAGAGACCCATTAGATGTCCAAATAGGATAAATGAATCCCACTTTTAACAACTTTTCTATTTCAATTTTCATAATGTCTCTTAAGGAAGGATTAATTCTTCTCTGAGGTTGACTTACTAGTTTAATGTTCTCTATATAGATATGGTGGGTGCATAAACTTAGATGGATTCCCTTCATGTATTTAGATTTCCAATCACAATTTTGAGTATTTTCTTTGAGTTTGTCAAAAACTTTCACTTCCTGATCATCTGTCAACCAACTGTTTATGTTGAGTAACTTCCCTAGTTCAACTGTGATTTGCTTAGTGCCTAGATGAGAAGAATCTATTGGTTTGAATTCACTCATCAAAGAGTGAGAGGAAAAGTGTGTGGAAACATATGGGATGTGATAGTATCTTTGACAAATTTATCTCCTATATAAATCCCTCTAACTAAAAGACAATGGAAGGTTGTTATGAATGAATTTTGACCTTCATGTGCCCATTGCATAACACTTCGTTAAATGCATCTATGTTCATATAACATGATAAAAGAGGTGAAAAAGGATTAGTGTTTAGAATAATAATAAATTTTATTATGATAGGAAAATCTATCAAAATTCATAGCTACACTAACAAGATCCGTAGCTGGATTGTCAAGATTCATAGCTGGATTGTCAATATCCATAGCTAGACTGCCAAGATCTATAATAGTCCCAATAATTATTGATAACTCATCCTCAACTTATTTCACATGATAATTGATTTTTACCATAGATATATAATATATACTATCACATTTTTCTTTATGTTGATCTACTCATAACTGTTTGACAAGATTGATTGATGGTTGAGAAAGTGGATATAAATGTCTTTTGATTTAAGACCATTTGAGATCATCATATCCCTTGATCTGAAATCAATCAATGCTACCATTATTTATAACCAAGGCATTCATGTAATCAATGGGTATGTACCTTTTTATTTTTAGGCTGGAGAATAATAAAATTAATATAGTACTCCCATGACTCTATAACCAATGTTATATCCTCAATGGCACCTTCTAGTTTGGTAGTGGAATGATCGACCATATGTAAGATTGTGGTAATGGGTTGCATATCTTTTAGAGAGAGATTTTAAATTTTGTCTATTATCATTACATTAATATCATCTCCCAAGTCCACCTATATATTTGGTATAGCCTTCTTTCCAATCTTTACAGAATTGACAGGACTGCCTAGATCTCTATATTTGGGTAAAAGTAGCTTAACTACTAATAAATTAGTAAGCTTACCATTTACCTATATAGTCTTAGGATATTGTATTTTTCTACTAGGTGTCTTAATACACAAAATTTTGATCACCTAATTTAGTTTTATAATGTACCTAATAGCTTGCACTAATGGGGTTTCTATGTTGAGCTTTTTGAGTTCTTTTTTGTCTTCCACTTCTTTCAATTGTTATAGAAAAGGAATAGATGGAGGAATTATGGTGACTTACTCTATTTTTATAGGTTTATATCTTAACTCCTCTTCTTTCTTTGGTTGAGTCTGTTGACTTGATTTTTCATGAGGCATTTCTATGATGATGATATGAGGTTCTTGTAATGTTTTTCCTGACCTGAGATGTATGTCTACACATTTAATAGCACTTAATTTTATGGTTTCACATTGTTTATTTACATAAACCTATCTATTATTTGGATTTTTTATTGGTTAGGAAGGTATATAAGTTTCGATTACTTGTTCTATAGTGGGTGATTGATTTCCTTGAGGATCCATCAATGTTTGTTGTTGTAGAAACCTTCTTTGTTGTTGTTGGTTATACTTTGGACTAAGATTCCAATGTTGATTTGTCATGGTTGCTAATGACCTTGGGGTATTAAATTTTTTCGAAAATGTTGGGGAATCATCTATTGTTGTGTCATCCACTCTTGGGTACCCCACTTCAATGGTACTAGCCACACTTATGAAGGTGCATGTCATTGTGGAAAAGGATTCCTTGAGCCAAATTATTGTGGTTGATTTTGTTGGAAGGTATTTCCTTGTATTTGAACATAGTTTATTTCTTATATGGTTTGTATATTATATTTTAACTATTTATTATGAGTAATAGGGTGACTATAATTTTTTGTGTTATGATCTTGAGATTCACATATTTCATAGATTTATGTTTTGTCTAGAGGACAGTCCCTGAGTGCATATTTTAATTTGCACTTTGGATAATAGATTTTCAATGGTTCACTGTTAGATTTAGCTTTAGCTTGTAATCCATATAATTTTATTTTTAGTTGAACCATTATATCTATTTTTAAACTTTCTATTTCCTTTGTGATTTAGCTTACATTACTAGATTTCCCTAGTTTCCCTCTCTTACTACTAGGTTTTGTCCTAGAGTAGTTGGTATCCCTTTCTTATGAGATCCAAAGAATCCTTGGAGGATTCATCCAATACTTTAAATAAAATAATTTTGATCACTTCCTCAGGAAGCTCATATCCACACCTGTTGTAGGTAAAAACAAATCAGTCTAGCTAATCTTCAAGGTTTTCATCTTCATTTTGTTTTATTTTAAAAAATTCTTATTTTCTATCCTTGACCCTACAGTAATTTTGGTATTTATTTAGGAAAACTATTTCCATTTCTCTCCAAGTGTTGATAGAGTTTCTTTCTAGTCCCATAAATCACCTCATTGCTCCTTCCTTAAAATTAGAAGGGAAGAATTTCAACTTTTGATTGTCTAAAGTGTAATTATAGGTCTAGTAGAGAACTTTGAACTCAAAAATAAATTGATTTGGATCTTCAGTGGACAGACCTCTAAAGGTAGGTAGATTGAATGGGCAAATATTTTTCATTGTTGTTCAGTCATCATTCTCTAAGATAATAGGATAAGAAAAAGTCCTCTCAAGAGGATTCTTGTGATGGTTTTCTACATGGCCTATATTTTCTCCCATTGTAAATAAAGTTATGTTGAGAGGAGGGAATCCTTCAAGGTCTTCTATCTATTCAATATCTAAAAGTTAAATTTTTATAGAGGAAGATTCCTTTAGATATTGGGAGGTACTTCTAAGAGGATCACTTATTTATTTATATGAACTTTATATATTTTTTGAAAGTACTTTGATTCTCTCTCCTAAAAGATAAGGATATTTTGGAATAAACCTTCCTTGTGAATCCCTTTTCCTACTCATATGCATGTATTTGACAAGGGAGTAATTTATTCTATTTTTATGTTTTTACTATTAGATTGAGTGTTTACCTTACTAACACTTTTTAAGAATTCCCTAATAACTACACCCAAAATGATGGGTGTTGTTGTTACCCCTTCATTTAACCAATTTGTGTTGGTGTCAATTCTTACTAGGGCCAATGTCTAAGGTTGTTTATAGTAAGGTATTTATTAGTTTTAACTAATAGTGTTGTTTGAGGGTTTTTGGTATTGTTTTCATCTAAGTTTTTACTTCTAAAATCTAAACTAATGCTACATATAAACACAGATACTATAAATGTAAACACACCAAAATAATGAATTGAATATTCTAAAAGTAATCACACAATGCTATAAAATAAATACATTGAAATCAAATCTCAAATCCATACTTTTAAACTAAGTTATAGAATAAAGGTTGTTGGAATTAAATAAATGATAAGTGCTTATTCAAATCTGAAAGTAAACACACCAACATCTATTCTATCCTACAGGTTATGAATCTAATCATATAGAGCATTTATATTAATTCTAATTTGAAAATAAATAAGAAATAACTTATAAATACCAAAATTATTTTCTCCTATCTCCTTGGAGAGTGGTCCCTTTCTCACCCCTGGACTCAAGGTTAAATCAACTCAGTCCTTAAAATGTTAGTTTTAACACATAGAATGAAAGAGAAATCTATGTTGTAGTGAAGTGGGTCTTTCAGTTCATAGGCCTAGTCATGCACCTACCTAGCTATCTAGGATAGATCTAGACTTGTTCTAGAGGGGTGTAGGATGTGGTGATTCTTATGGCACTCAAAATTTAACAATCAGTGCAATTAACATCACTATATATAAGGTGCAATCCTTATGTTCCCACCCAAAGTGTAACAGAGAAGGAACTAGGGTGTGTTGGGCTAGTTTTTCCATGGTGCAACTCTATGATTTATGGGTTTGGTTGGTGCAATGAGGTTCATGTGTTTATAGGCACAATCCTTGGGTTTCATTAGTTTAAATACATTCAAGTTCTTGAGGGGTAGAGGGTGATCTAGTTGAGGTACTTGGTCATAGTTTGGCACTCAAGCATGGGTCTCAATTCGGGGCACAGGGTTTTAAAAAAACTTCACATATTTTTATCAAGGTTGCAAGGTTCATTTTCCTACTATAGATCTATAATTAACAAACTAGGTTATCATCTTACAAGAACTCAATACACTAATTCAATAAAACATAACATTCACTCCATAAACATTCAAAATCTTAACCATTAGTTCATTATCTATTTACACAAAGTAATCTTCTTTTAATTAGTTAAAAAAATACATGAAAAGTCCATATAATTGAGCTAGCACTCAAAATAAACTACTAAGGCCCATGCTCATAGGCAAACTTAGGTGTTATAGAGGGGAGCGTCAAAATACATCCCAAAATATGTTTTAAGCCTAAGACAACATTATAGTAGTAATTCACCAAAGCTTCACTACACTAGTTTACCTCTCCTCCTTAGCTAGGTTTAGCTTCCTTTTATATGCTTTAGAGCATCCTAGGTTCATGGGTAGTGGGGCATGCCGAATATCAAGTTGGTGCTATAAGTACAAATCCCACTACCTCTACTATGCTTTATCTTCAATGTGTAGTTGCTATCATATATGCCTACTTCCCAATGTTGTAGGTTTAAAAAATAAGTCATTTGTCTTTAAGGAGTGGTTGTTATCCCATACACCCATTTCCTAATTTTTTTTGGAGTTTTTATCCACCAACTAGCTAGTGCCACTAGAATATAAAAATTAGCAACCATCTGCATAGTTTCCTCACACCTAGGTGTTTTTTTAGTTTGCATGGGATCTATTACTTAGCATGAAATAGGGCCCAACATTACCCCATACAAAAATGTTAGTCCACCCTCAGAATAACCTTCTAGAGACTGAACTATCAAAAATTTTGGTGTGCTCTGCTATAATTTTACCTTGAAATTTTTGAAGCTCTAGATCATGAGCGATTTATTTGATCGCACTATCTATCCCCATAGAGTCAACCTTGAGCATGAGCATGTCTATGTTATCCACTTATTTTTAGAAGGCTTCCATCCTTTCTTTATCATTTTGGACCCCACCATCTAGGATGGTTCCTTGTTCACTCACCTTTGTATGGAAGGTATGGAAAAGCTCCTCTAGATCTTGTTCTTTGGTCTTTAGTTGGCTACTCAATGTATTTACTTGTGCCATTATTTGGCTGAGCTTAGCCCTACTGATAGTGAATTATTACTTCATTAATGCATCTTTCTCCTTCTTCACCTTTTTGAGGTGTGTTTTGATGACTGATTCTTGAGTGGAAAATTTATAAAAGATGACATTAGCATCATTTGTGCACTCCTTCAACCTTGCAAAGAGGTCCTCCACCTTATCAAGATTTCTATTAAACTCTTTATTTATTACTTCATAAGGGTCCTCTTCCTCTTCCTACATTGGCTTCATTCAAGGGGTCATTTGTTCAACTAGTGTGCATACTTTATCCACTTTTGAAAGCTGAGAAGTGTCAGTACCATCCAAAAGGGATGGTTCTACCTCATTAATGCACTCAATAAACTCCTTGAGTTTGAGCTTCATGGCACTGAGTTTTTCTTCTACCTTGATTGTAATGTCTTTCTATTTATCAACATAAACATCATTGATAATGTTCTTGCATGCCACTTTGGAAGCCATCTTAAGGAAGGTATTAGCTAACCTTATAGGTTTCATATCTTAAGGGTTGACTAGTTGATAGTCATGCACTTCTTATGGCTTCTTAGTGCTTTGTATTTCTTTGGTAAGTACCTCAAAGTAAGGATCATATATATAGAAATCAAGAATGAAGGACACTTGATGGCATGTCAATGTTATTTTAGTTTTGGAGGGAATGTATTCCAATATTTAGAATTCCTCATCTGTTATATTTACCTTATATACATTTTCTTGTTAGCTTAGCTCAAATTCCTCTTTCTCAACGGCCAACTCCTTCTGCTCTTGCACCTCTTTTCTTGTGCTTCTATTTTCCACGATGTCTTCTTCTTCCTCTCTTTCCAATAGGGGTTCTTCTTCAAAATTTTCCCCTTTATCTACTTCTTTTTCCTATGGCTCCTTGGTACAAAGCTCTATAGGTCCCTTCTCAGTGCCACCTTATTCTTACCTTTATTTCTCTATTTTCTCCTTTGAAGTGCTATCATCACCTTCCTTATCCTTAGGTGCCCCTTTAGTATTAGGGAATGCCTATTCTATAACTTTTTCTATTATGTTGGTGTGGGTGTTAGGTGCCTCTACTATATTTTCTTTAATGGGTTTCATGTCTGTGGTAATCCTCTTCTCTTCTTATTCCTTCTTGTTTTTCTCCCTCTAGGCCTTTTTTATTATCACCTTCCTCTTCTTGATGATTTCAGTAGTTTTCTCCTCTTTAGCCCTTATCTCTTTAGCCTTCAATTTATCAATTTCTACTTGGGACATGCCCTTGGCCCTCATGGACTCTCACTTTTAGTACAACCTGAGCACCGCATCGATGTGATCCTGATCTAGGCCCATGCCCTTCCATTTGTACTTTAACTCTTCTTTGATAGGTGCATCTGATGGTCCTACTTATCTAAGCATAGTAGCTTTCTTACCTTGGAGAGCCTCCTATACTTCTGTCATGTTGGACTCCTAACATGTTCCTTATTCCTTATCTCTCATGCCTTTTGGATGTCTATGTCATTGAGGCCAAGCTTCTATCATGATATTGCCTACCTATCTTCTTCTCTTCAAGGTGGTGGGGAAGTTTCTTTGCTAGATGAGGAATCATCTTTAGGCATAATATACACACCCTTCCCCACTTCTTCCCTCTTCTCATTTCATCTTATGCTTCTATATCTTCAAGGATGATAGTGGGAATCGTAGATGGAAACTTTGGATTCTTTTGTTTCTCTTTTATGATCATAAAAATCTTCAACATGAAATTCACGGGCTTATTAGTTAGGTCTAATGGGGATGCTTCATCACTAGAGGGGATCTTTAACTTTATGTACTCCTCTATTTCTTCCAATGTCTCCCCCTTTTTTCTTCTTGGGATACTTCCTTGTTTTAATTGGTGTTGATGTGCCTTCATCACCGATCCTAATGGGTGGGTCTTCAATTTCCTCAGTGATAGAATTGGGACCCTTTCTTCTGGGCTTCATCTCATAGTAGAGCCTATAGATGTAGATGAGTATGGTCACTTCTTGAAGAGGGTGGATATCAGTGAGATCTAACTCATCCTCTTCATCCCTTTTTACCTTCCCATCTGGGTGTGTGAACTAGTGTCATAACCTATTTCTCTCCATATCTAATTCCTACACTAGAATGTCCATTTTTTATGCATTGGGAATTATTTTGAATGCATCCTTGAAATACTTGTCTGAGAAGGTGTATGGGAGCTTAATCTATCCTAACATGTTACCATCAACTATCAATAGGCTCACTACACAAAAAGGTTGCATAATGTCAAAGGTTGACATCCCATACATGCTCTTGGGGAGCTCCGATAGGATGTGCCACTCAATCATGAATGCCTCAATGTATTTCTTACACTATCTCATAATGTGTGCCTTATACTTTGTGTTGAAGGAATTGAGGCAAGTGAAGTCCTTATATTTTTTCACCAAGGAGTCATTGTGCTTTAGAAAAACCTATAGATTATCCTTATCCTCTATGACTATCAGGATAAGAATGGAGCCCCACCTAAATGTCTCCTTTGTCACGTGGCATTCCAGTGCATTCTTTATGAAATCCTTAGCAATAAACTTGGTAATGTTGAACTTGACACCCTGCACCATATGGTATGTGACGTAGATTTATTTTTTTGATACATTGATATAACAACCACCGAGGTAAAGTTTTGAGCTCACAAGGTGTGAGGATGCCCTCATGCCTTGGTATTTTCAGTCTTTGATGGGGAATGAAAATCCCCATTGTATTAACCTAAGAGCTTTTCCACACACTCCACCTCTTCATCATCACCCATCATTTCATGGATGTCTTTTCTAGTGTCTAGGAGCCTGATTATTTTTTTGATGAGGCATGCCAATATTTTCATGATCCTCCCCATGAGGTATATGTGATCACCATGGATGTGTGATATAATAAATTGCACTAAGTCTTTAGGCTTCCCAAAAAATGGCAAGTCATAGAGTTGACTTGTGCCAGAAGCTGCTAACTTATATTGAATGTTGACATTGAAAAGTGCCATGCCATATTTCATATTTTTTCCCTTATCTACTATCCAATATTATGTCAAGTCTTGTGCATGGATATAAATTTGATGGTTGTACTCCTTTAGCTAATAATTATGCATATATGAATGCTAATTTCCCCCACCAAAACCTTAAGGGGAAACTACATAACTTGATAGTACATCCTAGTTAACACCTTGAGGTCAACTTGCATGACACTAACCCCCTCTACTTATGGCATTATTATTTTTTAGGGGTCACTTATACTACCATGCACACCTATTTTTGACTTTGTTGATGTGGACTTGTTTCCTTCTACTTCTTTCCCATCTTGAACCTACTAGTGTTGAAGTGTAGCCTATTAGGTATGTTGAAGCTTCAAATGGTGCTTGGTGCATCACAATCATGAAACCTGTGACTATGCCTTCAACTTCAAGATTTATAGACCATTAATGGAATCCTTGGTGTCAAATCACTTTTCTACCAACTAGTTATTATTGAAAACTCTTCCTACCCCTCTCTATAATAATTTCACTATGAGTATAATCTCTCCAACTTCTTAATCACTCACTCTAGGTGCCTATGGGCACTTGAATTCTCTCTTTAAAAGGGTTTGTATGCTTTAGCTCTCAGGTTTCATTGGTTTGCTTTATCTCTCTTTATGTCTCAAGTTTTCAAAAAGTTTGTAATAGAACGTAGTTATTCATGTGATGTTTTATACCCCATTTACATCTACCATATTTAATGTAAGTACGTTAGTGGCATGGTAGTGTTGAGATTTATTGAACTCTGTGATTTTTCATGAAATATACAAAAATCCTCTACCACCAACTCATTAAATGTGGATTTTTGTGCCTCCACCACCATTGTATTTAATTCCTCTAATGGTATTTTGGTCGAGTGACTTTTGGTTTAAATGGCCACTTCTCACTCAAATCTAGGTAGATGATATCTATCTTAGATGGTTTTCTTTTTGTGCTTGGTTTTCTTGGCATGAATTTTGCCTTGAATATAGGAGCTTAGGTGCAGTGTCTCACATGAACATGATTTATCCTCCTTAGTTCCACCTCCTTTTTTTTTACTTATATTTCAAACATGCTTATCTATCTTGGTCAGTTTCTTATGCTTTGTCTTTACCTTAACCTATCCTACCCCATGCAAATCCCTTGTGGTGTCCCTCTAGAGCTTGATTCTCTCTTCTAGTTTTATTATGCATGATTATATTATGTGTATTCACATTATTTATTGTACCCAATCCTATTGTGCATATTCATTTAGTTCTAACCTCTTTAGTCTAGCATCCTCGCACTCAAAAATGCTAGAGGAATTCTTCCTTATGCCTCTAAAGGTATTAAAATTTATATCTTGTACACATTGATCTTGTGCATCTTTCCCTTGTCACCAAGTTTCACACTCCCACCACCTAGATGTTTAGCCTTAGGTACTTTACGAAGCATAAGGGCTTGACTCACCTAATTGGAATTATGCATGAAATGTCATCATATTTTCCTGATGGGCTCCATGTGCCACTTCTTTACTCTTCACTCTATTGCACAAAGAAAAAAAAGATTAAAAAAGGAATGATGTGGCTTACACCAAACATTATTTTGATCATTTCAACTCAAACTAACTAGTGACTCAGAAGTCGGTGGTCATAGTGCAAGCACAATCATATTGCTGAAATTGCTTCAATCTATTTAAATTTAAATGCCTACATAGCATTTCACTAGTCAGAGTGCACAATTTACATGTGCCTATCTCTAATATGTGGTAGATGATATATGGACCCATCCACCTTATCTATAGTTTATCTAGATGTTTTAAATACTTGGATTCATAGAGAAAAACAAATGTTCCTTCTACTACCACCTTATTCTTTATGTGTTTATTGTGCTAGAGTTTCTAGCACACCTTTTCAATCTATTAGCTCCACTTTGCTTGGGTACACATCTCATCTAGGTGATATAAGTCCTCCAACCTCACATTTAGTGATTTTTAGTCATCTAGATGATCAATGCATGAAATGAATAATGGCAACACCAAGAACTCCATTGGTAGGATTACCTCAGTGCCAAACACTAGTTGAAATGGCATAGCCTTATTCAGGCACTTGTAGGTTTTGTAATATGCCCATAACACTACCGATACTCAATCATCCCAATCCTTGCATCCCAAAATGCATATATTTATGAATCATAATCCCAAAATTTTATTAAATGCCTTAGTTATGCCATTTACGTGTGGATGATAAGGGGTTGTTTTTTGGTGAACCACCATATACTCAGCTAATAGGATGTGTATCATCTCATTGATAAAGTGAGTGCCCTTATTTATAATTAGACTAATTAGGCACCCATACCAACTTATTATGTTTTTATTGTTGTGTTTTGGAGCCTATTTCTATATTATAATGTATTTTTCAAATACTATACATTTTAAATGTATTATACACTTTATATGTTTTTCTCACTAGGGTTGTAAATCTTTTGGACCCCTTTTTTAATGGGAAACTATTTTGGGTTGATTTCACCCATGGTTTTGGTACCCATTATTTGTAATACCACTTTGTTGATGTATTATGTATTGATGGATATTTCATAGGTAATACATCATGAGAACTGGGGTTTTGAGAAGGAAGAATAGGGTGTGGGAATTCAAGTGTGGATTCGGGAGGGTTTGTTGAGTATAGTTACAAATAATATCTATGCATTATAATTGTGAGAAGACTGATCTGAAAGTGGTTTTTACTCTCATGGCTTGTAATAAAATTTGAGTAAGTGTTTCTTGGTAGATGTATCCCACATTAGGTGAACCACATTAAATCTAGTCTTTTTTTATTGTGCATGTTTATTTATATTCTTTATGCATCTCTATTTATAGTTATTATTGTGATTTTGTGAAATTATTTTGCATCAATTTTTTTATTTATTCCTAATAATTGGTATCAGAGCTTTAGGTTGTATTTTCTAAAGTATTAAATCATAATAAGGGTTATTAGTTCAGTGGGAGCTATAGATGATGATCAAAGATCAAAGGTTGAAAATTTTAATGGATAGAACTTTCATATATGGAAGATGAAGGTGGAGGATTACCTCTATTAAAAGTACCTCCATGCTCCATTGGGAGGAAAAGTAAAGCAACCAGTGAGTATGATAGATGAGGCTTGGTAGTTTCTTGATATAAAATCACTTAGGGCCATTAGGTTATGCCTTGCATCTTTGATCATGTTTAATATATCATAGGAGAAGACCACAGAAAGTCTTACGAATGCATTAGGGAAGTTATATGAGAAAACTTCTACTTATAATAAAATATTTTTAATGAAAAAGTTATTTAATATGAAAATGTCTAAAAATGGTTTAGTTGTTGATAATCTCAATGAATTAAATATAGTTATGAGTATGTTGAATTATGTAAAAATAGATTTTGATGATGAATTTAAGGTTTTGCTTATTTTATGTTCCTTATCAGAGAGTTGGGATAGCTTAGTAATGGTTATGAGAAACTCAGACTCTAATAATGCCAAGTTGAAGTTTTAAGATGTCATAGGAGTAATACTTAGTGAGGAAATGTGATGAAAAATCTCTAGGGAAACTTTAACTTCAAGTGATGCTTTGGTGATGGAAAGTAGAGGGAGACACAAGTTTAGAGGAAAAGGAAAGCATGGAAATTCAAATGGTCTTGGAAGGTCAAAATCAAGGGCTAAGATGGTATGTTGGCACTGTGGAAAGACTGGGTATGTGAATAAAGATTGTTGGTCTCTTCAGAACCAGAACAAAAATTAGGAAGTTACCAAGGAGGTGAATGTGGCAATAGGTAATGTTTGTTAGGATGCATTAATTCTCTCTATTGATAATATTTTTGAGTCTTAAGTTTTAGATTTAGGGGCTTCTTTTCATGCTACACCATATAAGCATTATTTTATTGATTATGTTCAAGGGTATTTTTGACATGTTTAACTTGGTGATGATGAGCCTTGTAGCATAGTAGGAAAAGGAAGTATTTAGATCAAGATGCAGAATGGAAACACTTGGCTACTAATCCCTGCTATTGATCCCTATCAGATACCTGAGAATCCACTGAACTGCACTCCATTACTCCTTCCCTGAATTGGCTCCATACTTTCTGACAACTCCCACTGCTTGGGAAAATATAGTCTACTCTAGACCTCATGTGATTTCGAACCCTGTTCTAAACTAAGTTTGAACTGTCCAGCCCTTGGTGTGCTTTCTGATTTTGCATCCTGCTTCATGAACCCCACCAACACCATCTTCACATGAGCTCCCACTGGAGATAAAATATCCATGTCTCTTATGCCAAAGAATTTCCCTGCTCCAAATTCTTCATGACACACCTCTGAACTAACCTTACCTTTAGCTCAGCAAATCCATGTATGTACAAACTTGCTAGCAAATCACCCACATACAGTAACAAGATAATGTTGTGACCATCATCCACCTGGTAAGATAAACATAATAGTTACACTGACATTGACTAAAGCCATGCTTAGTCATCCACCTGTCAAACCTGTACCACTGTCCTACAGCTTTCTCAAGACCATATACCTTGGCCTTCCATCTCACGTATCCATCCACTCTCTTCTTTACTTGGGAATCCATTCTGTCTGTCAGTGCTTACTTCTAGCTGACAACTCTACCAATAAATACCTATTTGGTTCTTCTCCAAGGACTCACACTCCTCAACCATGCCAAGCTCCCACTGTATCTGGATTCTACCTGCATTACCTCTTCCATCTTCCTGGTTCTTGACCATCAATAAGCAATATAAAGAAGGTGAATAATGAATATGAGGTTCACTTACCCTTTTTGACCTCGATATGAGCATTTGAGACCTATTGACAGCTTGTTGTCCACCCAATATCCATTCCAGTGACCGATCCCAGCCATCTCCCAGTCTGTTCTCAACCAATGTCGGTTCCCTGCACTGACCCTGACTGCCGACATCGTCTCCCTGGCTAATGCCAGTATCCCTTACTGTCGATGTCAATTCTTTCATGACCAACATCAGTCTTCCCTCTGCTAGTGTCGATTACTATATGATCGATGCCAGTACCTATGTTCATTTATGAGTGATAACTTTTTACCTATGAGCTCTCCATGGATCAAAATCCTATTCAAATCAACACAGCCCTACTCAGAATAATTCAGTTCCCTCACCTAATTTCTGTCCATCATCTCCTCCATGAACACCAAGGCTTTCCAGTTATTTAGCTTGTCAAAAACATATGTTTTCCACTTAAGAACATGCATTCCCCTCCTACATATGTGACCAAGCCTACAAAGCCACATCTCTGTAACAAAAGGTGAATCAGTAATATAAGTAGATAGATAAAGGATACCTACTTTATTTCTAATTTAAGTGCATCCATTGTGAGAGTTACAGTGCATCTCTCATCACCCAAATTTCTTAAAGAAATTAGACTAATCTCCAAGACTGGTACCTGCATGACTTCCTTCAACCACTGTGTGTCATCTATCTGCAATTTCAGCTTCACTTCCCCTTTATCAATAATCTGACAAGGCTCTCCAAACCATAAATAAATCTCTCCAAAGTCTCCAAAGACATACCCATGAAAAGATGCTCTATTTCAGGATGCATGGAAGAGGCAAAAGAATCTGTAAACAAAGATTCTACTTTATCCAGAGTAACCTATGCAATGACCCCTGCAACATCTGCTTCTACACGCTGATCTTTTATCGACCAACAATCTCCTTTTACCTGCTCTTTCTTTCCATCAATCAGACCATTCATGTTATTCAGTTTCTCCATTCGTAGCTTACTTTCTTCTACCATTGCTATACTCCCACTCAATCTAAAACCCTTATGAGTGACCTGTAATCAAAAACACTACCAGATCTGAAACCACTTGTTAGTCAACCTAACCAAAAGCTCTGATACTACTTGTCAGGAACCTAGAACAATAAACATGCTCTGATACCACGTGTCAGGATCTTGCTCCACCAATAGAGCACATATATGATTACTTCTTGTATTAGCAACTAAACACAGAATTTAACCAAAATCAATAAGTAACTAGAAATATGAAACAACATAGGAATATGAGAGACAATACACAATTGTATTAATAATCACTCAGAAGAATATACAATAAAGAAGATGCCACTTCTTCTTCCACCTCAAAGGTTCACCACACCTCAAGACCTTCTTCTCTCTCTCTCTCTCGGTCCCAACAATCAACTCAAATATAGAATTGATGTTCACCTCTCCAACCAGTCAGTAACACGCTGCCAGTACACCAAGTACGCAATCATACTCCAAGTAGATCTCCTGCTCTCTACTGCTACCTGCAAATCACTAGACCTTACTCACCATTGTAGATCTCCAAAAGAAGCCATGCTAACCTGCTGACTAAGATCATACAAATATGAAGAACCCTTTGATTCTCCAAACCAGTACCCACCTTGGTACTGTGGCACTAGGAGGAACACACCATTGCTCTCTTCTCTCAGAAGGAGCTTATTGCTCTCTTACTCTCTAGCTACACCTTTACAATACAGCCCATGAGTCCATATATAGATCTCATGCTTACAATAATTAGACTATCTTAATTACAATAATTAGACATGCAACTCAAGACTATGACTAGCCTCTAATATGCAAACTAGCAATCCAAAAATAGACTCTCTGAAATCAACATGCAAACTGCATGTTCATGCACAGGCTACCGATGCCGGCTCCTCCATGACCGATGTCGGCCGATAGGTGACCGACATCGGTTGGTTCTTTGCTGCTATCTGACTGACGTCAGCTAATCAAACCAATGTTAGTTGCCTTGCAACTGATTCTGCAACCTTTGCAAGCTCTGTGACTTCTCCTATTCACATCATGGTGAAGCTTTTAGCTCCACAACCTAACAAGGATGTTAGGCATGTGCCTAAGTTGAGATTTAATTTGATATCCATAGGATAGCTTGGTAGTGAAGGTTATATAGTGACATTCACAATAGATTCTTAGAAGGTAACCAAGGGTGCTCTTGTGGTAGCAAGAGGTAAGAAGGTTGGTACCTTGTATTTATCAAGTAGTTTTGATTATTGTAATTTAATTATTGCATATGTAGATGTAACTTTGTGGCATAATAGGCTCAGTCACATAAGCCAAAAGGGTATGCAAATTTTGAAGGATCAATTACCTAGATTGAAAGGATCTGATTTAGGTTTTTGTGAAGATTGTGTGTATGGAAAACATAAAAGGGTAAAATTTATCAAGCTTGAACCTATGAGGAAGGAGAATAAGTTGGAGCTTGTTCATTCAAATATATAAGGGCCAACTCAAGTATCTTTTATTGGTGGGTCATCTTATTATGTCACTTTTATTGATGATGTAACTAGGAAACATTGGGTGTATGGCATTAGGATAAAATCTAATGTGTTTGAAACATTTAAAAGATGGAAATCCTTGGTTGAGAATGAAACAGGGTTTAAGTTAAAATGTTCTAGGTCAGATAATGGTGGGGAATATTGTAGTAATGCATTTTTTGATTACTATTCAAGGAATAGAATTCATAGAGAGAGGATACTTCCAAGAACTCCATAGTATAATGGAGTGTCAAAAAGGATGAATAAGACTATTATGGAGTATGTTAGGATAATGAGGTTACATGCAGGACTACATCTTTAGTTTTGGGTAGAAGTAGTAAACACAGTTATATATCTGATAAATAGAGGTCCTTCATCTACTTTGGATGGAGGCATACTTGAGGAAGCTTTTTTGGTAAGAAGGTTGATTATTCATTTATTATAATATTTGGTTTTGAATCCTTCATTCATATTGATAAGGATAATAGGACCAAGTTAGAGGCTAATTATGAAAAGTGCACCTCTATTGGTTATGGTGAGGATGACTCTGGTTTCTAGATTTAGATACTTAAGGACAAGAAAATCTTAAGGTCTAGGAATGGTGTCTTTAATGAAAAATTCATGTATAAACAATAGTTGTAGGATCAAAATGAAGATTCTATAAAAGAGTACATAGTACTGGAGGACATTATAGATGATAAAATGTCCAAACAACCATTTCAAGTACCTACTCCACAAGAACCCCAAACTCTTATGGTGAGAAGGTCTTCTAGGGTAAGAAGGGAACCTGAACAATTTTTTCCATCTCTTAATTATTTATTACTCACTGACAATGGAGAACTAGAGTGCTTTGAAGAAGTAATGCAGGTAGATGTCAAGAAGAAGTGGGAACAAGCTATGGATGAGGAGCATCAATCTCTCATGGGAAATCAGACTTGGGATTTGATAACCCCACTTGAAGGTAAGAGAGTATTACAGAACAAGTGGGTGTATAGAGTTAAAGAAGATGATGGAGGCAAGAAAAGGTACAAGTCCCAGTTAGTGGTAAAGGGATTTACACAGAAAAAGGGAATTGATTTCGATGAGATTTTTTTCCCAATGGTAAAGATGACTTCTATTAGGAATATTTTTGGGATAGTAGCAATAGAAGACTTACACTTAGAGTAGCTAGATGTGAAGACTACATTCCTTCATGGTGGTTTGAAGGAGGACTCATCTATGGAGTAGCCTTAGGGATATGAGGTCATAGGGAAGAAGAACATGGTGTCGAAATTAAAGAAGAGATTGTATGGCTTGAAACAAGCTCCATGACAATGGTACATGAAATTTGATAGTTTTATGATGGAATAGGGATAATCTAGGTGTCATTCAGACCATTACATATATATCAATAAATTTTATGATGGTGATTACATTATCCTTTGTCTGTATGTGGATGATATGTTGGTTTTAGATAAGAACATGTAGGAAATAAAGGTAATCAAAGAATATCTCAGTAATTCCTTTGCTATGAATGATTTGGGAGTAGAAAAACAAATCCTTGGTATGAGAATAACTAAAGATAAGAAGGACCGAAAGCTAAATTTATCCCAAGAAGAGTACATCAAAAAGGTCTTGGAGAGGTTTAGTATGCAAGAAGCTAAACTGGTTAGGACTCCTTTGGTAGGTCATTTCAAGTTATAAAAGGAGAAGTGTCCCAAGATAGAGGATGAGAGAATCCAAATGTCACATGTACCATATTCATCAACTATTGGTATCTTGATGTATGCCATGGTATACACTAGGCCAGATATTGCCCATGTAGTGGGAGCAATAAGCAGGTACATGAGTGATCTAGGTAGAGAACACTAGAAGGTAGTGAAGTGGATCCTTTGATATTCAAGAGGGACTATGGGGACAATTTTAAGTTATGGTGGATTGGAAACCACTTTTTGTGGTTATGTTGATTCAGACATGGCTAGAGATTTAGATAGCAAAAAGAGTAAAATAGGATATGTCTTTACTATAGGTGACACAGTGGTGAGTTGGATTTCATGACTATAAAAACTTGTGGCTTTGTCAACCATAGAGGCTGAGTATTTTTTTGTCATAGAGGCAAGAAAATAAATGATTTTGTTATAGTAGTTGCATGAAGATTTGGGTCATAAGCAGGAAGAAGGGAAGCTATATAGTGAT
Organism: Torreya grandis; assembly: GCA_037957365.1. Classification (NCBI taxonomy): domain Eukaryota; kingdom Viridiplantae; phylum Streptophyta; class Pinopsida; order Cupressales; family Taxaceae; genus Torreya; species Torreya grandis. Next base: position 2,106,298 of record JARHVA010001989.1, on the reverse strand, counting down.
AGTCAGAGTGTTATACATCTAGCAAAGAACTATGCTTTCCACTCTAGGATGAAGCATATATAGTTAAGGTACCATTTCATCAGGACAACTTTGGATAAAGATAAGTTAAAGCTGGAGAAGATTCATACCAGTTAGAATCCTGTAGACATGATGACCAAGGTGGTCACAAGGGAGAAACTAAATCTATGTTCAATTTTGATTAGCCTTCATAGTTGATAGTGAAGGGTTGATATGCTTGCTCAGATTAAATCAGTCTCCAAGTGGGAGATTATTGTGTTGTGGAGCCTATTTCTATATTACAATGTATTTTTTGAATACTTTACATTTTAAATGTACAAGACACTCTATATGTTTTTCTCACTAGGGTTGTAAATTTTTTGGACCCCTTTTTTAATGGGAAACCATTTTGGGTTGATTCCACCCATGGTATTAGTACCCATTATTTTGTAATACCACTTTGTTGATGTAATACCTCTTTGTGGATGGGATATTTAGCTCAACTCATTTTTGGAACAACCCCCCTATGAAACTTGTCTGTTTTGCCCTTTGTCTCTAAGTTCATTTTTTGAGACAGGTTTTTCTCATTCTTGTATTTTCTAACTGACATCATTTGAAGTTCATAACGTCTCTTTGTTACATTTTCCCCAAAACACAAAATTTGTTATAGTCTTCATGCGATCAGGGGACAAATTTCCCTTTTTCCCAAGGTTAGTCTTTTTTCTTCCATTTTCATGCATGGGCGGCAATTTTTGTTGCCCTTGCATTTTTCTCCTTTTCATGCACAGGTGGAAATTTTTTCCACCCCTACATTTTTATCCTTTTCATGAATGGGTGGAAATTTTAGCAACCCTTTCATTTTTCTCCTTTTCATGCATGGGCGGTAATTTTTGCCTCCCTTACATTTTTCTCCTTTTCATGCACAGGCAGCAATTTTTGTCGCCCCTGCATTTTTCTCCTTTACATGTAGGAGCGGAAAATTTTACCGCCCATACATGTATTTTAAGATTTTGTGTAAGAGTGGAAAATTTTGCCACCCTTACACCTTTTCCTCCTCGTATGCACAAATGGCAAATTTTGCCACCTATGCATGCTGACCATCCCCCATGCCAGGGCAGCAAATTTTGCCTCCCTTGCATCCTTTTTCTCCAATTTCTAACTCTAGAGAGATTTTCATCCCTCCCATTTTTTTGCCTCCTCCCCTTTTTCCTCTCACTTTCTAACCTGGCCCTATCAAGTACCCTTCCTTAGTCATGATCACCCAATGTGCAAATTCTCCAATTTGCCCATTTTTTTCTAATTGCACAATCATGATTATCATTGCAATACCCTTTTGAATATGCTCGTTCATTGACACCAACTCAATCAAGGCTCATCCCAATGATTGAAGCTTCTCCCAAAAAGTTGAAGGCCATGAAGTACCAATACCAAGGTGTTTTCCCAATCACCTCGGTCACTTCTAATGTCAATGACATTAGAGACACAGAGATCGGCCACGTGGATATGGCCGAGTTTATGGAGAGGACCAAGGCAACCAACCTGAGCTCAGAGATGAAGGATCTAAAAAAATGCACCTTGATATCCATCATCATCATTGGCAACAAATATTCCTATGTTAAAATCAAGGAATCACTGATATGTAAGATTCAGGTACTAAAGGAGTTGATTGAAGATCTCAAGTCTTCCAAAGATGCTAGTGAGAAAACTGACACAGGCCTATTGAATAGACTAGAAGAATTGCCCTATGACCTCACCTCCAAATATAATCAATTTTTCTCAGCAAAAGAGATGATTCAAGAATTCAAAGGTATGGTCCAGAGGGATTTCGAAGAGAAAGCATTCTCAATAACTTCTATGGATGACATCTTAGATACTCAATTAACTTTGTGTAACCTAAGAACCAGGTTAACTAGTCATGCCAAAGCAATCATAGCATTGAAATATGCTACAATTAGGGCCAGAGTGATCTTTAAGAACACTATTGCACTGGATAGCATAAGAATTCAGGCATCTATCACCATGTATGATGCTCATCTAAAGAATTCTGGGGGCAAGAGCTGAACCATTTCCCCCTTCTCTCTTCTTCCTCTCTTCCCATGCACTTTTGTCATGTAAAAGTGCATGTAATTTTGTAATATGTAATTACATGTAAAAATTCTAAAAAAATATCTCAAAGTCAAAGATGACTCATCTTTGACTAAGATTTTTTTGTATTTTAATCTTTTTTAAATATTGAAAGTTTATCCCTATATATAGAGGGGACCTCTTTTGTAAAAGTATCTCTGATAATTGAGAGCAAAAAATCTGCTGAAATTAAGACACTTCTTGAGACTTTGTGCTCAACTTGTAAATCATATTTTATCAAATGAATGAGAAACAGGTTTATTTTAGACTTTGTGTTGAAGTAATTTGTGTTATTTAAAAAATGGTTCTTATGTCCTCTTTCCTGATAATATCTTATCTATTTGATTTAATAAGCAAAGTGTGTGTGTTGACATTATATAAGGATGTTTCTAAAAGATATAAAAAAGACTTTGAGCTACTTTTATCTTGGTGATCCTTTTATCCTTTGTAGTTTTAGGTGAAGACTTTGTGCTTCATTTCACTCTATGGTTACACTTATTCTGAATCAGAAAAGGAGACAATGGAAGACTTTGTGCTTATGTAGGTTTCCTTGTAGACTTTTTTACCTACTTCAAGATATTTTCTACTCTATGCTGGATACCATTCCTGAAAGAAGAGGAATGTTCTTAGCCCACGACCAGGATTTCTCTCTTATTCCTTGGACATCATCTCTAAAAAAAGAGAGATGGATACTGTCATACTACCCTAAGTACTATTTTTTGCTTACTTATATATACATATAACATATAAATATTCATAGGGAACCTCCCCTTGATGAGAGGAGAGAATTATCTCGTTAAGATGTGGTAAACCCACACTTTTTGTGGCTTAAATCTCCTTGTGTTGTGGTTGATATACCCATTTTGTCATCAGTTAGTTAACGACAAAATATTCACCCAACAGCTTTTTGGTGACTCTGCTGGGGATACAAACGTGCATTTTAAAGCCTCAAGCTTCAACTTGAAGTAGTTTTGGTCCCTTTTTCATATGACACTCTAGCAGATCCACCGTACACTCGAGGCCAGAGAGCTTAGGGTATTGTTCATCCTATATTCGAGCTGGTGTAACAAAATAATTTTGAGATTTCTCCTTCATCATCTTATCTTCAGTGAACTAGGAGCTTCCCTTCTACCAATGCCAGATATCCCATACTTGGTGAAGCTTCTAGACTCAATATTGGTAAGGCTTTGTCTTTATTGACCCCACCAAGATTTGTTATCCTGCCATTTAATCATCTTATCATAATGGCTCAAGGTTTATGGGGCAATTCTTTTGGTCCTCTTAATTTGACCCCACCCTTGCATAAACTACCTCATAGTTCTAGAAAAAAAATTCTCAAGTTTTTTGGTGATAGGAAGGTTCATCTCGATGAACATATTACCACCTTCTCTATAGCATGCAACATAATTAATGTAGAGTTCAAAGACGTAGTAGTGAGACATTTTGTAGAAACTCTACAAGGCACCATCACGGATTGGTTCTACCACCTTCAAGCTCAAACTATAACTAACTAGAATATGCTAAAGTCCATATTTGAAGCTAGGTTTAAACCTACTAAAGATGCACATGCCTTGTTAGTGTAGCTGACACAAATGAAAAAGGAATCCCAGGAACCCATGAGGGATTTCATAGCCAAATTCAATAAGTTAAGGAACTAGATTCCAACTGTCACTCAACCCATGCCAAAGAATCTTAAGTGTTTTTTAATCAACTCACAACTTCCTGAAGTAAGTTTCCTATTGAGGTGAGCTGGCCCTATGGATCTCACATTGGCTCAAAATTTGGCTACTAAGATTGAAGATGATCTTATCCTGGTAGGTAAGATCAGAAAGGACTTTAGTAAAAATAGATTCTCTTCATCTGCTAAAAGCTCTTTTACAGGCACACAGACACTATGGTGCAAAAATTGAAAAATGAACTGATAGCTTTTAAGAGACAAATGGCCCAAGGTATGTCTGTTCCCACCTATCGAGATATGCCAAGAAGAATGTTCTAAAATCAGCAATATTAGGGCAATGCTACCCAAAACCAAGGGTAACCAAATCACCTCCCTCCCCCTCCAGGGAAACTAGCCATTGAAGTAGCACCTGCCAATTCAGTAGTCGGTTATCTAGAGGCTAAACATGACTTTTCACTCCAACTTGAGTTAGACCAACAAGATGATGCTAATCTCTTCAAAGATTAAGAATAAGAATTAGCTGGTGACTCTAATATTAGTTTCTTGAATTACCAGGATGAATCTGGAAGTAAAGGGGAGGGGTTGGATGGATCTTATGTTATTTTCACCAGATCTCAAAACTAGTCAGCTCCATAGGCTGACAAAAGAAAAGTAAAAGAAAAACATCGACCGGTGGTCTCCATCACTAAACAAGGGACTCCATTGCCCTCTCAATCAAAAGATTAGGTAACTCACAAAAAAGTAAGTGCCTCTAACCACCCCATACCTTCCACCTCTATTGCTCAGACCAGCACCACACCCACTAAAGACTCAGATGATGGACCCTCTTCCTCTGTCTCAAATTCTTTTCAATTATTTGATATAATTGATCACACCAGAAAAACTAAGATCCAAATGACAAAAAATGAGTATTTGAGAACTAACCCTAAACAGTTTGATAGGTTGGCAGAATATGTGAAAAATAAAGCCATGCCCATAGGACAAGATTCTTTAAAGGTTGCTTATGATCCCCCTAAAGACAAATCTACCCAGAATAATCTTGTAATGACTCCTCCTGTTACTCCCAAAAAAATAAAACCTTTTTATGTTTTCTTGCTAATAAATGGTTACAAATTGAGTAATTGCATAATAAACTCTAGAGCCTCAGATAATGTCATGCCCACCAAGGTGGTAGATTCCCTTGGCCTAACTTTGACCAAAACTTTTGGGAGGTGTTTTTCTATGGAAAACAAGTAAGTCCCACTCCTTGGACAGATAAAAGATGCCCAATTTGCTTTCATAGTTTTTCCAAAAAAGAGGATAAAAATGATGATTCTAGTGGTTGATGTTCTAGCCTCTTACAGCATCCTACTTGGGCATAATTTCTGCAAAGATGTTAAAGGTGAGCTAGCCATGGATTTGTCAAAGGTGAGGATCCCAATTCAAGGTGTTATGAATAAATTGCTTCCTAAAAAAGAGGCAAGATATGTAGTCACCCGATCATCAGCACCAGAAGCTCAAATTTTATTTGAGTCTTCTAGCATGGGCAACTACTTCCTATCTACATATGAAGTCCATGAGGCATCCGATGAAACTCCTATAGGTGACAACTTGGAAATGTGTTCAGCTAATGCAGCGAGAGAATTGGCAAAGCAAAATGAATGCATGGAAGAACTTCTTCCCCCAAATGAAGAAGTTTTCAAAGGAAAAGTTGTGTCTAATGAGGTATGGATCCTAGAATTTGATGGCAGCTACTCTTTTACTAGTTTAGGATCTAGAGTTGTGTTGGTGTCTCCTCAAGGAGATATTGTTCCTTTATCCTACAAGTTGTAGTTCAACAACACCAACAACACAGCTAAATACGAATCCCTGTTACTTGGATTACAGGCTACTAGAGAAAAAGCCATTAAACTACTCCATACTAAAGGGGATGCCAAATTAGTGGTTTTTCAGGTAAGAAACCTCTATCAAACCAAGAATGAAAGATTGTGCCACTATCACAATCTTGTTTAGGACCAAATTGAAAATTTTGATTCTTTTAGCATCTCTATCGTTCCAAGAGAATTCAATGACCAGGCAGATGCATTAGCTATTTTTTCTACCCTCTTGGTTCTTCACCCAAATTTTAAAGGAGATAAGTACACTATTGAATTGGTCTTTCAGCCAAGTGTACCCAATAATGCTGGCCATTGGTAAGTATTCAACAATGATGATCAAACCATTGCCTTCTTGGAGCAAAGGGACAGCTTCGAACAATTGCATTTTGAAGGCAGTGAACTCTGGGAATGTGAAGCAACTTTTGAGTCAAATGCAAACACAGGTGAAGATTTCCTATAGCTTAAAGGGAATAAGATTCCCAAAGGCTTGGTTTCCCTAGAAAAATTCTTTGATAGCCATGATAGGTTCATCAAACAACAGCGAACAGATTCAAACTCCTCTCAGGATTTTGATGAAGTAAACCTGGGAACCAAAGGAGATCCAAAGATGGTGAACATTGAGAAATGCTACACTCCTGAGGAGATATTCAAGCTTGCTAATCTACTCTACCAATATATAGGTGTCTTAGCATATTCCTATGATGACCTGAAATCACTCAGGCCTGACGGAATTCACCATGACATTCCTCTTAAGGCAAATTCCATGCCTTACAAGCAAAAGTTCAGAAAATATAATCTAAAAATCTCAAGTACCATTTTAGCTGAGATACAAAAAATGCTTGATGCCTAGATAATTTTTCCAATCCATCACTCCACATGGATTCCCAACATAGTGCCTGTTAGAAAGAAGAATGGTGAAATTTGAATCTGTGTGGATTTTAGAAACTTGAATCAATTATCTCTGAAAGATAACTATCCTCTCCCTATCATGGATCAAGTTCTACAAATGGTAATAGGTTTAGAGATGTTACAAATGTTGGATGGTTTCTCAGGATACAATCAGGTTGAAGTTAGAAAAGCAGATCAATATAAGACTGCCTTCACCACACCTTGGGGCACCTTCACCTATCGAAGAATGACTTTCGGTTTGATAAACATAAGTTCCACATTTCAAAGAGTGATGGACCTCACTTTCAAGGATGAAATGGGTAAGTTCATTGCAGTATACCTGGATGATCTGACGGTATTTTCAAAGCATCATTCTAACCATGTCCACCATTTATAAAGAATACCAGAACGTTGTCGTTAGAACGACATTTCTCTAAATCCCAAAAAATCTGTTTTTGGGGTGACTGAAGGGAAACTTCTCAGACACATTATGTCCTGAGAAGGTATTAAAATTGAATCAAAAAGAGTTGAGTCCATCCAAGAACTTACTCTGCCTATCAGTAAAATTGTGGTTCACTCTTTCTTCAAAAAGGTGAATTTTATTCGGAGGTTCATCCCTGAGTTCGCTGAGAAGACTCACCACATCATCAATATGATGAAAAGTAACACTACCTTCAGGTGGATTACATAGGGTAAATCAGCATTTAAAGACATCAAAGAAGCAATATCTCATGCACCAATCCTAGTTTGTCTAGATTACACCAAAAGCTTCAAAATATATAGTTATGCTTCTGAACATACACTCAGTTATTTTAGCTTAGCAGATCCAAGAAGGTGTAGAATCTCCTATTTATTTCATGAGTTGTCCACTTAAGTCTCATGAGTTGAAATATTCTAACATGGAGAAGCATGCGTATGCAGTCGTCAAAGCAGTCAAACATTTTAGGTTTTATATCTTGAACTCGTACACTGAGGTTCTGGTCCCTGATACAACAGTGAAGTCCATTTTGACTCAACAAGAGTTTGGTACGAAGAGGGGTAATTAGATCACCAAGATTCAAGAGTTTGATCTGGACATCAAACCTACCAAACTCGTGGGGAAAGGGTCTTTGTTAGTTGATTGCCAACAACATTCTTGAGGGAGCAAAAAATAAAGAAATAGAGATCGAAGGCATACCCACGGTCTTCTTTATTGCCACTACTGATGAGTGGTATTTCGACATTGCCCATTTTTTGACTTATGGTGAGTGTCCCACTCATCTCCCCTATAAGGAAAAATAAAATATCAAACTAAAGGCTGTTAGCTATGTTTTGTGGGATCATGGTCTATACAAAAGGAACCTAGACGGAGCATTTTTTCATTATGTCGATAAGATACAACACGATAAACTCTTAGAGTCTTTCCACAATTTGGCCTGTGGGGGACATTTTTCTACACCAGTGATAATGCACAAGATTTTTTGAGAAAGGTACTATTGGCTTACGCTATTTCAAGATGCCTACAAATGTGTGTGTAGATGCAAATTGTGTCAATAGTTCGTTGGAAAGCCTAAACTGGTTACATTGCCTCTCAAGCCAGTAATAATCGAAGAGCCTTTTCAGTAGTGGGGTATTGACTTCATTGGCATAGTTAACCCATTTTCAAGTGCCAGACATGATTATGTCCTCATGGTAACTGATTACTTTACCAAATGGGTGGAGGCCATCCCAACCAAGCACGCTACATCTGTAGTGGTGTGCAGTTTTCTTAAGGAAAATATCATTTCCTAGTTTGGAGTCCCACTCAAAATTGTAACAGATAATGTAGCCTATTTATCTTTGCATGAAATTACTCAATTCTATTTTTATTATGGGATTACCCTATCCCACACTTCAGATTATTTCCCACAGGGAAATGGCTAAGCAGAATCAAGTAATAAGAACCTGGTCACTATTATCAAGAAATTGGTAGATGACAATTAAAGAACATGGCAAAAGGCACTGTTTGATCCTTTATGGGTGGATAATATTACACCCAAGAGGGCCATAGGTATGTCACCTTTTCAACTTATGTATGTCTTGAATGCAGAGATACCCATCACTCTAGAACTCCTAGTGCTCAGGTTAGCCAAAGCAATCGAAGATTCAACCTTCGAAAGTTTGATTGACAAAAAGATCATGTGTCTAACCAAACTGAATGAGCAATGAACCATGGTGGTGGACTAGATTACAGTGCATCAAAATTAGGTGAAGAAAATTTTTGACAAAAAGGCTAAGGTCTGTGATTTTCAAATTGGAGATCAAGTCTTGTTATGGGACAAGAGGAGAGAACTGAAGGGAATGCATGACAAATTTGACTCTTTATGGAGAGGTCCATTTTTCATTCGATAACTCTATGGTGAGAATAGCTTCTTGCTGGAGTATCAGGATGGATCATCATTTACACTACCCCACAGTGGGTAGCATATGAAGCTTTTCAATCCTTGAAGCTTAGATGGATGCACTTGTATATTTGTATAGTTTTTGTGTTTTATTTTTTTTCTTTGTTTTTGACATGACTCTGTAGCCTAATGGCTTGGATGAAGGCACTTAGAGACTGGTTTCTACTCTTATTGATTGATTCGATCAATGGAAGTTCCCCAACAGGAGCCAGCTATTGTTTCCAAAATTAGCTCAGCGCATTTTTGGAACAATCCCCCTGTAAAACTTGTCCATTTTGCCCTTTGTCTCTCTAAGTTCATTTTTCAAGATGGGTTTTTTCTCATTCTCATATTTTCTCAACTGACATCATTTGAAGTTTGTAATGTCTCTTTGTTACATTTTCCCCAAAATGTGAAAGTTTTTACAGACTCAATGCGATCAGGGGACAAATTTCCCTTTTTCCCAAAGTTAGTATTTTTTATTCCATTTTCATGCACAGGCGACAATTTTTGCCACCCTTGCATTTTTTTCCTTTTCATGCATGGGCGGCAATTTTCACCACCCCTACATTTTTCTCTTTTTCATGCATGGGCGGCAATTTTCGTCAGCCTGCATTTTTCTCCTTTTTATGCACAAGTGGCAATTTTTGCCACCTCTACATTTTTCTCTTTTACATGCAAGAGCAAAAAAATTTCCCGCCCCTACATGTCTTTTAAAATTTCATGTAAGAGATGAAAATTCTATCACCCTTACACCTTTTCCTCCTCACATGCACAAATGGCAAATTTTTCCGCCTATGCATGCTGACCATCCCCCATGCCAGGGCAGCAAATTTTGCCACCCTTGCATCTTTTTTCTCCAATTTCTAACTCTAGAGAGATTTTTATCCCTGCCATTTTTTCACCTCCTCCCCTTTTTTCTCCTACTTTTTGACCTAACCCTATCAAGTACTCTTCTTTAGTCATGATCACCCAACGTGTAAATTCTCTAATTTTCCCATTTTTCCCTAATTGCACGATCATGATTACCATTGCAGTACCCCCTGAGGATTCTTGTTCATCAGCACCCACTCAATCAAGGCTCATCTCAATGACTAAAGCTTCTCCTAAGAAGTTAAAGGCCATGAAGTACCAGTACCAAGGTGTTTTTCCAATCACCTCAGTCACTTCTAATGTCGATGACATTAGAGACACAGAGATTGGCCACGTGGATATGGCCGAGTTCGTGGAGAGGACCAAGGTGACCAACTTGAGCTCAGAGATGAAAGATCTGAAGAAACGCACCTTGATATCCATCAGTGTCATTGCTAGTAAATATTTCTATGTTGAATCAAGGAATCATTGATATTCAATATTCAGGTACTCAAGGAGCTGATCGAAGATCTCAAGTCTTCCAAAGATGCTAGTGAGAAAAGTGACACAGGCCTGTTGAACAGACTAGAAAAATTGCCCTGCGATCTCACCTCTAGAGATAATCAATTTCTCTCAGCAGAAGAGATGATTCAAGAATTCAAAGGTATGGTCTAGAGGGATTTTGAAGAGAAAGCGTTCTCAATAACTTTTGTGGATAACATCTTAGATACTCAATTAACTCTGGATAACCTAATAACCAAGTTAACTAGTTATGCCAAAGTAATCACAACATTGAAAGACACTACAATCAGGGCTAGAGTGATCTTTAAGAACACCATTGCACTGGATAGCAAAGGAGTTTAGGCATCTATTGCCATGTATGATGCTCATCTGATGAATTCTGGTGGCAAGAGCTGAACCATTTTCCCCTTCTCTCTTCTTCCTCTCTTCCCATGCACTTTTGTCATGTAAAAGTGCATGCAATTTTGTAATATGTAATTACATGTAAAAAATCTAAAAAAATATCTCAAAGTCAAAGATGACTCATCTTTGACTAAGATATTTTTGTATTTTAATCTTTTTTAAATTTTGAAAGTTTCTCCCTATATATAGAGGGGACCTCTTTTGTAAAAGTATCTCTGATAATTGAGAGCAAAAACTCTACTAAAATTGAGACACTTCTTGAGACTTTATGCTCAACTTGTGAATCATATTTTATCAAATGAATGAGAAACAGGTTTATTTCAGACTTTGTGTTGAAGTAATTTGTGTTATTTAAGAAATGGTTCTTATATCCTCTTTCTTGATAATCTCTTATCTGTTTGATTTAATAAGCAAAGTGTGTGTGTTGACATTATCTAAGGACATTTCTAAAAGATAGAAGAAAGACTTTGAGCTACTTTTATCTTGGTGATCCTTTTATCCTTTGTAGTTTTAGGTGAAGACTTTGTGCTTTGTTTCACTCTATGGTTACACTTATTTCGAATCAGCGAAGGAGACAATGGAAGACTTTGTGCTTACATAGGTTTCCTTGTAGACTTTGTTACCTGCTTCAAGGGATTTTTTGCTCTATGTTGGATACCATTCCTGAAAGAAGAGGAATGTTCTTATCCCAAAACCAAGAGTTCTCTCTCTTGTTCTTTGGACATCATCTCTGAAAAGAGAGATGGATGTTGTCATACTACCCTGAGTACTATTTTTTGCTTACTTATATATACATATAGCATATAAATATTCATAGGTAACCTTCCCTTGATGAGAAGAGAGATTTATCTCATTAAGATGTGGTAAACCCACACTTTTTGTGGAGTAAATATCCTTGTGATGTGGTTGATATACCCATTTTTTCATCAATTATTTGATGACAAAAATATTCACCCAACATACTATACACTCTATATGTTTTTCTCACTAGGGTTGTAAATTTTTTGGACCCCTTTTTTAATGGGAAACCATTTTGGGTTGATTCCACCCATGGTATTAGTACCCATTATTTTGTAATACCACTTTGTTGATGTATTATGTATTGATGGATATTTCATAGGTAATACATCATAAGAACTGGGGTTTTGAGAAGGAAGAATAGAGTGTGGGAATTTAGGTGTAGATTTAGGAGGGTTTATTGAGCATAGATCTGAACAATATCTATGCATTTTAATTATGAGAAGACTGATTTAAAAGTGGTTTATAATAAAATTTGAGAAAGTGTTTCTTGGTGAATGTAACCCACATTGGATGAACCATGTTAAATATAGTCTTTGTTATTGTGCATGTTTATTTTTATTCTTTATGCATCTCTATTTATATCTATTATTGTGATTCTATGAAATTATCTTTCATAAATTTCTATATTTATTCCTAACATTCCTAGATAAAGTACATAATTATAGTGTTTGTGCAATATTTTGTCATCATGGCCTTGGCCTAGTTAGAGAAATAATTTGTATCCACCAGAATATACCTTACACCTATGCATCATGTTGTGGGAGTTATTAGACCAACAAAACCAATGGCTCATTTTTAAAATGGCACCTAGGCAAGAATGGGGATGAGGGGCATCTCATCTTAATGGTTGTGATTCCTTATGTGATGGCATATATCACATGCCTTGGAGTAATTATTTACAACTTAGAATAAGCTTGGCCACCATAATCTCAACTACATCACTTTTCTTACCATTGTGTATCTAGTGCAATGTCCTCCTACTATGCCTTCATGTGCCTCTTATAATATGGAGTTTCTTTCATTCTCTAAGACACATCAGCATAGTACTTCATCTCTACTTAGCTTATACAATTCTCCATTGATGATTTGAAATAGGGTAGCATGAACTGCTAGTTGTTTCTTTTCTTTACTCACCATAGCCTGGGGTGTAACTATAAATGTTAGAAAGGTGGATATCTCTAAAAAATCCTTAGGAATGTGTTAGACTTAGTATAACTATGCATCTAGCATGTCATCCTTAATAGGCACTACCACATCACCAAAATTAATGCAGGATACATGATATGGCCTCAAATTCTACTTTTTAGGCTTAAATGCAATAGAGAGCTAGAACTCCTAGAAAATAAATATCCACCTGTATATGTGTTAGTATAAAATAGGCTTGTTCATGAGGTAATTGAGTGTTTCGTGATCAATTAAAAAGATGAATGGGGTTACCAACAAATATTTATTGAATTTTTGTAAGGTATAGACCATGACAAGCACCTCATGCTCTATGGTTGTATGATTCTGCTCTGTTAAGGTCAACTTCCTACTAGCAAAGGATATGGGATGATCCATTTTCCCTTCACCAAGTTGTACCAAGATCATGCCAATCATAGAGCTATAAATATCAACATGGACATGAAAAAGTCTTGTCTAGTCAAGAAATTGTAAGATAGGTATGCTAGCCAATTTGAGCTTCAGGGTCTCAAAGGCCTCTTCTTGAAACTCACCCTAGTGGAATGTTCTATATTTTCATATAAGCTCTTCTAGTAATGTATCAATCTTTGCATAAATCCTTATAAATTTCTTATAATATCCACAATGGCCAAGAAAGGCATGAATGTCTTTCTATGTGGAAGGAGTTTGTAACTGAATGATGATGGCAATCTTCATTAGATTAATGAGAAAACCATCCTTATAAATGATGTGCCTAAGTAGGGTTCTAAATGGTGTTGTGAATATGCACTTATTTAGGTTTAAGGATATTTGAAACTACCTATACCTCTCAAACATTAGGTGCAAGTTTTCACAATGGTCCTTCATAATGCCATACACCATCCAATCATTTAGATAGACTTAGAGGAACCTATGGATGAACTATTTAAACATGGTGATCACCACTTTAGAGAACATGGTTCATGTATTATTAAGTCTAAATGGTATCACATTATATGTAAAATAACCCCATTCAGTCACAAAGGTTGTTTAGGGCTTATCCTCCTCCTCAATCTAGACCTGGTGGTTGCTAGAGAACCCATCAGTGAAGGTGTAAATCTCACAGCCTACAACACCTTTTAGGACTTCATTAGTGAAAAAAGTTAGGAAGGGGTCATTGATGTAGGACACAATCAACATTCTATAGTCGATGCAAATGTGAATGTGCATATCATTTTTTATGATTATTACCATTGTTCTCACCCACTCATACTCTTGCATGGGGTGAATGACCCCTATGGCTAGCATAGTCATGATATCTATTTTGACCTTAGTGTAGAGGTTGGGATTCATTCAATAGGGGATATTTTTAATCAGTTTTGAGTCATCTATTCACTTTATGCTCATCTTCCTAAGGATTGGATGGATGACCTTCATGTTTTGGTAAGTCCTAGCAAACAAATATTGGAATTCCTTTAATAGGTCTATGATTCATGCTAGCTTTATGTCAAACCAATAGCCACCTAGAGTAACCATCTTTGACTCTCTTTCTGTGGTATCCACTTTGATGGTATTGTATTCACCTAGGGTTTTATCGTCTACTTGGTACATGATCTTTATTCTAGCTATCAACATTTCAGTAGTGCTCCTTCCAAATTTCATCATCTTCCTCATTAGATTCATTATTGAGTGTTTGTTCCTCAAATAAATTTGGGAAAACCAACCCTTTTTCTTTGACCATGTCCTTCAAGCACTCCTCAAATATTGCAATGTCTTCAAACACTACCCTTAAAATCACTTGCAATGTCTCAAATAGTTATAGGTTCTTTGAATAAAAGGAGAAGGTATGGAAAAACCTCTTATTAGGGAACTCCCAATTAGATATATTTCAATGCATCTCATTGACCATATATCATGCCATTGCCCATGTCTTCAGAGTCCTATAAAAGGCATGTACCCATAAGTTATTTGGGGAAGTCATACTATATTTAGTCCATGTTTCTTTGCATAAGTACACATGCACCATGGGGTCAAAGTCACCAGAGTATGTCAAGATATCCAAGTTCTCATTACTCCTCCCAAACCTAGTGCACATGGCTGTATTGACCTCTATCCAAGTTGGTAGATTAGACCTTTGTGTTTCCCATTGTTGCATGGTAGTGTTCTTCAAGGTGTACACAAGTGTACCCATTCTATCTATCTCCTTAGAGATGCCTGCTTCAAGGTCATGGACATATCCTTCCCATAGGTTGCTTCCTTAAAATTTTGGGAGCACCACAATCTTAGATTTTCTTAGGTGGAGTACCCTTTTTTCTCTCTTCTCCTAGTATGGGACCCATCATTTTAGAGCATGATCAATTTGGACCCAGCTAGTCCTCATGGATGTTGGCACCTTTGAATACACCAAGTGGCATATGAAACTAGTTATCTCATATTCCTATTCAATTCATTAGTCACAAGTGATGTTAGTGGTGTCCAAGATTGATTTCCCATCTTCATAGGAAAGCACTCCTTAATTAGAAGGATGGATATTCTTGATGCCTTTCACCATGATGTTATAAATATGGTTAATCTCATCTTCCAGATCAATGCTCTCCACATAAGGGGGTATTTGGTCACTTGAAAGGGATTATACTACCCTTTCCTTACTATTCTCAAACATCATATATCACTTTTTTAAGTGCATATCTGCATTATTGGTGTAGCACCAAGTCTTTCCTAAGAGCGTTGGGTAGTTATTTTGTTCTGTTAACTCAATAACCTTGAAATTAGCATAGAATTTAGTGCCCATAATATATAAAATGACACCCTATAGAATTTCAATCGGTTGTGCTTGGGTCTTCCATGAAGAGTACATGGGGAGAGGGTCTTAGGGCTAGCCTACCCATCTTCTCCCATGCATTCTTGGTTAAGATATTGACCTCTACACCAGTGTCAATTGGTACCTTGTAAATGGACCAACCATCTATGGTGGTATTCACTAGTAACTCTTGGTCATACTTTATATTCTGAGTAGGCCTTACTTCATGTGCCCACTCCATATGTGGTATAACAACTTTAATTTCTTGGGGCTCAACAACTTCATTTGGCTTATTCT
Organism: Torreya grandis; assembly: GCA_037957365.1. Lineage (NCBI taxonomy): Eukaryota > Viridiplantae > Streptophyta > Pinopsida > Cupressales > Taxaceae > Torreya > Torreya grandis. The sequence continues at coordinate 2,090,542 of JARHVA010001989.1, read as the reverse complement.
TTACATGCTCCAAGAGCAAGTTTTTCATCAATAGAAGTATCCCATACATTTGTAGGAGGCACAGTATTTTTATTAGCTCTTGCACCTCAACCTCTTGGCTATCTTGATTTTTACACAAGGTGGTAGCCTATACTTTGAGATCTCTAGCCAGCTAGAGTTCTCCCTATAAATTTTGTATTATGATCATGGCTTATTGCACATCATTCTAGCACATTGGGTTAGGGTAGGTCATAGATTTTTCCTTAGGTTGAGATATGCACTTAGTAACACTTGGTTCACCATATTTCAAGCATAACTCTTGTGTTGGTGTAATTTATGACTGAGTGGTAAACCCACTCAATATGATTGCTTACACCTTGATTGATTTTGGGTGGGTTGACTATGCCTTTAAAGCCCATTTCATATCCTTAGGCTCATGCCTGATCATCCTTACACCTCTATCAGTACCCATTTTTCCTTAGGTTAACTCTTTGCACACATTGGGGCACTCTTTGACCACATGTGGTTCTCAATAATGCCCACATATTAGATGCATCAGGTAGTCACATTGATAGTGCTTAGTCAACCTGCACTTATAGCATGAATATGATGGGAATCTTCCTCTACTATGTACTTTACCTCACCCTTTAACACCTATTTGGTTCACATAGCCAGATTTCTACTAACCATTTCTCTCATTTCCTTGGTTTGCCTATACTCTAGTTGTTGTAGTTGCCTATCATGTACATCACTCTATGTTCTATTGCAATTCATCAATCAATCAATAATAAGCTATGTTGTGAGTGTAGGCATCACACAAATTATAGTACATGGTTACATGTTAAAATAAGGGGAAATTTTAAACATCATGCACCTCATGACAAACTTCATAGCTAAAAAGTAGTACACACACATTCCTTTGAAGGTAATTTTTTTATATAATGACCCTTTATTTCATATTCCATGCACCACAACCCACTTTGACTGTCATGCAATGAACTAACATTTAGCTTCTATAGTTGGGAGTCCATAGACATAATTTATGCCTCTATGAATGGTCTAATGCTTTTATCAACACTCCTAACCACCTCGACTCTGAGCATAGCTCTAAGCGCTTCCTAAGGGTCTGTGAATGTTTTGACGAAGAGTGCCATTCTGAATGGTACTAGCAATCCTATAATGAACTATTATACATGTTGGGAGGGGTGAATATCATAAGGGAGTTTAGAGAGTAGCTTTTTTAATCTAACATTTTACAAGTGTACATTTTTTGATAATCCCTAGTTTATCTCCTTGAGGGTGGCAATGCTCTACTACAAAAACTTAGGGATATTGAACTCCTTTAGGAATGCTCCCTTCAAGGTGTCATAATCAACCATAGCTTGGTTGGGATCAAACTTCCTATACCAAATATGGGTATAATCAAGCACAGTTATCTCAAACTAAGTTGCCTTATGCTTGTATTGAGTTATTCCCTGAGTGCACCATTATAATTCACACTTGAATACATGTACTATGGCATTTTCCACACCTCGATACTCTAGCAAGTGCATAACCATCTCTTAAAAAATATAGGGCTAGGGCACAACTAATGGCACTTGTCCTCTTGATACTTGTCCTACCATTAGTCATCTAATGCCTTTGGCTACTATGTTAGGCATTGTGGTTACTACTAGCACTGTAGAAGACAATGGTACCATACTACTAACTAGTAGCATAGGGCCACTTCTTATAGGTTGTTACCCAAGCTACATAGATGACATTGGTTAAATCAAGGTGTTTTTTCTCACGTTATGTCTATTTGGGCTATCACTTTATGGTCTAGAGGTATCTTCACTTACCTCTTCGTATGGGATGACTTACTCAATTATGAAGTTCTAGTCCAAAGTTTCAAAATATTCAAATTCTATGTCAACAACATGATTAATTATCAATATTCATTCTCCTTTGGGGAATCTAGTGCATGAGCTCATGCCATAGGTTTAAAAGGGTAAGGTGCATCTAGTGCATCTCCAATGGTCAAGTTTTGAAGGGACCTCAAGTATTCACCCACCAACTGTGGAGATTATTCTAAGGCTTTGAGGGCTCCTTCCTCTAGGTATGACTACATTTCAATATATCCTTTCCCATACCCTTCCCACTCGCTATAGGTCTTCATGATACTTTTAGGTTATAGATCTTCAATCAGTCCATGCCTCTTATTATTATAAGCTTATTACTTAAGCTCTTAGTTGTTAATCTGCTAGTCCCCTTCCATTATGCCTCACCTACACTTCCCCTCCTTCCTTATCCCACTGCTCATATGAAAAAGGAATTTAGACTTCCATCCCTACTATTTTGAAGCCATAATTCACCATCAAATTCTTGAGTTTGGTGCTGAGTTATTTCACAAATGCACTTCTGGGCTTGTGTAAGAATTAGTACTCTACTTCTTCAAGGTAGGAATACATCGATACCATAAACTCAAGAATATAGTTATTCAATGACCCTTTCTACCATTTGTCTATAGCTCTAGTCTAGGTGGCATCCAAGTTCTTAAGGTTCTCTAAGCACTCTTTCATCTACTCAAGGTACTATCCACAACTTCAATTTATATTGGTCACATAAGCATCTAACCATAAGTACACTTGCTCTAGTAACTTGAAAAAGAACACCTCATATAGGATATCATATAAGTGATTCTAGACCCACGCCCTTAGGTTCTGCCCTATACAATTTAGATGCCTTAGCGTAAAGTTATCTTCTACCTTTTTCATTTAGCATTTGATGTTCTCTATGGAGAATCAGATCATTAACCTAGTGTACCATTACAATAACAAAATTTAACAATCTTGACAATAAAACCAAAATTTTGTAGTAAAGTGGGTCTTTCAAGTCATAGGCCTAGTCATGCACCTACCTAGCTAGCCAAGATAGATCTAGGCTTGTTATAAAGGGGCACAAGCCTTGATGATTACTATGGCACTCAAAACTTAACACTCAATGGTGATGACATCACTATACATAAGGTGTAAACCTTATGTTCCCACCTAAAGTGTAGTAGAGAAGAAATTGGGGTCTGTTAGGCTAGTTGTACCATGGTGTAACTCTATGATTCATAGATCTAGTTAGTAAAATGAGGGTCATATGTTCATAATCGTAAGCCTTGGGTTTCATGGGTTAAAATACATTCAAGCACTTGAGGGGTAGAGGGTGATCTGGTTGAGGGACTTGGTCATAGTCTAGTGCTCAAGCATGGGTCTCGATTAAAGGTACAAGGCTTCAAGCAAACTTAGCATATTTCTATCAAGGGTGAAAGGTTCATTATCCTACTATAGATCCTCCATTCATAAACTAATTTATCAGCTTGCAGGAACTCAATACACTAATTCAATAAAACATAACATGCACTCTATAAACATTCAAAATCTTAACCATTAGTTCATTATCTATTTTTGTACATCAATATTCATTAACTTAGTTAAAAAATACATGCAAATTCCATTTAACTAAGCTAGTGCTCAACATAAACTACTAATGCCCAAGCTCATAGGAGAACTTGGGTGTTAAAGAGGGGAACATCAAAATGCATCCCAAAATATGTTCTAAGCCTAAGACAAGATTCTAGCAGTAATTCACTAGAGATTCACTACACCATTTTTCCTCTCCTCCTAAGTTGGGCTTGACTTCCTTTTATTTTCTTTAGATCATCCTAGGTTCATAGGGATTGGGTCACATTGATTGCTAAGTTGGTGCTAGAGGTACAAATCCTAACACCTCCACTACTCTTTGTCTTCAATGTGTAGTCATTGTCTTGTAAACCCAATTCCTAATGTTGTAGGTTTCAAAAAGAGGGAATTTGTATTTAATTAGTGGTAATTTTCCCATGCAACCAATTCTCAATACTTATTAGAGTTGTTAACCACCAGTCAATTGGTGCCACTAGAGTACACAAATTAGTAACCATCTACATAGTTACCTCATTCCCAGGTGTTTGTCAAGTTAGCACAAGATATATTACTTATCATGAAATGGGGCCCAATAATCTTTTATGAAGTCTTCTTGTATTCAAAATAACATAAATTACACTATATATATATATATATATATATATATATATATATATGTCTATAGATTGAGCATGGATCTACCCTTTTATTATATGTAAAAAATATCCTAGAAACCAGGTAACAACTCAACTAACTTAGAAGAAGATATTTAGAGAGATTGGTTGGTATAACCAAAATAGAAAAAAGTGTTACAATAAGATCCACATGAAATCAAGAATATCCACATGATATTGTAATAGCTACATCTAGCCATATCTATCCACCAAATCTTCACATAAAATATATCCATATCTTTTGATTCTAGTTCTAGAGTTACAGCTTATGACAACAAACTTCCATAAATGGAAAACTATATAGAAATAGTAATCTATATATAGGCATGTATACAAATATAAAGTATCAAAAGGAGTTTTAGATCATCATGGAATAGATGGAAGAGCTACTGGAATGTTTTGGGACATGTTATGGCCAAACTATGAGAATACGAAGCACAACTATCATTATCCATAACTGACTATTATAATCCATAGCTAACTATCATAATCCATAGTTGACTAACAAAATATATAGTTGATTGATAGAATCAGTAACTATGCTCAAATGATCAATTCTTGGTCATGAAACTTCCTTATCTTCATGATATCCTAGCAAAACTCTTATTAAATGGTATCATACATGTACATATCAAAATATGAAAGACTAAATATGCAAGTGGTTAGAACATCATGAAAACTATGCTAAGTTAGACTCACATGAGCTTATAGAGATAAAAACATCCATTTTCTACCTTAGACTAGTTATAAACCCTAAGACTACATGCAATGCTCAACTTAAATGGCATGTTTATGACTATGAAGAATGATATATTATGCAATAATGAGTCATAATATGGACTCATAAACTTGTTTTGTCATGTTTTATTTATATGGGGATTCTAGGTTGGATCTCTCTTTCTCTATGGGGGGAGTTTCTTATTAGGTTTTCTTACTCCTCTAACTAGAAACCTGGGCTTCCAGTTGTGCCTAAGATGGTTTTGAATCTAGTCAAACACTTGACTAATGACCTCCTTTTTAACTTTTATATATGGTTAGACCCCCTAAGGACCCTCTTTCCTCTTCTCAATGCATATACCTTTATTATGGTTCTTAATCCTTTCAAAATTGGATGTTTTGGTTCTATTTGAAGACTTGGGTATCCACTTCTTTTATCTAGACTAGCTATTGCATCAGTTGTTTATGCCTTTATGGAGATCTAGCCCTCCTTTTATGCCCAAGCTAGTTTTAGATCCATTCAAATTTTGTAGTGGTACTTTATTTTTCATCTTTGTTGGGTTTGGGTTCTTTGGGGACCCCACTGAAACCCGAGCCTCTTACTTCTTTAGTCTAGGTTGGTTTTTTGTCCAGCTAAAATAAGTTATATCCTACACCAATCAAAAGTATTTTTTTATTATTGTTTTCTATTCCCTCTCTTGGTTGGGTCCTTTTTTACTTCTTGGTGAGATGTACATTATTCTTTCTTGGGTAAGTTAGGGGGATACTCAGACCACCTGAAGTGTTCAAGATGGGTTCCAAACTAGTGAAAAGTGGGCTCACCTTAATCTAAATAATTATCTTAAAATACAATAAAAATAATAATATAATCATTATATTTAAAAATATATTTACTATTTAACTAATCAATAGATTATAAACATAGTACAACCATTTAAAATTAGAAAATTTTAATATTTTTTTCATATTAAAATATCATGAACAAAAAATAAATCACCCAAAGGTGAATAACATAAGTTCTACCATATAGGTAGATAAATGAAATAAACCAAACATATATCAAAGTTTATGATATACCAATATATAAAGCCTCACGTAATAGGCACCAGCAAAAATAAAAAACTGCAAAATAGTATAATAGCAAGTAAGATAGTGTCACCCTCAAGGTGAATTAATCTTCCAAACTATATGTGTTATCAGCATTATTATTCACATTCTTAGAACTAGGTCTTGGATGCCAAGTATCCTCAGATCCCTTCGATATTGTCTTTTCAAACACATACTCTAGTGGAAAATATCTATGAATTTTCTCCATGAAAGATCCAAATCTATTTTCTTTAACAAACTTCATGACCTTAGTTACCTCATGCAAACCTCTTGATTCAACCATTTTTTCTAGTTTATTAGTCAGTTCATGAACATTCTTATGGAATTTTTTCCATGTCTATTTTTATTCCTCAACCTAGATCTAAAAAGGCCCTAGACTTTCCATAGATGTATCCTAAGAGAAGGTATTATCTACCATCAATGCTACATTATCTAGATCCATTACTTCTATAATTTCCAAACTATCTCTAGAGTTAGTTTAGATGGGCTATAACTTTTGATAAATTCCATACATTCCTTAAATGCATCTACCTAACACTGGGTACCATTCTTGTTTGAATATGAAAGATACACCCAATATCAAATGGGTTCTTTGGCTTACTAAAAGTAGGAGTCCTTGATACATGACTAATCATATTTTGAGAGATTCACCTCCATAACAATGGGATGAGAGAGGCTCTAATCAAGATGAGGGTTAAGTTTGGGGTACCCACTAGTATCCAAAAGATAATCTATAGTCACCTTTAATAGGTTTGTATATAGGAACCATTTTATCTAGCTCTATGTGACCTTCAACTAGAGATAAATATGCACAACAACAATCTTAACAATGACTTGAATTGTGAAGTCAATAAGTACACTAGATCTACCTTGAAAAATATCTTGGGTCCTTTGCTTCCATAGAAACCAAAGAATATTAGTAGAAAACATCAAACAAAATTTGTGAAATAATGGATGAATTTTATTTTTAGTATAAACATATCTAAAACTAACATTAAACCAAGTAATTTTTCAATCAAAAATAATAGGCTAACTATATAGACAATATTTCCAAATCTTTGCAACATATTGGCAAGTAAATAAAAGATGTTCAATTGACTCCACATCACTACACATAAGATAGAAAGCAGGGAAATCACCATATTTAGAAATAACTTCTCCAATAACCAACTTATTATAAATCAAAAACCACCTAAAACAAAAAAAAATTAGGTTTTAAACATGAATCCCAAACCACTTTAAATCTAGAGGCCCAACTACAGTAATAGTCACAAACACTCCACACATGACCTTAAGCATTAGATAAGGGGGATGAGAGGAAAACAATTTAAGATATAGAAATTTGGTAAAGAACTCATAGAGGGGAGGCCCTTTGATTGACTTGATACTATTCCAGAATTCACTATCATTATTAAGATGATTCATTGAGTTATTATCCTTGAGTGTTTTTCTCACCATAAAGTCCTATATTGGGGTATAGGAATGTGATATCTATGTTTAATGATGTCACAAGAGTCCCAACCCATAGGACCAAAGATATATTTTAAATCCTTAGACCTTTTTTGAACCATTCTAAGGTAGAACACCCTCTAATAAGGGCAAGTGGATGATTATTGAGTAAAAGGTTCCACCATATAGATTTATTCCCTTGACAACAAGATCCCATCCAACTGAATACATGCTTTGCATTGATAAGGTGTTTCACAAGATCCCAAGCCTTCCAAATAGATGAAAAAAAATGAGAACCAACAACTTTATAAGAATAAGGGCCAAGAGGAATGTGAGCAATGTGCAAGCCTTTCCAACCTGCTTTACCTTTAGGAAACCCTCTCAGAATGTTATTTCTTACTAGCACTTTCTAAGGCACATGCCCATTAAAAGCCTTGATGATCCATTTAACCACTAAGGTAATAACTTAAATGTGTAGGTCCTTTAGACCAAGACCTCTAATATCTCTTTTTTTAAATAAAACTTCCAAGTAATTGCATGTTTTTTCTTATTCCCCTTACCATTTGACCATAAAAAGTCTCTAATAATTTTATGCAGTAATTTAATCTAAGTTTTTTTAAATAGCTAACAATAAGAATGGTATAAACTGTAAGATGAAATTTTTTAAGACAAACCTAAATTCTATCAGGGATGAAATAAGATGATATTTTGCCATTTTTCAAATTTCTTGTTTATTTTGGTGTACACCCATTCCCACATTTGTTTGAGAGAAGGAGCATAGGCAAATAGAATTCCTAAATACCTAACCAACTAGTTATGACCCTTCCAGTCCCACCCAAATTCAATAAACTAGTCCGGCTAGTTCTCCTTCCATCCTATCATACAAGACTTATGATAGGCAATCTTAAAACTAGAGGCTAGACAATATGTATTCAGTTTGGATCTCACTTGTATCAAAATGTCTCTAGAAAGCTTAGTGAAAAATATTGAATCATCAACATATAATACATAATCATTTCTAATTTATTTTTAATTTGGATACCTCTTACTAGGGGCCTACAACATCTATCCTTAGCAAATAGTGTAGTGCATTAATGACCATGACAAATAGGAAAGGAACAAGGGGACAACTTGTCTAATGGATCTTTGTAAGGGGAGAGATTCTATGACAAATTAGCTTAACAAAAGCTTCCATAATAATTATTACTAATTATTTAATCATTATATTATAAATATATTATAGTCATATTAAATAGAGAGGTTTTATATTTAAATAATATATTAATAGAACAATTAACGTAAAATAACCTTTCATAGATAAAATAATTTTTTAATAAACTAGAAAAATAACAATGGGTTTACCAAAAAAAATAGAAACTTCTAAGTCTAAGAAAATAAAACCTTTAATTAAAAAAAATTAATAACTCTTTTTAAAAGACTAGATAACTTACTAAAAACATAACAAATACAACAAAAATAATAATATAATTAATATATTTTTTTTTTTTTAAAAAAAAAATTAATAATTATATGTTTAAAATATTATAACCATGTGAAATTCTAAATATTGTATGTTTCAATAATTTATTTATAGAACAATTAACTTTAAAAAAACTTCCATGACAAAAAAAATATTTTAAGAATCTGTAAAAAGAAAATTAATTTTAAAAATAACTATAAGCATAAAAAAATAAAACTTTTTATAATAAAAACTGATATTTTAATAACCAAGACTACCCAAGTCCCTTACCAAAGGAATAACATCCTTGTCAATACTCGTAATCTATTGAAGGAAGGGTAAGAAAAAATGTTTCATCAATGGAATTGATGAGATGCTTGATATATAAACCCATATTATGAAATTTTTATTTTTATTTTTATTTAGATTCTCCATCCCTTTCTCTATAATTTATTGCATGAATAGGAAAAAGAGTATCTTCAATAATATTGATGAGATGTTTGATATATAAACTCATTTTATGGAATTTATATTTAGATTCTCTATCCCTTTCCCTATAATATATTAAATGAGGAGTAGGATTAAAAATGTCATCAATGAAATTGATGATGTGCTTGATATATAAACCCATTTTATGGGATTTTTATTTTAATTCTTATTTAAATTTTTCTTCCCTTTCTACTATGCAAAAAAAACCATTTTAACAACTTCATTCAAATCTTAAAATGTTATGATGAAAAAAAATGAAAGTCAAAAGTTATTGAAACAATTTCTAAAAATATTACATTGGGGGATTAATGTTTTAAATTAGAGGTCACTAGTTTTAATAGAATAAATATTCTTCACCATAAATATATGTTTATGTTATTGCCTCCTTGTTTTTTATTCTTTATTTTAATTTTATATTAAAATGTAATTTTTTATGGAAGAAGCTATCTATTGTAAGTATAGATAATAAAAGGTGGGGTGAATCATTTTTCTTAAAATATTCCTTTAAATTTCACTTAGCATTCATGAATAATTCATTCACTTAAATACAACAATCAATGCATACACAAGCATCTATGAAAGCAAACAATGTTAGAGCATAAGATATTTGTGAGAAACCCTCTTGGGGGATAAAACCCATTGATGCATAGCTTGGAATATAGTCCTATAATAAATTAATCAAAATTTTAGTGAGGCACCAACCCCACTAGGAGCACCAACCCCTCACTAGTCAAACACCAACTCAACTAGTCCTTTAGCAAGCTCCAACCTACAAGGAGGCTGCAACCCCCTAGGTAACCTAGAACCAACTCAGATACCTTGAATTTATAATCACCCTTAGACACTTGTTTTTTAATCAATTTAATATGACCTCCTTATTTTTCTATTCTCACTCTTCTATCTCTTTCAAATAGCCTATTAGGCCTTCTCACATAACTAGCCCTTTCTTTAGCAGAATTAGTTCAAATGACCTTTCTCAACACCTATAAAAGCATATTTATATCTTCATATAATATTAAAAACTCATTTATTATGATATTAAATCCTTTTCACCTACTTTAAAAACTCTATGTCATTCGTCTATATGCTCAATTCTCTAACTAGTCAAATTGGGCCTATTAGGCCTTGTCTTTATACTTGACTCTTGCTCTTGCCCATCTTGGTCAGCCAAGAACCTAACCATAATTAAATCACCCTTATAATACATAAAAATACATGTTTCTCAATTGAAACAACCACCACATAGGTCGGTCATTACCCTCAAGATCCAAAACCACCATTGGGCCTAATAGAAACTTAATGTAATGAGGCCTTCTCTAAGCACACATTTCACTTAGGCCTCACTAGAACACTTTAAGCCTCAACAAATTAATTAAAAAATTCAAATGTAACTTTAATATATCCCTAATAATATACTCGTAGTTCCTCAACACCATTTCTCTCATTTCACTTCTTTAACCAAACAATGAGGTATACTCGCAACTAGGCCTTCTCATTGCCAGAAAGTCTATCTTGAAAATTTGATGCATACAGCCAAATTTTATACATAACCCAAAAATAAAATTACATGGATAGGATATTTTTGACCTAAAAAATATCTCCAAGTTATTTATCCTTCACTACATACTCCAAAATGCCTCAAGAACACTCCTATAAAAGGCTTACTCAGAACTGTCAAACATTGTCAACATATAATCAAGAACATTTGACTCTCCATACTTGAAAAAGGACTTATAATGAAGATAAATTAATTAAAATTAACCTATGGGAACTATATAACACTTACATGATCATTTAATCTTACAAATTAGTGCAAAATGACTTTAAAACATCATTCTCACTCACACACATAAAATTGCTTATAGTTACAAAAACATAATCATGAGAATCAAGATTTAGAACACCTATGTGAACACTTTTGATATATTCCAATGATTTATAATTATAATAAATCATCCTTATAAAATATTTGAATATATATTACAATTTTCTAATCAATATTGGTCTTGAAGACCAATCTCACATCTTCACCCTACATAGACTTCATTATGTTAGACAGGTCACTTTGAGAACAACTTTTAGCATATTTAAGAGCATCATCAACACTTATAAACCAATTTAATATGAGTTATAGGTATTTAAAAATGATATCATGTATATTTATTCATCCCTAATCTTTTATAACCAATACCTAATCTTATTCTCATTCTTTCTTAGTTTTCTCACTATCTTGCTCATTAGGCTTGTTTAGTGATAGGTCAATTTCCATGACTAATTTAGCACAATTTAGGTATAAAACATGATTATAAACTCATATGAGTATAAAAAAGTATTACACATCATCCTCCATTTATTTTCATGCTTTGACCTGGTCAACCATGCCTGTTACATCAAAAATCCAATAAATAAGGGGTTTCATGTAGTTTCTACTTGCTATCATGACAAACCAAAACCACCTTGAGAAACCTAGAAGATTCCTTTACATGTTTCAAACTTAATTTTTTTTTTAAAACCATTCTAATCCATAACTAACAATATCTTTCCTATTAGGTCATTATGAGGGTTTTACGAAGGTTTTGACTAGTTTTCCTTCTTAGCAATCATTCATAAAAGATTTCCCCTTAACTCCAAAAATAATTCTAGGAAAATCAATGTAGGGACATTCCAAAACTTTCATGATCTGATCAATATATCATTCAAAGGTTTCATGTGCAACGATCATAGGAAATTCATTCTCGGGTCTACAACACCCAATTTTGTGCACATAAAAAACCTTATCACCAATTTTCATGTTTTATCCTTTAGGATATGACCTAAAACTTGGTAAAAAAACTTATCACAACCTCTCACACCTATATAAATTATCTCAATATATTTGGTACCTATGGAAATGAACTTAACCCCCATTAGGCCATATTAGGTCTCTTTGTACACTAGGCCTTGAACTACCAGTCATACTAAGATCATGAACACACCTTAAAACTTCTTTTAGTGCTCAAAATACCTCTTCCACATGTAAAATGAAATAATATCATGCTCACATAATATTAAAAAAATTCACACAAGTCATGGACTACTTACCTCATCATGTTACCATGCCTATGCCTTCTTAGTAGGTATGTAAGGACTAGGCCTCAAAGATTGACCTTAAAACTCATATGAATGCTTTTTTCCCTCTTGCTCATGTTTATACATATTTTTTCACTATCCTATTCCTTGTACCATGATATTTACTTTGACATCCCATCAACCCTAGAGGAATTACTAGGTTGCCTTCAAATTCTCTCTCAACAGAGAGATAAGAGGTTGCCTTCAAATTTTCTATTGTCATGAGACTTATTTGACACATATCATATTACCATACATAGCCTCAACTCTGATTTTTACATAAATAACATTTGTCTTGACTTTGAAATGAATTATAACAATAATCCTTAAAAACCAATAATAGGAACATACCTCAATAATATCCCTATTTGTCATTGATGGCAAACACTAATATAGAAGATCATTCTCATCTTCTCAAGTTGGATCTTCTTTGATACATGGTATTTATCCTAAAAAAAACTTTCTCCCCCTTTGAAATTAATGAAAAAGGGTCATCTTGTTGGCAACTATATGATACTTGGACCTAAAACAACACATATTTTTCTCTTCAAACAAACTTAACACAAATCAGGCTTGTATACCTACTCTTGGAGCATGATTGGCTCCCCTTATCTCCATGAAAATTTTAGACATTTTCAAGACTGACTTGGTTTGATCAATTCATCATACAAAAAAATTTGTGACATGTCTCTTTTGATCATAACTGCAGCATACTTTTGATAGAACCTTAAATCTGAAAGTCATTAAAAGACCACAGAACTCCTCCCATGACCAAGTATCCTTCATGCTTATTGATTATTAGCATAGTGCCTCCATAAATCCTAATGGATTCACCTTTGCTCTAGGGAACTAGAACAACATAAAATTAGGAGATTCTCAAATCATTTCCTTACTAGACTAAACTTCCTTCATGATCCTCTTAGGCTTGAATAGTCATTTTGTCTTGACCTCCTCAATCTTTGTTTGAACATCTTGGATTGTTCTTTTGAACTTGTCTACTTCATCAACTATCTGATCTATCAGATAAATTTATTGGTACTCATTTGCATCTTGACTCTACTCTACCATGGAAAATAGTCCACTTGGACTTATAAATTGGTCATCAACATTATCTACCATGGGTTTCCACTTACTATCTTGTCTTATTTCTTGTACTCTAGGTTTCTTAATTTTCTTGTTTGGTCTTGAGAATTCATGCTTATAGTACTTATCAATATGACCAACCTTATGACAATTAAAACACACTATTCCTTTTGATAGAAACACATTATAACCCATACCTCTTGATTGATGACTTTCCTCATAGTTCCATGGATATTCAATCTTGGAGGGCCTTCTATAATGCCTTTCTCTATGTCCAAATTGGTTACATGAATAACAATATCCATTTAAGGGGTTAGAATACCTTATAAAATTAGCTTGATTAATAGTTTTAGCATTCATTCTTCCATCACCCTCATTCTTTGATTGATTAATAACCTTATTGAGCACATTAGTGTTCTTCTCTTGGTCTCCATTGAAACCAAGGCATGTTTTGTCATTAATAATCTTTTGACTACTCAAAATGTTGTCTAGATCATTGGTAATATTTTCAAACCTCAAAAAATGACTTAACCTTACTTGATTCTTGATCCATATAAGCTCTCAAGGAATCCAATTTAGTCACATACCTTGTGCATTCTTCTTTTTTGGTCTTTAGACTAGCAGTCGCAATCTCAAGTTGAGTCTCCACCTATTTGACTATTTCCTCTTATTCTTTAGAGTTGTTTCTTAGTCTATCTTAAAAAAAAAAAAAATACTCCTAATAATATTTGATAAGGAACCTCATCACACTATTCTTTCTCTTTCCCATCTTCAATTTTTCTAGAGTATTCATCAACTCTATCTCAAAGTCCACCTCATGTCCTTCTTCATCTGAATCACCAACAATACCTCCAATATATATGGAATCTTCTTGATTTGAGAAGATTTATTATTTAAACATGAGTATAAATTCATTTAAATCAGGTCCATCACCTTCATGGTCACTCTGATAATCACTTCTCTTACTCTCATCAGATGGGCTACAATATTCCTTGATGTAAAACTTCTTTTATTTTTGAAAAACTTCTTCTTATCATCATACCTTCTAAATATTTTCATGCTCTTATCAAACCTATAGGACCTTTTATAATCATCATGAAATTCATCATGCTCTTCATAATCCTCATCCTTATGATTATAATGGAACTTATTATCAAAGTGTCCAATCTCTCCATAATTGAAGAATTTAAAAGGCAGTTTGCCCTTGTATTTACCTGAGCCTATCTTCAACTTTATTGCAAAATAGCTATCAACTCATCATCATCAATATCAGATTCATCATTTTATTTGAATTTCTTACCTTATGTCTTCTTCTCCTTTGGATTATTTTCTACCTTGAATGCATCTTCTTTCTTTACAGGTCTTCCTTCACTTGTCCTCATCTCATAGGCTATTAAGCTTCCATGAAGTCCATCCATCTCTAGCTTGTCTAGATCTTGCATTTATTCAATAGTAGACACCTTAGAATAAAATTTGGGATTTATATACCTTAAAACCTTTTAAACAACATTAGACTCTTTCAACTGTTTACCTAGACCTCTTATGATGTTGACCACTTCATCAACCCTCAACAAGTAGGCTGCAATGGTCTCATCTTCATTCATTTTTAGGCTTTCAAATTATCTTCTATGGGTTTGAAACTTAGAAAATTTGATCTTGGAATATCCCTCATGAATATTCTTCAACTTATCCCACATTTATTTGGCGGACATACAATGGGTCACCTTCACAATTTATGCCTTTGATAGGCCACACATAATACCATTCATTGCTTTTGAATTATTGTCACTAGCCTTCTTTCCTGTCGCATCTATAGGAGGAATAGGGGGTGTAGTATATCCATCCAAGACTAATTTCTAAACATAATTACCTTGAGACATCAGATGTATCCTCATCTTGACACTCTAAAAAGCATAATTGGATCTATTAAATAGAGCCTTGCTTGTATAAAAACCACCTTGTGCTTGACTAACCATTTCACTTTCTTAAAATCTCTTTTAGGTTATTAGACTTCCTTAAAAGGACATAATTTGATAAAAAAAATTATAATTTCATGTACTAAGATGGGGTGGTGAATCATTTGTCTTCAAATAGTCCTTCAAATTTCATTTAAAATTCATGAAGCATTCATTTACTTGCATACAAAAATCAATCCATACACAAGCATCTATGAAAGAAAACAACATTAGGGAATAAGATATATGTGGGAAAAAATTTTGGGGGATAAAACCAATTAATTCACATATTTTAATATATTCCTATAATCAATGAATTAAAATTTTAGTAAGGTACCAACCCTACAAGGAGCACCAACCTCTCACTAGTCAAGCACCAACTCAACTAGTCCTTTAGCAAGTTCCAACCTGCAAGGAGGTTCCAAACCCCTAGATAACCCAGTACCAACTTAGATACATTTAATATATTATCACTCTTGGACACATATTGATTAATTAACTATATTTACCTCCTTTTTCCCTTCTCATTCTTCTATCTCTCTTAAATAGTCTATTAGGCCTTCTCGCACAACTAGCCCTTGGTAGAATTAGGTTAAATGACCTTGATAAAAACCTATAGAAATATATTTATATTTTAATTTAATATTCAAAAGTCATATTTAATTATATTCAAGCCCTTTTACCTACTTTCAAAACTCTATGTCATTCATTTATATGCTCAATTCTCTAACTAGTCAAATTAGGCGTATTAGGCCTTGTCTTTATACTTGACTCTTGATCTTACCCATCTTGGCCAGAAAAGAACCTAAAAATAATTATATAACACTTATAATATATATATATAAACATGTTTCATAAGTGAAAAAACCACCACATAGGTTGTTCATTACCCTTAAAAGCCAAAACCACCATTAGGCCTAATAGAGACCTAATGCAATTAGGCCTTCTCTAAGCACATGTTTCACTTAGGCCTCCTTGGAAAACTTTGAGCCTAAAAAAACAAATGAAAAAATGCACATGTAATTTTAATATACCCATTATAATAAAATCTTATATTCCCAAATCCATTTATCTCATTTTACTTCTTGAACCAAATAATTTGGTCTATTTGTAATTAGGCCTTCTCACTGCCAAAAAGTTTGTCTTAAAAATTTGATGCATACAACCAATTTTACCACATAACCCAAACATTAAATAACATGTATAGGATATTTATGACCTTAAAAACACCTCCAAGTTATTTATTCTTCACCACATATGCCAAAAGACCTCAAGAACACTCCAATAAAAAGCTTACGTAGAACTACCAAACATTGTCAACATACAGTCAAGAACATTTGACTCTCCATACTTGAACATGAATTTATAATGAAGATAAATACATTGAAATTAAAATATAATAAATATATAAAACCTTAATGATAATTTAATCCTAAAAATTAATATAAAATGACGTAGAAACATCATTCTCACTCACACACAGAAAACTACTTGTAGCTCTAAAAACACAGTCATGAGAATCAAGATTTAGAACACCTATGTGAACACTTTTGTGATATTAAAATGAGTTATAATGATCCTTAATAATCCTTATAACATATTTATATATATATATATATATATATATATATATATATCACATCTTCACCCTACATAGACTTCACTATGTTATAAAATCACTTTGAGAATAACTTTTAGAATATTTAAGATCATAATAAACACTTATAAACTAATGAGATATGAGTTATAGGATTTAAAAATAACCCCATGCATTTGGATCCATCCCTAATCCTCTGCAACCAATCCCTAATCTCATTCTCATTCTTGCCTAGTTTTCTCATTGTCTTGCTCATTAGGTCTATTTAGCAATAGGTCAATTTCCATGATTGGTTTAACACATTTTAGGTCTAAAACTTGATTAAAAACTTATATGATAATAAATAACAAGTATTACACATCATATTCCATTCATTTTCATACTTTGACCTAGTCAATCTTACCTACTATTATTGGTGCATTTATTTGCTTTATTGCATTTACTTATATTTATTATTTAGATTGGTGAACTAATTAATTATTTTAATTAGTTTATTATGTTTATTAATAATTTTCACTAGAAGGATAAGCTTTCTTAGCTATTAGTCAACTTGGACACCTATCTTGTTACAGTGGAGTTCCACTCCACTATTCAGGATAAAATAAGATTGATTAACTAGTAGTCAACTTGTGTTGATCATTTACAAAAGTTGGACACCTATCTTGTTAGTGTGGAGTTGCACTCCACTATTCTTATAGTCAGATTTTAGTTGAACTACATATGTTGTGTGAGTTCCCTGATCTTTATCATGCATGCCTTGCTCTATATAAGTAATGGTTATTTGTGTATTCTACATCAGATTAATATTGAATTATCAAATTAATATTAAATTATCAAAGTAATTCATCATATTTAAGTTATTTATTAATTTATGTTATTGTCTTGAATATATAGTTATTATTTATTACTATTACTATTTTATCACTTATTTATGCTTTCTATTAGATTTATTAGATCTTGTAGCTAATTCTAACATGGTACCAGAGCTATCTTGAATATGTAGATTGTTAAATATTCAAGAGAAAAATCAGATATAGGATCAATTTTTTGATTTTATATACAAACATAAATTAGAGATTTTTATAGAATTTATGAGCTCACCATTGAGTTTAGAGTGCCCAAGATAGTCAAAATCATCTATAATTTTATCTAAATTAGCCATAAGAGATGAAATTGGCAAGAGTTTGATCTAGAAGCACCACACCCAAATCTAGCGAGTACCTAAACATCAAAGCATTTCTAAGCAAAACAGACCTCATGATTATGTTTGAAAGGCATCAAAACTTATAGATCCATATAAAATTTGTCCAATTTGGACATAGTCACCTAAAAGGCAATTTGTTTTTACTCCCAGGTATGGCCATATGGAATATGCAGACAAAAAACATTAGTAGGCCTCATGGATTAGTAGGTATATTTGAAAGGAAAACTTTAGGATCCCACCATTTGAACATAAAGAGGTATTTTTGAGCAATTTTTTTAAAATAACTTAAAATTTTGTGCTCTTCACTGTTGTACTTATAGTTTTTTCTATATTTGTCCAAATTTTTCTAGAATTCAAATTTTTTTACAGCAACTCTTGCCCATCCTCATTTTTTGTAACTTCAGAGGCTCATAACTTTCACATACGATCATGTATTGAGGTCTTGTTTATTTTTAAAGTTAATATTTTTTTGAGAAAGACATATTGGTATAGAAAGTTTTGTAATAAAGTGCATATTTTTTGTACTTTTAGACTAGAGGGCCTAATTGAATTTTTTGTAAACTAAAAAAAATATAATCCAACTTTGTAATTGCACTCAATTATAAATTTCCAATAAATAATTATTGGGTGGGATAAAACTAAGTAATTTAGGGAGGTTTTGTGGTATGTTTTGTACTTTGATTTCTGATTTGTGATGGTTTATTTCCAAAGGCATCATAGAGAATCTTAAGTTCCTACTATTAAAAACATATAACTACAACACATGAAAATAAAATACTTGGAATGAATTAATGATGTTAGGATATACTTCTTACATAAAAACTCTTCTTACTCCACGTACTGATGCAAAAGAGTTACAACACTTTTTCTTTGAAACTACTAAGGTAATTGGATGCATTCGATCTTACATGTCTTTAGATTTGAATTTCTATCTTGAAAAATGTACAACTCTAATATAGGATTGAGATAAATTAGTATCATTATTTGGAAAAATAGATGAGGTTTGTGGTTACCAAATTGACAATGAACTCACTAGTTTGGATCCTTAAAATTATGCTACAATTCAAAACTACATCACTGAAGTCATAGATCTTAGAGCACAACTTTCTAAATGTAAAATTGATAAAAAAGATATTCAATTGATTTTGAGTGCCTTACACAAATCAGGTCTTAAATATTCATTTTTTGTCTCTAGCTTTCAAACTCATAGACTCACATTGGGCACATCATATCAAATGTCCACCTTTGAGGTATTCTCTAAGATTTTAATGGCTAAAGAAGAAAAGTTAATAGCTATGGGTCTAATCAAGTCATCCAAATCTCAAGACCTAATTTCAAGTCAACCTTAGCATAAGCAAGTTTCAATATCAACATCAAATATAGGTTTAAGTAAAAGGAAGAAAAATAATCAGAATAAGTCATAGAAAGATAAGAATAAAGGGCAACAATCTTCCTCACAAGGAGATTATAAATCCAATAATAAGAAAGGGGATTCACAAAAAAGGACTGGCACTCCTTGCCCTTATTAAAAAAGGGGTTTCATAGTGAACAATATTGTTGAAAGAAAGAGATTGATGAACTTAAGGGTCTTCTCAAATAGAATAACATCAATCAATCAAAGGATTATTCCACTCCTTCAAATTTAGGGAATGGAAAAGCTACGACACTATTTGCACTTTAAAATTCTCCCAAGTCATAGATAATTGACTCAGGTGCTTCGCACCATATGGGTTCTGATAAAAAATAAATTTTTGGATTATAACCAAGTTTCTTGCCTCATATTCTCATAGGTGATGATTATAATGTAGATGTTATAGGAAAAGGTACAATGTATGTTGATAGTGGTGTATTTAAAGATGTCCTATATGTGCTAGAGTTATCAACTAACCTTCTCTCTATCTATCAAATCACTCACTTTGATACTGGTAGGAAAGTTGAGTTCACATCCAATTCTATATCAATCAAAAAATTGGAGAATAATGTCGTAGTTGTAGTAGAAAAAGTCAAAAATAATACTCAGCTTTATTCATTCTCCTACTTTGTGCCTTAGTCTTCTCTACATCTTTGCTCTCACACACTAATTCAGTGAGCAAGCTATGGCATGATTGATTTGGTCATCTGAACTACTGCTATTTACAATAGCTTAGTCAGTAGGAGATGGTTACAAGACTTCCATAGATTCAATTTTCAAGGGGTGTATGTCATGTGTATGCCTTAATCAAACATCCAAAGGATAAGTTTGATAAAGGGAAGGCTTGAAAGGCTACACAAGTCCTCAAAATTATTTATAGTGATTCAATAGTTCTATTACCAACTTTATCTTTTAGTAAAACCTGCTATGTTCTCACATTTATTGATGACTATTTCAGATATACTTGGGTTTATTTTCTAAAACTTAAGAGTGAAGTATTTGATAGATTTCTAGAGTTCAAAGCTCTAGCAGAGAAATAATTTAGGAAGTATGTCAAGATTATCTGCATAGATAATAGGAGGGAATATGTGAACAATAAGTTTGAACAATTTTGTGATTTTGAATAAATTGATCTTCAACATTCAGTTGTATACACACCTTAGCAAAATGGTGTAGCAGAGATGAAGAATAGATTCTTAAAAGAGATGGCAAGTTGTATGATTTATGAAAAATCATTAGTACCTGAGAATAGGATGAAAGTGATTAATTGTGTTGCATATATACAGAATAGAGTTCTTCACAAAGCTTTAAAGGGGATAACACCTCTTAAATCTTGGTGTAATAGGAAGCTGGATGTGCATCATTTTAGAGTCTTCGATAGTTAAGCATAGGCTCACATACCTTTAGACAAGTACCATGATTTAGAATAACAAATACAAACTTGCATATTTGTGGGATATCCTGATGGTGTTAAGGTATATCGGCTCATTGATCTAGATTCACATGAGCTTATTATAGCGAGAAGTGTTTACTTTGAAGAAAGTCCTTCAGAGTTGTCTTCTAACATTTCTCATTCTTCTTCCTTAGAAGAATCAGATAGTAGCGACGATAATACTCCTACTTCTTATACTCATAGAGATGATGAGGTAATACCTCCCCAACAGGGTTTAGTAGGTCATGTTCCTCCTCCTCCTCTAGATCCTCACCTATTGATGCATGTATAGGATAGATAGACTTTGGTGGATATAAACCCTCTTTTTAGGGATCTATCAAATAGAAGGAGAACATGGTCATAGCATGATCTTTCACATTCCTATATTTCCACAACTTTTGATCCACAATATTTTTAGGAAGACATAGGGACAATTGAGTTGGATTCATCAATGGAAGAAGAGTATGACTCATTGATTAAGAACAACACTTAGGATCTTGTTCCTCTTCCTAAGGGAAGAAAATTAGTACAATTTATGTGGATATATCAGATTAAGTTTACAATGGATGGAAATATTGATAAGTATAAATCATGCTTCGTGGCCAAAGGTTTTTCCCAAGTGGCAGGCATTGACTATATAGAAACCTTTTGTGTCTATTGCTAAGATGAATTCCATTTGCTTGATAATAGCTATTAGTGCATCTCATGGTTAGGTTATACATCAAATAGATGTGAAGAATGCATTTCTTCATGGGGATCTTCATGAGGAGATATATATGGATCATCCACAAGGATTCGTTCAAGATTCTTCATTGGTGTGCCATTTGCATAAGTCTCTCTATGGTCTAAAACAAGCCCCCAAGGCTTGGTATTCCAAGATGGATACATTTCTTCTCTCAGTTGGTTTCTTGAGATGTCACTCAGATCTGAATTTCTACATTCTATAAAAATAGGATTCACTATTGTACTTAATTCTCTATGTTGACAATCTCATTGTTATAGGGAGCACAACATCCATCATCAGTATTGTTAAGACTACACTTCGTGATAGGTTTTCTATGATAGACATGGACCTCTTGCACTATTGTCTTGGGATTCAGATAAGATAGTATTTTTATTATATTACACTTCCACAACCCAAGTATGCCATGGACTTGTTAGCTCGATTTCACATGGTTAATTGTAGGCCTACACCGATTCCTTTCTTATCTAGAGTTAGACTTGAGGTTCATTATTCTACTCCCTTAGTTGACTTCACATTGTATTTTTAACTTATAGGTAGCCTCATCTATCTAACTCATACATGGCTTGACATTTCATATACAGTTCACATGGTTTCATGCTTTATGCAACCACCACATGAGCTTCATTGGAGAGCCACCAAGTGCATTTTGAGATACATTCAAGGCACTGTCAGATATGAGATTCACTATGTAGCAGGTATAGGTTCAAACTTGGTGGGATACATAGATGACAATTGGGCTGATAATTATGATGATCATAAGTCCACTTCTGGTTACAAATTTCTCTTCAAATCTAGTCTCATTTGTTGGTAGAGAAAGAAGCCAAATGCTATTTCTCTTTCATCTATAGAGGTTAAGTATCATGGCACTATTAATGCCACTACTGAGGCTATTTGGCTTCAAAATATTTTCGCTGAGCTTGGTGTTCCATTTTTGAAAGCCATCAATCATCTACTGCGACAACCATAACACTATCTAGATCTCAAAGAATCTGGTTCATCATTAGAGAACCAAACACATGGAGATCCATATGCACTTTATCAGGGAGTTGATTTAGGTAAAGGTCATTGATCTTGAATATTGTCCTATGAAGGAGTAGATTGCAGGTATTTTCACCAAACCTTTCATTGAGAACAAGTATCTTCACTTGTGTCTCTTTTAGGGGTGTGGGACATCAATTTTATAAGATGGGTCTCCTAGATCTTCATTTTGAGGAGTTTTTTTTCCTTTGGGTTTTCTCTTTCCCTCATCTATTTGTACATAGTACCTAATATGGCTACACATTGTTGGGACTCTTATCTATATAGCCTTGCCTAAGCTTCACATATGGGGGGCATTGTTGCATTTATTTACTTTATTGCATTTACTTGTATTTATTATTTAGATTGGTGCACTAATTACTTATTGTAACTAGTATATTATGTTTATTAATAAGTTGCACCAGCTAAGATAAGCTTGCTTAGCTAGTAGTCAACTTGGACACTTATCTTGTTACAGTGAATTTCCACTCCACTATTCAAGGTAGGATAAGATAAGATTGATTAACTAGTATTCAACTTGTGTTGATCATTTACATAAGTTGGACACCTATTTTGTTAGTGTGGAGTTGCACTCCACTAATCTTATAGTCAAATTTTAATTGAAATACATGTGTTGTGTGAGTTCTCTGATCTTTATCAAGCACGCCTTGCTCTATATAAGCAATGACTATTTATGTATTTTACATCAGATTAATATTGAATTATCAGATTAATTCATCATATTTGAGTTATTTATTCATTTTTGTTGTTGTCTTTGATATACAGTTATTTTTTATTACTATTATTGTTTTATCTCTTATTTATGTTTTCCATTAGCTTCATTAGATCATGTAGCTAATTCTAATAGCTACATTAAATTTTTGAGAAATAAGGGGTTTCATGTAGTTTTTACTCACTGTCATGACAAACCAATACCACCTAGAGAAACTTGGAAGAGTCCTTTACATGTTCCAAATATCAAAATTAGTCAACAAAACCATTATGATCCATAACTAACGAGATATTTCCTATTGGGTCATTATGAGGGTTTTAGGAGGGTTTTGACTGGTTTCCCTTCTTAGCAATTATTCATAAAGGATTTCCCCTCAAATCCAAAACCAATGAAAGAAAAATCAAGCTAGGGACCTTCCCCAACTTCCATGAGCTACTCAAGATATCATGCAAAGGTTGCCCATGCCAACGAGCATAGGAAATTCATTCTTAGGTCTGTAACAACCATTTTTTTGCACACAAAAAACCTTATCACCAATTTTTATGCTTTCTCCTTTAGGATATGACCTAAAACTTGGTCAATAAACTTAAAACAACCTCTCACACCTATATATACTCTATCAATAGATCTAGTACCTTGAAAAATGAGCTTAACCCCTCATTAGGCCATATTAGGTCTCTTTACACACTAGGCCATGAACTACTAGTCATACTAAGATCATGAACACACCTTGAAAATTCTTGCAATAATCACAATACCTCTTCCACATGTCAAATGAACTCATATCATGATCACATATTGTCAACCTTATTCACACAAGTTGTGGACTACTTACCTCATCATGTTACCATGCATATGCCTCCTTACTAGGTATGTAAGGACTAGGCCTCAAAGCTTGACCTTGAAACTCATATGAATGCTTCTTTCCCTCTTGCTCATGTTTACACATGTTTGTTCACTATCTTATGACTTATACTGTGATCTTGACTTTTGCATGCCATCAACCTTAGAGGAATTTCCAGGTTGCCTTCAAATTCTCTCTCAATAGAGAGACAAGAGGTTGCCTTCAAATTTTCTCATCATGAGACTTCTCTAACACATATCATCTCACCATGTATAGCCTCAACTCTAATTTTGACATAAATAACATCTGTCTTGACTTTAACATCAATGACAACAACAATACTTCAAAACCAACAATAGGAACATACTTCAACACTATCTTCCAAATACGAAGAGAAGGAAATAAATTTTAAGTCAAGAGGCAATGTCAATTATCATGATTGAATTGAAGAGGTATTGAAGATCACACAATTAATATCTTCATTTAAATAGATAAACTAAATATATAATTAATTATTAAAGAAATTATTCTTATTTTTATTATTATCATAACAATATAAACATGCATGCCAAAATTTATCGAAATATGCACTAGAAAAATTATAATAAATGATTAATTTTGGAGTTATTTATTTAATTAAAGAAAAAATTTAACTAAATTTCATAATGTTCCAAACATATAACATTATCAAACATATTATTATAGTACTTGAAATAATTATATTATCATCTAAACTTTCTCATTATTGTTTTATATAATTCTTGTAAAAAATAATTTATTATTTTTAATTTGAATGATTTATTAATATTAAAAAAATATTACAAAAATGGAAGAATCATTCC
This sequence comes from Torreya grandis, assembly GCA_037957365.1. Lineage (NCBI taxonomy): Eukaryota > Viridiplantae > Streptophyta > Pinopsida > Cupressales > Taxaceae > Torreya > Torreya grandis. The sequence goes on along the minus strand of JARHVA010001989.1, from coordinate 2,065,269 downwards.
AAATAAATAATGAACATATTCTACCAAGGAGTATATCATACTTACTTTTAACTTCTGAATCTCATCAATTTAAACCTACATTATGATCTTCATTTGATACAATAAAATATTTACAAAAATTAATGTTTGAATGAATCGTTTATTTTGTTGGAGGTATTGAATATTATGTAAAACAAGACAATGCATATATTAAATACTTGCATAAAAATTGGTATTATGTAAATTATTTATTTAATGATTGAAGTATAATTGTAATGGAATGAGTTCAAAAAGGGATTCATTTTAAAAAGTGTGTTATATCATAAATGACCTCTCCTCAATATTTTTATAAGGACAAATGGAAGATAGATACATTTTTACTAATCTAATTTTAATTAACAATAAATATGATTTAAACTAGGTATGATGAGGATGTAAGAAACTTTTTTCTTAAATTAAGAGATATAAATTATATAAAATATTATGATTTGTTATATTTTTGTTATAATTTCATTATATGAGAATATGAATATGTTTTGATATGTTGATTATTCTAAATTTTATATTTTCCGTATAAATATAAATATTTTATTAATTATTATTTAATCTAAATTAGTCAATTCTTTATTTATTAAAAAGAAAATAAAGAATTGTAAATATAAATATATTCTTACAAATTATTAATATTGAAAGTTAAAGATTTTTGTTTAAAGTTGTAAGGATTATTGAATTTAGATTAATAAAAATAATGCCAAGTTTTTTGTATTCATATTAAAAATATTTCCAGTACACATTTAACCTTAACTTATTAAAAATTGCAAATAAATATTTTTATATTGGGTTGTGATTTATTTATTTACATCCATACATCATTCTTTCATTTATCATATTTAAGGGCTAAATCTTTTTGAAATTATTTTTTACTTGGGAGAAATCACAATGCAAAATAAGTGAAATATTTATAAAATTGAAGAAATGGAATATTGTGCTAATATACATTAAAAAAACTATGAGATTAGTGATGGACAAGTACATAAATTATACATTTCATAAAATATATTGTTCAAAAAAATTAATGAACATTTGTGTATCTGCACATTGGATGCCACATCTCTGAAAATGTCATTTCAACAATTCAAAATGAAGTCACTTCTGAATAGGACAATGACATGGCTATCACAAGCACGGATATTACCTCTTAAGCGAAGGCATTCAAAATTCATAACCCACCATCATTCCACTGCATGGAGAGGTAATAATGAAGGATGGGAGAAATCATGTACTTCAAGTTTATTTCAAGCCATTGGCTCTATGACTTACCAGGGCTAAAAAATTTCCATCTTCAACTTTCAGACTACAGTTAAGATGGATGGAGATTAGGACAAACTTGAGCCGGCATCTTGCTTGTAGGTCAGAAGCATGAAAAAGGTTTGGAGGAAGCTATATGAAGGGGGCCTTATTAAATTTATGTTGAGGGTTACTGATCACGATGCCAACTTATTAAAGGAATCTGTTACAATGTGGAACAAGAGGGTTGTATAAGTATGAGGCATTAGAATCTCTATAATAGATGTGTTGATAGGTGAAGTTGCACTGATGTCATGTGAAGGAAAAAAAGCCTTCAAAGATTAATTAAAAAAATAGGAACCCTTGTAGAGGTTTTTTTGAACCTATGAGATCATTAAAATGGATACAAAGGGGTTTCTTCACTTGGATCTTTTGCATCACTGGCCTAAAGTCTACTTCCAGATAATGAAGCATATAACCCTCAAAAGTAAGTGTACTCTCATTTTTCCACATTAATTCTTTTTGATGAACCATTTTCAAGGATTCAAAATTAGCCTTCCTTATTGCCTTTTGAAATCCCTAGAGAGTACTGCCCTCGCATACTAGATCAATGAAGCCAATCTTGTCATCCACCAGGGCCTTATTCCCCTGCTGGTAAAACATGACGAGACCCTTCAGGGTAAGGAGGTTTTGTTGTAGGGGTCCTCCACTGAGGAGGATTCCATCGAGGAAGATCCTACCTTAGGATCTCACGGCTCGTTAACTAGTTGTGAAGGTATCTATGGAGGGATCCTTCCTCCTAGAATAGCTTAATTATTTACTTTCTTTTTTTTTCCTTTGCATAGTTAGTTAACTACTAATTCTATTTTTTGGTTTTGTCTCTCAGCCCGTGGGGATTGTTCCTTTTTACTACTCTTTTATATACTCTAGTTCTTGGTCCCTATAAAACCAGGATTTTTACCATATCAAATAAGAAAATATTAGTCAGAATGGATACTTATGATAATTTTTCTAGTAGCATGCTTCCTTTATCAAGTTTCAAATATTCAAATATCTATTTTCAAAAAAATTCAAAATTTTATGCATTAATATATTTATTGTATTTACATATATTTGCATTGTATCTATATTTTAATGTGTTTGCATAATGTAGTTACCATTGTGTGTTAAATTGTTATGACATTTTTTTACCTAGCCAATTTATTTAATTATATTGTATCGTGTGGCTTTCCTTTGTCTTGGAAAAATCACGTCATCCACCTAATATATAAATTTGGAGACCAAAGTGACCCCATAAATTATTGAACCATCATGATTGATCATACACTTTCAAAACTATGTTTTATTACTTTAAACATCTATATCTTTAGATGGGTTGAAACCAAAAAGCTGAGAGCTAAGGGATAAAAAGGTTTTAGGAAGAATCATCTCACAAATGATCATATTTTCACTTTAACCTCTATAATTGAGAAGGCTAAGGAAAAAAGGTGTAATGTTTATTTTTACTTTGTAGAATTTCACAAATCCATTGACACATTTCATTAAAAAAAACCATTGATAGACTCAGATCTTTGGTTCTTCCTGAATTGGTGATATCACTTATTATGACACTATACAAGTGTATTTTTAGTATACTACATACATGTGTTGGTGATAGAGGGGTAAGAAGTAACATTTGAACTAAGTAGGGTTGTCCACTATCCCCTACACGTTTTGGTCTATACATAGATGAGATTGAAGAAATCATATAAAATTTCATAGGCACATATGGTTGCTTATTGTAAAAAGTTTGCATTTTATTATTATATTATCAAACAACATAATTTTGATGTCCCACTCCAAGGAAGTTCTTTAGGGAAAACTACATTTCTTAACATCCTTTTGTGATACTTGGTTTTAACACTTCAAAGCATAATGCTAAGCATTTTTTCCTCAAATATAAATATTTGAGGGTTGAGAAGGTATCTTCAATGTATATCCATGGGTCATTTTTTGTAGACCACACTTCAATTTGTTACTAGCTGTCATTTTAGACTTAGCAAAGGATATGTTGTTGATTCTAATTTTTGTTTCATGATATCCAAATAATTATTCTCTTCTTTCACTCCCTTGTTACACCTTCTCTTCTATATGGGATTAAAACATGAAGGCCTTATTTTAAGAAAATTGATCAAAATTGAAATCAAAAAGTGCTTACCTCCATGTTATGCATATATCTACATGATAAAAGATAAGTCCCTCGAGACATCATTCTCATTGAATTTGGTAGAGCTCCACTTATTACTATGTGATCTTTTAAATTGTGACTATGATATAAATGATTAGATAAATGGTTAACCATTCAGTTAGTTTCTCTAGGTACCCATCTCAAGCAATCAAATCTTCTATGCGGTTGGCACAATGTAGGAGCAACTTAGCTAGTATACCAAAGCTTCCACTTTAGTAGGCCTTGTAGATATTGACATTGAAAGACTCCTTTTGCAGAATTTTTTTTTTTGATGCACTAGATTTATCCAAAAGATAGCCAAATAGGAGTATCGGAGATGAGTTATATAGAGCCTACCTTTGGTCTAAATGGTTAGAGCTTTAGGTATATCTTTCTTTAAATATTTAGCATTATTATAGTGTATATGTTTACTTTGAGGATAGGTTCATCTAATCTCCAAGGTAAAGTAGGATCTAATTACCTTGTCGGTTGAGAGTTCATTTGGCACAATTCAGAGTTTGTTCACCCCATTTCCACATAGATAAATCACTATGTTCCTTAGGTACATTGTATTTGTTAGATTTATTTGACGGAGCATGAAATCAAGATATATTTTTTATTTTTAGATATTCTTCTTACTATCAGATTAGACATAGATTATTTTACCTCTTTCAAGACATATAACTTTCTTCAAACCTTCATGGTTAACAATGATCATATATACTTACCCTGTTTAGAGAAATGTTTGATCTTTGCTAACATTTATCTAAAGACTTTACTTCCACAATGTTATGCCCTTATAAAATTAACTATTTTATTCACTTTGTTTTTTCAAAATGAAATAGGAAGTAATCTTGTGACATACTTGTAGGTATGGTGAATGTAAAGCGTTGGAAGACATGAATTATTTTCACATATTTTCTTCAATACATATCTTATAAAATTTTAGATTTGTACTAACACTCTTTATTCCTTACTAATTATTGTAATTTTTTAATTCCATAGCCAATATTGACTTTTGGACATCAATATCATTTTTTTTTATCTTATCACTTGAATAAACCTTTACATATTTCTATGAAAACATAATCACCTTTACATATTTCTATCAAAACATAATTATAGAATATGTATTATGGTAAATGAAAACGAAAATGGATATGGATCAAATCACATCTTTGAGAAACGTCGTAGCTGCCAACGAAAGTCAAGTGTTGATCTTTAGTTGGGATGATGTGATGATAGTGTAAATTGGTAAATCAAACAGTACAATGTTTGTGTTGCAACTTGGTGCATTGTATCGTATTGTGATGGATGCACAACCGACCGCCTTGGCAATAACAATACGACAGAGTCGAGAGGTTCGAATCCCGTTGCTATTGCTACATGACCCCTCAAGACCCTACATAAAGCCAAAAATAAAAAATAAAATACCCACAGCAGGTCAGGGGGAAGACCTCTGTACTCTGTCGTGCCAACGACGGCAGCATTAAATGCTTCACTTTTCCTCAAGATAAGATAAGATAGAATTACCCATGCTAATTATTGTAGCAATCTAATTTTTACTTTCCTGCTGCATAGCATCTCATACTGGTTTATCGAAATGCATACAGATTTGGCAATATCAGGATTGACGTAGATTATTTTTTCCATATCTAACCAGAAATAAAACTAGTTAACCAGGAGACTTGACATGATTTTTTTTAATTTAAACCTTCGGAGTGTTGTAGACTATCAATGCTGCACTGTCATTATATATGGCCATGGCCATGGCCAACAACCTCAACATCACTCTAAACTTTAAAGAAATAAGCAAACCATTCTAGTCACAAGTAAACTGCACTCTTCTACCCAAATATAAAATAAGTTAAAATTTATAGGCCGAATAATATCGGTGGACAGTGGAGACATTTAGACAGCGGAATCCGTGAAATTGTGTAAATAAAGTGCGTAGATGATGAATGCAATCCAGACCAGAAATGGTACCGTCAAAAGGACGATGGCCGATCTGAACATCCAACTATGAGTTTTGGTGGCAGGCGTTGCGTAATGTATCGCCAGTAGAACGCCTCCAACAGCTAATTCCAGCACCGAAGCCATTATTAGCAAATACAATTGCACCGGGTAGCGGTAAAACATGTGTTGCCACTGCTCCATACATGAAATCCCATCTCCATCTCTACTGCCGGGCATCCTTCCAACTTTTTATGTGAAGGCAGGAAACAATTTTCATGTGAGATGACTTGGAATTAATAGACACCCAAAATGGCCCCTATGCGTTTATTCTTAATTAAATTTAATGATTTTAGGATGTTTCTGTCCGTGTTCATTATTGGTTTATTTATTTACTTAGTCTAGTACCTTCTCACAACCCTTTCTCTTTCATATTCATTTCCCCCGGTCTTAGGTTCTGTATTTAGAACCTCATTAATGCTCTTGGGCCAACCAAGAGTACTAAATCTTGTGTGTAAGTGTGGATTATGATAAATTAAGTTAAATAAAAAATAGGTAAAATAACTTATATAGTTAGAGGTTTAAAATATTAGAGTCTAAAATGGTAAATTAGATATAATTTCAGTGTTAAAAATAGTAAAGAAATATAAATAAATTAATCAAACAACTAATAATTAAAATAAATAGTGAAAGTTGTAATGCAATCTCACTTACATAAAATATGGGGATTATGAGAGTATAATAATGGTTTGGAAGGGATGTATAAATTATGTATAAAATTTAGATTGCTCATTGTTAAAGGATGGATTCATTCATTGCTCTAAGGGATGTCTCAACTATGTATAAAATTTAGATTGCTCATTGTTAAAGGATGTATTCAGTCACTACTCTATTATTGACGAATTTGTTCAAAGTAGATTTGGCCACCAAATAAGTCATTGTCTTATTATAGATGAATCTATTTTGTTGCATTGAATATGTAATGTGTTGTTTTGGATTCTAATTCTTCTTGTATAAACCTATTTTGACCTAATTCCCCATAACAAATGTACAAAAGTAAAGGGAAATAACTACTTTCGTCAAAATAAAACTCAAGGAAGTTGCAACTATATATCCCACACACTAAAATCAAACTCTTTTAGTACTAGTGTTATGTGTTTAACCCTAAAATTGAAAGGGGTGGATAGGGTCAAGAACATAGAAATAGTTCAAGCACAAGGGTGATAAACTAATCTATAGCAGGATGATTGATTAGAAAACTCGAATAAATAATGTTACGAATTTATACAACTAAGATTGCTAAAAATAGTAAAGAATAACTATTGAAAGATATTACAATAAATAACAACTAATGATACTTGGTTTACTATGTGCATGCAGATCTGTACTAGAAATAGGTATAAAGTATGTAATATTAGTTGTTAGGTTCTAAAAATTGCAGTTTTGTGGTTGTAGATATTATCGTCAGATCTAGACACTATTGTCCACGCTAGTGCCTGACTATGTTGCATGTGTCTAGTATATAATAATGCCTAAATCTGGATGCAACCAACTTCATTGTTATGGGTTTTTTATTTATTTTATGTTGTTGTATTCATATTTAGAATACAGGTTGTCTCTCTTCCTTGATTGATCAAACCCTACCCCACCCTTCTTCATCCTTGGAATGAGTTTGCTAAAAAATGGGTTAGTGGGCTTACATTTTCAAGCTTCTTCAAATACTTCTCTATCAATGGTTGTTGCTTACATAGTCAATACTCCAAGGAGGGCCTTAGATTTATGTATTTCTCCCCTATGTGTGGGAAACTGTGTGTTCAAAGGTGCAATATACTATATATGAAGATGCATGTAGTGATCTACCTTGTAATTTAAAAAATATCACTCATGGGTTGTTCTTTGAATGCTTCAAACCTGTAATATAACTGCTTCTATGCTTGATATGAAAATAAGGATGAATAGGGTAGAATAACGTGCTTGTGTAATAGATTGATTTAGCTTTAGTAGGTGGTTGCTTGGTATTTTTTATATGAGGAATGATAAGGCTTAGACTTGTATTTATACCACACCATTTAAAAATATATCACGTTAGGGTTCAATAAGACAAACAAGTTAATCCATAGGTTTCGAATCATTTGCAATTTGGATGATTTTTAGAAACTAGACACTAGATAAGTATCTAGACACTAGATAAGGATTTAGATACTAGTGTCCCTCTATGGCTGGTAGTGTCCAGAAGGCTAGAAAATAGGGACAAATCTAAAATTAAAAGTAAAGAATGTTTATCAGGTTTTAAGTTTTGTGTGCAATACAAGAGACCCAGGTCATCATAATGATATGGATCGAACTGAGAGATAAGCATTGGGTATAGTAAGATGGTGAATGTGAACCTTTTGACATCATAAAAGTCTAAAACTGAAATGTAGAGCCCTGACTGATATTTGTCAAATGTACAAGACTGAGATGTTATAAATATTTAGTTTTAGTATTTATATTTATCGCTCCCACCGTACCCCCCCCCCCCAATCATTTAATCTAGTAATGCATAAGGATTAAATTACCAAGTTAAAGGAAAGAAATGCATACCTAAGTGTGTATACACACCTTGCCTTGCTTGAATCCACTTTGAGTGCTTTACTAGTGTAAGACCTATAACCAAGAGCATGCTAAAATATAAATCAATAAATATAATTTTAAATTTTAAATAATTGAAATTATTGAAAATAAAGAGAGTAAGGAAGGAGTACACCTATGTGTCAATGCAACCATGTTGCCTCTTGATTGATTTGACTTGGTAAAGATGCTTCCTTATAAAGCTTTGGAGCTAGAAAAGGTTCAAACTTAAACCTTGAGATTTAAAGAGGGATATTAGAAGTTATTACGCTGCCAACCCAATGCAAGGATGAGTTGTGACACGACCATTGAGATCATTATATCTCATTTATATAACTCAAGTGTGAATATATATAATCTAGTGAGGATGAGTGATTTAATAAAATAATCCTATAAATATGGCGAGATTGGATGATTTAATCACTCTAATCTATAAATCTAGTGAGGTTGTATGATTTAATCACTTCAACCTATAAAATGAACTAACTTTTGTGGTAAAAAAAGCTCGATAACAATACATCCTAATGTAATCGGTGCATCTTAATGAGTAATGTAATTGGTATATTTGTAATTTTTAGTGAAATAACATGCTATATGCACCTCTAATATGTTTTAGTTGGAGTATATTTGTCATAAATCTAAAAAACTTTGTTTAAAATCTATGAAAATTTGTTGAAATGTACATGATTCTTACTTAAGTGTATATCTGTATCGTGGAACTAAACTAGAGATTGTGCAAGTATATAGGTCATGCCTTTATGACATGCCCCCACCGAAGTATGGAAATAATAAGTGTATATGTGTGGAGGTCATGTTTTTATGACATGCCCCCACTAAAATCTAGAAACATTGTGAAAGTGTGTAAGTGTTGAGGTCATGTATTTATTATATGCCCCCACTGAAATTTAGAAACTGTGAAAAATGTGGAGGTCATGATTCTATGACATTCCCCCACTAATATGCCCTCTATTTTTAGGTGATCGAAATAGAATATGGTAGGTGCCTTACCTCAAAAAGATAAGGTAACAATATAATCTATGTATGAATCATGTAACATATAGGGATAACATGTCAAAGTAGATATATCAATTAGGATCATGGTATGGGATCACATCAAGTCCTAAGATACATGATATATATCATGGTAATTTATAGAGAGTAATAATACAAGCTCATTAAAAAATCAAACACACACACAAAAGCACTCAGTGTAATGCAAAGGAATGGTACAAGGATACCTCATACAAGGAACATGTTCAAATGCCTCACAATCAAAAGGAATGTCATATTTAAATGTCCAATCAACATGGAATGACATATTCAAATGTCCAATCAAAATACAATGGCACAGGGGCAAAAATGAAAAGAAATATTCAAATTTTCCATAATCAAGACAAGATTAAGTAATGTAATACACTAAAGGAATTGAAAAATAGAGGAAGCATAAAAAACCAACATAAGCATATTATAGTAGTCCCTGCATATATGTGTTAGTTAAAATGTTATGTATATGACATACCAAGTACACTATGAAAGATATGAGCATGTATATAGACATGTGTAAGTTTTAGCATATCATATTAAACATGATAATATAGAAATTATCATAAAGTATATGTAACATATATTAATTATGATCAAATAAGTAGATTCCCCCAACGTACAATATAATGAGTAGAGGAAAGTTCCAACATCTAAAAGTGCATAGATCGTGTGTTTGGGTATGCATGTATCAAACTCAAATATGCATGAAACATATGTGTATATATAAATGAAATGATATGCTATCTACTAACATATAACAAACAACATAGGTACCAATGAGATAATAAAATCTAAGAATGTTGAATAAGTTTGGATTTTTAAATTATTTGAATGTTTTTGTATTTTTTGAATATTTAGGTATAATACTTCGTAAGTGCATAATGTTCATTGAATTTTTTAAAAGTTTTCCTTCAATTGTAGATAGGTAGTACATGTCTTTTTCAAAATTTCCTATAATAGTGATGGGCCCAGCCAATTTGGTCTGAAATTTCTTTTCTTGTCTTTTTCTTCATTTGTAATCTTTTGATTCTCTTTTAGTACTAGTTCACCCACAACAAATTTGTGTGGCCAAATCTATTTTTATATGAACATTTTGACATGATCTTGATAGACCCGTAAATGTTCATTAGCTTGTGTGTGTTTTGCACTTAATTATTTCAACTGATGTAATCATTTTTCATGATAATCATTATCTTTTATAATATCCTTTAGAGAAACATGAAAATATGTTATTTTGAGTTCAATAGGTATAATTTCCTCTGTATCATAAACTAATGAGTAAGGTGTACCTTAAGTAGGTGTGTGAACACTAGTATGGTATGCTCATAAATCATACACCAATTTTTGGTGGCAATATGTATTATATCATTCAATTATTTTTTCATTGATTTTGACAATGGTTTTATTTTTTGTTTGTGCTTGACCATTACCCTATGGATAATAAGGTGTATAAAATATATATTTGATTTTATATTTATTGTAAAAGTGCTTCAATATTTTTTTTTTGAATGATGACCCATTATCGGTAATTATTGATGAGTGTTTGCCACAATGGGAGATAATATGGGTCATTAAACATATGCATATGCCATATTCAATGGTAGATTAAAGTGGAATGACCTCTACCTATTTGGTAAAATATTCGATAGTTATTATTATAAATTTTTGACCACCTAAGATATAAAATTCATTGTATCATTTTGTATTTGTAAAACTACGTGAGATATAAATAACTATTAAGGCATCCATTTTGTTTGACATAATGGATAGTTGCTGTAATAATTGTATTGTAAAATTGATGTAATCATCAGTGATATCAAAATACATTAAGGGTGTTGCATTGGCCATTGCATATGTGTGATGGTTATCCTTAAGTGGAATATTTTCAATAGAAAACATGTAAAATGTTCAATCTGTCTACCATGTCTTTATATGGAATTATGTGCTCTTCTTTAGTTTGGTAATGATTGGCAACTTGATTAACAACCAACTAAGATTCACCAAAAACTTGGATATCCTTGATATGAAGTATTTATGTTATGGATAATATAATTATCAAGGCCTCATATTCTACTATATTATTGGGGAAAGAAAAGGCCAATCTATAAGAGAATGACATGTATTCACTATCGAGAGTAAGATATATGATACCTCCACCTGTACCCATCATACATTGGGATCTATTAAAGAACACTATCCATGGGTTATTGGATATATTTTATACTATGAAATCATCATGGAAAGCGTCAATAATTGGGAGTGGATATGGTAATGGAGTTGCCACTAGTTGATCGACTACAACTTGACCTTTTATTAATTTTTGATATATAAAATTGAGATCAAATTTTGTTAGCTACATCACCCATTTAGCTATTTGGCTAGTTAGGTGGATTTTGTTCTTGATAAAATTCAAGAAAATTGCTTTAATTATAACATGGATCTCATTGTTAAACAAGTAGTATCATAGTTTTTGTGGAGAGAACACTAATGTTAGACAAAGTTTTTCTAATATGATATATTTGCATTCATAACCAACTAATTGACTACTTATGTAATAGTTTTTATGCTCTCAATGGTCATCATATTATTATGCTAATAAAAATGACGAGTGTCATTTAACTCTTCATTTAATCAATGTTTAATTCATGTCTTATCAACCAAGGCTCCAAAGCTGTCTATAGTAAGGTATAAGATGGTAGATCTAGAAGTCTATTTGTGGGGGTGTTTGATGGTCCTATTCTAACTTTGACTAATGAAGAAATGTGTTTTAAACTACTTAATTCATTTTTTTACTAAAAATGTAACTATTTAATCAAATCAATCCACTCTTTTACTCGAAAGTAAAATCACACTCCTATTTATGCTTGCATGGAAATGGAAATGTTTAACTAGAAAAGGAATTTTGCTTCTCACATTTGCTGTAAAAGAAAACACACTTTGCTTAGAAAGGAAAAGATTTTGGAATAAGAAAATGACTTTTAAACTGTGAATTTATTTAGATTTTTTTATGAATAAATGGAAACATTAACAAGATTCTAATTAGTTATAATAAAGAGTTAATAGAACATAACACAAGTACCGTACATAGTTCCTAGTTCCAAGGAGAGTGGGCCCATGCTCATCTCAGACTCAGGAACAAAAATTAATCAATGTTGGAAACTGAAGTGATAATTCATAAAACTAAAATGATTACAATCTGTCTGATACCTATAATATGCTTGTACGTATCTTTCCTCTATTATCTGCTCTCTATTATCTAATATCTTTCAATGATGAAAGTCTTACATTTTATACTAATACAATCAACTCAAAATAAGATGCAAAGAAATAATATTCTTTGGTCAATCCATTCATCTAAAGATAGGAGATTGGATTTCCAAGAGATCCAATTATTCTGATGAAATAGATATACTATCCTATAATAGTCCTAAGATCTAAATATATACAACTTTATCAAAAGCAAATCCTACAAAATAGCAGGTGGGTATTTTCCTTATTTGACTCCAGCTGGAATGATTCTCTCTCAAATTATCTTGGCTTCCAGCTTCCCCATTTGTAGCTTTATCCTTACAGAATCCATGGAATTGACTCTGTAGAGTCAGTAGGAATGAGCTTGCGGAGTCTATAGAAACAAGCCTATAGAGTTCATAGAAACAAGCTTGTAGAGTCTATAGAAACAAGCCTACAGAGTTCATAGAAATAATCCTATAGAGTCCATAGAAACAAGCCTACAGAGTCCAAAGAAATAATCTTGTAGAGTCTATAGAAGCAAGCTTGTGAAGTCTGTAGTTCTACTGGATGGAGATCAAAATTGAACTTTTACTATACATCATCTGTGTCTTCTTCCTAAGCATTATTCACAACAAAAAATCACTAAAATGTGATATGTATTAGACATTAATGACAAAGTAAAGGTTTAGTCTTTGGTTCAATATAAACAAGACAAATATCTACTTTCCATGTAATAGCTATCTAACAATATATGAATTGCATAAGATAATATCTTTTGAGAGATGAATTAAAGGAAATAAGATGCCAATAATGAGCCATATTATAAGCTCTTCATCTCCCCCAGGCTTTACCTTTTGCAAGTCCCATTGCAAACATTTATTGGCATTCATAGCTCTGATATCTGATTTCCACACTCTAACTCAAATCATATTCATCAAATTCATTTGTTATATGCTTATCTGAATTGATTGTAAACCCCTGATGCTCTTGAATCATTCATTTCCATATATTGAATTGTTCCTCTAATTGTGGAGCCCAACTCTACCATCCTGGAATAGATATGATCAACAAAGGGGGTCTATATCTCATGCCAATCCATTTTTGTTCTCCTCCACAGTTTATTACCTTTATTAAGATTTCCAAAATTGACGAAGCTCTCCTTATACTCCATCTTAATTTATTTTGAGACATGACCTCTCAACTTTTAAGAGGCACTGAAAGTTGGTCCCATCTATTTACACTTGCAGTCACCACTGAATCAAAACTCTATCTTGAAAACAAGTCAAAAGAAACATCACAATCATATAAAGCTTTTAAATAATGAATTTTAACCTCATCACTTAAACAATCATAGTTAAAATTCTATTTGATCAATCTAGGAATAGGAAACGCTGGTTTGATACATAATCATGTAGTCTTAGCATGATTTGTATAGTCCTCAAATATGCTTTTCTATGCTAGTTGATTTTTGAATGTAGAATGTAATGCCCTCAATTGAACTTCTCCTACATGAAGGTTTATCAAGAATCTATTGTGCTCATGGTCTTCTAGGATCAAATCATGCAAATAAAACTCACAAAGCAAATCCTGCTGATCAAGTTCAACACTATAGAAAATTTCCAAAAATGTTGTTGGATGTAAAATCTTGTAAGGAAGATGACAAGAGATCCATAGAAACTACCATCTGTAAAAATTTTCAAATAAAAACAAACTATATGCAAGATCATCAAGGAGTATGTTCTTTGGAAGAAGCAGAGCCCTCCAAAACAACTACTTGATTTGTAGTAGTTTCTTTAGAAGAAGTATAGTCTTCCAAAAAGGCTACTTGATCTTTTATCTTTTAAACAAATTCTTCTTTATTGAGAGGTTTCTGATAAAGCTTCAATATATGTCCATCAACTAATAGAGCTCTTCTGCTATCATCAATAGGTATTAGCTTAATAGAACCATTTTCAAATACCTCCTCAATTAGATAAGGTCCTAACCACCTCGTTTGTAGTTTTCTTTTAAACTATTGAAATTTGGAATCAAACAACAGTGCCCAATCTCCTTTTTAAATATTTTGTTGCTTGATCTGTGAATCATGCTAAAATTTTCTTTGATGTTATACCAATTCATTTCTTTGTAGTGCTTCCATCCTCATCTCATCAAGTTGATTAAGCTGTAAGAGTCTTTCTTTCTGTATTTCTTCTAATTAAATCCCTACTTATACAACTATTTTCAAAGTTTGTAATTCAAATTCAACAGACAATAAGGGCTTCTTACCATAAACCAATCCATAAGGTAAAAATCCATTTGTTGTTTTCCAAGTAGTATTATATGCCCAAATAGCTTATGGTACCTTATCTACCCAATCTTTTCTGCTGGAATTGACAACCTTGGTTAAAATGGTTTCCAATTCTCTGTTGGTGACTTCAACTTGTCCATTAGCCTCTGGATGGTATGGATATGTTTTTTCTGTGTTGAGTTTAATATACTTATATGAAGTACTTTATCATGTTTGACATGAACTGTGGTCCTTGATATGAGACTATCTCCCTTAGAGTACCAAATCTTTGCATGATTTTGAAATATAAAAAATCAGATACGATCTCTTCTCTTGCATGAGTTAATATTCCACTTCCACCTACTTGGTCACATAGTCTACATACTAGGAGATATTCTTTTCCTCTGGAAGGAGGATCCATAGGACCTATAAAATCAATTCCCTATTTCTCAAATGGTTTTAAAACTAATTGAGGATGAGGGTGTAGAGGCATTTCTATTGAAAGGATAGGCTATCTAATTCTGTGACAAACATCACAGTGTCTGACATATATTTTACTTGCTGATGAAGGTGAGGCCAATAGTATCCTACTCTTAGAATTTTATGTATGGTTATTTGAGCTCAGTAATGACCTCCTCCTGGTTCATCATGACAAGCTCTGATGATATCATAAGCTTCAACATTTGTCACACACCTAAGAAACACATGGTCAGGTCCAAGTTTAAATAACATTCCATTAATCCATTTAAAAGAACTTTCTTTAATTAAGCATTTTTTTTCTTTATGTGAAAATTGTAGAGGAAACTTCCCTATGGTGAGGTAATTAGCTATATCAACAAACCACAGAGAGTTTGTTGAAATAGAAAAAAATTGTTCATCTGAAAAGTTATCTTCCACTAGTTCTTCTTCACCTATAGTGTTCATTCTTGACAATAAATCAACAACCACATTAGACTTCTCTAATTTATCTATAATAGTAACATCAAATTATTGTAAGAGAAATAACCATATAATAATCTTACCTCCTACAATTAGTTTTTTGGTAAGGTATTTAATAGCTGAATGGTCTGTATAGATAAATACCTTGTAACCTATTATGTAGTGTCTAAATTGTTAATTTCATAGACTACGACTAGGAATTCCCTTTCAGTTGTGGTGTAATTTATTTTAGTAGGTGTCATGTTTTTTCTAATATAATATATAACATACATGTTACCCTCTTCATCTTTTTGTCCAAGGACTGCTCCTATTGTTGTATTGGAAGCATCTATGTATATATAGAATGGCTGAATCCAATCTAGTCCTCTCAATACTAGATCAGTAACAAGTTTAGCTTTGATAGTTTAAAAGGCCTGTTGGCAACTATCACTCCATTTGAATGTACTATATTTTGTAAGCAAGGCAAACATAAGGGCAACTATTTGGCTAAAATTATCTATGAAGCATTTTTAGTAACTTGCATGTCCCAAAAAAACTCTTAATTTCAATTTGTGTTTGTGGGATGGGTAAGTTGGAAATTATTTCAACCTTCTTTGGATCTACTTGAACGCCTTTTGTAGAAATATGGTGTCCTGGCACTATTCCTTCTCCATCATCAACAAACATTTATAATGGCTCAAAGATAATTGATGTTCTTCACATCTAATCAATACTCTTTCCAAGTTGGTAAGAGCCTCTTCATAAGTTCCACCATGAATGATGAAATAATCCATATATACTTCAACACAATCATTTGTAAGGTCAAAGAATATTGCTAGAATTGCTCTTTGGAAGGTGGCTAGAGTATTACAAAGTCCAAATGGGAGTACTCAATAAGAAATATTTCCATAAAGGTAGGTAAATATAGTTTTATCTTGATCTTCAACTGCTACTATTATCTAGTTATACCCACTAAACCCATCTAGGAAAGAAAAATATCTTTTTCTTGCCAAGTTGTCAAGAACTTGAACAATGAAAGGTAGAGGAAAATAATCTTAGTGTTGCTTTATTCAATTCTCTATAATCTACACACACCCTTACTTTTCTATTTTTATTAGACATAATTATTAGAGGTGAAACCCACTGGTTATTTGAGACGGGGTAAATAAACCCAACTTATAGTAACTTTTAGATCTCTGTTTGGACTATCTCCTTTAATACTAGGTTTATTCTTCTTTGTTGTTTTCTGACCAGTTTGACAAATTCTGTGTAAATATGATTAGTGCATATGCTGGGATGAATTCCCTTCATGTTGGTATAATCCTAAGCAAAAGCCTTTTTATGTCTTTCCAATACATCAAGGAGTTGATCTTTCTCTTCATTTGTTAACCAGCTATTGATGTTCAAAATCTTTCTAGGTAATACCATGATTAGTTTTGTACCTAGATAGTTGGATTCTATTTTCTTGAATTCACTAATCAATGAGTTCAAAGGACATGGATGAGGAAGTAGCTTATGAAACATGGTTACATTATCAATAAACTCGTTTCCAAGAGGAATCAGTCTTGCTAAAGAATAATGAAATGCATCTAAGAAATGAGTTTGTTGTTGTTCTACCAATTTCCAAACACTTTCCTAAATCAATCCATGATCATAAGATGAGAAAACACTAGAAAAAGTAGAAGTGGAGGTTTCATACTATTCTTTCTAACCTAAGAATCCTAAACTAAGGTAGTCCATAGTTTCTGGACTGGCAGAGTTCATAGTTTTTAGACTGGTAGAGCCCATAGATTCTGGGTATATGTCCCCATTCAATTCTTCCAAGTTTTTTTTACTGTGATCATGACTAATGAGGAAATTTTGTTTGATGTGTTGTATAATTCATCCACCCAAAGTTATTGTATGTGATTTGTTGATGGTTTTGCAGGAGGATACAAAGAGATGCATTTGAATTTTAACCCACTAGAAATAGTCATGTCTCTTGACCTGTAATCAATTAATGTTGCTATAGTAGCCAACCATGGTCTACCTAAGATTATGGAATATCCTAGATTCTTTGTTTTAGGTTACAAGACCATGAAATCTACCAGATATTCCCAAGACTCTATTAGTACTTCAAGATTTTCTACAGTTCCTTCTGGTTTAGTTATAGATTGGTCCACCATTTGAAGAATGGTAGTTTTGGGTTAAATTCTCATAAGAGATAATGTATGGAGATTATTAGTTATCATAATATTAATTTCTACTCCTAAATATACTAAGATGTTAGGAATTTCTTTACTTCTAATTATGACTGTGATCACTGAGCTTTTTGGATCTACATATTTTGGAACTAATAGTTTTCTTGCTAAGAAATCAACAACTTTTTCATAAACATGAATGGTTCTTGGATATTTTGCTTTCCTCCCAAGTGTCTTGATACAAATATTTTGGATGATCTTGTTCAATTTAGGTATATCCCTAATATCTTGTAGTAGGGGTACCTCAATATTGATCTTTTGCAACTCATGGACCAAGTTTGATTCTGGTTTAATATCAATTTCTTTTAATCTTTTAGGAAAAGGAACCAATGGTGTAGTAGTGTTTTCTTTTTTAGATTCAAGGCTCATTTTGATTTTGGCTTTTCTAGTGTTTAATTGAGACGAGTCTATTTTTTTCATCAGGTATCTCAGAAATGAGAACTGGAGGTTTTTGTATAGTTTTTCCTGATCTTAAATATATGTCTGAACACTCAATAGCTCCAACATTCATTGTCTCTTCCTATTCATTAACATAAATAGGTGCTGGTTATTTATTTTTTAGATTTTCTATTAGTTGTGCAAGCATTTAGGGTTGATTAATTTGTCCTTGTTATTGAATAACTAGGGGTGGGATTATAGTTTACTATTAAAGTGGTCTTCTTGGTTGGGTGAATTATTATTGTGGGTTCCACTACTGATTCCATTGTTGATATGGCTAAGGCATCCATTGCTGCTATGGTATCCATTGTTGTTGTGGCTGTGGCACCATCCATGGGGGTGTTGGCATCCAATCTTATCCTACCCATGGATTCTGGATTGATAGAATTTGGGGTTGATTCCAAAAAGGTGAATGAACTAAAACATTCCATGGTGCCATCCATGGATTAATTGGGTTTTTTGCATTAAACTATCCCTAAGCCTAGTTTTGTGGGTAAAGTTTTATCTCTGGATATAATTTACTTCTTCAATGGACTAGAGTTGTGTTTTCATTTGATTCTTTAAAATAGGTAGAAGGGTGCAATGTTTGGTATCATGATCTGTTGCATCACAAATCCCACATGATGAAACATTGGTTTTATCTAGGGGTAGTCTCTAAGGATATGTTTCTATCTGCACTTAGGATAGTAGATTTCTAAGGGTTTTATTGCATTTACCTTAGCTTGAAGGCCATCCAAAGTATTGTTTAGTGTAACTAGGATATCTATCTTTAGATTAAAAAATTATTCCATTAGCTTACCTACTTCATTAGATTTCCCAAACCTTCCTTTCTTAATTCTAGGTTTTGTTTGAGAGTAGTTGGTACAAAGCTCAAAAATTTGATCAAAAGACAACTTATTTATATCTCCACCTCCCATTAGATTTAAGGCATCTCTCGTATCTTCATCCAACCCTTTTAAGAAAACCAATTTTTGAACTTCTTCAATGACTGGATAATTGATTCTTTTATGAGTGAACATGAATCTATTCAAATAATCCTCTAAAGATTCATCCTCATTCTGTTTGATTTTGAATAAATCCTCTTTTCTTTCTTGCACTTAGCAATAATCTTGGTACTTATTCAAGAATTTTGTCTCCATGTCATCCCATGTTCTAATAGAATCACCATGTAAACCCATGAACCATCTCATAGCTACATCTTTACGTGTGGAGGGAAATAGTTTTAATTTCTGGCATGTATTATGTAATCATAGGTTTGATATATCACCTTAAACTCAAACAAGAATTGATCAGGATCTTTTGTAGATCTTCCCCAGAAATTTGGTAGATTAGCTAGGGTAATATTTTTCATGGGGGTTTGATCATTAGGATTTGTAACAATAGGAAAGGAAAAAGTCCTTCCTGGTTGTGCAAGTTGTTGATTTTGTTAGAGAGCCATATTTTCTTCTTCTGATGATGTTTCAAAGTTGGGATGATCTTCCCACTGAATGTTTGTGATACCAGATATGGGTTGTTCAAAATTCTCAAAATTTTCTTCAGCTATGGATTTTTGAAATGCTTCTTCTAAGTCCTTGGAAATTTATAAATAATTTCTTCCTATAAGAGATTGATCTTGAGAAATTTGTCCTATAGGGCTTGCGTGTGGCAATTGCCTGGTTTCTATCCAAGTTTTTGAAGATTCTTATAGATATGTTTCACTTGTAACTTCTAGTTCACTACTCAGAGATGTTGAAGGAGTTTCAACTTATATTCTTGGTGAAAATTTTGGGATGAATTGTCCTTTATAATCTCTAGGATGGCACATCAATTTATTGAATTATTTTGGGATTTTATAGTTTTTACAATTTTATTTTCTATTTTTCACTCTAGACCAATAATTATTATCTTACTAACACCTTGTTTCCATAACATTGGTGCCAAAAATTATAAGTGTCATTTAACTCTTCATTTAATCAATATTCAATTGATGTCTTATCAACTAGGGCTGGTGTCCAAAGCTGTCTATAGTAAGGTATAAGATGGTAGATTTATAAGTCTATTTATGGGGGTGTTTAATGGTCCTATTATAACTTTGACTAATGAAATAAAAGGTGTTTTAAACTACTTAATTCACTCTTTTGCTAAAAGTGTAGCTATTTAATCAAATCAATCCACTCTTTTAATTGAAAGTAAAATCACACTCTTATTTACGCTTGCATAGAAATGGAAATGTTTAACTAGAAAATGAATTTTGCTTCACACATTTGTTGTAAAAGAAAACACACTTTTCTTAGAAAGGAAAAGATTTTGGAATAAGAAAATGCCTTTTAAATTGTGAATTTATTTTGATGTTTTTATGAATAAATGCAAATATTAACAAGATTCTAATTAGTTATAACAAAGAGTTAATAGAACATAACATAAATACCATACATAGTTCCTAGTTCCAAGGAGAGTGGGCCCTTGCTCCTCTCAGACTCGGGAACAAAAATTAATCAATGCTAGAAACTGAAGTGATAATTCATAAAAATAAAATGATTACAATTTGTCTAAAACCTATAATATGCTTGTACGTATCTTTTCTCTATTATTTTCTTTCTATTATATAATATCTTTCAATGATGAAAGTCTTACATTTATACTAATATAATCAACTCAAAGTAGGATGCAAAGAAATAGGATTCCTTGGTCGATCCATTCATCCAAGGATAGGAGATTGGATTTCCAAGAAATCTAATTATTTTGATGAAATAGATATACTATCCTATAATAGTCTTAAGATACAAATATATACAACTTTATCAAAAGCAAATCTTACAAAATAGCAGGCATGCATTTTCCTTATTTGACTCCAGCTAGAATGATTCTCTCCCATCTTATCTTGGCTACCAACTTCCCCATTTGTAGCTTCATCCTTAAAAAATCCATGGAATTGACCCTATAGAGTTGGTAGGAATGAGCCTGCAAAGTCTATAGAAATAAGCTTGAAAAGTCTGTAGAAACAATCCTATAGAATCTATAGAAACAAACCTATAGAGTCTGTAGAAATAAGCCTACAAAGTTCATAGAAACAAGCCTATAGAGTCCATATAAAGAAGCCTGTAGAGTCTGTAGAAGTAAGTATGTGGAGTCCGTAGTTCTGCTGGATGGAGATCAAAATTGAACTTTTACTAGACATCACCTATGTCTTCTTCCTAAGCATTCTTCACAACAAAAAATCACTAAAACATTATATGTATTAGACATTAATGACAAAGTAAAGGTTTAGTCTTTGGTTCAATATAAACAAGACAAATATCTCTTTCCATGTAATAGCTATCTAATAATCTATGATTTGCACAAGATAATATCTTTCGAGAGATGAATTTAAGGAAATAACATGTCAATAATGAGCCATATTCTGAGCTCATCAAAAATATCCAAGGCCTCATGAGTTTCTAAGATATAAAGGAGTGATGATTGATCTGGTATATGATGCATAAGTACTAGTCAATTTGATAAATATTCCTTGATTTTGTCAAAACTTTGTTGACAAACATCATCTCATGTGAATTTTGTGTCTTTTTTTAGTAATCATGTGAAAGGAATTATTTTATTAACCAACTAAGAAATGAACTATTGGATTACCTGAATTCAGCCTTGTAAACATCGTAATTATTTTAAATTGGTTGGTAGTGGCATCTTGAGAATAGATTTTATTTTATTTGGATCAACCTTAATACCTCATTGGGAAATAATGTATATTAAGATCTTTCTGAAAGATACTCTGAAAACACATTTATTTGGATTTATATGCACTTTGAATTTTTGCAAGCATTCAAATATTTGTTATAAATCTATTTCATGATCTTATCAATGTTTGTATTTTTAGAGTAAATCATCGACATAGTTATCAATAGTTTTGTGGATAAAATAATGGAAAATGTGTGTCATTTACCTTTGATATGTTGATTCTACATTTTTTAAGTTTGAAAGGTATGATAATATAATAAAATGTTCTCCATGGGGTGGTAAATGTTATTTTTTCTTTATCTGTTGGGTTAATTTTGATCTAGTTATATCTAAAAAGATCATCCATAAATGAAAAATGTCTCATAAATAGCTGTAAAATCAATAATCATATCAATATTGGATAAAGGAAAGTCATCTTTTAGACAAGCTTTGTTTAAATCATGATAATTAGTAAAACATAAAATGTCACCATTAGGATTGGTGATGGGTACAATGTTAGAAACTCAATAAAAAAGTGCAATGGATATTATGAAACCCATATCTAAGAGTTTTTTAATTTCATCTTTGACTAGTATGTCCACCTTTGGATGCATTTTATGATTTTTTTCATTTTGCATCTAGATATAGTAATATATTATGCATTGCCACTGATGGGTCAATCCCAAGTATAACTAAATAATACCAAGTAGATATTTTTGGGTAATCATATAGGACCTACCAATAGAATTTTCCTTCATCCTCCTGCATCATTTCAACAAGTAATACTGGTCAAAGATCTTTATCTATTCCTTAATTATATTGTATTGTTTCTTCATTTAGCAAGGTGGATGTTCTGTGATATATGGTGTAGTAGGAATAGTGTCTGGTGCATCATGTTGGATATTGGTATCATCACTCTCATATAAGTAAGCATGAGTAGATATGGCATGATAAAACTTATTATTATGATAGAAGGAAGGGATATCCTCATATGCCCCCAAGTGCTCTATTAATGACTCATCATTTAAGAACTCATCCAATGTCCAAATTTATTGTGAATCATTTTTATCTATCAAATGAGGGTTTACCAATTTTAGATAAATTATAGAAGTAATTATATGCATACATTACATTTTGGATCATATAAAATATGGTTTATGTAATCACTTACAAGTGGTATTTGGATGCTAAGAGTGTTGCTTGAGTTAGCCTATTCCTATCTTAGCCCTAGACCTATCCTAGAGCCTTTTCCACACTTTTTAAATCATTGTGTAGACCATAGATAACTATAGTTAGTTAAAACACAATATTAAGACAACTTTCCCAGATCCTAACCCATTTTGCCCAACAATTTACCTGCTAGACACTAGCACCACATTAAGGACACTATAACCACATGGGGTTAGTATCTCCAAATTGGCATTAGTGTCCTTTGCCCTAACTCTTCCAAATGAATATATTTTCAAACATGTGCCCCTCTTGAGTTTTACCTAAATACCTTTTATTTACCTTCATAATATATAGATCTCTATAAATACAAGACTATTTGACTTCTATAGACTATATGGAAAATAAATGCAAAAGCCTATTAAAAAAAGATAAGTTGAACAAAATTAAGGTATTTGATCCCTATTTTTTTCCTAATTATACATGATACTATCTATGAAAACTCTAATCCTAGATTTTAAATATTTCAAAGCTCAATTACATTCAAGGCACCCAATTCCACTCTCATTCTAGCATTCACTTGGATTTACACCAAGTACTAGGTGGGAGAACTACATCAAGATTGATCCCTACTTAGAGTATTGGTATGTAGGCAACTCTCTTCACAATAGGGTGTTGAGGATGTTCAACATATCTTACTAATGAACACACATTTTTATTTCATTCCATACTTGTATGGAATATTAGGGTTTGTACACTATATCATGTTTTATAGGTATAAAATAGAGTTTCAAATTTTATGCATACAAGAACAAGATCTAGAAACATAGGTGCATGGGCTCCCAAAAAATAGGAACATTTTACAAAGAGGAAACTAAAGCCACTTTGAGGACACTATAATAGTATGACACTACTATCCAAGTGGATCTCTACTATTTAAATGGGGTGCTACTATACAGTGAGTAAATAGATCCCGAGACCCTGTCGATGACACTCAGAACTATCCAAAACCCAATTTCCATAACCCATATCATTCATGATATTCACTTTCTAGATAAGTCTATACTTATCCATATTTATTACTTTTTTTATAAAGTCAAAAGACGTCAAAATTCATAATAAATTAGTGATTAATTATTATATATTATTTAATTGATTTAGACATCTCATCCCTTTAATCTAAACATAGGATTTACATGGTTAAAACCTAAAAGGTTAAATCATTTGGTGAACTTGACTTACTTCAAATATTGCTTCAAACCCTAGTTTACATTTTTTTATTTTAAAAAAAATAAATTAGGGTTCCAAAAATTCTATTTTTTTAAATTGTTTACATAACCTATCTCATTAAATCAAATGTCACATTAGGGTTTCATTTATTTAATGTAATTATAATTTTTGTAAAGCAACCTTAATTCAAAATCCTAACCCTAGATAACCCTAGGGTTTGCATTTCTAGATTTTAGACTTCAAATTCATATATTTTTTAATTTATATTTCATATAATAATGATCATAATGACAACATATATTAATCACTTTTTTTTTGTAAATTTTAATACTTTCATTTGCATATTTGTTCCCTTTAACTCATAATAAACTCAGAAAAGACATAAACACATGTATAGATGATGTTTTATATAAATTTCAATATATGTCATATCTCATAACATGTTATCTTTCTCCTATGTGAAATTCCATTAAGAATCAAAACCATACACACATAGAGGATTTAGCACATAAGCTAACAACTATGTTTCAAGTTTTAATGTCATATCTTATACGGAGGAAAGAATCTCCTTCTCCTCCTCAGCTCCATGAGGGTTATAGCTACTTTCCATATAACTAGTTACATGTTATCATTCCTCCACAAGATGAATCAGTCTATACTAATGTCACTAATCCACATACTTAGCCTATTCACACCTCTTACCTATAAGATGTGTGCCTACATTTTCAAATAGAAACAACTAGGTTTTATACTTGTGAGACTTTATGTGATTAAATTATAATTATGAAAAAGATAATTGTAGATCTACAAAATCATAATCAACTATTAAATGAAAATATTACAACATTGGAAAAATAATTTATAAGACGAAGGCCTCTAGGGCACACTAGTGTAAATCATGTATATGCATCTTCACCTAGTCAATTTTTAGCAAACAATGTTATATATCAAAACGTAAAATCATAACAAAGTACATCTACAACTAGTCATTTAAAAATAATTCAAAGATAAAATAAGATTTCAAGTGAAGTACTATAAGAAATGATTAAAGCTAAGCTGATCAACCTACCCCCTCTGCACCCAATGCGGAGATCTAAATATTTTTGTGCATATCATAGAATGCATGGGCACCACACTGATTCATGTTTAGAATTGAAAAGAAAAATACAACATATAATGGATACAAAATGACTCACACATTGACACTTCATCCAAAAAATATATAATGACACACATACAAATTTAAATAGAGTTCAATTTAGAAACCATACAAAAATGGTTACCAAAACATAACTCAGAACAAAAAGAAGTTCAAAATTCATAATTAAGGCTAGAAATATTACAACAAACACAGATAAATCAAGCAAATATACCTCTCCAAAATGAGGCTCAATATTCAATATGGTATATTTTTTGTCAAAAATATTGACAACAATTTTATTATCATGGTCAATATTTAGGAAATTAGGCCCAAGGAATCACTACTTCTATTCTAATAGTTGATAATATTGGTCAACATGGTTTGGGATTTATTAAACATCCTAAGGCCCACCAGTCACAAATATAATTTATCAAGTAAAAACATCCAGATAAATAGGAAATGCTATAGAAAGAGCAAGATCTTAAGTTGAAAATTTAAAATCATGCTCAAGAAAAAAAAATTCTCAAAAAAAGATTTCTATCAAAAGAGCCTCCACAACACCATATGCTTACAACAAGCACAATTTAAAAGATTAAAATCATAATCAATATGCCAAAGCATAATTTAGAAGGTCAACTCCATAGTATGAGGTAATTCCTTCTAACATTCTAGGATATATGATTTTGATGATGAAAAACACTTAGATTCTTACTGAAATAACATTCAACTACAACATAACAACCACACTGCATGAGAGATCATCATTCCTATTTTTGACATAGGTCACAGTGATAGTGAGTCTCCCATGAGACTCATTAGTTAGTATGGTTACTACTATTGTAAATACTTCCTTCTCTCTCTCTCTCTCATTCTTTATACATAGTTTATTTTTATTTTCTTGTACATAGCTTATACTCAAAAAACACAAAAATAACATAACATGTCAAAATACAAAAAAATTCAAATATTTCAAACACACATAATTTTTAGATTGTATACATTGTTATGTTTACATTTTTACTACTTGTTAGATATTACATATTGTTATCTATCCTAATATAGTTATTTTTTATCATACATATGTTTCACTTATTCTTGTCGAGTGCTTACATATTACATATAGGACCCCAACCCACTACATTGATATAGACTTGATATCATCTACCCATTAGGGGCATATACACCAATCTAGGTTTATTCATTTGATACATCCTCCCACTTGGAATTATCTCATACATAGTTTCTACTACCAAGTTCTATCCTTACATACTATAGATTCTAATTTATGCATTCACATATCTTGATATCGATCATTGATACTCATTGCTCAGATTTTTTACTGACTATCACTAGTTAGACTCAACATATGTACATCTTAGAATTTACATAGATTTTTACTACACAATTTTACATACTTTTATTTCTAGCTTTCCTATTTTATACTTGATTATGTTTCTTATGTTTCTTCCATTTTGATGGTATTTGAATATGCCATTGCTCTGTCTCTACACCACTTCTATGTTTGTATGCCTTGGACATGTGCCCATGTCCCTTATGTGTGACTTCCTGCTTGTATATGTAGACATTTGTACATGTCATTGTATGTGGATTTAAACCAAATTATGTAATTCTTACGTATATGGACATTTGAACATGTCCTTGTATGTCTCCATTCTCATATTTAGTGACATGTGCCTATGTCCCTTGTATTGTGACCCCTTGGCCTACTTTTACATACCTCATGTGTTTTTATGTATGCTTATTCACCATGACACTTGTCTTTTCTTGTTACACACACACACACACACACACACACACACACACACACACACACACACACACACACACACACACACACACACACACCAATTTTTGATGCCATGAGGGACCTCATACATATAACCTTCCTACTTGGGTGCTATAATGGACATAATGCCCCATCCCCCTTGGTAGTTGTTAAAATTTTGACCTCCCATGCCAAATGTCAACCCATACAATCAAAAAAATTCATGAGAACCACTTTAAGCTTTATCATGGTGTCTAGAATTTGTCATAATCCTCTAAATGCTCCTTGAAAGTCATTTTAACTTTGATTAAGGCTTTATGTTTATAATAGTCATTGCCTATAGACATCAGCATATGTCCTAACTATTTTTAGGTCTTTATTTGATACACTAAGTGGTCATGGTGGTCATTGAGTGAGTAAGGGAGTGTCAAAAGGTATTATGAAGTCTAGAGAGTGATTTTCTCCCTATTTAACAAAGTTAAGGATCTTTAGTAAAGGTTAAGATATTTTGACAAAGTTTAAGGTTGTTAGTCCTCATTACATTAAGGCCTATGTCAAGACATTTCTTGTGGAAGAGACCTTGTTAGCAATGTGAAGGGTGTATAGGCTTCATTTAGTTTACAATATGAAGTCTAATAATGTGTTCAAGGTCATGTACCATAGTGTGCTTTATCCAAACCTATTTCAAACCTTGATTCACCCTCTAAGTCATCAAATGACCCTCAAACACCTCATATTGGTCACAATGCATTATAAAACATTTGGAAAGGGTAATGTTTTAGGTGTCTTGTTATTTATAAATTTATTAATAAGG
The DNA here is from genome assembly GCA_037957365.1 of Torreya grandis. Classification (NCBI taxonomy): domain Eukaryota; kingdom Viridiplantae; phylum Streptophyta; class Pinopsida; order Cupressales; family Taxaceae; genus Torreya; species Torreya grandis. The sequence continues at coordinate 2,037,269 of JARHVA010001989.1, read as the reverse complement.
TCCCATTCTCATCATATAGTCATGACTAGGTAGTTTCATATCATAAAGGGCCCCTTTTGAAGCCAAATCCTCTTTTACTCATCAAATAGACCCCATAGATGGGAAATTATTAATGCCTAAATATGTATCACATGTGCCTAGAGTGTTCAAGAACACTTCTCATTTTAAAATTCTAATAATTAAGTGCATGAGTTGCAAGTTGTGATAATCCTACTATCTGTTGATGGAATAGAGGCAAATTAAGTAGACTATTTCACAATATTTATAATGTTTGGTGGTTGGGAGCCACCATGGCTAAAAACTTAATCTATGTAAAATATTAAGTATGATATGTTAATAATAGTGAATTATGATCAATAAATAATCTAAAGACTAATCTAAGATGGATATTTACAATGAAAATTAAGCTAGAGTGATCTAGTTAAAAAAGAAGCAAAAGGAAATGTAAGGCAAAAAAGAGATGTTGATCTTCATTCCAAAAATAATGACAAAGTTTAAATATAATCTAGGCATGCACTTGACCAATATATGACATAAAGTAGCATAAGATCATATCTATCACACATTAGGTAGACATCTAAGGAATGTGGGAAATAATGCAAATAAGAACCATGTTCACTTTAAAGATTTACCCTTGCAAGTAAACATCATTATCCCAAATGTAAGAAGAGTAATAAAATAAAATGAACATAAGAAATTTCAATTAACCTACCATTGGCATAAGTTCATATATTTGCATTCAAATGTACACACCAAGAATTCATAAGAACCATTCAAATCTAGAAGTTAAAATGAACAAATGAGAGATAAGTCAGGATAATAAAAGACAAGAAAATTTAGACAAACTTTGTAAAATTCCTTGATTATATTAATTGCTCAAAAGTTACAGTTAGTTTTGGCTCAAAAAACTCCCTCCCCCCTTTTAAAATGGGCAATACCTCCTTTTATATAGACAATTCATGAGATATGCCAGCCATTCCTTCTCAACATGTAATTGAATAAGTTTCAACATGCAACTGGACAAGTGTTATAGACAAGTATCCTTTTACAAATATTTCATGACCAATTACCTTATTTAACTATGACTGATAAGCCACATGATTTATAAACTGTACATGCTTAAAAGAATATTCCTTCTCAAAATGTTATACAAGCTTAGTTACCAAAGGAATATTCATTATCCAACTAACTTTGGGACCTCTTTGGCTGATGAAGTTCCCCTATTGTTGATGCAAGATCTTCATGGATCTTTGATGATATTGGATTTCATCAATCTTCTCCTCTACTATTTACAATTATATCCATAACCCTACTATTGTCCATTTATATTTCCCTTAGATCTTTCTTCTCACTTCCTACATTTGAGGTCAAATAGATTTTCACGTTCTCTCAAAAAAATCCATTAAATTTCTCACTAGTAGACTCTGGATCAAATTATCTTTGTACAGGTGACAATTTGATTCCCCTCAATTCAATTATAGTGCTAATAGGAATGACTCAGAGTGTCCATACACTCTTTTAGGGATTAATTTCAATCAAGTTCATAAGGAGATTTAATGGCATATGTGAGCTCAAATCATAAGTTTCATGCCTTAAAATACATTCATATTTGCCTATTTATACCTTTGCATCATCAGGTCCACAAAATCTTCAAGTTTGTCAAATTTTGCTTATGTGGAATTATGATGGCATCTTTGGTCAATAATACTCAAAATATGACCATTTTTCACTTTTGGACACATGTCGATATTTCATTAGCTCTGAGCCCTTTAAAAATTCAACTTTGCCTCATACTGTCCAATTATCCTCGTATGAATCAATGCACTCCATTGGATCTTGATCCAAGGGATGGAACACCATTGGTTGTTCACTAGTATTTTATAGAAAAGGTGACACTTAGAAGCTCCATGAGTTTTTTGCACTTTGCACTATTAGTTCTATTGGGCTAATGTGCTTTAGCCATGTGGTGGCATCTTATTTGGTCCAAATTCCTTTTGAAAATTCAATGTTTATATTTCACCATTGGATCATTTCTATCTGAGAAAATGAACTTCATTAGATATTCTGATTGAGTTTTTTTAGTGGTGACACTTGTCACCCTCTCACTTATCCTTGGGATAGGTTGAATTATTGACTTACTACACTTCATTGTTTAGATTATGTATGTTACATTACATACAGTTATGTCATAGATTGTGAACCGAGCAGTTGAACATGATTTGTTCCTATGGATAATAAGAAATATTAAAATCAGAGTTTAGGAATAATATAAAACTTAAGATAAAGTCTTGGACCAAGGTTTTCATTTGTATTAATAAATATGAATAAAGATTTAGGCTACAGTCTTAAGCTAAGTTTAAAACATATTAAAGGGGACCCCACAAAATAAAAGACATAGCATAAATTCTTAGCCTAACATTTTTATTGTTTTAATAAATATGACAAACCTTAGGATAAGGCTTTAGGCTAAGCTTTATAATAAAGGGACCATGCATTAGTTAGACCATGCCAATAATAAAATAAATAAAGGGGTCACGAGACATAGAGGGACCAAGTATAAGATTTTTAGACTAAGGTTTGGTCATGTTGAAAAACATGACTAAGCCTTAGGATAAAAATAAACTAAGTCCATGGCATAATTGAAGTATTCTCATGTAATTTGTTCCCACATAATTTTGAATTTAATTCAAAAAGGACCTAGGTTTAAAATATTAGAATAGGGTTTTAACATAACTAAAAATAAGATCCAATTAATCTTTGATAAATCAAAGGATAACAAAAGATCAATTTTACATTGAACCATAAAACCCTAAGCATGTTTAGTCTCAAATGAGATTCCATTGAACCTATGATACATAAACACAAGCAACATTTTTTAGCAATATTGGAATGGGTGAAACCATGACTATTTGACATGTCCATTAATTCAATTGAGAGTTATGAATAATGTGCAAACATGCTACATATATTCTGATTAAGTGAATCTTCAATTTGAAGGTACAAATTGGCACAATTTGACACAAGGGTCCCCATTTTTTAGAAATGGGGATATGTTTACCTCAATAAATGGCAGCTTTTGGGGGAACATAGTACTATGTTAAAATTCAGAGACTCTAGTTTAGATTAATAATTAGGTTATTCATTTTACTTAGTCATAATTATTTAGATCAAATCATGGTTAAAATAAGACTTGAACATGCAGAATTGGGATCAAACATAAAAACCTATCTATGTTGTGTGTGTGATTTGATTCTACTTACTGTTTGCCATGGGATTTAGGGGACAACTTCCATATTTCATGACTTTAACCATTAACATTGACTTATAACATGTTTAGATATTCATTAGGAACCATGATTTAGCTCAGGGAAGGTTTGGGAATTGATCTGCTACTAGCCAGGCATCCATAGCCCTAATAGAGATGCCTTTAGATCCATTGTAGGTCTTTCTCCACTATCATCTAGATATCCATAGCCCCGGTGGAGGTTACCAAAATCATGTCTACTTAGAAATCCCTTCAATGTTTCAATAAATTCCTATTTTTGTATTTTCAAATCATTTTTGGATTTATAGCAAAGGTTGGGAACTGGGTTAACTATGTTAAGGATTTGGTCAAATGTTTGATCTTCAAACAATCACCTATGGTTACAACCTTTGTCCTAAGCAATGATGTTTATTAAGTGCAAACATGAATGTGCTTCAATAATTTAAACTTTCATCCTACATGTGAAATCCTCATCCAAATCAAGTTTAGATCATAAAAATACTTAATATTTTATGGAATAGTTAACCTATTTGCTAGTCCTTATTAGTTTTTGTAAATTATAAGATTAAGCTTGCATTTCAACAATCCATGATCAACCAATGTTGAGGAGTCATACTTGCATTTCTAAACTATGAAATTCTTGAGAAATTAGGTTATATTTGAGATGAGCACTATCCAAAAGGACTTATTTAAATCAAGGAATAAAGCATAAGAATCAAACACACCAAACAAACAAATAACAAGCAAAGAAATATTTATAAATGTTATTTACAAACAAGGGACATGAAGGAAAGAAACAAAGAAGAAACTAATCTAAATGCCTATACTAACATCACAAAGAACTTACCTCCATGATCAAATGGAAAGTTATTTAGCCTACCATATAACCTTAAAACATGATTTCTTTAATTCAATGGTCTCTTATTGTGGATATGAGCACATATATGCTTATGTCTTCTATATGATGCATCTTGGTTTCCCACCTCCATTATTAAGTGCATGGATTGAAGATATAGATCCAAGATTCAATCATTTTCTTCCAAAATTCTTCTCTTTCATTGAGAAAGATAACTCTACTTCACTCAAAGATTGATCATGTCTTATCTCATTCTCCTTCATTGGTTGTATTGTGAAATGAGCTGGTATACTTGGATTGATGTCTTCATTAGGATTTGGCTCATATTATTTTAGGATCTCTAGAACATCATTGCCTTTCTAAAGAATAGTTTCAATAATACTTTTTATAACACATTCCTCAATCTCCACATGAAGTGGGGATGGAGTATCAATATTTTCATAAAAACTCTTTAAGTCATCCCAAAAGGTATCTTTATCATGATTAATTGAAAGGATATGAGATTCATTTAGAATCTTACCATTTGAAACATGTTGATCATATATATATGACCTTTTGATAGATTCATATGAAAGTTATTGATCTATTGCATTTGCCTCATCTTCATCTTCTTTTCCTGCAAGTGTCTCCATGATATCTTTAGAAACTTCATTCATCTCATCTATAACTTCTACTACTTCAAAAAGGATAGGGTCTTCCTCCCTGATTGGTGTAGTATATCCCTCCTCTAAATAATATCCAAATTCATCTTCATTTTGAAATGGTGAATCATAGGTCTCCACTATAAGATTTTTTTTGGAAGATGTAGAGGTCTTAAAAGAACTAGATAACTATGCGACATTATTATAAACCTTACAATAATTAGCCAAAGGAGCATCATGAGTGTTTATGTTAGGCACATTCATAATTTTAAATGGCTCATTGTTATAGTTATAATTTCTATTTTGAAACCTAGATTCAGGTCTATTGAACCTTTGAAAATTATAATTTTCCTTATTATTACCTAATTTCTTATGTATCTCAAGAAAATCCATGCTTAGTTTTTGGACCATTTTTAAAATAGAGTCATTTCAATTTTTAGGTGCCTCTAAATTATGAACTTAATGACTAATACTAGTTGCTGGCACCATATCTCTTTGATATTATGGATGAGATCCACTTACAATATTGTTTAAGAATTCTAGGTTTTGACCAAGATGAGCATGAATAAAAAGTAATTGATTTAAAAATAGGGTTTGATTTAAATTAATTATACTCTGATTAACATTATGCATGACATTCAACATTGGCAAATTAGGATTGATATTTGGAATGGCATATGCCATTTGACCTTGGGGTTGCATTTGGTCATTAATTATCATAGCTTCAACATAGGTCAAAGTTAATGTGTCAATGACTTTAATATATCTTTTCAAAAACATATAAATCAATGGATCTAAAGCATCCTTATAAATATCTAAACCTAAAGATTTAATAGGCCCATAGGGAGCTATGGTCTTGTTCAATGTCTTTTGAAATCTATAATTAAGAGATCTAATGGTTTCATTTGAATCTTTCCTCACAGTAATAGATTGTTGATAAATGACATGTGGACTGATGGTCTTTCCAAATTAATCAATGGAATAATTATCAAAATCATTCTAGCTAACAATGAAATCTTTAGTAAGGTTAAGAAACTAATCATATGCCTCATCTCTAAGAGTAAAAGGAAACAATCTACAATAAACATCTTCATGAATAACATTTAACAATCTTAAGGCAACCTTAAAGAACTTGATGTGCTCTTCAGCAATAACAATACCTTTAAGACTAAAAGAAGGCAAATACCTTTCAATATTTTAAGGTAAATCATTTAATATACCTATCACATTGACTGAAGAATCACCTAGCCAAGCCATACCTTGAAGATGATCTTACTTGTGGTAGTTCCAATTCTAAATCTTATTCACAATACAACATAGAAATCAAATATTTGTAAAGATAATGATCAGACTTGTATATTAAGCAAATTTTGCACAAATTTATGTAAAACACAACTATATTTAACTAAATAATCTCAAAGATAGATCTAGACTGATGAATGAGAGGGATCTTCACATATCTAAGCCTGAAAAAAAATAGATATGTAAATAATCAGTCAATCTTTGAACAAAATTTCTATTACTAACCTTAAACATAGGAAATGCACAAAGGTTGAACTACCTTTGCATGAATATCCATGGATATTTAAATAATATTGATATTTAGATAAAGGAAGACCAAATACAAGTTTTAAACCATTTAGATCAATGATATTTATACAATTATGCTCAAAGAAACACAAATATGCAAAGAATCAACTGATCTTTAATCAAAATATACTAGAATTAGCAAAGATTTTACAAATTCACAAATATCTAACTAAAGGCCCTCCTTCTATCACTAGTAAATCCCCTCTTGTTGATGCCTAAATATGTATCACAAGTGCTTAGAGTGTTCAATAACACTACTCATTTTATAATTCTAAGAATTTAGTGCATGAGTTGCAGGTTGTGATAATCCTATTATTTATTGATGGAATAAAGGTAAAGCAAGTGGACTGTTTCAGAATATTTATAATATTTGGTGGTTGGGAGCCACTATGGCCAAATAGTTAATCTATGAAAAATATGAAGTATGATATGTTAATAATGGTGAATTATGATAAACAAATAATCTAAAGACTCATCTAAGATGGATATTTATAATGAAAATTAAGCTAGAGTGATCAATTCAAAAAGGAGTAAAATAAAATGTAAGGTAGAAAAGAGATGTTGATTTTCATTCCAAACATCGTGACAAAGTTTAAATATCATCTAGGCATACACTTAACCAGTATATGACATGAATTAGCATAAGTTCAGATCCTATCACACATCACACAACATCTAAGGAATGTGGAAAATACTGCAAATAAGAACCAAGTTCACTTTAAAGATTTACCCCTACAAGCAAACAACTTTAGCCTAAATGCAAGAAGAGTAAGAAAATGAAATGAACCTAAAAAAATTCAATTAGCTTACCATTAACACAAGTTAAAAACTCTACATTCAAATGTACACACAAAGAATTTATAAGAACCATTCAAATCTAGAAGTGAGAATAAACAAGTGAGAGAGAAGCCAAGATAACAAAAGACACAAGTAAATTTGGAAAAATTTTGTAGAATTACTTGCTTATATTAATTGATCAAAAGTTACAATTAATTTTATCTCAAAAAACTCCCTCCCCCCTTTTATAATGGGCAATACCTCCTTTATATAGACAATTCATGAGATATGCTGGTCATTCCTTCTCAACATGCAATTAGACAAGTGTCAACATGTAACTGAACAAGTATCCTTTTACAAATGTTTTAAGACAAATTACCTTATTTAATTATGAATGATAAGCCACAAGATTTATAAATTGTATATGCTTAAAAGAATATTCCTTCTCAAAATGTTATACAATCTTAGTTACCAAAGGAATGTTCCTTGTCCAACTAACTTCTAGACCCTTTGGCTAATGAAGCCCCCCATTGTTGTTGCAGGATCTTTATGGATCTTTGATGTTCTTGAATTTTAGCAATATTATCCTCTATTGTTTAGGATTATATCCATAACCCTACTGTTGCCCATCCATATTTACCTTGGCTCTTGCTTCTCACTTCTTACATATGAGGTTAAATAGAGTTCAATGTTCTCTCTGGAAACACCCTTCCAAGCTACCATGTTTGAAAATTCTATTAAATTTCTCACTAATGGAATCTTGATTGAATAATATTCACATAGGTGATAATTAATTTCCCCTTGGCTGAATTATAATGCTAACATGAATGATTCAGGACATCCATACACTCTTTTAGGGATTCATTTCAAGTAGGTTCACAGGAAGCTTTAATGGCATCTATGACCTAAAATCACAAGTTTTGTGCCTTAAATGCATTCAGATTTGCCTATTTATACATTTGAATCACCAACTTAAAAAAATATTCAAGTTTGTCATTTTATACTCATGTGGCATTACCATGGCATCCCTATTAATTAATACTCAAAATATGACTATTTGTCACTTTTGGACACATGTCAATATTTCATTAGCTCTTATCCCTTTGAAAATTTAGCTGTGCCTCACACCATTTGATCATCCTTGTACAAATAAATGCACTCCATCAGATCTTGATCCAAGGCATGAAAAACCATTAGATGTTCATTGGTCTTTTACAAAAATGGTGACACTTGGCAACTTCATAGGCTTTCTACACTCTGCGTTGTCAGTTCTATCAGGTTAACATGCTTTTTCCACATGGTGACATATTATTTGGTCTAAATTCATTTTGAAAAGTTAATGTCCATCTTGCACTATTAGATCATTTTTTTAGGCAAATGCACTTCATTAGATCTTCTAATTAAGTTACCATAGTGGTGACACTTGTCATCTTCTCACTCATCTCGAGGCTAAGTTGAAGTCTTGACTTACTACACTTCATTGATCAAATTATGTACTCTACATCGCATACCATTAATTGATGGAAATGTGCTCGATCTTTATTATGAATCATGAGCTTGGCTTTTCAACATCGATATTGCATTGTTAAATCTTCCCCATTCAATTAAATACATGTTGTAGATTGTGATCCAGACAATATAATATGATTGGTTCCTATAGATAATAGGAAATATTAAAGTCAGAGCTTAGGAATAATATAAAACTTAAGCTAAAGTCTTAGACCAAGGTTTTTATTCATATTAATAAATATGAATAAAGTTTTAGGCTAAAGTCTTAAGCTAAGTTTAAAACATATTAAAGGGGACCTTGTGAAATAAAAGACATAGCATAAAGTCTTAGCCTAAGCTTTTTTATTGTATTAATAAACATGATAAACCTTAGGGTAAGGATTTAGGCTATAGTTTATAACAAAGGAACCATGCATTAGTTAGACCATGCCAATAGTAAAATAGACAAAGGGGTCACGAGACATAGAGGGACCAAGCATAAGGTTTTTAGACTAAGGTTTGGTCATGTTGAAAAATATGACTAAGCCTTAGGATAAAAATTAAACTATGTCCATGGCATAATTGAAGTATTCTCACGTAATTTGTTTTCATTAAATTTTGAATCTATTTTAAAAGGGACCTAGGTTTAAAACATTAGATTATGGCTTTAACATGACTAAAAATAGATCCAATTAATCTTTGATAGATCAAAGGCTAATAAAATATCAATTTAACATTGAAGCATAAAACCTAACATGTTCAGTCCCAAATGAGATTCCATTGAACCTACAATATAGAAAAAAAAATAGCAACATTGGAAGGGGTGAAACCGTGATTATCTGATAAAATGCCAATGAATCCAAATTAGAGTTATGAACAATGTGAAAACATGCTAGATATATTATGATTAAGTGAATCTTCAATTTTAAGGTACAAATTGGCATAATTTGACACAAGGGTCCCCATTTTTCAAAAAAGGAGGTATGTTGACCTAAATATAACCTATAAATCTTCAAATCCCCCCAACCATAATACCTATTTTAAAATGTCATTTTACTTGTATTTTTCCTCTTCCTACCCACCAATGGCATTCCAAGGTCAAAAACTTGAAGAAAATGTAGAAAAAGGACATTTGTAGGAGTTTTGCATGTTGTATGGTTATGCACCATAAAGTCCATATAGAGGGAGGACATAAATTTCACCCAGATATCATGAAAAGTGTCTTAGATGAGTTTTATTAGAGGATTTTCATGACCAAAAGATGCAAAATAGGCCAAAACCATTTCATTTTCCCTACCAACTCCTTGGTAGTCCAGACAAGCTTTCAAGTTTTTACTCAGTTTATACATGAGAGAGAAAATGAGGAGATAATATATTGGGTAGTGTAATGGGGTATATTAACCTTCCCATTCTTGTAATTTGTATAAAAATCCATGTCCTATACTCTATGAACAAAAGTTAAGAATATGGGCAGTCAAATAGCCTTCTCCATCTATGCAAGGTTCAAAAGTGCAATGGTTTTGATGCATCCTTGAAGTGTTTTTGAAAATAAACACTTGATGTGTGTTCTATAGGTATTTAATGTCCTTACATGATATTCCTCACCCCTATTTTTCATGTGTGAGGGTGTATGAGAAATCAAATCTTCATGTTTCCTCCATTTGTAGACTATAGATAGAGTTTCTCATGCTGCAAATTATTTGATGCATAAGATGGAAGTGTTTCATAATGTTTTAGGTTTTATGGTAAGTTAATTAGGTCCATTAAAGTCCCAATTATCTCCCAATAATAACTAAGTCACCACCAAACCAAATGATAACCCTCTCAAGTTATGTTCTAAGGTGATTGTCTTATGTGATGTCTTTGCAAGTGAATAAGGTGTATTTATAGTGCCTGTATAGATCCTCTAGGTTATTTGTGATGAATACACATAAGTAAAATATTTTAAAAATGATTTTTAATCTTTCCCCATATTCATCATTCCCATATACACTAAACCATCCCCACCCTCAAGCTACTATGCAAAGATAAACCCTCACAGGCACCTACAAGCCTTTGTGCATGCTAGGGAAGATGGAATGTTGACTGAGGAAGATTTTGGAAGGCATTGAGAGACCTCATGTGTATTCATAATTACTTGAGAATGAATAGGTAACATGGGTAAAATAGGGTCCAATAATATTAACCCTTCACCTCAGCTATAAAATAAAGGTAGGCTCTCATAGTCATGACAACCCTTTTAAGGCAAATTTGTAGTTGCAAAGGTAAGTGAAAATGTTAGAGTGAGTGACTAGATGGTTTTTTTAAAACAAGAAAATAATATTTATAATTATTATAAGATTAAAATGGATCTTAATGTTCCCAACAAAGATAATAATGTTTGCATTTTATCCAGATAGACCTCATTTGCCACCTACAATTAGAGTTATGAGAGGAAGAGATTTATAAGAAGTAACTAAGATTAAATTAGGGAGTGAGTAATTTTTTATTATAAACCATAAATATACACCTAATTATTTGTTCCTATGACATGGATAAAAGGGTTTAAGGCCTAACTAGGCCTAAGACAGGCATACACATACCTATATATAAAAATAAAAAATAGTTGTACCTTTTGAATGATGCATGATGAGGGTGGAAATCTTAGAGAAACTAAGTGATAATGGAAATTATTATTATTGAGGACAAAAATAAAATAATTCAAAGGAAAATCCATGAGTTATAATTGTAGGGTCAGACTACTAGGGCTGTTAAAAAATCATAAGCAGGAGTTTGGTAAGTATACAGGTAGGAAGATAAGGTAAGGGTAGTGTTTGGAATCCTATATAAAATAAATGAGTTGGAATAGTTATAAAAACTCAAAAGGTATTATATTATGAAAAACTATGTATCTCAAGGTCAATATGACTTTAAGGTAACAAGAAGAAATTTACCTACACCTACAACATAGTCAAAGTCCTAGCTACCACCTACAGGTAGAATCACCTAAGAGAGCTAAACCAAAAAACATTATATGTGGATAAGGTGCAGAGATAAATAAGGATATGAATTATATTTTTGATTTTATTAATATTTATATAATGCTTTGATCCATTTGACATTGTTATAGAGAGCTTTATGACCTATTAGATCTATTAGGCCTAAAATAAATATGCACAAGCTTAATTCATAATGACTAAGGGTTTTTTGCTTGTCTAAAGATTGGTTAAGATTTGAGAGTAATTGAGAAATAAGTGTGAAGTCCATCATAAGGTTTATAAAATACTAAGAGCCTCAGATGAGAAAAGAGATACTAAACTTAGCCATCGGGGTTGCACATACCTGACTGCATATAAACCCTAGGTAAGGAGATGAAGATATGCAGAAGATAAAGTGAGGGAAAACTAAGTTTAAGGAATGCCACAAACATCTTAGGAAATATTAAATGAGTCCACCAAACCACCTATAAGATACTCAAATCCCTCAGACTTAGTCTAGGCCTATTAGGCCTAAAGCCATTCTTAAGACTTCAAACCCCACCTCCACCTTGTGATTGACTCAGACCCTCCCAAATAGAATTACCATTAAGAGAAGATGTGGAGGGATGGTAAAAGTAATAATGAGGATGTTTTGGGAATGGGAATGAAAAAGAAATGTCTAATTTAGTCTTGAGGCCCATCTCAAACTCCACAGTCTTAGGTAATCACCTCGAGTTGTCCATTCAAGTGCTCACATATTTCATGACAAAAGGGATTAGAGACAATGCTCTTATAAGGATTTGGGAACCCATATGGACTCAACATATATGGAGGAAAGACTTGGATTATGGGGCCCACCTCTATAAATCATCATTAACACTACATCCACATCTAGAAATCTTACAAGGAGCTCAAAGTCTACCATATTCTACTCATATCTCTCTGTACAAGATGCATAGGACCCAAATATTTTTAGGATATTTAGGGAGGTATATGGGCTCAACATCCATGGACATAAGTTTGGGATTGGAGGTCTATACTTTATGAACCATCATTAAGATGGTATACCTTCAAAACCCTACTTAAATATTAAGACAAACATGATGAAGGAAAGTGGAGATATTTTCATTAAAAAACCCTAGGTTGACCTAATAAACACTTGAAATACATAGTAAACTTAGATAATATGACATCCATGGTACTAGGTTGTATAGATAAGTGTATAGACCCCTTAAAAATCATGTTTTTATAGGATTTTATGATTTTTCTAGGGTACAAAGTTGTTTGGAAGGTTTCCAATCATTAAAGGTAGTGGTTTGAGAGGTATTTCACCTTCCTAAGTAACTAAATTCTCAAATTTCATATTTAAAATGCTTTAGAAAGTCTTTACCAAACAATCAGTCTGTAGAAGCTAGTAAAGGTGGCCTAGTTACCTAAGTAAAGTGAAATTGTAGGTGTGAGCTACTTGGAAAGCCTAAATATTGGTATGATGTGTTCATACAAATCTAAAATGTGCCCATCTTACCTATTTTAAAGGCATTATGCAATTTTCATGTCCATTTAAGAAATAAACATCATATAACTAGGCTTAATGGCCTAAGAGACCTACTTAGTCAAATAAGAAGAAGGCTAATGGCATAAGAGGGTTGTTGGAGGAGTTAATGCAGGACCATTACCACCTTATAACTACCATCATGAAGACTATCAAACACACCTAATAGTCATCATGGAGGAGGAGGCAGTTTCAAGTCTAGTCAACATGTACCATAGATGGTAGGTTGCCTAATCACTCATGAAGGCCTAATTACACCTCATTTTTAATTTTTAACTACCATAGGAGAAGTGATTGACATTTTTGGGCATGGTTATGCCTTATATGATTTCAACTTATGTTAAATCAGCCTTTACCACTCCATTTTAATGCCTAAAGGGATCATTGAAGAACACCAATGCATGGAGGGAAACACATGACGACTATCATGGCTAATGTAACTACTATGCAAGTGGACTATGGTCATTTATGACCTCTTATATACACTTCCATTATAATTTAACTCTTTTCTCTTTTCCTTATGCTATATATTGAGCCTCTTAGGCTATTGTTTATCATCCCTCATCCATGTATGAGAAAAATTTACCTAGATTTGTTCCTTGTAAACCTTTTAGACTGTTAATGGATTATTATATATTCTTCATTATTAGTCTATAGTGTGTATATACTTATTTTTATATGTATAAGTGGTATAAATTCTCCCTTTATAGGTCCTTGCCGCACCTAGATACTAGTAGGTTGTCTTATGCAAGTTATATGATGTGTCAAAGGTTGGTGATCATACATGAAATGTAACTTGGTTGGAAGTGACTCAAGATAGGCCTCCCATAAATCACCTCCAAGTTATACCCATCCACCATAACCTTCATGTGAAGCAATATTTCATAAAAGCCTTAGAGAGAGTGTGTTTCAGTTCAGGTTTGGTCTATTAGTATTGTTAGAGATCAAATGGAGTGGACAAATAATATTAGTGCATCACCTCAATTATTATAGGTTTCCCTTTATGCTCTATTTCTATCCATTTTCATTCCAATCAGTAGGTTTTAGTGATTCTAAGCCATAACAGATGCACTAGGGGAACTATCCTCACAATCTAGATGTCTAGCCAAATAATAGGTCACCCATAACCTTGGACTATTCCCATGTTACCCCAACCTTGGAGGTAGGCATGAATAACTTCCTCTTAGGGTGTAGGTTGGAGCATTAATAGTTTTTCAACCCTAGTGGAACTAGGTTCAAGCATTGGAATACTCACTTGCAACACTTGGTCATCTCAGAGAGCTTAAAGAACCTCAATAGTAGATTGCTAGTTAGATTTAATGTTGAGAACCATAATAAGGTTATCATCTTAGGGGTAAAAATTTTATGAATGAAAATATATATATGCTAATCTTAATCTAAACTAAAATTTAACTATGTTAGAGCAACAAACAAAGAAAACAAAACACAAAATTCATGCTTTAAATTATTAATATTTCTCGATTGCACTATGTATCTGATTTTTTCTTTCAAATATGTGGTACTCACTCTTCCAATGCAAGATGGAATGAGCAACATTTTAGTGAAAATTATCTTTGGATGCTTTGATTCACCTTTTTATTTTCCTTTGATTTGATAACACTACATTAGCTTAAGTTTAGACCATTTTGGGGGTATTTTTGGGTTTTTTTTTGGGATTTTCATAACTTATGTTGAAATAAGGGAAAATATGCTTTCCCAAATCATGAGAAAGAATATAGGTTTTAAAAATAATATCAAATCTAAATTATAGCATGTTATAGGACCAAAAAAATTATAGTGGACAAAAGACACACTTGGACATATACAGTGAATGATAAAAGGATGCTGCCCCCAAGTAGTAGGGGTCATTATAGATAATGGATTTACACATTATGCTTAAGCTCAAGTATAAGCATAGAGTTAGGCTGATGATAATTTTTCTATGATTACAGGAGCAATTAGCTATCTTGATATGCTGAGAGTGATGTTCTCATTATCTATGGACCCCTCAAATCTAGATGAAGAGTATGGTTGGCTTATTATAGGATAAAAACCTTCATGATATGGTGTGAATGCCAATCATCCAAGATAACTATGCATACTTGATCATGCTAGATAAGAGATATAACATCAAGACTTCTACATTACATCTTCCTACTAGAGAGGTGATTGTGACACTTGATGATACCTAGTATATCCTTAAGTTGTTGATACATGAACAAAGACTATTTTGGACACCACCATCATAATAATAGGCTATTCTTGATGATTTGGTTAATTACCATAAAATCCCCATGTTTAAGGGGAAGGTTGATCTAAAATTTATTGAGACATATATAGACATTCAACCTAATGATTTACCTGTTGGGGATATATCACTACCACCATGGCACTTATCTACATTGCTAGTAAACTAGTTTTCACTTTTGGACGATCTATGTACAAATTTTTCTCTTATTTTTTTTCTTTTTTTATTTATTTTTGTTTACCTTAGATACACCAATAATAGCATAGATAAAAATTTAAGCATAGAATATTTTAAGGTGCATGATATTCATGGGTTCATCAAGCTCCTCTCCATCTTCTATATCCAATTTATAAGCTTTTGATCCATATTTGGCAATAACAATGTATGGACTTAACCAACTAGGTTCAAATTTCCCCTTCTTTTCTCATTCAGCATTAGTGTTCTTTTGGTTCTCCTTGAGAATAAGATCTCCAATTTCAAATTCCCTGGATTTAATCCACTTATTATAGCTACGACATAGGTGTGTATGGTAAACTTGTAGGTGGTTTAGAGCATTGAGTCATTTTTCATCCAAGAGGTCATGGTCACTTAAGCATGATGTTTGATAAGATTCTTCACCTATGATTTGTTTTAAATATATTCTTAAAGATGGAATCTCAACCTCAATGGGTAAAATAAACTCACTACCATAAATAAGGGAATAAGGGTTTTCCCCCGTGGGTGTATGAATACTAGTGCAGTATGCCCAAAGGGCATGATACAATTGGGTGTACTAGTTATGACCAATTTCATTGACAACATGCTTAAGAATGCATATAATTTTTTTGTTTATTGTCTTAGCTTGATTGTTTCCTTGTGGATAATATGGAGTGGATCATCTGTGCTTGTTGTGATAAGTATTACAAATATCCTTGACATCTTCGATCTTAAAATATCAAACATTCTTCGAAATGAGAGTGGATGGAATATTAAAGTGGTAGATAATGTGGTTAAGGATAAACTTGGAAATTTTATTTCTAGTTACATATGTAAGTGGCATTACTTCTACCCACTTGGTAAAATACTCAGCTATAGTGATAATATGTTTGTGTCCATCAAAGGAACTAGGATTTATTTTCCCAATGACGTCCAAACCCAATGTGTAAAATGACCAAGGTGTTATTATAGGTTTTAAATATTGTGACAAACTATGGATTAAATCTTCATGCTTTTGACAAGGGATACATTTTTTACATAAGTACATGAATTAGATTCCATTGTTGGTCAATAGTAACTAACTCAGAGAAGATTTTTGTCAATAACCATACCACTTGAATGCACCCCATAAGTTCCCTCATGAACCTCTCTAATGGCCAAATTATATTATTGAGAATTTAATCAACATAAAGTGTCCCATCATAGCCATGGTGATATAGGGTATTACCTATAATGGTATATCAAAATGTGCATTAAATAAAGGATTTGCATTGATTGAAGGATATATTAGGCAGAAGGGTATGAGTGTGAAGGTATGTATAAATATTAGAGTACCATGGAGAAGTGGGACCAACCACATCACAAACCATTTTAGAGTATAGCATATCATAAGAATTCACCCTTAAGTATTCAACCAAGAATTTGTTATGCTTTGTAGTCAAGTCGAGCAATGAACCAGTTATTCCCATAGCATCTACTACTTGATTATTTATCCTAGGCACTTATTTAGATTGGATGTATGTGAGAGGATTTTAAGATATCCAAAATTATTTTATAAGGTATGAGATTATCATCACATTCTTGAAATTCATCAATGGCTTGATTGATGATGAGCTTGGAGTCACCAAAAATAAGGAGATGTTGTATTCCCCATTGGATTGTCATCTTGAGGTCTACTATAAGTCCTTCATACTCTAATATGTTATTAGTACAAGGGAATTTAATTATGAATTATTTAGTAATAAAATACCCATCAAGTGTTACTAATAATATACCTACCCCTAATTCATGATTTGTAAAAGAACCATTAAAGAAAATTTTTCAGATTAAGGATTCATTGATAGACATGATTGCATCATCTAAAAACTCTATAATGAGATTTACCTTGCTATTGAACTGTGATTTTTATAATATATCTAAAAAAACTTGTCCTTTTATTTCATTTTGTTTAACATACTCTAAATCAAACTCACTAAGTAAAATAACCCATTTGGCCATCTTGCTTGTTAGAGTAGTTTTGGATAAGAGATATTTTAAAGGGTCAATTTTAGTAATATTTTTTGTTTGATTGTTGAACATGTAATGCCATAATTTTTGAGAAGCAAAAACAAATGCCAAGCATTATTTTTCTACTTCGGTGTAATTTAGCTCATAAGATATCAAGGTTCTACTCAAATAATATACTACTCTTTCTTTTATGTTATCATCATGTTGTGCCAACAAAGGTTTAAGGGTGTATTAAGTGATGAAAATGTACAACAAAAAAGTTTTTCATGTGACTTATGGAATTAATACTAGAAAATTTTAAAGATACTCCTTGAGGTGATTAAATGCTATTTCAAAATCTTCAATCCAATAAAAAGGAGTATCCTTTTTTGACAAAAATGTGAATGGATGACAAATGTCTGCAACATGAAAAATGAATCTTCTAATGACCTGTATCTTTATTTTTAGACTTAAAAGTTTTTTGAGATTTTTGGGTGGAGGCATATTTATGATAGCTAAATTTTTTGAAGGATCATCTTCAATACCATGTTGTGAAACAATAAATCCTAGCAACTTTCATGATGTAACACCAAACACACATTTTTTTCATTTAGTCTTATGTTGTATTCTTGCTTACACTTAAAAATTTAGAGAAGCACTTGAGGATGATCTTACCTAGATTTAGAATTACCAGAATGTCATCTACATAATGTTCCATAATATCATTAAGCATGTCATGGAAAATAACTATCATTTCCCTTTGATATGTTGTTCCAGCATTTTTCAACCCAAAAGGCATTACTTGATAATAGAATGTGCCCTATGGACTGGTAAATGATATTTTATGTTGATATTATTCAACAATTTTTATCTGATTATAACCCAAAAACCCATCCATTAAAAATAGCATTTTATGGCCTACAGTTGAATTGACAAGCATATATATGTTAGACAATGAAAAGTCATATTTTGGGCATGCTTTATATATATCATGAAAATCTATGCATAATATAATCCCAATAGACTTATTTTATACTATAAAATATTTGATATCAAAATTGAGTAATCAATTGGGCATATAAAACCAACAACCAACGACTTCTTTAGTTCTTCTTTCACTAGTGCTATCTTCAGATGCATTTTTTTAGCTTTTGTTTGACTAGTTTTACATCTGCATGCACGACAAGATGGTGGACTACTAGTTATGGATATAATCTTGGTATATACACATAATACCATGTGAATACATCAAAACACTCCTGAAAAAATTATGTAAATAAATTTTATTCTTCTTGATTAAGTGATATAACAAGTTTTACAATATTTGGATTAGTTTCAATGCTGATATCTATAGGAATGGTTTATTTAACTAGAAAAATTGATTCATATTTATCATCTAGGGATGGTGTAGGAATATTAATGTCCTCCTCACCTTCTTTATTTGGTGTAGATGCTGAATTGGAAGACTAGTGTAACTCTTGTTCCCCAAAATATGTAGAGTCTATTAATTGTATAGAAAATCTTTTCTTATGATCACCAGTAGGAATTTGCTCCTTAATTTTCAAGTACTCAGATATAGCTTCATCATTTTGAAAATGATCTCATGTTGGTGTATATTTTTGGTCCCATTGGATGAGTGATGGATGTATGATATCAAGCATTAGAACATTATTTTCATGGAAAAGATTAGTGAGGGCTAAATCTTTAAAGTGTCTAAGGATAGAACTCATCTCACTATCCAAAGAATAATCTTTTGAATCACTAGAGGAGTAATTTTGGGAGTTTTTTAGATGTACATTTAGTGGGTTAAATCCTAGATCATTCTTCCCTTCATTGGCTTTTAGTATTATTAGTTCAATATCACCTTGTTCATAGAGGCTGAGACCTTTACCTTTATAATTCATGATTTTGCACAATGGATTTTGCAATGGGATATTTATAGGTGGAAAAACAAGTATCTAATTAATTAGAATAAAAATATGAAAAAATTGAATCATCAATCTGTTCATCAGAAAGAAGGCCTCCTTCAAGGAATGTTATCTCACCAAGCTTTTTAACCATTCTTTTATCCTTTAGATGGCTTGGTCTGTCATATTTATTTAGATTATCATATATTATGTTTGTATAAAAATCTTGAATAATGTACTCATTCATACCTCGATCAATGATCTTGAAATGGGAAGAAGTGGAAGATTATGCTCTATTGGAGGATAAAGAATTGGATGGTTGATCCATGAGTGGTTTATTTGAAGCTTGCTCAATGGAGGAATTATTTTAATCTTTTTTGGATAGTGGATTTGATATATCTTTCTCAATGGACATGGATAGAGTTGGAGAATTAATCCAACCACCAAGGGAAGGAGTTTGAAATAAAATTTTAGGATTGACATAGTTTTATAATGAAGGATAATCCTCAACAGGGGTGAAAATGTCTTCTGTAACTAGTAGATAATTAGATTTTTGATATTTTCCTTCTAATAGTTTGCAATATTAGAAGGGATGAGGATCAACTTGTATAGTTACTTCCATTATTTCATGAGAAATTTTTAAACACTGGTGAAAGGTTGATGGGATAACATTCATAGAGTGGATCCATGGGCATCCAAGGAGTATATTATATGGTAAATCAAGATCGAAAACATGAACATGTGTTTCTTTAAAGACATACCCTACCATCAAAGGAAGATGGATTGTGTTAATAGATTAATGCTTATTATTATCGTATGCTTTTATTGTTATGATATTTGCTTCTAATGTTGTTATTGGGTACCCAAGATGTTTTATGAGTCTTAGTGTACATATATTAAGAGTCAAACCATTATCTTTAAAGACCCTTTTTACGTTATGTATAGAAATAGTAAC
This sequence comes from Torreya grandis, assembly GCA_037957365.1. NCBI lineage: Eukaryota > Viridiplantae > Streptophyta > Pinopsida > Cupressales > Taxaceae > Torreya > Torreya grandis. Next base: position 2,016,852 of record JARHVA010001989.1, on the reverse strand, counting down.
CTCTATATACAATGGGAGGTTATGTTCTAAACCTAGAGGGGAAATATCAGAATGATCAAATGTCACTTGGTTGTTCATTTCCAAAGTACCTATAAAACACTTAAAATATTGTGGGATTAATGTTTTTAGGGAAACTGGACTCTTGGAGGACTTTATATAAAATATCCTTATATACAAGAGAAGTCTTGAGAGGGTTTAAAATGGAGATATTGGCTGATGTTTTCTCAAGTTGATCTATGATATTGAACTTATGTTCATCATTACAGGAAGATGCACTGGGTAAAGTAAGCTTAGCATGTCTTATGGTGATAACACATTCATATGTGCAAAAGGTAACAACATTAACATGGATATGTACAACATTTATATTATTGATTATAGAATCAAATGGATGATGATCCTGGTTAGCATTACTTGATTTAGGTTATTCATACTTTTGTTTACCCTTACCTTGATCATGATTATGGAATGGGTCCTAATATATCCCCAATTTTTTATTATTAGATTATTTTTTTGATGGGTTTTCAATAGCTATGTGAACTTTATCAATAAGATCTTGAAAATAATGCTTAAGGTGCATGAATCAATTTTCTGAATGACTTATTATTTGATGGTATTCATAGTATTCTTTGTCCTTATACTAATCAAGAATTAGAACATCTTATTCAAAAGGTTTTGTGTTTGGCCACACAATAATGTTTTCATGGGCTAACTTTTGGATTTTTTTTTTGTAGGTGTCACCCAATTGAGTGAACTTATGTTTTGGTCTTCTTTTTGTTGGTTACACACTAGGAATTGTTGTGTTGTGGTTTTATTGGTTAGATGTTTATGTTTGGGTTTGTGGGTTTTGAGTCTATTTCACTTTAGTTACATCATCTCCCAGAAGGTTTCTATTTTTATCAAATAATTTGGGTTTGTGTATAGGTTTCAAAGAAGTGTTGTTATCTGATTTGAAAATTTTGATTATACCCTTGTTGATTAAAGTTCTTTCCACTTGAATTCCATTTTCAATTATTTCATCAAAATATCATGGGAAAAGGAGTAAAAAGTGGTGTCCCAAATCTAAGCTCAAGTTATTCATGAAAATATCTTCTAAATTTATTTTTGGAAATGACCATGTGAAATAGCTTGCCATTGATAAACACCTTTGAAGAAAATAAGCAAAAATTTTGCCATTTCATTGTTTGGTATTGTGCAAGTCTAGAGTGGTCAAATATTTTTCTATATTATAATAGAAGTGATGAAAAGAAATTTAGATAGGTCTTCAAAAGTGGATATATATATCTTTTAGGAAGTCTTTAGAACCACTCTAGGTCTTAACCCCTACGCTTCATGGAAATAAATGCAACCTAAATTCATTGATATAATAAATGTCTACACATGGGTGATAGAAGCTAGTGAGATGTTCCCTAAGATATCCTCTACCTTTGTATTTATCAAATTTGGGTAGTTCAAAGTGTTTGGGAAAAGGTGTTGTCATTTTGTTTACATCATATGGGTATGAACAAATTTACTCGATCTTGAATTTTTTTTTCCAATTAGAATCCCCATCTTGTAAACCTTGGACTCTATCATTTATATTTTTAAATTCTTGCATGAGTAAAGGAGATAGTTGGTCTAAAGGGTTAAGTGTTTGGTTTTTGAATTAATTTGTATGTTGGGGAATATTTTGGTTAATTTTTTTAGGATTTTAGTTGTTGTAGTCAATGTTTTGGGGAAAAGTATTGGGGTTATAACCAAGGTTTGGATTTGTGTTGGTTTCAAAATTCATTTGATATGGGTTAAAACCAAAATTAGCTTGACTTGGGTTTGAATTGTTAAAATTGTTATATTTGGATTTGGGTTAAAGTTTAAACTTGATTGGCTTGGATTTGGGTTAAAGTTTGAACTTGTTTGGTTTTGATTTGGGTAAAAATTTGAACTTGTTTGGTTTTGATTTGGGTTAAAGTTTGAACTTTTTTGGTTTTGATTTGGGTTAAAGTTTGAACTTGTCTGTTTTTGATTTGGGTTGTTTGAGGTGTTAGTATTGAAGTTCATGGGATTAATATTTTGATCAAAACTTACTTGGTTATATATATATATTTGGATGGTTTTTTTATGGAGGTATATTAAAGTTTGAGTTATCTTGCCTAAATCCTAAGTTTGAATTTGGTTGGTTTTTATTTGGATTATTTTGAGTTTGGTTAAAGTTTGAGGTTTCATTAGGATTTAGGGTGGATTTAAATGTAAGGATTAGGTTGGAATTTTGACTTGATAGAACTTGTCCAAGTAATAATTAGTTTGACACACTATGATTTGGATTGTTGAATGTGCATGACAAGTCATTAAAACTAGGATTTATTGATTGGTTGGACAAGACAGAATAAGCATTCATGCTTTGATTTGGATTGAACATGATTTATGAGTTTTAGAAACTATGATTTAGATTGATAGGTGAGTTTGAATAAGGATTTGTAATTAGATTAAATTGATCATAACTTTGTGAATTTGGGTGGATACTCAAATTCAAAGATGGATTAAGCAAGCTTAAACAAGATGGAAAACTTGAATTCAAGTTTGGGTTACTTTGGTGCATGATAGGCAAGATTGAAGTAAGATTCAAGCTTTGACTGGTTATATGCATGATTGATGAGTTTGAATCCATATTCAAACTTGTATTATTTGGATGGTTTTGTGAAATTAAACATGCATTTACTTATATGTTGGGATCATGAAAGGGATGATTATATTGGCAACATCAAAAATTTAGAATCTCTTGATTTTTTTGATTTGCATGGATTCCCATGGGAAGACCATGACTAGATTTGGATGAATCTTCAAGAAAAATGGTTTTCCCTTTGTCTTGAGAGATTTGGGGATATGATTGGGATGAAATAATGAGGGAATTACTACTCTATAAAGAGCCTTGTGGGATTTGTTGACTATGTTTAGAAGAAGAAAGATCTTTGCTTGCAATTAGATAATGCAAGTTATCTACATCAAAATCAAATGAAAACTTTGCACCAAAACCTGAGTCCCAAAGAAATATCTCATTTTTATTAGACATGATATATTAATTTAAGGAAGGTAAAGGTTTGGTAGTTTTGGGACTACCTTCATCTTAGTAAGGCCCTTCATCTTCTTCTTCATGTTTAGGTATTTCATGTATCTTTACATGATGCTCTTGACCAAGAAATTAAAAAGGGTCATTTCCAAAAGGCTCTTCCCTTTCATTAGGAAATTTTGATATTTCCATTTTATGGGCAATAGGCATGATTGGAATAAAGGGAAAAAATAAATGACTCAAGAAAGGATAAGCCAAACAGTTTATCTTGAAAAAGTTGGAATTGTTTTTAATCAACTACTTAATTTGAAAATGGGATTCAAATTTTTTTTAAAAGAATTAATTTTCACACAAGAAATTTCAACACATGAAAATCACAAGGAAAAAATGAACAAGTTATATTCTAAACAATCAAGCAATTTGCACAAAAATGTGAAAATCTAGGATGAGTGTCTTAAAAAACTTTTGGGTCTTCCATTGTCACTCACTCATCCCTACTCTCAGCTACAACCTATTATTTTGAGGCACTAACCGTGGGGTATCCTATGGTTCCCATGACTCACTGAGTCTAGTTTTGAGGGTATGTAGAAGGTAACTTCTCGACGCTAATCACTAATCGATGTACCAAGTTGAATTGAAAAAAGGTGATCCTAAGCAAGGTATATATGAGATTATCTAGGGAATAAAACTATGGAAGCAATATATATGTAGATGCACACTATTGGGTCTTATCCCAAATTTCCCAATATTTTTTTAGAGGTTTTAGTGTGTTGACAATCAAAAATATCATATTTTGAGTCAGCTATTAAGACCCTAGGTATTAGAGCATAAAATCCCCTCACATTGTGGTGTGCTTAAAACACACAACCACTTATTAAATTGAGACAACTGGGTCTCGATTTAAATACCCCATCGTTAAATTGGGTTTGGCCTAGTACATGCTGGTAAAATCCATAGTCAATAGAGCCCTTATGTTGACACTTGTTTTTGATTTCTAAGTATCGTCACCAATGTGATGCAAGGAAAGAGTATACATAAGGTCAATTAGATAATAGATAAGTTACAATATCATTTCTAATTTCAAATTATCATCACCAATATGATGCCAATAAAAGAACATATGCAATTTTGCAACCAAACAAGAAGCTAAAAGTAAAATGTAAATTTACCCTAAATGAATGAAAATGAGTGTGATGATGGCCCCTCAATATTTTGTGCAAGAATAGGGAAAAACACGTGATATGAATGAAAATAATAAATGGTTAAAATGATATAGATGAAGGATAAATGAATTTGCATGTGAATCGATTTTAATTTTATAAGATGTTGATTATGTAAAAATGTCACCCCTAGTGAATTAAAACTAGAGTACAAATTTGAAAAATAATATTTTTAACCATTTGTAGATTACATGATTAATATTATTGTTAATGATGTAGGGGTCAATTAAGCATCCATAAGTATAATAGTCAATGAATACATCTCTAATCCTATGCAATAATCTACATCAATCCCTCCTCTCACAATTGGGATCAACCCATCTCTAAAATCCTTGTATAGTGTAATCTCTTATGGACCCTATCCCTAGTATACCCTCCTCCCTCATATCATAATACCCAAAATCTAATACACATCTTCTAGTTTGACAATCATCTCTCCCATCAACAAGTGAAATGTGTTGGTCTCACTATGCCACCACTTAGCTAGTGTAGTCAGAAATGATCTATCCACTCACATCTCTATCATCTATGTTATATAAAATAATCCAAAAGCCTCTAAAATGCCAAACTAGTACTCTATAAATCTCTCTATTTTCACCATCATAACTGACCTCTACTACCACATAAAAATGATTGGTAATACCTCCTACAATTCATAAATAATATCATTGGATTAATTTCATTATGCATCTATCTATTACTCCATAACATAATCAAATAAGTAAAAAAAACATGCACAGACATTACATTTCATATCTCATTCATATTATTTCCTTTACATGATTTTGCCTTTTGTTAACAAATTCACTTCTCTATTTATCATTTTCACTCCAACTCTCATTGATTTTGCTTTCAAATAAATTACTTCACATCTTAATGATTTTGCTTCAAAATTTGATGAAATCACTATTACCCATGACAATAAAGTCATGTTTTCACCCTTGATTAAATATCTTCACATTTAAGTGATTTTGTCACCACATATCACAAAATCACTATTTTATATCCTAGAAAAATCTTAGTTTCTTAAATAAGCAAAATTGTTGTGCATATCAACAAAAATGCTTACTAATTTCGCTATTTACCCTAACAAAATCAATGGACTCAACTCCAATATTACCATTCTTAGAATAACTATTTCATTTTCCCTAATTTTGATCCATAATAAATGCTCATAAATAGCAAAAATTCAAAAATTTAGGGTACTCACTATAGGTCCTCTTCTCTCAAGTCTCTATAAGTGTCTCACTCACTCCACTCGATGATTATGGTAAGGAATGCGATCAATTTTTCATCACTATACTTAGAGGAAAAATCTCAAAATTACTAACTCAAAACCACTTACCTTAGAATCTAAATGCACAAATTATTTTCTAATAGCCCCAACCATCTGTTTATACCATTTCATATTCCCCCCCCCCCCCATTTTTAAAAATTAGCTTATTTTTCATCTCTCTACACCTATGCATCAATTTATTATGCATTTGATTTCAAAACTTTACAACCATCTTTCAACATAAAATCAACACAATCACATTTGCAAATTCAATATAATTTTTCTATTTATAGATATACAGTTTATTATTACTAAGATATACCATTCTTACACCTACTCAATTGACCCATACATCATTATCAATAATAGTAAGCATGTAATCTCCCAATGGTTAAATTATTTTTCAAATTTGTACTCTAGTTTTAATTCACCAGGGGTGACATTTTTATGCAATCAGTATCTTGTAAAATTGACATCAATTTACACATAAATTGATTCATCGTTCATCCATATCATTTTAACCATTTCTTATTTTCATTTACATTGAGCGTTTATTCATGTTCTCAGACAAACTCTCATGGGGGAATCATCACACTCATTTTTATTCATTTGGGTCATATTTTTCCTTTTTTATCATCAACACTCTACTTCTTCTACTATTCTTTGAAATAGTGTTGCTTTGTAACACTATTTCAAAGAGGGGAAAATGTATAAACCTAAATTTCATTTAGTGTTGAAATGCACTAATTTTCTCTCTATTAAATTCAATTTCAAATTAACATTAATTTCCATCCAAACCACATGATTAAATAATTATTCACACTTAAATATTGGTTTTAAAAAAATAATTCCAAACTTTTCACCTTACCTAGACATGCTACCACCTTTATATCCTTCACTTGTTGACTCACACAACCAATTACTGAACATTCTCAACCTCCTTGTGAGTCACCGCTTAACTTATCAACCCATTTACTTCATTCTTTGTGACTCATCCAACTAACTCCATTTTTCTCTCAACCTCTTGAATTAGAAATCATCCTCATGGATGAGGACTTATTATCAACTGTTGATTATCCAATTGATTTGAATAAATCAATTAATTCTCTACCATTTGATCTCTCTCCAAGAAATCTATAAATAGATGAGAAATTTGTCACTTTCATCCATCCAAAATTGAGATAACCAAGTGACATAAAATCAAAGGCAATTCAAAGAATCCAAAGATAATTTACACCAAAATTCTACCCATTCCATCTTACATTAGAGGAGTGATCACCACATCTTTGAAAGAGAAAATCAGATACATATCGTAATATATAAATATTGAGCACTTAAAACATGAAGTTTGTGTTTTATTTTCTTTGTTTGTTTCTCTAACATAGTTTAATTTTAGTCTAGGTTAAGATTAGTATATCTAAATTTTCATTCATATATTTATATATATACTAATATTAATCTAAACTAAAATTCAACTATGTTAGAGCAAAAAACAAAGAAAAAAAAAACTTCACACTTTAAGTACTCAATATTTATCGATTACAATATGTTTCTAATTTGATCTTTCAAATATGTGGTGCTCACTCCTCCAATACAATATGGAATGGGAAAATTTTTGGTGAAAATGATCTTTGGATGTTTTGACTCCCATTTGATTTGATATCACTTTGTTAGCTCAAATTTGGATGGATGAAAGTGATAAATTGCTTATATATTTATAGATTTCTTGGAGAGAGATCAAACAGTGGAGAATTAATTGATTTATTCAAATAAATTGAATAATAAACGGTTGATAATAAGTCCTCATCCACAAGGATACTAACTAATTCAAGAGGTTTAGATCAAAAGGGAGTTAGTTGGATGAGTCACAAAGAATGAAGTAAATGGGTTGACAAGTCAAGGGGTGACTCACAAGGAGGTTGATAATGTTAAGTAATTGGTTGTGTGAGTCAACAATTGAGGGAGATAAAGGTGGTAGTATGTCTAGGTAAGGTGGAAATTCTACAATTATTTATTTAAAATAAATATTTAAGTGTAAATAATTATTTAATTATATGGTTTGGAGGGAAATTAGTGTTAATTAAAATTGAATTTAATAGAGATAAAATTGGTGCATTTTGACACTAAATGAAATTTAGGTGTCTACAAGAACAACTATTGATTGGTAGTTCAGTTTGCTTTGTAGTTATATCATGATGTGTAATGGCTACATATCAAGCAAAATTATACCACACACCTCATCATCAATAGCCATATGACCCCTATCAACACTATATTGACCCATATCAACCATAAACTTCTCCATAATTCTCTCCTTCTATCCCAACTCATCTTCCTTATAAACCTATTGTTCCTTATAGTCATCCTAAGCAAAGTGATGATGATTTGAGCTTAGAAATTTGAGAAGCTAAGGGAAGAAATGGATATATTGAAGGAATGTCTTAAGTAGCAAAAGGAAGTTGAACATCAATACTTTATCCATCATCAAAATGTCCTTGCAAACTAATATCAACCAAGCAAGGTTATCACCCCTTCTCCTTTCCTTACCTTTGTGATTATTGGAAAATCCTTGGTCCATAATTTTGTGTTTGATGATAGAGAGCAATTTATTTATGCCTAATCTAGTAGCTGATAGTTTTATTTTTATGTATGAACCTACTTTAAACTTTGAGTTTTAATGGAATGGATCAACTAAAAGGAAATTTGGCATTATTAAAGACCTATAACTTACCTTTAATGCGTACCCCAAGATCTCAATTGCACAAGACATTATTTTTTATAGATTTATCACCTTGTTTTACTCTATGTTTTTATAAAGACTTTATGGAAAAGATTAGGGGGTACTTATATTTTGATTTATCTTATATGGTCTTCCAGATTAGGATTAACATATGATTCAAAATCAGATTGAGACCACTCTCTAAGGTTCACCTTGAGCCTTACACACTAAACATCTCAATTGTAAATTATCTTCATCCCCCTACCCCTATTTAGCCTCCTTGTGTTTTAAATAACCTTCAAGATCCACCCATGCCTTCTCAAGAGCCTATGATAACTTCAGCTTGGAGGCCTTCATGGACTAGAACCCCATATTATGTTATCCATATTATTGAGAGATAATTTTCTTCTATGCATATTTAAAATCAAGAAGAGAAGTGTATGGAGGCTAGTTCAAGAAATGTCTCAATTTTTTCAAGTTCCCCATCCATCCTTAACACTACAGTCATTCTTGAGGATTAATATACATCTAATTTTGACAAGGTAATTTAAGAATGGAGGAAGAAGAATGTAGTATCATCAACTAATTTTATTTCTCTATCTTTTCAACAACATCATGTTCATCCTAATACTCCTAAGGCTCCAAGTTGGAATATCCCTCTAGAAACTATAAAGAAAGATAATGAAGTACCTTTCCCTCTCACCCTCTCATTTTATGAAGAGGAACTAAGTTCATTGAAGGTAGAATTTGAGCATCCAGATGTGGGGAACAATTTGTCAAGACTAATTAATGAGGTGGAAATCTTTTAAGAGCTTGATCATGTTGTAGCTATATGTGAGTTTCAAGAACACTTTGAAAATGATAATTCAAGAATATATGATGATGAGATAATTATTGTTACCATATTCATCCCTATAGATCAAAATTTGAATATGAGGAGAAGTTTGAGGATCTAGAGCAGTCACAATGACATGATGTTGAAATTGATGAAGATGAATCAAAATCAATTTCTCCTCTAGGAGACAATCATGAAAACAATATACATAAACCCATTATTGAATATAAGATAATTTTAAGTGATTTATATGATCCTTGGTAGTATTTATATCCTAAATTCTTAGGTAAGATTGAAAAACTCAACATGACAACTTAGAATGATGGAATAGAATAATAGGTTGAGGTCTCAAGTAAAGGTAGCATCAATGGTTTAGAACTTGAAGAAGATAATTTAGGTTTAGAAATAGAAAGACAAGATGAGTTATACCTTGAATGGATTGATGAACTTATATTCTCCATAGAAGATCAAGATGACCAAGTTGCATTAGAACATGAGCCTTGTTATGACTATGTGGAAGGGTTAGAAATACTTGATGAGCATAATAATTCACATGAAAATTATAAGAATGATAGTGAAATCCATTTATTTTCAATTTATAATGAATATATTGCCTTTTGGTAAGACTTACAATTTTTTTTTTCAAGTTTAGATAATCCACCTTTACCCCATGAGGATATTGAAAAGAGTATTAAAGAGAATGATATGGTAGTTGATCCTTTTGAGTCTCATAAGTAGAATCAAAGAGAACCTAATGACATGTGTCATCCATGCTTGGAAACTTACCAAGAGGTTGAAGGTCTTGATAAAACACCATGTCAAATAGAGCAAAATGAAGACACAAGCCAATGCATACTAACTAAGTTGTTAGGAGAATAACTGCATGAGAGAATGATAAATTAGGAACAACCCATGATTGAGGAAAAAATCAAATTGTTGATGCAAATAAAACAAGTTTGTAATGACCATTATTGGGTGTTGTATTCACATGACCAACTCATGCACCTAAGGGTGGATCTAAAAGATCTAGTTTCTCTCTTAAGAGACTATGAACATGCCAATGTATCTAACTATAAGTATAAATACTCATTTAGTGAGCAATGGCTTATTAGACTCCAGTCAAAACATGACATCCAGACCTCATGGTTCTATAGTGATCAAATAAGTTTTCCATTTTATTTTGGAGGATAAAAGAGTTTGGTCTTATGTTAGTTATTTATAGTGTTGTTATCTTGATTTCAATAAGTGTGTCTACACACGTGTGGTGTAGTTAGTTGCCTTTGTTGCTTTGATGTCTTGCCTTGTTAGTTATTATGTGTTAGGTTTTTTTTCTTTGGTTTTATTTATTGTGTCTTATGAGTTATTAAATTCATTAAGGGGGTTATGAGGTACTAATTTTTTTAGCGGTGTAGTAAGATATTAATCCAAACCATATTATCATGTATGAGTCATAACTATCATGGAGAGATAGTGGGTTCCCTTGACCAACAAGCTAGTCAACCCTATGAGTCACCAAAATGTGTTGACATTTTAGCCTCATAGGATAAATGTCAACCCCTAAAATTAAAAATTTTCATGATAACCCCTCTAAGCTTGTTCACGATGTCTAAAACTTGTCATGATCCCTAAATGCTCCTTGAAATTCATTTTAATATTGATTAAGGCTTCATGTTTGTACTATTCACTTATTTTAGAGAACATCATATGTCATATCTATTTTAAATTCTTTTTTTTATACACTAAGTGGTCATGGTGGTCATGGAGTGAGTAAGGGAGTGTCAAAATGTATTTATGAAGTATAGAGAGTGATTTGTTTCCTATTTGACAAAGTTAAGGATCTTTAGAAAAGGTTAAGATATTTTGATAAAGTTAAGGTTGTTAGTCCTCATTACATTCAAGCTTGTGTCAATCCATTTATCATATACAAGACCTTGCTATTAATGTGAAGGGTGTCCAATCTTCATTTTTTTTCATAGTGTGAAGTCTAATAATGTGTTCAAGGTCATGTCCCATAGTATACTTTATCCAAACCTATTTAAAACCTCATATTGGTCATAATACATTATAAAAAATTTGGAAAGGGTAATTTTTTAGGTGTATAATTATTTATAAAGGTCTTAATAAGGTCCCATTCTCATCATATAGTCATGACTAGGCCATTTCATATCATAAAGGTCCCATTTTGAAGCCAAACCCACCTTTTACTCATAAAATGAGCCCCACACATGGGAAACTATGACCATTAAACTGTCCCCAACCACAATACCTATTTTCAAATGTCATTTGACTTGTATTTTCCCTCCTACCCATTAATGGCATCCCAAGGTTAGAAACTTGAAAAAAATGTAGAAAAGAGGGAATTTGTAGTTGTTTTGTAAGTTGTGTAGATCTGTATTAATTCCATATTGAGGGACGTCATAAAATTAACCTATATATCATGGTAGGTGTCTTAGATTATTTTCATGACCAAAATACGTAAAATAAGCCCAAAACTATTTAATTTTCCCCACTGAACTCCTTGGCAGCTCTTAGGTTTTTATTCAGTCTATATAGGATAGAGAAAATGGGGAACTAATATCTTGGGTATAAGAAGGGGGTATTTTGACCTTCAAATTATTTTAATTGGTATTAATATTCATGGCCTATAATATATTAACTATGCTTAATAATTTGGGCATTCAAAAATCCTTTTTATATGCAAGGGTCAAAAGTACAATGGTTTTGGTGCATCCTTAAAGTGTTTTTACAAATCAATGCTTGATGTGTGTTCCAAAGTTTCTAAAGGTCCTTACATGATACTAACCACAATTTTTTCACATGTTTGAGGGTGTGGGAGCAACCAAATATTCATGTTTCCTATATTTATAGATTGTAGATATATTTTCTCATGTTACAGAGTCTTTGGTGCATAATATGGAAGTGTTTGGTGATGTTTTAGGTTTGATGGTAAGTTCCTTGGGTACACTAAAGTCCCACTTATCTCCCAATAAAATTTGAGTCACCACTAGACCAATTTAAAACCCTCTCAATTTCTATTCTAAGGTGACTATCTTGTGTGATATCTTTACAAGTGAATAAGGTGTCTTTGTGGTGCCTATAAAGAGCCTTTAGGTTATTTTAGAGGCATACACAAAATTCCCATATTTAACCCATGCTATATAATCTTTCCCCATATTAATTTTCACCCTATACACTAAATCATCCCAACCTTTAACCTATTATGGAATTATAAACCCTCACATGCATGTACCAGCCATTGTGAAGGCTAGGGAAGATGGAATGTTGACTTAGGAGGATTGTGGAAGGCATTGAGAGACCCCATGTGGATTCATAAGGACCTATGGAGTAACATGGTAAATAGAGAAAACAAATTCCTATTGTAGCACAAAATTATAGCCTCATGGGATATTTATTTAGTCTATCTCACTCCTAGCTACAAAATGGGAACAACTCTAGGCTATGGGTATCTTGTGATGGGTTTAAACCTCCAAAGAAGGTTGGTTCCTCTTGGTATCACCTAAAATACTAATTATTATTGTAAAAGGGATATAATGGTTGAAAGGGATGACTAAAAACACAAATAAGGTGATGCACCAGACTTAAAGATGCTCTAATTTATATGAAACTAACACTAAGGTTGTTCAAAGACAACCCTCACTCACATAATCTCTTAAATTAGTCATTTTGCATCAATATTTCTAAAACTAGGCCCAATAGGTAAGAGTTAAATTATGGAGGAGTGTTAAACCCACACTATACCTCCACTAATGACCAAAAAATCATAAGTTTAGACCTACAACAATGGTGGAATACCTATAAAAAGGTAAGAAAGATGGACAATTACCAAGGAAAGATACCCTTCCACAAAGTAATCATACATAAATTGACTATAACACTAGATGTAAGTGGGATATGGGGAAAATATGATGTCTTATTACTTCAAAGGTTGTTTTATAAAAAAATTATAGGGTTTTGCCTTGCCAAATGAGAGTTATCTTACAAATGGGGGAGAAAAGGGAGATATACAAGAAAAGGGAAGAGAGAGGAGAAGAAAGGTCTTAGAATTAAATAAATGCCACTCTACCACCTTCCATAGAGTCTCATAAACATTTGGATTTATTAAACACTGATCCTCTCTTATCAAATTAGCTTCCAAAGGTCAAAATGGTCTTTAGGCCTTCTCATTACCCTAAAAAGGCACTAGAAGATAGAAATATTTGAGGATGATGATGTCACACTCCACTAACATGAATAAAGTCTTCAAAAACTAGAAACCTCATTTAATGATTCAATTTTCTCTTCCAACCTCCAAACACTCCCAATTTTACTTCTACACCCCATTCCACTTGGCTTCTAAAAGTCACTTGACATGATGGTTAGTCATCTTGGCATTTTATGCTTGAAATTGACCCTGAATGTTAAGTTTGAGTTTTTTATTTTTGATGATATATTTTTTTATCAATTTAAAATTTCACCACCAAACTATAAAGACTCCATGAAACTTGAAAATTTCTTGGACTCCATTGATGGAGGTCTTCAAGCTTGAACCATCTTCAACTAGTTACCTTGGTACCTATTCCCAAGGCCATTTATCACCATGCTAATCACTTTTGAACCTACAAAAGACTTATAGAAATTCATATAATTATTATGAGGAATAAAATTAAGATTTAGACCACCTTCAATACCTACAACACTAGTGTAAATCACCATTAAACCTAAAACCATTCATAAATTATCAAAAAAATTGGGGTTTTAACCCTTTAAATCATCAAAGAACCCTAGAAACCCATGGGAAGGGATCCAAGTTCCATATAATGGTGATTTAGGTCCCATTAAGCCTCTTCCATGTATTTATAAAATCTATCTTTGAAGACCTACAAAAATAGGCATTTTTGGCCATTTTGGGCCTCATAGTCACCCACACATGCCAAATTATTCTAAAAAATAGGTTTGAAATGATATTTAGAGAGTCCTATACATGTTAAAAGTGGTTTAAAAGTGATTCCAAGTTATTACATGGGCCTATGAGTTTAGAAACCCAAAACTGGTCAAAAAGGCTCTTTGGCAGCTCAAATAGGCCTATCTTCTTGATGATTATTCATAAAATATAGACATCCATTCCAGAACTTATTTCCATGGGTATTTATTCCATATAACCTTTAAACATACATGAAAATTTTGGGTTCCCATGCAAAAGGTATGAAAAAATATGTATGTAAATAAGTTTTCATGTGGGGTTCTACACACATTTTATGCCTACTTATAGTCTTAATAATTGTTCATAAATATTAGCCCATTAACCAAAATAAATCCTTAATTAATTTCAATTACATAATGGTAATAAAAACATACTAAGATCATTTCTACCAGCTCCTTATGTATTGAAAGATTTGAACATCTGAAGATGGGGTTGAACTAGGTATCTTAGGCCTAAAAAGTTTGAAATTATCCTTGAGTGTAAAATGATTTTTTAATTTTTCCCACCTGATTTAAACACCTAATTAATTCCATAAAACATCTCATCATACATAAATAAGGTGTCATATTACATTGATGGGGTTTACTAGTGCCTCAATGTGATATAGGCCTTCTAGACCTTAAGACTAGCTTCTAGGCTTAAACCTAAGTTTCAAGGATTAAGACATCTATAATAGGGTATGAGGGACTCAAAAACATGGTTTAAAATTAATTTTCATACCTTTTTACCTCCTTTTTATGCTCAAGTTTCACTTTTATCTTCATGTTTTTTTAAGATTGTCTATGGGAATAGTTGCTTGCTTGTTTATTCTATCCCTCAAGGGCATGGTTTGAGTTAAACTTGGAGTGTTATAAAATATAAATATATTTATATAGAATTATTATCATATTATTAATCTTACCAAACACTCCCAAGATATTCAAAACCCTCCACTAAACCTATAGACTTCAAAATGTCTCCTAGCTCTAATGGTGGTTACCTATAGACATGTGGGTGACTGTCACAAAATAGTGGATAATTACACTCTTATTTACACACAACCAATATCTTATACAATTATAATGACTATTGAACAATATATCCACTAATTTTAATACTTGGAACTTGCATATTAAGGTTTGTAGACAAATTTTCCTCCAACTTTGCTTAAGCTACCTGCATTCTTTGATTATCAACATACAGGGGGCTGAATGTGACAAAATAGTGAATATTTAACCTATTATATTGGCCTCAAAAAAATTATATATATTTATATAAAATCATGATGATCATCTCCACCAATTTTCATGCTTTGATCATGCATATTGAGGTTTGTAGGTGATTTTTACCAAAACTTCCTAGTAGGTTGATTGAATTTTCATGGAGAGTGCTTCAGGTTTGAGACAAAATAGAGGATATGTTGTTTATCATGCCAAATATAAATCTTATGGGGATATAATATGTCATAATGACCTTTTTTACTAAATTTTAAGTCTTGAATCTATGTGTAGGTGCCCCAAAACTTCAAAACCCTTCAAAAAAGTCTTCAAAAGTTTACTGTGTTTGAACTTGACTATATCCTTGTCTAATTTTAGCTTTGTCTTTGGGTTTGAACGTGATAGACAAGTATTTGTGAGGTATAATAGCATTTTTATGTTTGTATATGTATATTTATAAGGTGAACTTTAATATAGCATTGTTTGGATTCCCTCTCTATCCTCTTGATCTCTTTTCATCATTATTGCTCTAAGAACCACTCATGATCATGAGACTCCACCATTGATCACTTTTCCCTCATCATTCATGAGATTGAAGATATGATTATGTAACCATATCTATAGGTGAAGTTTTAGGAGGTGAATGAGTATGTTTTGTGCCATTGGAACTCAAATTATTAATAGAATTCATCACACCATCTTATGAAACTCATCAATATGATAAAACTTAAAACCTTGTTGAAACTAAAGAACTTGATAAGACCTCATAGTCTTAGTGTTTGACTATCAACATGCTTGAAAATTATCTTAACCAGATATAGGTGTAAATTTTCTTGGGAATGTATCTTTAATTGAGTCTATTTCTTATTCATGGAATGCCCTTGATACAAAAACTTGTATGCATCTCTTCAGAAAACATCTCCTTCATTTACCATTCCTCTTGAAGGTCATCTTCTCTTGAAAGTCTCCCTCATCATGATTCCAACTCTTTGGAATTATGACTATGTCCTTTAAATTTCTAAATTTAGGTTAACATCCTTTTGATAATTTTGACCTTGACTCAACCCAATGATCCTCCATGAGTTTTCTCTTAAATGAATCCAAATGCCAAATAGGATCTCTTAAGATCCATTCATTTCAAGATTTCTGTTAAGGTCTCAAGATAATTTTTAGCATTTCCATAAACATTTAGATAGATCCTATAGATGGAAAACCGATTCCTTTATTGGCTTTAAATATAGTCTCTTGTATCTAATTTGATCATAAATCCATCAATTCTACCCTCTAATCCATTTCTTTGACTTTCTTCATTCAGTAGCCACTCTACACAAGCTCTTCTCCTTTCAACATACCAAATATTATTATAGGATTAATGAGTACAATATAATAACTTGGATGATATTCCATGATCATACTATATCTATTATAACTCCTTTAATCCTTTCAATCTCATTCTACCATGTATTTTTACTCTTCACTCTCCTTAAAGCCACTAAGCCCTTATAGCTTTTTTTGAGGTTTTCCTATTTGTTTAAATATTATATATACCTTATTGAGGACATAATACTATTTTAAACCACACTCTATCTCCTTAAAAACTTCCAAAAAGTTTCAAGGTCTGAATCCAAGTCTAGAAGGTACTTTTTTTAGCATGCTTCCAATTAGGCCTCTTAAGCCTTATCACACACCCTAGACCTCAAATTCATATTATACCATACATAATAAAAAAAAAACCCTATTATTCACTTTACACATTATGAAATAGGCCTGACTACAATTTTTTTTATTTTTCACTAGTTCAAACTTGAGATAAATGTGAAGGCCTACAGAGGACAAGAGCCTTCAAAAATCAATTTCTTGAGATTGAGGACGTTTCAAGGGAACCAATGACCATATATAGGTATTTTTTAACATCATACATCTTTAAAAATAGGTTATAATCACTAAAAAATCTTCACATGTCCAAAACTAAGCAAAACACAGAGTTTTGTACCATCCTTACAAGACTATGCATGAATGTGCAAGGTCTAAACTCCATTTATTTGGTTCTATATCCTTACACACCAACTAAGAAATATAAAAGTTATATATTACCCTCCTCCAAATTTACAAACCATTTAAAAAATAATAATTAATCCTTTTTATTCTATTAACAATGCAAGTCATAAAACACTATGTCCTTGGTTTGACTGAGTTTGGTCTTGTTCCTCAGACAAGGATTGTAGGTTATCTTGAGGTAACTTTTATAGATGGAAAACCAATTAATATATTTTTTTTCCATATAATATTTTTCAATTACCTTAAAAACAACCCTATCAACCATATTTCATATCCTACACCTTGAAAACAACCTCAAAGCATACCACTGTCCAAACCAAAAAGATGGCTATAGGTGCCTATTAGACTGAGTTTTTGCTTGTGATTAGACCTCAAATTAGTGTATTTTTATATTTTATGATGTATTTATCCATTATTAACCACCTATTACCATATTGAAGAAATATTTTTTATCCACAAACTTACAATATATAGCAATCATCTCTTTCCCACCTAACATGATCTCATGATGATAAACTTGAAAGAGCTAGTTGTATGTGCTAATTAGGGTCTTTAATCATGTTAAGGATTTATAAATTGAATTGGGAAACCTTCCTTGATATTTATTCGATAAGTTTATGTCACTATTCAATTACCTTTCCCTCAAACTTCTTGATAGACCTCTTCTACTAACTTGAAAGGAGTCCAACCCCACCTCCATCACTATGCTTGAAATACATGGAGATGGATATAGGTGCACAACTCAAGATATTGGGACTAACATATTATAGAAAGGAAATTACTCAAGGTTTTATAAAGGATTTAAGTCTTTCTTTAAGTTTCAACTTGTTGGTTGAATATTTTGTCTATCAGCATACTGGTAAACAAAATAGGTCTGATCAGCCAAAGTAGGAAGATTAGTCATCCAAATGTGTAAGTTTATTACATTAGAAGGAGACTGCTCTCTCCTCTCATCAAGGGGAGGTTCCTTGTGGATATGCTATATATATGTATAAATAGAAAATAATACTCATGGATAGGACAAGCCATCCATCTCTCTTTCTTTAGAGATGATGTGTACAAAACAAAGGAAAAACTCAAGGGAAATGACAGACAACACTCCTCTTCTTTTAGAAGAACTATTCAGCCAACCACAAGAATACTCCTAGAAATAAAAGTAGAATGTAACTAAGGGTATGGTAACCAGAAAATCGAGACACAACACAAAGTCTCCACCTGAAATGCTCAAGATTAATATACGAAGGACAATGAGGGCACAAAGTCTTCTCAAAGTCCTTTACACATCAATGAAAAGAAAACACATTGAAGGTTGCTATGGGGGCACAAAGTCTCTCCATAGTTGATTCTTCAAGACACCTTCCTGACTAATTTTACTAATCCTACTTGTTAAATTAATGGAACATAAAATATATCAAGGAAAAAGACATAAGAACAGTTTCCTCAACAACAAAGATAACACAAAGTCTGAAAAACTCCCTTACTTTCTTATTCCAGTAACAAAATATGATCAACAGAGCACAAAGTCTCAATGATGCCTCTCAATTTGGGTAGAGTTTCTTTCAGATTGTCAAAAAAGAGATCCTTATTACAATAGAAGAGAGTCCCTTATATAGCCTCTTTAAGAAGGACTCAAGAACAATAATACATCATGATGCATTAGGAACTGTTAGGAAGACAGGCTACAACTTTGGGGCATTTTACCCATTTGATCTTCTTAATGTAGATAAACAAGTCATGCAATTGAAAGATTGCAACTTTCAATGTCCACTTGGTGGTCTGATCTTGTCTTCATCGTTCCTCCTCTTTTGGTTAATTGAATCGAGTCCTAGATTTATTCATTGTTCTATCTTTCCTCACTTTCTGCTGGTTTTGATCTTGAATTCTGGGAATGCATTCGGGTCTGTAAATCCAAATGATCAATGGCTATATTCATGGGCTTTAAAATTGACGTTTACATGCCCATCAATGTGCTCTCAATGGCTAGTTCACTATCTTGAATTTTGATGTCTTCAGGTGCGTCACCCCTTGGTCCTCTTTTAGCTTTTGGCTTTGCCCTTTTGGGCCTTAAGAAATGATCCTTGAATGTGTCAGAAAGAGCCCTTTACTTTGGCCACCGAGAGTCCCCCGCAAGGGCACCTGCCCTTCGGGGTCCTTTGGCAGCCCTTTCAATTTGAGTCTCTCGTAAACTATCCTTCAGGTAAATTCTCAGGTGTTTTCCCCCATCGGTAATTCCTATGGACATTTGTCCCACAGACAATTTGTTTGGGGAAAATTCCCACAGACAAAAAGTCTGTGGAAATTTGTTTTGAAAAGTCTTTAACTGGTCTTTAGATTTTTTGCACTCACAGCCACTTAGAATTCTTTTGAACTTTTTGTCTAAAGGAATTCCTTTAGACAAAAGTCTGAAGGAATTCTTTCTTAGCCAATTTTAAATGCCTTAAACAAATCTGAAAGAATTACCTTTCAGCTTCCTTGAAAAATGACCCTTATGAAGGGTGCTTTTATTGATTAAATGTCCTCCGCAAGGGCATTTTTCCTTCGAGAAGTTTCCTTCTACATTGAACCACCCCTTTGAACTTTGGCAATGAACCAATCGGTTGAACCAAAAATGGTTCAAGCTAATGGTTCAATCTGATAGTTTAATTAGATGAAACAAGTCGATGAATTAAGCATTGAACCAAACATTATGAACTTGCCTTTGAACCAACAGTTGAACCATTTCATTGAACCAATCGGTTGAACCAAGGCTTTGAACCAAAATGGTTCAAGCCAATGGTTCAAGCTGATGGTTCAATTGAATGAACCAACTAAATAAACCAAGTGGATGAACCAAGTGAATGAACCTAATGTTGAACCTATTCATTGAACCTGTTCGTTGAACCAAGATGTTGAACCAAGTTTTGGTTCAACGGTTCAAACAAAGCTTTAAAAATGTCTTTGAACCTATTGTTGAACCTTGAGATGTTGAACCATTAGATGAACTGAATAAATGAACCAACTGAGTGGAATAAAGCATTAAACCACTTGGTTGAGCTGAGCCATTGAACTATTCCTTTGGTTGAACCTGCCATTGAACTGTTCCTTTGGTTGAACCCGCCATTGAACCTTGAACCCGTTGAACCTTTGAACCAAAGTGGTTCAATGGTTCAATGGTTCAAGCCACCTTGATTTGGCCAAGTGTCTTAAAGCTGATGAACTAATTGAAGCGATTAAACTTTAAACCTTGATGAAGCCCTTAACTCTTGCCAAAGACGTTGAACTTGTTGAACCTTGAACCCATTGAACCTTTGAACCAAAGTGGTTCAATGGTTCAAGTCTCTTTTTTGCACTCAGATGCTTGCCGATGGAGATTTTTGATTGAACTGAGGCTCTGAACCAATCTCAAAAAATGACTAAGTTTTTGAAAACTGATTCTTTTGATTGAAACCACCTACAAAAGCCTTTGAACCTGTCTAAATCAACCTACCTGTAGAGTCTGTGGAAACAAAGTCCGTAGAAATCAGCATGTAAAACCCATTGAACCTAACCTACAGAGTTCATAGATTTTCTGAGAAGCTTGGAAAATGAGGAATTTGAATGTCTAAGACAAATTTTGGAAATGGAAGAGACAATTTTGGTCTGTAAGACCAAAATAGTTCAAATGTTGTCCCAAAAATGACTACTATTTTTGGGGGACAACAATTGGCTCCAGTTAGGGAACTTTTATCAATTGCAAAATGAATTGAAAGGAGTAAAATCTAGAATTTCCAGTGTCTTCATGTGTACCATTGGGCTTCAGAGTCATACTACCCAAAAATAAAAGGCATCAAAAAGAAAATAAATAAAACAAAATACAATTAAAGCTGTACAAATATACATATATATAGAGGCAATGATTTGATACTTCAAGAGTTGAAGTGTTTCAGATGCTGCCCATTATGGGGTAGAGAAAAGAGTGTGCCATCTTGGTATTTCAATAGAAAGCTATTTTCACCAATGTGTTGATGAATTATAAATGGGCCTCTCCAAAGGGATTCAAACTTTCCATGCATCCCCTTTGGTTCTCTTCTTTTTCCCATAGCAAGACTCGATCCCCAATCTAGAAATCATGATTTCTAGCCTTCTGATCAAAGAGTTTCTTTACCAAACTTTGATGAGTAGCAATTATATCCACCACCATGGTTCTTTGTTCCTCCAGCTGAGTTAGGAACATGATTCTTTTGTCAATAGAACTCTCATATGTCTGATCTTCAATGGCCTTCATCAATTTCAAGGTTGGCAATTCTAAAGTGATTGGTATCTCAACATTGATATTGTAAAGAAGTTGAAAAGGAGACATACCAATTGCCCTCTTTGGTGTGATCCTGTCTACCCATAGAGCATCAACCAATGCTTTATGCCATGTCCTTTGATTATCATTTGCTAGCTTTTTGATAATAGTTACCAAATTCTTATTGCTGGACTTAGCTTGTCCATTCTCTTGTGAAAAATAATCAGAAGAATGAGAGAGTGTAATTCCATAATGAAAACAAAATTGCGTAATCTCTTGAGAGGTGAAACAATCTGCATTATCAATAATAATTTTGAGTGGAACTCCAAACTTGGAAATGATATTCTCTTTAAGGAAGTTGCATACAACTTCTGAAGTAGCATGCTTAGTTGGAATTGCTTCTACCCACTTGGTGAAATAATCAGTTGTTGTAAGGACATAATCATGTCCAACACTTGAAGATGGGTTTATTGTTCCAATAAAATCAAGTCCCCATTGCTGGAAAGGTTCCTCTATGATTACTGGCTTGAGAGGCAGGGCAGCCAACTTGGGTTTTCTAACAAATTGTTGGCAAACTTCACATTTTCTCACCCACTTATGTGCATCTTGGAAAAGAGTTGGCCAGTAATATCTGGCTCAGAGAATCTTGTGAGTAGTCATAGAAGCAAAAAATGTCCTCCATAGGCTAGATTATAGAAAGATTTCAAAAGTTGGGTTTGTTGTTCTTTGTCTACACAGCGAAGGAATACTCCATCTATGGTTCTCTTGTACAGGCCATTATCCCAAAGGAAACAATTGGCAGCTTTCAACTTGATAGTCCTCCTTTCTTTGTAAGACAAATGATCAAGACATTCACCATAAATTAAAAAATGAGCAATACCTGAATACCACTCATTGGTAGTGGAGACAAAAAGGACTGTTGGAGTATCTTCCACTTCAGCTTCTTCATGTTGTGTATCTTTTGGCTTATTATCAGCCATTAATTGGCATAGGCCTTTACCTCTGACCAGCTTTATCGACTTGATATCCAGATCAAATTCTTGGATATTTGCAATCTAATTACCTCTCTTTGTGCCAAACTCTTGTTTAGTTAATATAGACTTGACTGTAGTTTCAGGAACTAAGGCAGTAGTATGTGAATTCAAAATATAAAAGCAAAAATATTTGACTACTTTTACCAATGCATAGGCGTGCTTCTCTATATTTGAATACTTCATTTCATGGATTTTGAGAGGGAAACTCATGAAATAGATAGGGGATTCTATACCTTGTTTATTTTTTTGAATAAGAATCATTGAAAGAGTGTCTTCAGACACATAGCTGTATATGATGAAATCTTTGTGGTAATCTAGACAAACCAAGGTAAGGGTGTGAGCAATGGCAGTCTTGATATCTTGAAATGCTAATTTGCCTTCTTTAGTCTAGCTAAAGGTAGTATTCCCTTTCATCATGTTCATAATGTGTTTTGTCTTCTCAATAAATTTAGGGATGAATCTCTGTAAGAAATTCATTTTTTCGAAGAAAGAGTGAACAACATTCTTACTTGTAGGCAAATTCAGCTCTTGAATAGATTTGACTCTGTCTGAGTCAATCTTTATGCCTTCTTTGGACACAATGTGTCCAAGGAGTTTCCTCTCTATTACTCCAAAAATAGACTTCTTAGGATTTAAGAAAATACCATTCTGGTAGTAGCATTCCAACACTTGTTGTAAGTGGCATACATGATCAGATCAACGCTTTGAAAACACAGTTAAGATATACCACTATGAATTTTCCGATTTCATCTTTGAAAGACATATCTATTGCTCTCTGAAAGGTAGCACCAACATTTATTAAGCCAAAAGGCATTCTTTTATATGCAAACGTACCCTAAGGTGTGGTGAATGCAGTCTTGTGTTGGTCAGCTTCACCAACTTTAACTTGATTATAACCTGAGAAGCCATCTAGCATTGATAACATCTCTGATCTTGTTACTGTTTGAAGCACTTAGTCCATGATTGGCAAAGGGTAATTGTCTTTTAGAGATGACTGATTCAGATTTTTGAAATCTACACAAATGCAAATTTCACCATTCTTATTCCTTATAGGCACTATGTTTGCAATCCATGTAGAATGATGGATTGGGAAGATAATTTTAGCATTTAACATTCTCTGTATCTCAGACATATTAGTACCTAAAATTTTTGGATTATATTGTCTAGATTTCTACTTGTAGGGCATTAAATCAGCCTTGAGAGGAATGTGATGGCAAATTTCATCAGGTATGAGAGACTTCAGGTCTTCATAAGAATATGCTAAGACATCAATGTATTGATAGAGCAAAGAGGTGAATTTGAATCTTTCTTCAGGAGTGCAACACTTACCAATGTTGACCATTTTGGGATTTTCTTTGTTGGTCAGATTTACTTAGTCAAATCTTTGAGAGAAATTTGAATCTGTTTGATGTTGTTTGACAAATCTATAATGCTTTTCAAATAGCTTCTCAAGAGAAACCAGGCCTTTGGGAATTTTGTTTCCTTTCAACTATAGGAATTCTTCATTTATATCTGAACTAGATTCAAAAACAGATTTAGACTTCTGAGATTCACTGCCTTCAAAATATAGTTGTCTAAAATTGTATTTTCATTCTAAGAAGGCAATGATTTGATGATCATCAGTGAATATTTGCCAATGATCAACATTGTTAGGAACACTTGGTCTATAGACCAGCTCAATGGTATAATTGGCTTCTTTGAAATCTGAATGAGGAACTAAAAGAGTTCTTGAAATAACAAGTGCATCAGCTCTATCATTAAACTCTCTAGGTATGGTAGAAATGTTCAAAGCATCAAAGCTTTCAATTTGGTCCCAAACTAGGTTACGATAGTGGCATAACCTCTCATTCTTGTTCTGATATAGATTTCTCACTTGACAGACCACTAATTCAGCATCCCCTTTGGCATGAAGAAACTTGATTCCTCTTTCTTGAGCAGCCTTCATATTAAGCAATAGAGATTCATATTCAGATGTATTGTTAATGTTTCTAAATTGTAATTTATAAGATGAAGGAAACATATCTCTTTGAGGAGATATCAAGACAATCCCAGCTCCTGAACTATTAGAGGAATAGCTACCGTTAAATTCCAGAGTCTAAATCTCATCAGACACTGACTTTTCTTTAGACTTTCCCTCATCAGAGATGGAGGGTCTTTCTCAATCTATATATAGAAAGTAGTTACCCATATATATGGATTTAAAAAGGATTTGAGCTTCAGGAGCTGATGTCTGGGTAACTACATATTTTGCATCCTTTTCAGGGAGCAACCTCTTCATCATGCCTTGGACAAGGATCCTTGCCTCAGATAGATCCATGTTTAGTTCTCCTCCCACATCCTTACAAAAATTTCATCCAAGCAAAATGCCATAAGATGCTGGGAGGTCAGCCACCAAGACAGTCATCTTAATCCTCTTGTTTGGAAAGGTTGTGAATGCAAATTGGGCATCTTTGATTTGCCCCAGCAATGGTACTTGTTTGTTCTCCATGGAGAAACATATCCCAAATGTCTTGGTCAGTGTGATACCAAGAGACTCAGTAACTTTAGCAGGCATGACATTGTCAGATGTGACTGAGTCTATAATACAATTACTCAGCTTGGGGCCGTTGATTAATAGGGAAACATAGAAGGGTTCTATTTTTCCAAGAGCAGTTGGAGGAGTAATGACTAGATTATTTGAAATAAGCATGTTCTTTGGAGAATCAAGGGTTATTTTTTTAGCCTTTTTTATTACAGGGATGGTTTGATTTTTAACATATTAAACCAGCTTATTCAGTTGATCCGAATTAGACTACAAGTATTCAAATTTAGACATCTATATTTTTGTCTTTTTGACATGATCAATTATGTCAAACGGCTAAATTTAGCTAGGTACAAAGAAAGGTACTTTAACTTTCTGAGCTTTAAGAGGGATGGGAGGTGGGCTGGGTTGCGAATTGGGAGTATAAGGTGAAGGTGAAATGGATGTATTTATCTTTTAGGTGATGACCAGATCTTTTGATTGAAAAGGCAAAGTGGTCCCACGTTTAGCAATTGTGATTGCTGGTTGAAGTTGTTCCTCTGTCTTCTCTTTATCAGCTTGCTGGACTGATTGGTTCTTGGACCTGGTAAACACTACATATGATCCATTTAAATCTTTTCCTTTGTTTCTAGGTTCATCCTGGTAATTTAGAAAACCAATGTGGGAGTCGCTAGCTGATTCTTCTTGATTGTCTTCAATGATATCAGCATCATTTTCTTGATTCAATTTAGGCTAGAAAGAGAATTTTGATTTTACTTCAAGGTATCCCATTGCTGAATTGGTTGGAAGAGCTTCTAGGGCAAGTTTTCCTTATGGGAGAGGAAGGTGATTTTGTTGCCCTTGGTTTCTAGCAACATTTCCCTGATATGACTAATTTGGGAATGTCCTTTTGTATGTAGGAGCAGAAGACATTCCTTGAGCCATTTGCTTTTTGAGAGCAAGTAACTCATTTGCTAATTTTTGCACCAGTGGATCTATGGTACTTGTAAACACAAATTTAGAAGATGATGAAGCTTTGTTTCTATTTAGATCTCTTCTTATTTTCCCTACTAAGATGAGATCATCTTCTACTTCAGTAGCCAAAAGTTGAGCTGAAGTGAGATCTATTTGACCAGCACATCTCAAGAGAAAATTAACTTTAGGTAGCTAATAATTAATGAAAAAGCATTTGAGATTCTCAGCTGTAGGTCTAGCAATTACAAGGATTCTATTTCTCAATTTGTCAAATTTAGCTATGAAGTCTCTCATAGGCTCATGAGGCTCTTTTTTCATCTATGTAAGTTGAGCCAGAAGTGTATGTGCATCTTCTGTAGGTTTCAATCTAGCTTTAAACTTAGCTATAAGGGTATTCCAATGAGTCACAAATCAAGCATGTAGATGGTAAAACCAATCTAAAGTAGCACTTTATAGTGTTTCAACAAAAAACCTGACTGCTACATCTTCAAATTCTACTTCGATTACTCCACAAGCTATACTAAATGCTGCAATGTATTCATCAAGATGAACTTTTCCATCACCATAGAATTTAGGGAAATTCTTCTTAGAACTGTGTGGAAGCTCATGTAGAGGAGTAAGATTAGCATTACCCTAGGGGCCTTGAACTAACATTATAAGATTCTGAAAAGGAGGGATAACAAATCTCAAAGGGGTAATTATAGGCACAACTTTATCAACAACACAAGTAGATACTTCATCTGCTAACGGAGATCTGGCTTTAGTAGGAGGGAAGCTCTTGGTTTGTTGGAGATGAGATGGTGAAGGAAATAGATCAAAATCACTTTGTTGTATGAGCTCAAACACAAGATCAATGATACCTTTAGCCCTTTGGCTTCGTGTATACCTTGAATTTGACAGATTGTACAACAAAAATGGAAAAGAAATGACCTTGCTTTAGTTAAAGCTTGGGGTTTTAAACTGCGTGTTCTTTCCTAGTTAGTGTGGAGGTGAATGGATAGGCTATAAATGGATAATAGGTATATCCCCAATGGAGTCGCCAAAAACTATTGGTTGAATATTTTGTCTATCAGCATACTGGTAAATAAAATAGGTCTAATTAGCCAAAGTAGGAATATTAGTCATCTAAATGTGTAAGTTTATTACATTAGAAGGAGACTGCTCTCTCCTCTCATCAAGGGGAGGTTCCCTGTGGATATGCTATATATATGTATAAATAGAAAATAATACTTAGGGATAGGACAAGCCATCCATCTCTCTTTCTTCAGAGATGATGTGTACAAAACAAAGGAAAAACTCAAGGGAAATGATAGATAACACTCCTCTTCTTTCAAAATAACTATTTAGCCAGCCACAAGAATACTCTTGGAAATAAAAGTAGAATGTAACTGAGGGTATGGTAACCAGCAAATTGAGACACAGCACAAAGTCTGATCCAAAACTCAAAAGTTTTGGTTGATAAATATTAAAATAACATAGAAATAACACAATAACAATGAATTCTTTGAGAAGAGATGTAGTATTACTCAAAATCGCAATACAAATATATGCTTATCTCTGGGAAGAGATGTCTGTCTTAACATTTTGGGTTACCTCTTATTTTATACACAATTTGAAATCATGGGAAGGATGTGGAAGGTCACCAATCTCGAGGGAGATGAAGTGGTATGACATCCAATATTTAAAATAATACATAATTCGAGGAATTACTATTTTTAGAAACTTACTATTTTTAGATAGCACTATTAAAATTGAAATTTGAGGCACTTCCATTGGGTTTTTAGGGGTCAAAATTCATTTATCAAAGCTCAATGTCATTTCATGACGTTCCCCTCATTCTTAGCTTTCTAAAGGTTCAAACGGCGAGTCAATTGGAGCTACGGTGCAAAAGTTATGGCTCCCAAAAGTTTCGTCATCAATTGGGGTGGAACTGTCACCCGAATTGTCACCTAAATTGATGCCTGGATCATTCCTCCCTCCTTGAAAAGTAATGGTCCCCATTGCATCAATACTACCCATCAGGTGTGGTAGTTGTTTCTTGATTTGATTCTCTATGAGCCACTCACCTTGATGGCTCAGCTGACCCCTTTTGACCACTCGATAAAGCAGAATAGAACGTCC
This sequence comes from Torreya grandis, assembly GCA_037957365.1. NCBI lineage: Eukaryota > Viridiplantae > Streptophyta > Pinopsida > Cupressales > Taxaceae > Torreya > Torreya grandis. Next base: position 1,988,645 of record JARHVA010001989.1, on the reverse strand, counting down.
TCTAGTTGTCTTCATCCAGGTATCCACAATCTGATCCTCTTCCACTAGAGCAAAAATCTATGGATCAAGTTCATCAATGTTGAGTTGTTCTGATACAACTGAAGTGTCCAAGAGAGGTGGATGATATGGCTTGAGGAGCTCCACATTGAATATTGGGTGTAGACCAAGGTAGGCTGGGAGGTTCAACTCAAAAGCATTTTCTCCAACTCTTCTGGTGATGGTGTATGGACCATATCATAGAGGCCAAATTTTTCTGTGTGGGCCTGCAAGTCATTCCTTTTGGAGCTGCAACTAGACCTTGTCACCCACAACAAAATGGTGTGCAATCCTGTGTTTATCATGGCGTTGCTTGTACTTTTGATTCATCTTCTCCAAGATGTCATGAACTTGTTGCTGGAGGTGTTGCATTTGTTCAATAAACTTTGTAGCTTTTACTGCCTCAGATCTTCCATGAGGCGTGTATTCCATGGTGGAAAATGGAACTGCTATATCAACCGGTGCCATGGGTTGGAACCCAAAACATACTTGGAATGGACTGTGCTTGGTCGAGCTGTGCAGTGCCCGATTGTATCCATGTTGTATGAAAAGAAGTCCCTCATCCCATGTGCATGGATGTTTGGAGTGGTACATCTGAATCATGTGAACAATCAAGTGGTTTACCACCTCTATTTGACCATCAGTCTGTGGATGGAAGGCTGTGGACTTCATCAGCTTAGTATCCATCATCTTCCATAGAGTGGACCAGAAGATGCTCAAGAACTTGCTATCTCGATTTGAGACAATGGACTTAGGAAGACCAAAATGGAGCCATACATGACCAAAATATAGTTGAGCAGTTTCCTCAGCAGATATATTTTTTTTACAGGCAATCATGATAGCCATTTTTGAAAAATGATCAACTACCACAAAAATACAGTCCTTACCATGTTTGGAAGTGGGCAAGCCTGATAGAAAATCCATTGAGATGGATTCCCAAGGCCTGGTTGGTTCTGGCAATGGCGTGTACAATCCTTGCTTCTTATTTGTCGGCTTGGCTATCGCACATGGGGTGCAGGATTTGAGATATCTTTCTACATCCTTTCGCATATGGGGCCAGTAGAAGTGTTTTTGAAGAACTGCCAATGTTTTCTCAATACCAAAGTGTCCAACTGTCCTACTGAAGTGTGCTTCCCATATCATCTTTTGTTGCTCTACAACTGGAACACAAATGTGTCCCATATGACAGAGGACATTATCTTGCAAATAGAAATTAGAAACATGTGTACCTTTTTGAAGTGCTTGATATGTAGCATCAAAGGTAGGATCTACTTCATACAGGGTACCCCAAGTGGTAGTCTCATGTCTGCACAGGTCCAAAACTATTGTGAGTGCAGTAATTGGTGGATGACTCAGATAATCTGCAGCTGTATTTGAGCTCCCCTTTTTGTGTTTGATTATCAAGTGGAATTGCTGAAGATATGTGGCCCACTTCTGATGCCTCTCATTTTGGAGCTTGCTTTGTGTCTAGATGAATTCCAATGGTCTGTGGTCAATGTGAATGACCGTTTCTTTTCCCAAGATGTAGTGTTTCCATTGTTTGCAGGCTTGCACAATGGCATAGAGCTCCTTATCATATGTTGGATATTTCCTGACTATATCAGTGAAAGTTTCACTGTGATATGCAACAAGATGGCCATGTTGCATGATGACAGCTCCCATGGCATATTTAGACGCATCTGTCATCAACTCAAAAGGTTGATGAAAATCTGGCAAGGCAAGAACAGGGGCTGAGCAGAGTCTATTCTTCAAATTCTCAAATGCCCTTTGCTGTATTTCACCCCACTGAAATGTAGCTTTTGCTCCTCCTTTAGTCACTTGGGTTAGTGACCAAGCAACATGTGAAAATCCAAGAACAAACCTGCGGTAGAAATTTGCAAGACCCAAAAAGCTACGAAGCTCTGTGAGGGTCCTTGGTGTGGGCTATTCTCGAATAACCTGAATCTTTTTTGGATCAACATGGAGCCCTTCTGCATTCACAACATACCCGAGGTACTGAATTGTTGTCATCCTGAATGTGCATTTGTCAAGATTTGCATACAACTTGTGCTCCCAAAGAGTTTGAAGCACCTTATGAACATGTTGCAAATGTTCTTCCCACGTTCTGCTATAGATGAGTATGTCATCTAAGTAGACAACCACAAACGAGTTGGTGAAGGGTCGTAGGATGTCATCCATCATCCTCATGAAGGTTGCAGGTGCATTAGTTAAGCCAAAAGGCATAACCAACCATTCAAAGAGCCCCTCCTTAGATTTGAATGCAGTCTTCCAGACATCAGTGGGATCGATGGGAATTTGGTGATAACCAGATTTGAGATCAATTTTGGTGAAGAACTTCGCACCACGAAGCTGGTCCAGCAGGTCATCAATCATGGGGAGAGGATAGCGATTCTTCACAGAGATTTTATTCAGGGCTCGATAGTCAATACAAAGCCTCCATGTTCCATCTTTCTTTGGTGCCAAGACAATTGGGCTACCACAAGGTGAAGAGCTTGGCCTGATGTGACCCTTTTGGATCAATTCTTGAATCTATCTTTTTATCTCATCATTCTCCAAAACTGATCTACGATACACAGGACTGTTAGGCAAAGGTGATCCTAGGATCAAATCGATAGAATGTTTTACCTGGCAATGTAGTGGAACTCATGTAGGTGACTTGAATAAGTCATCATATTCTCCTATGATGCGTCCTATCTACTTTTGTTGTTGTGTTGATTGCATAGTCAGGACTGCAATATCAGCCTTCGTGGATTTCTGTGGCTTGACCACCATGAGGACAAATTGCTTTGTTTTCTCCACCAATCTCTTACATTGCTTCGCACTGATCAGGGAGACAGATGTGGGAGGTGGTACCTCTAGTATCCTATAGCACCATTTTCCAAGGGTGAGAGTAATCCTTCAGGTTCGTGATTCATAGATGCCATGTCGCTCATACATGAATGGCTGACCAAGGAGTACATCACAAACATCTAGATTGACTACATCACACAAGACTTCATCTTGGAATGGTTTTATGGCATATGAAAGAAGACACTGATGGGTGACACGAAGGTCTCTCCCTGGGCTTAACCATCCAATACTATAGGGATTTGGATGAGGCTTCACAGATAGATTTAGACTTTTCACAACTTTATCAGAGATTAAATTCTTTTGACTCCCACTATCAAGAATGAAATGTAAAGGCATACCTTTTACCCATAGTTTGGAGTGGAACAATCTTTCCTTGTCATCTGGTCTTTCTCCATGGTTCTGTGATGAAGCAACAATGGTGTTCGCCTTAGCATCTACAATTTCTTCTTCGTCCTCTTCGACTATGGGTTATGTATGAGGCAGAGTAGTGGATGTTGAGTATTGTGACTCAGAAAGCAATGACTTGATGGCCCGACATTCTTCTTTGGAGTGAGTCCCAGTTTTGTGGTAATCACACCATTTTCTAGCCTTCCCTTTCTGGGATTTCTTATCCTGAAACTCCTTTTGCTTCTAATTTGGGCCTTGTGTTTGACCTTCCTTATCACTTTTCCATTTTGAGGGTTGACTCTTCGTATTCTTTCTGCAATTCTTCTGTTCAATCTTCACTGCAAATTTGTATGCCTCACCGAGGGTTTCCAAATTGAAGAGTTCTATTTCCCCCCATATGTACCATTGTAGTCCACCACGATATTTGAGAGTCTTATGTTTCTCACTTTCTTGAATGCCCAAGCTTGCAGATAAAGAACGAAAAGTGTCTGTGTAATCTTGAACAGATTGGTCCTTACCTTGGCGAAGTTGTTGCCACTGTATGTAGAGATCATCATATGCTCCGATGGGATAGTACTCTTCTTTCACTGCTTCTACAAAATCATCCCAGGTAGGTTCTGCCTCAAGGCCAATGTCATCTGTGCTGAACCTCTTTTTGCACACTTCCCACTAGTTTTTCACAGGCAATGTTGATTTCAAAAGAGCAAAAGTAATCTTTTCTCCATCGGTGAACTTATTTACAGAGAAGTAGGAAGACAGTTGATCTAACCAATTTTCTACTGCATCAGCATTGATTTTACCTTCAAATGTAGGAATATCAAAATTTACCTGGACCTTGAAGGGTGTTGGGGCACTGAAAGGTCATTCCCTGGATGAGGAGCCAGGAAGTGGAGCCCTAGAGCCAGGATTTCCCATCGAAAGTGTTTGAAGAATTTGGGCAAATTGTTGTAGCATCTGTGCTTGTTGCCATTGGAGGGCCTCATTCACCATTTCCTTAAAAGGATCAGATGTCTCAGTGTCGTCCGCCATTTGAGGTCGTCTGGAGCGAATAGGTGGAAAATTTGGAAGCTCTATTGTTTCCCACCCAAGCTTCTTATAGCCTGACCCTGTCCTCGGGATCATACACTCTTAAGACAAACCGCTCTGATACCACTGATCCAAAACTCAGAAGTTTTGGTTGATCAATATCACAATAACATAGAAATAACACAATAATAATGAATTCTCTGAGAAGAGATGTAGTATTACTCAAAATCAAAATACAAATATATGCTTATCTCTGGGAAGAGATGTCTGTCTTCACATTTCGGGTTACCTCTTCTTTTATACACAATTTGAAAGCATGGGAAGGATGTGGAAGGTCACCAATCTTGAGGGAGATGAAGTGGTATGACTTCCAATATTTAAAACAATACATAATTCGAGGAATTACTATTTTTAGAAACTTACTATTTTTGGGGGTCAAAATTCATTGAGAAAAACTCAATGCCATTTCAAAACGTTCCCCTCATTCTTAGCTTTCCAACGGTTCAAACGATGAGTCAATTGGAGCTACGGTGCAAAAGTTATGGCTCCCGGAAGTTCCGTCATCAATTGGGGTGGAACTGTCACCCGAATTGTCGCCTAAATTGATGCCTGGATGAAAGTCTCCACCTGAAATGCTCAAGAGTAATATACAAAGGAAAATGAGGGCACAAAGTCTTCTCAAAGTCCTTTACACAATAATGAAAAGAAAATACATTGAAGGCAGCTATGGGGGCACAAAGTCTCTCCATAGTTGATTCTTTAGGACACCTTCATGACTAATTTTACTAATCTTAATTGTTAAATTAATGGAATAGAAAATATATCAAGGAAAAAGAAATAAGAATAGTTTCCTCAACAACAAAGATATCACAGCACAAAGTCTAAAAAAGTCCCTTGCTTTCTTATTCTAGTAACAAAATATGATCAACAGACAGAGCACAAAGTCTCAATGATGCCTCTCAATTTGGGCAGAGTTTCATTCAGATTGTCAAAAAAGAGATCCTTATTACAATAGAAGAGATTCCCTTATATAGCCTCTTTAAGAAGGACTCAAGAATAGTAATACATCATGATGCGTTGGGAACTATTAAGAAGACAGGCTGAAACTTTAGGGCATTTTACCCATTTGATCTTCTCAATGTAGATAAATAAGTCATGCAATTGAAAGATTGCAACTTTCAATGTCCACCTGGCAGTCTGATCTTGTCTTCATCGTTCCTCCTTTTCTGGTTAATTGAATCAAGTCTTAGATTCATTCATTATTCTATCTTTCCTCACTTTCTGCTAGTTTTGATCTTGAATTCTGGGAATGCATTCAAGTCTATAAATCCAAAGGATCAACAACTATATTCATGGGCTTTAAAATTGATGTTTACATGCCCGTCGATGTGCTCTCAATGGCTAGTTCACTGTCTTGAATTTTGATGTCTTCGAGTGCATCACCCCTTGGTCCTCTTTTGACTTTTGGCTTTGCCCTTTCGGGCCTTAAGAAATGATCCTTGAATGGGTCAGAAAGAGCCCTTTACTTTGGCAGTTGAGAGTCCCTCGCAAGGGCACCTGCCCTTCGAGGTCCTTCGGCAACCCTTTCAATTTGAGTCTCCCGCAAACTATCCTTTGGGAAAATTCTTGGGTGTTTTCCCCCATGGGTAATTCCTATAGACATTTGTCCTGCAGAAAATTCTTGTAGATAATTTGTCAAGGGAAAATTCCCACAGACAAAAAGTCTGCAAAAATTTGTTTCGCAATGTCTTTGACTGGTCTTCAATTTTTTGCGCCCGCAACCACTTAGAATTCTTTCAGAATTTTTTTCTGAAGGAATTCCTTCAGACAAAAGTTTGAAGGAATTCCTTCAGACAAAAGTTTGAAGGAATTATTTATTATCCAATTTTAAATGCCTTAAACAAATTTGAAAGAATTACCTTTCGGCTTCCTTGAAAAATGACCCTTCTGAAGGGTGCTTTTAGTGATTAAATGTCCTCCGCAAGGGCAGTTGTCCTTCGAGAAGTTTCTTTCTGCATTAAACCACCCCTTTAAACTTTGGTGATGAACCAATTGGTTAAACCAAAAATGGTTCAAGCTGATGGTTCAAGCTGATAGTTCAGTTAGATGAAATAAGTTGATGAATTAAGCATTAAACCAAACATTATGAACTTGCCTTTAAACCAACAATTGAACCATTTCATTGAACCAATCGATTGAACCAAGGATTTGAACCAAAATGGTTCAAGCCAATGGTTCAATTGGATGAACTGACTAAATGAACCAAGTAGATGAACCGAGTGAATGAACCTGCTATTGAACCTATTTGTCAAACCTATTCATTGAACCAAGACGTTGAACCAAGTTTTGGTTCAACAATTCAAACAAAGCTTTGAAAAATGTCTTTGAACTTGTTGTTGAACCTTGAGACATTGAAACATTGGATGAACTAAATGAATGAACCAACTAAGTGAAATAAAGTGTTGAACCACTTGGTTGAACTGAGCCATTGAACTATTCCTTTAGTTGAACCTGCCATTGAATTGTTCTTTTGGTTGAACATGCCATTGAACCTTAAACCAGTTGAACCTTTGAACCAAAGTGGTTTAATGGTTCAATAGTTCAATGGTTCAAGCTGCCTTGATTTGGCCAAGTGTCTTGAAGCTGATGAACCAATTGAAGTGATTGAACTTTGAACCTTGATGAAGCGCTTAACTCTTGCTGAAGATGTTGAACTTGTTGAACCTTAAACCCGTTGAACCTTTGAACCAAAGTGGTTCAGTGGTTCAACGGTTCAATGGTTTAAGTCTCTTTTTTTGACTTAGATGCTTGATGATGGAGATTTTTTATTGAACTGAGGCTCTAAACCAATCTCAAAAAATGACTAAGTGTTTAAAAACTGATTCTTTTGACTGAAACTGCCTGCAGAAGCCTTTGAACCTGTATAAATGAACCTACCCGTAGAGTCTATAGAAACAAAGTCAGTAGAAATCAACATGTAAAACCCATTGAACTTGACCTACAGAGTCTGTAGATTTTCTGAGAAGCTTGGAAAATGAGGAATTTGAATGTCTAGGATAAATTTTGGAAATGGAAGAGACAATTTTGGTCTGTAAGACCAAAATAGTTCAAATGTTGTTCCAAAAATGACTGCTATTTTTGGGGGACAACACAACTAACCTTCTAATAACATTAATTAATCCTCCAGCTTGCAAACCTACTTTAACTCCACCATGCTCCATTGTGGTAAAACATGATGGTTGTAGGTTATTTTTTTAACGTTAAAAACAGATATTGTAATGAAATACCTCTCAAAATTCCATTAAAAATCTGATGTATTCCTTTAATGAAATTTTTTAAGGATTCCATAGACTTATTCATACCTCTTCATGACTTATCCATATTGTCAGAGCTTCTTATTTGCTTAGGAAGGCTTGTAGGTGGTGATCTTGACTATGTATAGATTGAGTACAACATTATGGATGTGGGAGATTATTAATAGAGACATAATTTTTTTTAAAATACTCATTGAGTTATATTCACCCTCCACACACTCTATCATGATGATCTCTTATACCACGACTCCCTTAAGAACATCTTCTACACTCAACTGTAGGAGACCATTTTTCACACTTGTATGGATTGTGTGTAGGTTGTAGACCTTGAAAAGGGTCAAAATAGTCTATATGAACTTATAATTGATCCATTAAACTTTATAAGATTGTTTGGATAAAAAAATTAGACAAGTTATCTTTTATCCCCTCTTTTGTTGAATGTCATAAGAAACCCTTAACTATGGTAACCCTTCAGTAGTTACCTTGGTCACTTTTTGATAGTCCTGTAGGTTATTTCTTCCTCAAATCCAATTTGAGGTCATACCAACCATCATATTCATATATTAATGTATGGAGGCCATGTTTCATCCTCAATCACTGGAACACTCATGTTAGGAATCGATTTTCACTTCGAGGCTTCTTTTGGGATGAGTACCACTGTGGGTTTCTAATCACCATGGTTTGAACTCAAACATCATTCAATTTCCTTCCCTACTTAACCAAACACATTATTATATATTACCACATTGATACTAGTATTAGAGTGTAGTGGAAAGATGATTCAGCTAGCCTAGTCTCTCATAGGCCTTTCCATAACATGAGGTTGTGTAGGGTTAAGACTGACTTTAGAGAAGTTAAGGTAAAGTTGTTTTGGAGCAAATTTTATGATTTGTATGAGGTATATACATTTAATTGAGAGGATTATAAAATTTCATGGTTACTAGGACCTTTTTCACACTCCAAATATATATATAAATATCTCAAAAGTCTTCAAATCCCTCTAAGGTGCATCCAACTCTATCTTTGAAGACTACCTAGTAGAAACCCCCAACCATCTTCTTCAACACTCAGACCATTGATTTAATTGAAGTGAATAGGGGTATAAGGCCTCAATAATGGATTTAAAACACTCAAACCAAACAAATTTAGAGTGAATATATATGTTCTATACATTATGGATATTTTCAAAGCATGCATACCTTGCAATCAATACTTCAAAACTTTGAGACAACTTCAACTAAATAATGAACATGTCAAGACAAGCCTTAGAGGCTTAAAATTTCTATCTAATGGAGGAATTAGATCATCATGATATTATTATTCTATTATTGGCATAACTCTCATTACCTTAAATCTCACTACTTGATCAAGACATAGATTGAGACCATTGATTTCACTCCTCAAGATTCTAAGCAATAGAATCATCAAAGCAACCTATACACTAAGACCTTCCCTATTCAAGTGAAAATTTCTCATGGAGATTACTTATAAAATGAAACCACGATGAAAGGTAGATCCACTATTTTAAAAACAAATACCCTAAAAATCATTCTTCTCCATTATTTTTTGAAGCAAAAAAAAAAAAAAAAAACCTAGACTTTGTCTGGATGAATAGGCCATCTAGACACCCCTGTATTGTTAGTGATTATTAATAAATATGGGGAGATTAACCAAACCATAAATGACACAAATTTAAAGGAAACTATGGTCCCTATCAATTCCCAAAATATTCTGACCCAACTCTCTCTCCAGATAATACCGATGAAAACTTGAGGCTCTCCTAGATCTATCCAAGACTGCCCAAAACAATTTTTCCTTAGCATGAAGAACCAGAAGCCTATCTATAAAATTAAATAATTGGGAAATATTTTTTATGATGTAAATTACCTTCCATTCCTTTTTAAAACCTTCTAAATTTTTGGGACCTCCATTAATGGCAGAAAACTTGTTTCATGCCTAATTTGCAACTAATAGGTTTTCCTTACTTCTGATGGTTCTTAAGCTTGTATCTAATTTTAGAGGCCTAAGAGAGGAAATTAGGGATACCATGTATTTTTTAATATGAAATTTTATCTCTTTTATTAATCAAAAACTTCAAAAACATGTTTAGCCAAATCTCTAAAAGGCTAAAAAATACACCTTTTTACTTCCAAACACCTCTCCTCCACTCTAAATGACTTGAAATGGCCTTAAACATGTATAATTAGGTAAAATATACCATAAGGAGGTGGAAGGAAGTGAAAACCAATTTGACTTCTTCAAAAGGTCACTTTTTCACTTAGAATTTCTATTTAGAAGGTCCTCATGTCATCTAATACACTTTTGGGTGTCTTTTGAGCATATTAGCTTCTCTAGGCATCATTTTTGACCCATTATAATCTTTGACACTTTATGCAAACCTCCTTCCTACCCATTAATTCTCAAACACCCTAGAAACCATCTATATTCTTCACATTCAGGTCAAGACCCATTTTTAGGCTTTTCCCTTAAAATATCCAAATTCACCTTCACACATGCTTAAATTTTTTCAAAATATTGCAAGGGACATGAGGTATGGTCATGAGGTTTTTTTACTCATTCCACCATTAGATCATCCACTTAACAATAATCCTGCACAACTCTTCACACCACATTGAGACCTTCCCTAATATTGTACTACACCATCAAATCAAGACTAGAAAGAGACTAGTCATGGGGGTAAAAGGTCACTAAATGGTCTTAGAGAGTGGCATGATCCATCTAAGTAAAAGTTTTATTTGTAGGCCAATTTTGGCCAACATTTATAGTGACCTCTTGGGATTGCATGCCTATCTATGCAAGAGACTACTTGCCTTAGTCTATCCTTTGGGCTTATGGGGTCACAAAAGTCTTTCTCAAATTGGTTTTCAACTGATCACAAGGTTGTAACCTATGATTGTAACTATCAAAATATCAATGCCAACCCAAAACAAAAAAACAACATGATCAATTCACTTAGGGAAGGGAAATACACAACAAAAGGGAAATGTGCACAAGGAAATTAGAGGAAAATAATAAATCTACTCTAATATGTTCAAGGCTACCACTCTCTTTTAGTAACAAGGATTTAGATGAATCCCATTGAATGGGATGGGAAATAAATCTTCATCCATCTAGGCAAACTATAAAGTATTATGTTGTTTGCATCCATAGATCAAGTAAGGGCCACTCCATAGGCTGTCAAACTTGGTATGGTTGCCTAGCTTGGACTTATTTTAATCCCACTTGAGGACTAGATCACCCTCCTTGAAGTATCTTGCTATGGATCTCTTTTCAAAATCTTCCTTGACTTGAACTTGATGTGATTCCATTGTCTTCATTACAAGATCCCTCATTTCTTCAATTTCCATGAGCTCTACCATCCTCACACTCATAGGTTCACTCTCCATCAAATTAAACTAATGGGCTACCTCCAAGGCAAGTGTCTCAAGAGAGATGGGCAACTTGGCTTCTTTCCCATATATAAGGAAAAATGGTGAGTTGTCAATGGCAACCTTAGGAGTCACTCTATTAGCCCATAAGGTTGTCCTTAACTTTGAATTCCACACTCTTTAGTTCTTTTTCGTAGTCCTCTTGATTATTTTAATCAAGTTTTTATTCATTGACTTTGAAAGTCCATTTCCTTGGGGGTAGTAATTGGAGGATGTGTTAAATTAGATGCCTAGCTGAAGTTCCCATTCACTTATCTTCATGCCAACAAATTCTAAGGCATATCTAAAATGATGGTTGTTAATACCCTAAATCTTGTCACTATATTGTCATAGAAGTCCAACACTACTATTTCATTAGCTTTTTTTAGATCAATCGCCTCCACCCACCTGGTGAAGTAATCAGTGACAATAAGTACCCACTTGTGTCATCCACTAGAAGGTGGATTGACCATTCCTATAAAGTCTAGGCCCCACTACAAGAAGGGTTGTTCTAAATGAATGGAATTAAGAGGAAGGGTTACCAACCTTTGCTTGCATACAAAGAAAGCACACTTTTGGCACCTTCTCACCCATGCATATGCATCCTTGAAGAGGCTAGACCAATAATAACCATCCCTCATAAATTTTTTATCTATAGTTCTTGGGGAAAAATGACCTTCTGTAGGTCCATCATGAAATTACTCCAAGAGTCTAGTCACTTGATCATCATCTATGTATCTAAGTAGTACTCCATTGAGGTGTTTTATGAAGATAACACTATCAATAAAAGCATAAGGTATGGATTGAATTTTGAAGTATCTTCTCTTTGTTCTATCCATACTTTGAGAATATTCACTTGTTAGTAAGAAATTTACCATATCCTGGACCCAGCTAGTGTGAGGTATAGGTGCAACTATTTGTAAGTTATCTTGTGTCACCAAAATAACCTCTTTCTCTCTATGAAGGTCAATAACCACGTGTTCACATAAGCCTTTACCTCTTAATTTCTTAGTGGATTTGATTTCTACATCATATTCCATGACTCTTTTAATCCAACCAACACTCTTCTCATTCAGGTTCTTTTTTAAAAGGAAGTCTCTCACTCTAGGATGAGACACCATAGGATAATTTTTTTTGTTGGATAACATAAGCCTAAGCCTTTTTAGACTTCTCATAGCTAAAAGGACTTGTTTTTATATGAAAGTGTACCTTTATTCATACCCTTAAAGCCCTTGGCTAAAAAATGCAATTGGTTGTTCAAGTCTTTCACTATTCTTTTGCATCAACATAGCTGATGTGTTGTCAATGTTGGCAAAGGCATAAAATATGAAATATTTTGAGAAATAAGGATTCATGAGTGTAAATTCTTGAGTAATGGCTTGTTTAATAACTTCAAATCCTACTTTTCCTTATATTTTCCAAGTGAAGACCTGATTCTTCTTCAACATAGTAGTGATATGTTTAACTAGGACTGTAAAACTAGGTATAAACCTCCTTACAAAGTTTATCTTTACAAGGAAACTTTGAAGTCCCTTCTTATGTTTGGGTAAGGACAATGCTAAGCTTGCACTTATTCTATCAGGATCAATAACTAGTAACTGCTTTGAGATAATATGTCCCAAAGTTTTTCCCTCATGGACAATAAACACACACTTTTTGGGATTTAATGAGATCCCATACTCTCTACACCTTTAAAATATCAACCTCATGTGGTCCAAGTGTTCACTAGCCTTCTTGGAGAAAAATGTTATGTCATATAGGTAGACAAGCACCATCTGATTTAGAAAAAATTAGAAATCCATGTTGATGTCTCTTTTAAAATTAACTCCAACATTTGAGAGGCCAAAAGGCATATTTTGATAAGCATAGGTGCCCCATTTTTTGGTGAAGGCAATCTTGTATTGGTCTTTCGCTCTTACTAGCACTTGGTTTTACCTTGAGTACCCATCCAAAAGATAGAAATATTCTAAACTAGTAACCATTTGAAAGAGTTTATCCATGGATGGTAAGGGGTGATGGTATTTTAAATATACCCTATTCAAGTTTCTGAAGTCAACACATACACATATATCACCATTATTCTTTCCCATAGGCACCAAGTTAGCTACCCATGAGGAGTGCTTGATATAAAAAATAATATTAGACTCAATCAACTTGGCCAATTATTTTCTCAACTCTTAAATATTTGGGTTGATTGGCCTTTGCTTCTACCTAACATGCTTGGCATTGGCCTCCAACTCTATGGTGTGTTGGGCTAGTTTGGGGTCAAAACATCTTAGATCACTATACTCCCAAGCAAAGAAATATAATTATTCCTTACAAAGATAAATAAATGCATGTTTTTATACCTCATTTCTCACCTTTATAAGATTGATAATATTATACTTTAAGATGAGGACTCTCTCATAGTTTTCTTCATTAGTGGACATAACTACCTTGTCTTTACTCATGTGATCTCCTTCATTGAAAAGACCCTCAAAGGTGACCAACCCTTTAAGAAGTTTCTTAGACTTTAGTTGAAAAATTTGGTCCTCATACTACTACTAAAGTCTATTTTGGTTTTTGAGGAAAAATTTACCTCTTGTTGTATAAAACAAGTAATCTGCTTGTCAATATCAAAGACTTACCAATGAACTTCATTATCTATAACTGATGGTCTCACTATCAATTTGACATGTGGATATACTTTAGACTTATTCAAATAATTTGGGATGTCAAGCTAAGCTCTTATAGATTCCAACCTATCAGCATGATAATTTTGTTTTCTTGACACTGCTTGGATATTGAAGTCTTAAAAGTCTTCAAGTAGGTCTCACATTCTATGTTTGTAAGACTTCATTAAGGTATTCTTAGACATGTTTTGACCTCTCACCTAATTTACTATTAGATCACTATCCATATATACCTATAACTAATTTATTCCCCTCTTCTTGACCCATTGAATATAATGGATAAGGCCCTCATATTGAGCTGCATTGTAAGAACAACTAAATTGGAACCTATATGATGAAAAATATTTGTTATTAGAGGGAGATATTAGCATTACACCTATACCTACTCCATGATTGCTCTTTGATCCATCAAATAACATTTTCCATAATACACTAGTATCCTCCTATGGTTTATTGAGGGATGACATGAACCCATTCTCTTCATGTAGGAAATAAACTCCCATGTCTATTTCTTCAACACCTCCCAAAGGTTCAAGTAGTTGATTTTCACTCCATAACTCATCTATGAACATATCAGGTATCCCCTCAGGATGAATGTTTAGTTCCTAACCAACAAGGTGGTCATAGTCATCTAGAATGGTAAAATTTATGTTTAGACTACTTGGTTTATAATGATCAATGTCAAATTGGGCAATAGGTTCAACCTTGATAGACACTTTGGTCCCATACCTTGTCTTGAAAGCCAAACCCCCAATTTTAGCTATGAAGTCTCTAGATAAACATAAAGAAAAGTGAGGAGGCACTTATAGAACCAATAAATCATGAGCCAATAAAACACTAGGATAAACATTTAGGGTCAATTCTAGACTTCTAATAATACCAACTAGTTTGGTAGAAGATTCATCAAGCTACAAAACTCCCTTAGACTGGGGTTCATACTTCAAACCAAGCTGATCTACTATTGATTTTGGCATCACTAAAGTACTTTCTCCACTGTATACCATGTATTTTTTTAACAAAGAGTTACCAATGATTATATAAAGGTATAATGGAGGAGGTTTGACCACTTTATATGATTTTCTTTCATTTCCTTTGGTTGCATTAGTGAGAACTACACTCTCCTTGTTTGGTGGCTTCTCAAAAACATTGATATTTGAAAATCCCTATTGAAGTATATCTACCTGACCAAGCATATAAATCATATCCCACATTAGAACACTCATGTTGGACTTCTTCATTTGCTAAAAAATGTTGATGTGCAAACTGTTGACCAAATTTGACTTTTAGGTCAAATTGGGGTACCTCTAGGTAAAAACCTAAGGTTTAAATGTTTTATAGGGGTCTATTATATTTTCAAGAGGTATTTAATATGTTAATTAATGTTATATGGGATTTGGTCAATTAGTTTTTATGTCCATTTATCATTTTTGGGTCATTTGAGGGGTCAAAAAGGTGCATGTAATGTTTTATACAATTTTATTGGGAAATGTGCAAGTTTAAAAAAGTTATTTAATGTCTCATGTGTCATTGAAAGTATTATATAACTGACCCTACTAAAAATATGGTAGGTTTTTTAGAGAGAAGGTAGTTTTCTTGGTAAAAAAAGTGAAAATGGCACTTTTATGGCCTCTTTGGGAAGTGTGCCACATGAAAAAGGTTTAAATGTGACTCTTTAGATTTTAAAAGATCAATCCCATGTTTTTTTTGATCTGGATATGTCATTTATTTCTCAAAACTATTTTTCTTCCTTTTCACATTTTTAGACACACAAAAGTGACTTACAGGTTTGCACTT
Source organism: Torreya grandis (assembly GCA_037957365.1). Lineage (NCBI taxonomy): Eukaryota > Viridiplantae > Streptophyta > Pinopsida > Cupressales > Taxaceae > Torreya > Torreya grandis. The sequence continues at coordinate 1,973,138 of JARHVA010001989.1, read as the reverse complement.
GGTACAATAAACACAAGAGGTTTTAGGAAGAATGTTTATATGAGGGGTTTTTTACAGTAATATACCTTTATTTTCATATAAATATTTATAATAATGATCAATTGTGCTTTATGAATCATTTGTTTGAAGTTGACTGTGTAAATCTACCTACCCATTTGTGCACCCTATCAATTTTCCCTTGGTTTGAGAAATTTCATATAATCCAAATGATAAGATGAGTTAAATATTATTTTCGCTCCCTATCCTCATGATTTAAATGATTATTTTCTTATTTGGCAAATATCTCATGAGTTTTTGGTTTAATTTGTAAGTTCTTGTCCCAAGTGCAATGGTATCCTTTTCCACTACATGCAGAAGGTTCTATTATATGAAATAACTTCATACGAAGTGGATATTATTAAGGTGTGGAGCCTAAAAGCTTCACATATGAGCGCACTTAATAGTTTTGGGTCTACACAGTCATCGACGTCGGTCAGGAGAGACCACCGTCGGTCCAGTGCAGTTGAATAGACACTGACGTCAGCAAAGGATCAGCCGATGTCGGTCACAGGCAAGCATGCAGGAATCAGCATCGGTTACCTGTGCATCCAGAATGCTATTTTCGAGGACAGAAGCGAGTGTTTGCATGATGAGTTTAAGTCTTAGTCTTAAGTTCACGTTTCTATTATTAGTAAGATTGTTTTTAGAGCCCTTGTTCAAGAGGCTTAACTGTTAGTTGTAAGTGCATGCTCAAGTTTCCTAATTCTATATGTAGAATTATATCTTCTTAGCTTTGTGTGAATTATTGTAGTAGTTCATTGTATGTGAATGTTGAAGAATAGTACAGAGTTGTATCAATCCAAGTTGTTGGAATTGATTGTACTTGAGAGAGAGAGCTCTTAAGGGATAGAGATCTAGAGAGAGATCTTGTGCATCTGAGAGAGGTGTGGAAGAAAGAAGTTTCTTCAATTGTATTCCTTTTGTAAAGAGTTTTAATATAAGTTTTCAGGGTGGTTTCTTGTATCTCTTGTTCATTGCTATTATTTGATTCTAGTTACTTATCTATCTGATTTAATTCTACATTTATTGCTTTCATAAGTGTAATCTATTGTTGGTTGATCCCCAACAAGTGGTATTAGAGCCTTGGTTGAAGGTTTAGAGTTTGATATCCAATAATTGGTATCAAAGCTCAGGTTCACTAACAGGCAGTTCAGATTTGTGTAGTGTGTATTGATTACAGGTTGCTCACAGGAGTTTTTGCAGGGATTTTTGTTTGAGTGGGAGAAGCAATGGCAGATGAAAGTAAACTGAGAATGGAGAATTTCAATGGCAAAACCTATCAACATTGGAGAATGCAGATAGAGGACTATCTGTATCAGAAGGATTTATACTTACCATTAGGTGGGATTGCAAAGAAGCCCAAAGACATGGAGGATGAAGAATGGGAAGTTCTTGACAGAAAGGCTCTGGGGTCTATAAGACTGAGTCTAGCATCTACTGTGATATCTAATTTATCATAGGCAAAAACAATGGTAGAGTTGATGACTACTCTAGCAAATTTATACAAAAAACCCTCAGCTTCTAATAAGGTATATCTTATGAAGCAGCTATTCAATTTGCATATGCAGGAAGGTGGATCTGTATCTAATCACCTGAATGATTTCCATGGTATTGTAAATCAATTAAGTTCAGTCAAAATTGTATTTGATGATGAAATAAAAGCTCTTTTAATATTATGTTCTTTGCCTGAAAGCTGGCATAGCTTAGTAATGGCAGTTAGCAATACTGCATCTGCATCAAATATTTTAAAAGTAGAGGATGTTGTTAGTGTTATCTTGAATTAGGAAATTCTCAGGAAAAGCATAGAAGAGACATCTGGGAATGCTTTAAGTTTTGAGAGTAGGGGAAGGCAAAAAGAGAAGAGCAAGAAAGGGAGATCAAGATCCAAGTCTAAGGGGAAAGGCAAATCTAAATCTAGAAATGGCAGAAGGCCACAATGCTGGAATTGTGGAAAGATGGGGCACATAAGCAGAGATTACTGGTCAAAGCCTAAGGAGGACAATCAGCACGAAGGAAAGGAAGAAGCCAAGGTTGCAGGTATTGCACAAGATGCTTTAATATTCTCTTTGCATAATAATATAGAATCTTGGGTATTAGATTTTGGTGCATCTTTTCATGCTACCCCCAATAGGGAATATTTTTGTGACTATACCCATGGAGATTTTGGAATAGTGTATCTAGGGGATGATGAGCCCTATAAGATAATTGGCAAAGATAAAGTGCAACTGAAGATGCAGAATAGCAACACATGGGTGTTGAGAGATGTGATGCATGTTCCTAGCTTGAAGAGAAATTTGATTTCTGTAGGAAAGTTAGGGGATGAGGGTTGTACAGTAACTCTCATAGTAGAATCTTGGAAGGTGACCAAGGGTGCACTTGTTATGGCCAGAGGTAAGAGAGTAGGTACTCTCTATTTGTGTAATTGTGTTACTAACAATTCTCCTTCTGTATTATCTACTTCAGATGTGGATGTTAAATTGTGGCACTCAAGGCTTGGCCACATGAGTGAGAAGGGGATGTCAATTCTTAAGTCTAAAGGTAAGCTTTCAGATTTGAAAAGCATGGATCTAGAATTTTGTGAGCACTGTGTATTTGGAAAATAGAAAAGGGTTAGTTTTCTCAAGACTGGGTCTACAAAGAAGAATCATAAGTTGCAGCTTGTTCACACAGATGTGTGGGGACTAGCTCAGGTAGCTTCTATTGGAGGATCACAGTACTACGTTTTGTTCATAGATGATGCTACAAGAAAGGTATGGATCTACTATATTAAGAATAAATCTGATGTATTTGAGACTTTTAAGATTTGGAAAGCTATGGTTGAGAATGAAACCGGGAAAAGATTAAAGTGCCTGAGATCAGACAATGGTGGAGAGTTTTGCAGTTATAAGTTTAACTAGTATTGTTACATGCATGGAATCCATAGGCAAAGGACAGTTCCAAGAACACCTCAGCATAATGGTATTGCTAAAAGGATGAATAGAACAATCATGGAGCGTGCAAGATGTATGAGATTGCATGCTGGTTTGCCTTTAGAGTTTTGGGCAGAAGCTGTTGACACTGCAATGTACCTGATTAATAGAGGACCCTCTATAGCTCTGGATGGTGGAATTCTAGAAGAAGCTTGGATAGGTAAAGAGGTAGATCTCTCTTTTCTCAAAGTTTTTGGTTGTGAAGCCTTTGTGCACATAGATAAGGAAAATAGAAAGAAGCTCAATGCTAAGTCTATGAGGTGCACATTTATTGGCTATGGCTCAGATGACTTTGGTTTCAGATTTTGGAATCTAGGAACTAACAAGGTAATTAGGAGCCGTGACGTTGTTTTCAATGAAAAAATGATGTACAGTGATCAGCTGAAGAAGCTAAATCAATCTGGGTAGAGCAATAGTGAATTAGACAAGGTGATGGTCCAAAATGAGCTCGTGGGAAAAAAATAATCACTTGCAAGAAAACACAGAGACCGACGTCGGCAGGTTAGAAACTGGCATCAGTAGAATAGAAATCGAGGTCGGTCATATAGAGACCGACGTCAGTAGGACAGGAACCGACATCAGTCAGGCAGAACTGGCGTCGGCCAGTAACAGGTCTGGAGGTGACCGAAGTCAGTCACTGTCAGAGAATTTGGGTGGACAGTGTGTTGTGAACGAGTCTCAGACACCCATCAGGAGGTCTGAAAGGGTAAGCAAGCCTCTAATTAGACATTCTCCTTCTTTATTTTATTTATTGCTAACTAATGGTGGAGAACTAGAGCGTTTTGAAGAAGCAATATAGGTGGAGTCCAAGAGTCAGTGGGAGCGTGGCATGGTTGAGGAGTTGGAGTCCTTAAGAGAGAACCAAACATGGGATTTGGTTGAGTTGCTAGTAGGTAAGAGGACACTGAAGAACAGATGGACCTACAGGTTGAAAGAAGGTGAGAATGGACAGATGAGATATAAGGCCAGATTGGTAGTGAAAGGATTTGCACAAAAGCCAAGCATTGATTTTGGTGAGATTTTTTCTCCTGTTGTTAAAATGACTTCTATAAGGGTTGTATTGTCTTTGATTGCTTTTGAGGATTTGCATCTTGAGCAGCTAGATGTTAAGACAACATTTCTTCATGGATATTTGGATGAGGAAATTTATATGGAACAGCCGGAAGGATTTGAGGTCAAGGGTAAGGAGAAATTAGTGTGCAAATTTAAGAAAAGCTTGTATGGCCTCAAGCAAGCTCCTAGGCAATGGTATTTAAAATTTGACAGGTTTATGACTAAGCATGGCTATAGTAGGTGTCAATCTGACCATTGTGTGTATTTCAAGAGATTTGATAATGGTAGATACATTATTCTATTATTGTATGTAGATGATATGTTGGTTGCAGGATTACACATGCAAGATATCTCTGAGCTTAAGGTGAAATTAGCTCAAACATTCGCTATGAAGGATTTGGGAGCAGCAAAGAAAATCCTTGGCATGAGCATTAAGAGAGACAGGAAAAATCATAGGTTGATATTGTCTCAAGAAGATTATGTGGACAAGGTGTTGAAATGGTTCAATATGCAGGATGCTAAACCAGTAAGCACACCTTTGGCTGGACATTTTAAGTTGAGTAAAGAACAATGTCCTAATTCACATGATGAGGTAGAGTACATGAGTAAGGTTCCATATTCTTCCGCAGTAGGGATTCTAATGTATGTAATGGTGTGTACTAGACCGGATAGGGATTCTAAGTTGCAGAAGGTTGTTGCCTTGTCAACTATAGAAGCAGAGTATATTGCAGCCACAGAATCTAGCAAAGAGATGATATGGATGACACAGTTCATGAAAGAGCTTTGAAGGGAGCATGGAAGTTGTATATTGTATAGTGACAGTTAGAGTGCAATCCACTTGGCTAAGAACTCAGCTTTTCACTCAAGAACCAAGCACATACAGCTAAGGTACCATTTCATACGACAGGTATTGGAAGATGGTGATTTGAAGCTGGAGAAGATCCATACAGATAGGAATCCTGCTGATATGTTAACCAAGCTAGTTATAAAGGAGAAGTTGAATCTTCATTCAACTTCTGTTGGTCTTCATGATTGAGTTGAAGATAGAGGAGCTAGAAGATGTTGATGTACAGGTACTGGTGCAGCTGTTTATCTCCAAGTGGGAGATTGTTAAGGTGTGGAGCCTAAAAGCTTCACATATGAGCGCACTTAACAGTTTCAGGTCTACACAGTCACCAGCATCGGTCAGGAGAGACCGCCATCGGTCCAGTGCAGTTGAATAGACACTGGCATCGGCAGAGGATCGGTCGACGTTGATCACAGGCAAGCATGCAAGAACCGGAATCGGTTACCTGTGCATCCAGAATGCTATTTCCGAGGATAGAAGCGAGTGTTTGCATGATGAGTTTAAGTCTTAGTCTTAAGTTTGCATTTCTATTATTAGTAAGATTGTTTTTAGAGCCCTTGTTTAAGAGGCTTAACTGTTAGTTGTAAGTGCATGCTTAAGTTTCCTAATTCTATATGTAGAATTAGATCTTCTTAGCTTTGTGTGAATTATTGTAGTAGTTCATTGTATGTGAATGTTGAAGAACAGTACAGAGTTGTATCAATCCAAGTTGTTGGAATTGATTGTACTTGAGAGAGAGAGAGCTCTTAAGGGATAGAGATCTAGAGAGAGATCTTGTGCATCTGAGAGAGGTGTGGAAGAAAGAAGTTTCTTCAATTGTATTCCTTTTGTAAAGAGTTTTAATACAAGTTTTTAGGGTGGTTTCTTGTATCTCTTACTCATTACTATTATTTGATTCTAGTTACTTATCTATCTGATTTAATTCTGCATTTATTGCTTTCATAAGTGTAATCTATTGTAATCTATTATTGCTAGAGGATGTTGCTGTACAGGTACTGGTGCAGCTGTTTATCTCCAAGTGGGAGATTGTTAAGGTGTGGAGCCTAAAATCTTCACATATGAGTGCACTTAATAGTTTCAGGTCTACACAGTCACCGGTGTCAGTCAGGAAAGACCACCGTCAGTCTAGTGCAGTCGAATAGACGCCGGCGTCGGCAGAGGATCGGCTAACGTCGGTCATAGGCAAGCATGCAAGAACTGGCATCGGTTACCTGTGCATCTAGAATGCTATTTTTGAGGACAGAAGCGAGTGTTTACATGATGAGTTTAAGTCTTAGTCTTAAGTTCGCGTTTCTATTATTAGTAAGATTGTTTTTAGAGCCCTTGTTCAAGAGGCTTAACTGTTAGTTGTAAGTGCATGCTCAAGTTTCCTAATTTTATATGTAGAATTAGATCTTCTTAGCTTTGTGTGAATTATTGTAGTAGTTCATTGTATGTGAATGTTGAAGAATAGTACAGAGTTGTATCAATCCAAGTTGTTGGAATTGATTGTACTTGAGAGAGAGAGCTCTTAAGGGATAGAGATCTAGAGAGAGATCTTGTGCATCTGAGAGAGGTGTGGAAGAAAGAAGTTTCTTCAATTGTATTCCTTTTGTAAAGAGTTTTAATACAAGTTTTCAGGGTGGTTTCTTGTATCTCTTATTCATTGCTATTATTTGATTCTAGTTACTTATATATCTGATTTAATTCCACGTTTATTGCTTTCATAAGTGTAATCTATTATTGGTTGATCCGCAACAGATATAGTGTTTTTAATGTATAAATTATATATAATACCACCTTACATTTTTTTCCTCATAACATCATGTCTTGATCAAGTATGCAGTCATAAACACCTCACAACCATCTCTTTATCCAATTCTACCTATAGTCATGGTGAAGTCCATGCATGGGGTCTATATGACACATTCACATAGATGTAATTTAGGTTTCAAGGCTTGGTGTAAATTTTGGAATCATGAGGTAGCAGGTTAGACCTCTAAATAATGTAAAAGGGGCACTATAATAGTCATATATAACACCTTCTCATTTTTTGTCATTAGTGTGCACCTAAAGGTGCTTTAAAAGAAGGATAACACATCATATGAAGTATTTTACCTTTTTTTGATATGATATTGAAATATCCTAATGAATCCTTGAAAGATTCTAGGATTTATGGCAAGGTCATACTCCATGTTCATAATTCACATTCCTTTCTAATATCCTATCTGCTTACATACAACCAATGTACACCTACAAGTGGCTTAGGAGATTGTTGAGGTGCCACCTTAAAGAATGGAATAAGTTGGAACTTACCATGGATTTAATGACATGTTATATGGGGTATATCAGTCCCTTTTGAAGTATGAGTTTGATATAATAGTAGTGAAATATTGTCTCTAGGGTTAAAAGATTGTATATAAGGAACTTTTCCCTAAAGAAGCAAAATAATGATCCTTGAAGTTTTGATGGTACCTCACAACATGGTTGAAATGATATCTAAAAAAAATAGGTTAGTAAACCTTATATCCCTTATCATGGATAATAACCTTTCAAAGGATGGAGGGCAAAATAATTAAGGGGGATAGTTATTGGGAGCTTCAAAAATGCACATTTATACACTGATTTCAATCAATGTTGTCTATGTATTGACCTAAATGACTCCACTTCATAAAAAAGATAATGCCAAGTATATTTGATTGCTTGAAGGACCTAAACAAGTGTTAAAATAACATGAATTACTTGAAGGAGGATTAAGATGCAATGTTATAGTTAGGTATCCCTCTATAGGTGTATAATGTTATAGAAATGGCCATCTACAACTAGATCATGATCATGATAGGCAGTAAGATGAGGAATGTGCCTGAGCGGTGACTTGAGGTCACTCAAGGTGAACTGATGGGTCCAATAAATATCAAATGTTCATATAAACCTCATGAAAGGTCCAAAACATGTATTCAAGGCTAAATTCAAACATAGACATCTACATTAGGGTTGAGTTACTAGGAGTCTAAGTCAAAGGTAGGGAGGACTAGATTTGAGAGTTCAAAGTGATTGTAAAGTCTTTGGGAGAGGTTGAAGCAAAAAATAAATTAAGTAAAATCCTTAATTAATAATAATATAGACTTCATAATCCCTTAACATAATGAAGTAGACACCTATAACCCCTTATGACCAAATGTGTACCTACAGTCAATTGATTGAGACTAAGACAGGCAGTGAAGTGAACATAAGACCCAAGTGTTGTGTTGTATGATTTTAAAGTGATTTATGGGTAAAATTTTTTTTATGATTATTAAATCTTAAATAATTTATTTGAATCATTATTACAATCTTAGATCATACACACCAACACTTATAGATGACCCCTTTAAGATAAAAGTACACTCAACATATTGTCTCAATCAACAGGACAGTGGGCTAATTTGGTGATTTAATGATGCTTAAGGGAATATGGGGTAATTTAAATCATCAATAGGTATTTTTTACCTAATAAGATTAAATATAGGACCTCATATATCACAATCAAGTCTCAAGGAACTAGCATACTCACCTATAGATGGGCAGACAGGGAGAGTGCCAAGTAAATTGAGTTATTAAGGTGTCCACAGCGCAAGGATAAAACAAATGGGTCTAAAGGAATGAATAAATAATATTGTAAAGTATCAAGGAATTCTATAATTTTTATTAAATGCCTAATCACACAAAATAACCTATAGGTATGCTCTTAAAGACAAAAAACACAGTAAAAAATGATGAAACATAGTATGGTGAGTTGTAAAGGGTATTAAGGGTACATGAAATTTTAGGTTGTTGAATAGAATATAGAACAACCTCCATGAGAACCATGGAAGTTTATGGATCTTTATGAACATAGAAATAATTGAAGAAGGAAATCCTAATTGTGCCTCATACAGTCCACCAATGATATTTGTATATAGTTTGTCTTTTCCAAAGGTATGTCTTGAGTTTTGGTAAGTTGAAGGGGAAAATGATGTCATAAAAAGACAAAAATTGGTATAAAATATCTTTAGATTTTTTTTAGGCTCCTCAATCATTCTGGAAACTCCCCTCTCACCTATGGGACTAGTGAATCTGGAGGGGAGAGTCTCTAGGTAAGGGCTAGCTCCCTTTGATGCATCTGAGTTGTTTCAGTAAGTGATAACATATATATATATATATATATATACATATATATATATATATATATATATATATATACATATATATATATATATAATGGGGGGTGAAAAGGGAGAAACATTGTAGGAAAACAAACTACTCTAAAAGAGGTGATGCACCAAAATGATTTGACCTTCTCACACTTACACTTAAAATCAGACAAACACATACATACACTTTAGACTGGCAGAAGGACCAAGCTGCAAGAAACTTGACAGGGAGGCTTTAATGAAAATACAAAAAATAGAGATTCACCAAAGGTGCTGTGAAAGGCACACTGTATAGTAAATTCTTCTATTTTTGCACTTCCAAATATAGTTCTCCTTGTCAGCTACAGAAATGGCACCTTATAGACACTAAGTGTGTTGGTGTTGAACTTGTGGAAGCATCAATAAGCAATGACTAAACACAAACTAACACTCAGACATACACAAAGATATCTAACCAAAATAGAGGTGAAAAATGTGTTTATTAATTTAGGTGACAATTTTCCAGGGCTACACCTTATAAATGTGGAAGATACCTTCTCAAATGACAAGTCTCTAATGTATATAAGAAGAAAGGAGGCCTTTTGGCACCCTTTTTACGAGTGACCCATGTGCCTTATGAGCATTGAGAAGAGCAGGCCGCTTAAACATCAATGTTGTGTTAGCCCTAGCTCTGACTTTAGGCATTTTTTGACACAAGCTACACCATTTCCCCATTAACTGAGATTGCTCCTTGAATGCACCTACGTGATTTGTCTGCTCATAAATGTGAAATGAAGAAAATGGGTCACATGGTTGGCCATTTTCACCTTCTAATGGTCAAATTGCAAACACTATTTCACTTGCTAGAGTAATTTCTTGAATCAACACCTCCCTTTGCCACTTACACTATTTGCCTGCTCCTACACTTGGCACTTTTGTCTTTTCCCTACCTTGTCTCTTTTTGGCTCTTTCGGCCCTCGAGCTATCTCTAGGCAGGTTGCTACATTCCTTGGGCTCCTTTCATGGTTGGCGCTTGGGAATTTAAAAAACAACAGCTTTTTTATTGGCCTAAATTTGATGTTCATGCACCCATCATCACTTGAAAACCAATAACTAGTTCACCTTCTTAAGGTTGATGGCTTTTGGGACATCACCGTCCTTGGCAATTTCCTTTAGGCTTTTATATTTAGTTCCTTTTTTGTGGGTTCCCTTCTTAGCACCTTCTTGAAGGGAAGGTGACCCTTCAGCCTTTGGAAAGTGCCCCTTCATTTTGGCTGAGTGTCCCTCACAAGGGCACCTACCCTTCAGGGTCCTTCAGCTCTTTGGTAAGTCTCTTCTCTATTTCAAACTTTCCTGTGGACAAAAAGTCTACAGGAATTGGCCGTTTGGCTTCCCTAGGTTTTTTGGCTTCGGGCCTTTCCCCTGCAGACAAAAATTTGTGGAAATTAGCCACCTTCGAATTTCTTCACTTTAGTCTTCACTTAAGTCTTTCAGACAGCCCCTCCAAATTTCTTTTGTCTTTCTTTCTTTGTGGCCTCTTTGAAGTGCCTTTGCCCTCCACAAGGGCTTATTGAACCTAGACTACCCTCTCAAAAGGGCTCCTACCCTTCAACTTTTGGGGCACCTCATTGAACCGACCCTTTGAACCAATTTCATTAAACCAAAGCATTAAACTATTTTAATGATTTAATGTTACATGCCAATGAAATCACCAAAGGAATGATAGACTGAAAAAGGCATTGAACCAACTCGTTAAACTAGTTTAATGGTTCAATGGTTAAACACTACGTGCCGAGCCAAGTCCCTAAACTAAATGCTGAACCTAAAGTCGCTTGAAATTTTCATTGAAATTTTCTTATGAACTAAGTGTTGAACTCAGCTGACTGAACCAAAGAACTGAAGATTGAGCCAAGGCTTGAAGTTGAAGCGATGCACTTGAAGCGACAAAGTAAGGCATGAACCAAGGCTGATTGAACTACATATTGAACCAAGTGATTGAATTGAAGTGATGGTTTAATGGTTTGAAGATGACAACCTTCCTTGCAAATTTTCTTTAGATGAAGGCCCAAAAGAGCCTTGTAAACCCTAGCACTTTCTAAACTAATTATTCATCTGCCAAGGATTTCACTAGTTGAGTCTGTAGAAAATCAAGCTCTGCAGAATCCATAGAAATGGACCTACAGAGTCTATAGAAATTCTTGGACTTGTGTAAAATAAAAAATGAATTGGCCTTAATCATCAGGGGAAGAAGGGGACCAATTTTTTGCCTTGTTGGGCAAAAAATGGTCAATAGATTGGTGACTCCTAGGGGAAGCATGCCTGCTATGCTTAAAGACCAATTGCCTTGCAGTTCATTGGGCATGGAGTTAGATGCAACTTTGAAGAAAGTTAGCGACAACCCCAAAAGATCTGAGAATCAAAACATGAATCTTCTTACCCCACACACAAAGGGGAACACACAAGGCTAAAAACACTACATGTGCAAACTATACTTAGGGAAAGCAAGAAAGAAACTAAAAACAAAACTACTATATATAGCTAACTAGGTACATCTGCTTCCCTCCTAGATCAAAGGGAAAACTTCTTAAGTCCCCTCCCTGGCAAGGAAACTTATGGTGCCAGCCAAGTGGCTAGATAAAAAGGAGAGATGGTGGCCTGTTCCTCCTGCCTGCCACTTGAGTTGGCTGATATCCGAGTGGAGATTAAAACATGCTTCCAACATATACATACTCTATTTGTTCTTGGAAGCTTGCCTCCTATTGGTTCTTTAGGCTAGTGTATCTCATCAAAAAATCAATTGCTTTCAGCTCATCACCATAAGCCTCTTGAAATGCATCATTGACTGGCTTGCTCTCTTCTGACTCATGCTCGGGTTCCATGGTATGACCATCCTCCTTGATGATTTCAAAGAAAGTATCTTCAAATTCACCAACCTCTTGGAGGGATAAATCTGAAAGCCTGCAGCCCCCTTACAAACTCGTTTAAACCCCAAAGCTACCTTCTCCACTCTTAACCAGCTCATACCCTCCTTGAAGAATAACATAGCCTACCTCAATGACTTCAAAAGAATCATTCAAAACATGAACAATAGATTGCCCATGCTCTTCCATGTCACTTAAGGTGATCTCCTCCTCATTCATAATCCTGAATTCTCCCTGGTCAGTCATAAACTGAGCATAATCTATATCAGGCAAGGCTCAATAGCTCTCTTGGTGGTGTGTGAATGGAGTGTATTCAGACACGGAATCTACTATTTGGTCTAAAATGTCCATCACATGTTCACTAAGGAAACCTACTCTATAATCTAATTCTATTATCTACCTATCCATATCTTCCTAGAAAAGCCTTTCCTAGAGGTCACAGTCATCATCAGGAGCAGGAGTAGCCTCTTCTTCTTCAAGATTTAAACTAAAACCTTCCTCCTCTTCCTTTCTGGCCCAAGATTCCACTATTCACTTCCAGATCATGATCTTGGGATTGGAATCTTACTTTTATGAATAGGTAGCGACTTTATCATCTTCAAGGTCCTGAGCTGGTTCATGATGTTCCTTCTTCCAACTTGGAATTTGGAGATCATGTTGAAAGACTTGAGGAGGTTGGGGAAGAGTTGGGAGGGTCTGCTCATGTGTAAGAAGAGCTATATGAAGAGAGGCATGCTAAAAAGCTAGGTGTACGGGATTGAGGGTAGGATTGATAGATGCATTGGATGAGCCAAAAAGATCAAGTGCCATCTGATAGAAAGGATTTGGCACACAAGAAGGGGCTTTTTTCAAAATAGGAGGGGGCATACCTTGGGCCAAAATTTCTTGGTTTTCATCTCTCCACTTTACCAACACTTCATCAATATTGAAATTAGCTTTTGGATTGGTGGAAGGGGTGCTTTTTGGCATCAACTCCTCTACATGGTCTGAAAGCTCCGTCTCTCTTTTACCCAATAGTCTCATCTTCTTTCCTAATTCCTTAATCCACTTCACTAGATCATCCTCATTTTGTACCTCTTAGAGCTTGTGAGAGTCATCATAGAGATGGGGAGTGCATGAAGATTGCCATGAAATGCAAGGAGCTTCCTGAAGAAGGGTGGGAGGGACTTGAAAAGGACTAACCTCATTTTTTACCTCACACTCTTGGATAATGTCTTTCTCCTCCTTGCAATTCCATGACTCAACCACTTTATTCCATATCAAGCAATTCAGACTAGGCATCTCCTTTGGGGGTGATGGGGCCACAATGTGAGAGGGTAGTGAATATTTAGATTCAACTTCCCTCGCTGCCAAAATGGACTACTACATTTGAAGGTTTTCCAATTTGATCTATCTATCAAGATTAGCCTTAAACACAAGATTTGCTATTTCAGAACTCTCCTTAACATGATTGGGGAAAGGACTTTGACAGGCTTGACTTGGCTCATAAGCAAGGGCTGTATATGACTGATATGATACTTGGGGAAATGAGTATGTATGTTGATATACTTGGTAAGGTTGTCTCTCATGAATACTCAGCTTCTCTTCCAAAGATGTAATCAAACCACTCACATCCAACATCTCACTTGTGAGCCTTTGCCAATTGGCTCTTTCAATAGGATCCCATTCCTTCTTAACCTGATCCAGTGCATTCCTTACTTGATGAATGATATGATCAAGAATTTCTTGGCCACATCCCCTTCTAGTGTTAAGATCTATTACATAATTTTTTTATCCCAGCAGTGCTCGTTTGAAAGTGGAAACAGGTTGATTGGCAAAGAGACTAGGTTGAGTAAGAGAAGTGACATATTGAGAAGACTGGACATAAGGTTGATATAGCTTATGGCAGGGTTGAGACTGGCCATATTGAACCTAATAAAGATCAACATAAGGCTGGTAAGGATCATAACAATGTTGGCCAAGGAAAACAGGGTCCATGGCTCTAAATGATGGGGGTATACATACCAGAATATTGTTTCTTGATGGTATGGTACCATAACTACTTAACTAGTTGATTTAACTCAGAGTCACCATTGGTGTTTGATGCAAAAGCCTCCAAAGGCTGGTTGGTCAAAGAACACACAAAAAAAATTCAACTCTGTGGACACAACTTGTCCTAGTTGGTCCCACTGGGCGTGCCAAAAATTGTTGACACAGCGAATTGCACCTGGGGCAAGGAGTTTGAACTCTTGCCTTTCCACATGCAATAATGGAAACTCCCCTCTCACCTATGGGACTAACAAAGCTGGAGGGGAAAGTCTCTAGGTAAGGGCTAGCTCCTTTTGATGCATTTGAGTTGTTTCAGTAAGTGCTAATATATATATATATAATGGGGGGTGAAAAGGGAGAAAGATTACAGGAAAACAAACTAATCTAAAGGAGGTGATGCACCAAAATGATCTAACCTTCTCACACTCACACTTAAAATTAGGCAAACACATGCATACACTTTAGACTGGCAGAAAGACCAAGCTACAAGAAACTTGGTAGGGAGGCTTTAATGAAAATACAAAAAATAGAGATTCACCAAAGGTGCTATGAAAGGCACACTATATAGTAAATTATTCTATTTTTTCACTTCCAAATACAACTCTCCTTGTCAGCTGTAGAAATGGCACCTTATGGACACCAGGTGTGTTGGTGTTTAACCTGTGGAAGCATTAAGAAACAATGACTAAACACAAACTAACACTCAGACATACACAAATATATCTAACCAAGAGAGAGGTAAAAAAATGCATTTATTGATTCAAGTGAATTTGCCAGGGCTACGCCTTATAAATGTGAAAGATCCCTTCTCAAATGACAAGTCTCCAATGTATAGAAGAAGGAAAGAGGCCTTTTGGCACCCTTTTTACAAGTGACCCATGTGCCTTATGAGCATCTGGAAGAGCATGCCACTTAAACATCAATGTTGTGTCAGCCCTGGCTCTGACTTCAGGCATTTTTTGACATAGGCCGTGTTGTTTCCCCATTAACTGAGATTGCTCCTTGAATGCACCTACGTGATTTGTCTGCTCATAAATGTGAAATGAAGAAAATGAGTCACATGGTTGGCTATTTTCACCTTCTAATGGTCAATTCGTAGACACTATTTCACCTACTAGAGTAATTTCTTAAATTAACACCTCCCTTCACCACTTAGACTATCTACCTAATCCTACACTTGGCACTTTTGTCTTTTCCCTACCTTGTCTCTTTTTGGCTCTTTGGGCCCTCAGACTATCTCTGGGCAGGTCACTGCATTCCTTGGGCTCCTTTCATGGTTGGCACTTGAGCATTTGAAAAACAATGGATTTTTTACTAGATTAAATTTGATTTTCATGCACTCATCATCGCTTAAAAACCAATAGCTAGTTCACCTTCTTAAGGTTGATGACTTCTGGGACGTCACCATCCTTGGCAATTTCCTTCGAGCTTTTTTGTTTAGTTTCTTTTATGCGGGTTCCCTTCTTAGCACCTTCTCGAAGGGAAGGTGACCCTTCGGCCTTTAGAAAGTGCCCCTTCATTTTGGCTGAGTGTCTCCTGCAAGGGCACCTGCCCTTCGGGGTCCTTTAACTCTTTGGCGGGTCTCTTCTCTATTTTGGACTTTCCTATAGACAAAAAGTCCACTGGAATTGGCCATTTGGCTTCCCTAGGTTTTTTGGCTTAAAGCCTTTCCCCAGGCAGACAAAAGTCTACGGGAATTGGCCGCCTATGAATTTCTTTGCTTTAGTCTTCGCTTAAGTCTTTTGGGCAGCCCCTCTAAATTTATTTAGTCTTTCTTTCTTTGTGGCATCTTTGAAGTGAGTTTGCCCTTTGCAAGGGCTTATTAAACCTGGACTACCCTCTGTAAGGGCTCCTGCCCTTTGGCTTTTGGGGCACCTCATTGAACTGACCCTTTGAACCAATTGTGTTGAACCAAATAATTGAACTATTTCAACGGTTCAATGCTACATGGCGATGAACTCACTAAAGGACTGATAGATTGAAAAAGGCATCAAACCAATGCGTTGAACTAACTCATTGAATTGATTCAATGGTTTAATGGTTCAACACTATGCACTGAGCCAAGTCCTCGAACTAAATGTTGAACCTAAAGCCACTTGAAATTTTCATTGAACTTTTTTGATGAATTAAGCACTGAACTTAGCTGACTGAACCAAAGAACTAAAAATTGAGCCAGGGCTTGAAGTTGAAGTGATGGACTTGAAGCAACGAACTAAGGCATGAACCAAGGCTGGTTGAACTGCAGATTAAACCAAGCAATTAAACTAAAGAGATGGTTAAATGGTTTGAAGATGCCAACCTTCCTTGCAAATTTTCTTCAGATGAAGGCCCAAAAGAGCCTTGTAAACCCCAACACTTTTTGAACTGATTCTTCATGTGCCATGGATTTCACTAGTTGAGTCCGTAGAAAACCAAGCTCTACAGAGTCCATAGAAATGGACCTATAGAGTCCATATAAATGGACTTGTAGAGTCCATATAAATTCTTGGACTTGTGCAAAATCAAAAATGAATTGGCCTTAATCAGTAGGGGAAGAAGGGGACCGATTTTTTGCCCTATTGGGCAAAAAATGGTCAATAGTAAAATCTTGCATTTTGAGGAAAAAAAGTGGTAAGGTGAGATAAGAATTGAGTGAGCATGAAAGGGAGGTATGATAATTTTTAATACATATAATAAAATGTGGAGAAAACTTCACACAAGTGTGAGACTAAGCAGGTTAGTCCAAACCTACAAGGGTTACAAGCAATGCCATTAGGCATGGTGAAGCCAAAGTCCAAATGAATAGGCATCTTCATTTATAGCTTGAGATAAAATTTTCATCTTCTTAAAACATGTGTGTAGGATGAATAAATGTGTGTTTGAATCATTATAGGCAAAGAAAACCAATAAAGGCCATTTTGAGATTCAAGGCCAACTCAGACCTACTAGGCAAGGTATAAACTTAGTGGCCAAATGAAGAGACAATCACATTTATGGCATGAGATATGAATTTAAACTTGATGTAGTATGTTTTTGAGGCTAATAAAGAGGTTTTAGATCTTGTAGATATAAGATAGGTTTCAAATAGGTCATTTTTGAGCCCCAAACCCACTCAAACATAGAAAAAAGAGGGAAGCAAGCTCAATAGGACAACTTTTGGAGCTTATATCTTATTGGAGGGTCTTCATGGGATAAAAAGGAGTTCATAGGAGTTATATAAGGTTCCCATTAACTTATTTGTGGCATTTTTTTGAAACTTCAATGTCTCATATTTATGAATAATCCTTAAGACTAAAAACAAGTCTAAAACCCTACTAAACCCTCAGCCAGGACTAGTTTGTGAAAATGGAGTTAGAGATTGAATCTAATGAGATATTTGTATCATAATACCTATTTTAAATTGGAAATTACTCCCTCAATATACTTCACATTCTAACTAGTTGTATGTAACTATACGGATGGGGATAAAAACATTTTTTTCTCACTATTATTCTGTGTTGTGCAAGATACACAAGGAGTTAAGAGATGAAAAAAGGTTTGGAGATAATATTTATACTTTTAATAACTACTAATATTAATTTAATTCCTTGAAACACATTCTAAGTGACCCAAACAAGTGATTCAACTTAGCTAGTCAAATCTGGCATATTGGACAAGCTAGTGAAGAAGATGGAAAACATCAATTGATCTCATTTTAAGGTGTTCCTGATGCTTCTAGGGAAATATAGGGCCTTTAAAATTTTCATACAATTCCTTTTATGTATTCTCATGGATAAATAATTCATTTATGGAAGCCAAGTGTGTAGGTTATATGAAAGGAGTTCTTTTTGGACTGCAAATGATGATTGCTCCTTTATAATTATTTATAGAAGAACAAGCATAAAAATAATTGATAGAGTCATGTTTGATGTCCCTAAAATACATTATAAAAATCATACCTAGTCCTAATTAGTTATGGTATGTTCAAACAAAAGCAATCGTGAAGGTAGTTTTTTTGTGCAAAATGGGGAGTTTTATGCCATTTTTCATGAAGTTTATGACTTGCATTGACACTTTCAGCTCCTAAAATTAAATGTTTCATCCCATATCCTTTTAAAATTCATAATTAAATACTTATATTAGGTTTAAAAGTGTCCTTGTGACCCTTGGACTTCTCTTCTTCTCTCTCTCTCTCACAAGTTTTATAAGATTTGGCTATTTTGGCATAGTATTAGATGCTCCACCTGAGTATGTTGAGTCCCTAATAATATGTATACCTTTTGATCAATAAAATTAATAGTTTATATGTCTTCCATGACTATTCATAGTTTTCTTTACTTGAATGTTGAATTTACTTAGTGAAGACTATGAATTCCTTAGCAAGTTATCACATTCTCTCACTTATTTACATCTTCTTATTGTAGGGCATGTGAATTTTTACAAGATATGTTCATGGATTAAGTGAGTTATACTATTAATTATTTCCCTCATGGGCCTCTTGTCTAGTCCTCTTATCTTTTCATAGTCATCCATAACCCCATAATGTAACATTGATGCAAGAAGACATAGATTAGAGAGTGTATGTTTATTTTATCTTTTGATTTCAAGTGTAATATGCATATGGTTGGGAGTAATCAATAAATTTGGTGTATCACCTCCATTATATTAGTTTTATCTAATTTATCTTTCTCCCTTTTCATCCCCAAAAGTTAATAGTAGTTTCAATCCTAAGTGGTACATCAAGGGAGCTAGCCCTATCTAGAGATTCACCTCATTCCTTAGGCTGCCCACAAGACTAGAGGTGACTCCATTATGCCACTTGGATGAGGAGAGATTTTCATATCCTTAAAATTTTAAAATATAAGTGAAACAATTTTTGGCATGCCTGGTGGAACTCTTGTTCCAAGAGATTGAGAGATTTTTGGTGTTGTCTTTCAATAATCAGCGTTTAGAGGCATCTTTTCAAGCATCAATGGTGACTCTAAAGACATATCACCTGGTCAAATAACCTAGGTTATCCTTTAAATATTGATTGTAATAAGTTTTCTTTGTGTTCTTGATTTCAATGAAGATCTATGACTAACTTTGGTGTTGATTTATTGTTTACACAACATGGTGAGACATTTCAATCTTGTGTTATTCCCTATCAATATGAACAAGTCCTTGGTCAATATTTTCATGACCCTTACCAGCCCCAATATGAATTTCATCAGCCTAAATATGATCATATCCATCCCATACATGATTCTTACTAGTCTTACAATCATCCTTCTCCATGTCATGCTCCTATTCAAATGAGCCACTCCTTAAGCCAACCCATTTCCACCTTCAAGAAGACACTCTTGGGATATGAGAGATATATGTTGGATCTTGATACACTTAAGGGATGTGGCCAAAATATTCCTAATAATTCCATCCATCAAGTAATAAATGCATTAGAGTTAGTAAAAAAGATGTGGATACCTATTGAGAGAGCCAATTAGCAAAGGCTCACAAGTGAGATGTTAGATGTGAATGGTTTGATTTCATCCTTGGAGGATAAACTTAGCATTCATGAAGGAAACCTCACCAAACCTATCAGATTTCATATCCACATCCCTAAGTTTCCTATCAGCCATACATGACCCCTATTCATGAGCCAAATCATGTCTATCAAAGTCATCCTTTTCCAATCATTTTAAGGAGATAATTGAAAAGATAAATTTTGTGTTTGATGAAAATCTTGATAGGAAAATTGAGTTGGATAACATGCATATTTAGCAGTCCATGTTGGCATCAAAGGAATAGGATTTCAAACCCTCATTTCCCTCTCACATTTCATCCCCACCTCTTCAAAAAGATATTTATAATCCTAGCATCCTGAGTTGGAGTAAGATAATGGATTCATGGGAAAATAAAGAGGATTAAATTCTTGACCAAGGGTGTGAAATTGAGAATACATCTAATCCTAATGTCCTAAGCTAGAGCAAGATAGTAGAGTCATGGGGAAAGAAAGAAGATAAAAATATTATCCAAGAGTCTGAAGTGGAAGATGGAGTTGATCTTTTGCATGCCCCTACCACCCTTCCTCAAGAAGATTATTGTGTTCCTTGGTAGACTTCATGCACTCCTTATCCTCATGATGATTCCTATAAGCTTCAAGAGAGACTTTTCCAAGAAAACTTAGCCAAGAAAATAAAGGAGCTAGAGACAAAAATAAAGCTACTTAGTCAAGGTGTGATGGAAGGTTTAGACCAAAAAGAAGATCCTATGTCTAAACACATCCCATCTCCCCTCTCTCAAGAGCTTCTCAAAGAGCCTCCTACCTTGCATCCTCAATCTTATTTGGAGTTCTATGTGCCACCTCCACCAACTAGTTCATCATGTCCTTACCCCATCACCCTTTGCCTTGATGGACCTATGGTGTGGGAACCAAAGGAGGATTAGTTGGTTGATAATGAAAGAGAAATATTACTTGAAGAAAACATATCTCCTTAGTAACATCATTGGGCTAAGTCACATGATTTCAATATGCCTAGTCTTGGCATCACCATGAAGGAGGTTAAAGATATTTTAGCCCTTGACAAAATAGATTAGATTATGATAACTGAAGTTCAATTTGAAAACCCTCAAGAGGTCTTAAGTGATGAAGAGAAGGTAAGCTCTTGTGTTGAATCTCTTTTCTTGGTTGATGATTAAGAATGTTTTCTTTGTGTTGAAGAACCTATCTTGAGAGAATCAAATGAAGAGGAACATTCTCAATTCATGGTTTATAAAGAAGACCTCATGAGTTTTTATGAGGAAGAAATCACCATAAGGACTCACTTTGGTGAACAAAAGGGAAATTCATAATATTTTGCCTCCATATTTGAAGTGGAATGTTCTAGCAATAAGGGAGAACACTTTCAAGCCATCCCTCGAGAAGTGGTAATCTTGAGAGAGTCTCATGAGATCAAGATAGAGGAATTAGCAATTGAATATGATTTGATCAAAGATGAATAAAAGGTGATTTCTTATGTGGATATTTCAGATTGGTTTGAAGAGGAAGAAATGATCATTAACTCTTTTATCACTTTACAAGATACCATAGATAGGCAAGGGACAAGTTATTATTCAACTTTCAGATGAATTGTTTGAAATCATTGAAGTAGTCTATACTCCTCTTCAAGGAGGCTATAAGTTGGTCAAAGATGGAAGAGACAACATTAGTAATCAAGTAAGTATACAAAGGGAAACCAATCTTTTGAATCTATCCTTTCAAGAAGCATACATATATCATTATGACATGTTTGAATTCATCAAGATGGGATATCACCCTCTCAACCATTTTGGAGAAACACATTAGCTCTTGAAGGATGAAATAATATCCTATTGGCCTCAATATTCTAAGGAGCATGAAACTACTCCTCTTGAAGCCATGCCTACTAAAGAGATATAAGTTGATCATGAGGTGAAGAGTGGGCAACAACATGAAGTGTGTGAACATGTTCAATAGGAGTATATATACATTAGAGACTTGTTTAAGGATGATGTACTTGAGATCATATCAAGTGAAGTACCAAGGAAGAGGTCTAATCCACAAAGCATTCAATCCAAAGAGAAACATGTTTGGCACCATGTTTCATCTCACCATGAGGATGATTCAATAAGTTTTTATTTTGATCTTGGAAATGAGGTATGTTTAGTTTCTAGTTGTGCATAATAGGTTGTTTCCTAATTCCCCTAAGTGCTTTGATCACATGTCTATGTGTGTGTTTTTTTTCTTTGTTTTGTGTGTCCTTTGCTTTATGTGGTTAAGGTAGTCAATGAGTGTCTTGTCTTGATCAAAGGGTTTGTGGTCAATGGTCAATGTTTTTTTATTTGTCTCAATCCTTAGATGACTCCATAAGCCCAATGGACTAATAAGGCTACTGGTCTAGTTAGTATGGTAGATATACTAACCTATGAGTCACCAAATTGCTAACCAAATTCAACTTTTAGGTTAAGTTAGGGCACCCCTAGGTAAAAACTTGAGGTTTATATGTTTTATAGGGGTATAATATATTGTCAAGAGGTGTTTCATAGGTCAATTTACGTTAATTAATGTTATATGGGTTTTAGTCAATTAGTTTTTGTGTCCATTTATCATTTTTGGGTCATTTGAGGGGTCAAAAAGGTGCATTTAATGCTTTATATGTTTTTTCAAAAATGTGCAAGTGTAAAAATGTGAATTCATGTCCCATGTGTTATTATAAGTCTTAGATAATTGAAACTACTAAAAATATGGTAGGTTGTTTAAAAAGAAGGTAGTTTTCTTGAAAAAATAAGAGAAAATAGCACTTGTATGACCTCCTTAGGAAGTGTGCCATTTGGAAAAGGTTGAAATGTGACTCTTCATATTCCCCAAGATCAATCCCACATTTGGTTTGATCTGAAGATACCATTTATTGCTCAAAACCATTTTTATTCCTTTTCACCTTTATAGACACACAAAAATGACTTGCAATTTTGTACTTGGTAAAGTCAACACAATGGGTTTTAGGTAGAATGCTTTTGGGATGTTATTTTACACTCAAATATCTTAGTTTTCATATAATTATTTTTAATAATGATAAAATGTTCTTTATGAATCATTCATTTGAAGTTTGCCTGCACATCTATGCACCTTATCAATTTTCCCTTGGTTTGAGAAATTCCATACAATCTAGATATTGAGATGAGTTCCATATGATGTTCACTCTCTATTATCATAATTTACATGGTTATTTTCATGATTGGAAATTATCTCATGAGTTTTTGGTCAGTTTGCAAGTTTTTATCCTAGGTGTAATAACAACCTTTTCCATTACTTGTAGAAGGTTCTATTCTCTGAAAGAGCTTCATGTGAAGGGGAAATACTTTTTTACATGTCTCAATTCCATATAGAATACCTCATTCCATTTTTTGGCATCATAACACAATGTTTGATCAAGTATGTAGTCATGAACACCTCACAAACAACTCTTTATCTAATTCTACCTGTAGTCATGGTGAAGTACGTGCATGGGGTCTATATGACACATTCACATAGATGTGATGAAGGTTTCAAGGCTTTTTGTACCTTTTAAAATCATGAGGTATCAATTTATACCTCCCAATGATGTAAAAGGAGCACTATAATAGTAATACATAACACCTTCTCATTTTTTGTCATTGGTGTGCACCTATAGGTACTTTAAAGAATGATAACACGTCATATGAAGTATTTTACCTTATCTCACATGATATTGAAAGATATTAATGAAGCCTTGAAAGAGTATAGGATTTATTTCAAGGTCATACTTCATTTTCATAACTCACATTCTTGTCTAATAATCTTGTCTACCTACATACAACCAATGCACACCTACAGGGAGCTTAGGAGATTACTGAGGTGTCACCTTGATGAATGGAACAAGTTATAACTTATGATGGAGTAAATTAAATGTCATATGGGGATCATTAGTCCATTTTTAAGTATGATTTTGATATAGTATTAGTGAAATATCATCTCTAGGGTTAAAAGATTGTATATAGGGAGCTTTTCCCTAAAGAAGTAAAATAATGATCCTTGAGGTTTTGATGGTACCTCACAACATGGTTGAAATGATATATAAAATAGATAGGTTAGTAAAATTTATATCCCTTATCATGGAGAATAACCTTTCAAAGGATGGAGGGAGAATGAATTAATGGGGATGGTTATTGGGAGCTTCAAAAATGCACTTTTATACACTGATTTTAGTCAATGTTGTCTATGTGTATTGACCTAAGTGACTCCACTTCATAAAAATGATAATGCCAAGTATATTTGCATGTTTTAAGGACCTCACCAAGTTTTTAAAGCACATTAATGAATTTAATGAGGCTCTATATGAAATGCTATAGTCATGTATCCCTCTATAGGTGTATAATGTTCTAGAAATGGGCATCTATAACCAGGTTATGATCATGACAGGCAATAAGATGAGGAATGTGCCTAAGTGGTGACCTGAGGTCACACTAATGGGTCCAATCAATATAAAATGTTCATATAAACCTCATGAAGGGTCAAAAATATGTCTTCAAGTATTAATTCAAACATAGACATCTACAATAGGGTTAACTTTCTTGGAGTGTTAGTCAAAGGTAGGGAGGACTAGATTTGAGAGTTCAAAGTGATTTTAAAGTATTTGGAAGAGGTTGAAGTGAAAAATAAATTAATTTAACACCTTAATTAAGACAAATATATACTTAATAATCACTTAAAAATAATTAAGTAGACATTTACAACCCCTTATGACCAAATGTGCACTTACAGTCAATTAATTATGACTGAGACAGGTAGTGAAGTGAACATAACACCCAAGTATTATGTTGTATGATTTTAAAGTGATTTATGGGTAACACCAATTTTTCATTATTATTAATTATTTAATAATTTATTTCAAGAATAATTTTAAGCCTATATAATATACACCAACACCTATAAGTGACCCCTTCAAGGCAAAACTATAGTCAACATATTGTCCTAGTCAATAGGACAATGGGATAATTTGGTGATTTAATTATGTCTAATGTCATAAGTGGGTAATTTAAAGAAAAAATAGGTAATTTTTGACATAATAGGATTCAATATAGGCCCTCATATATCATATTAAAGTCTCGAGGAGCTAACATACTCACCTACAACTAGGCAGACAAGTAGAGTGCCAAGTAAACTGAGTTATTAAGGTGTCCACAGTTCAGGGATTAAAAAAATGGGTATAAATGCATGAATAAATAATATTATGAAGTATAAAGTACTTATATACTTTATATTAAATGACTTATCACACAAAATAACCTATAGGAAATATCTTAAAGATAAGAAACACATTTAAAAATGATGAAACATAGTATGGTGAGTTGTAAAGGGTATTAAGGGTACATGAAAGGTTAGGTTATTGAATAGAATATGGAAACACATCCATGAGTACCATGGAATTTTATTTATCCTTATGAACATATAAAAAAATGAATAAGGAAACCCTAATCATGCATCATACAGTCCACTAAGGATCCTTGGATACAGTTTGTCTTTTCCAAAGGTTCATCTTCAGTTTTGGTTAGTTGAAGGGGAAAATGATGTTATAAAAATCCCAAAATTGGTAAAAATATATATTTAATATTTCATAAGGATCATAAACCATTAATTTAGTTTGATAAAATAGGGGAATTACCCTCTATTTTGTCTTAGATAGAGGGCACTTTCCCTAAGCAAAATCTTGCATTTTGAGGAAAGAAAGTGGTAATGTGAGATAAGAGTTGAGTGAGAATGATAGGGAGGTGTGATAAGTTTTAATACATATAACAAAATGTGGAGAAAAATTCACATAGGAGTGAGACTAAAAAGTTTAGTCCAAACCCATAAGGGTTGTAGGTAATGCCATTAGGCATGGTGAAGCCTAAGTCCAAATGAATAGTCATCTTCATTTCTAGCTTGAGATAAGGTTTAAATATTCTTGGAAAATGTGTGTGGGATGAATATAGGTATTTTTGAATCATCATAAGGCAAAGAAAACCATGAAAAACCATTTTGAGCTTCAAGGCCAACTCAGACCTACTAGGCAAGGTCTAGACTTAGTGGCCAAATGAAGAGCCAATCATATTTATGGCATGAGCTATGCATTTAAACATGGTGGAGTATGTTTTTGAGGCTAATATAGAGGTGCTAAATCTTTTATATAGTAGAGAGGTTTTAAATAGGTCATTTTTGAGCACAAAACCCACTCAAACATGTAGAAAAGAGGTAGGCAAGCTCGATAAGACATCTTTTAGAGCTCACATCTTCTTGGAGGGCCTGCATTGGAGAAAAAAAAGTTTAGAGGAGTTATAAGATGTCCCTATAAACTAATTTATGGCATTGTTTTGAAACTTAAACGTCCCATATTTATGAACAATCTTTAAGACCATAAACATGTCTAAAACCCTACTAAACCCTCAACTAGGACCAATTTGTGAAAATGGAGTTGGAGATGAAATATAATGAGCTATTTGGTCAATAATACCTATTGGAACTTTGAAATAACTCCCTCAATCTACAAGGTTTTTATCACTATTTTTTGTGTTCTACAGGATACAAGAGGAGTTAAGAGATGAAACAAAGTTTGGATAGAATATTGAGAATTTTAATAAATATTTATATTAATTTCATTCCCTGAAATAACTTCTAAGTGCCCCAACTAGGTGATTAAACTTAGCCAGTCAAATCTGGCATATTGGACAAGCTAGTGAAGAAGATGGAAAAATTTAAGTGAGCTCATTTTAAGGTATGTATGACGATTCTAGAGACATGTATTTACTTTAAACATGTCATCCACTAACTTTTATGGATTTTCATGAATAATTGATACCTTTTTGGAACCCAAGCGTGTAGGTTGCATGAAAGGAGTTATTTTTGGATTGTAGACGATGATTACTCATTTATAGTTGTTTCCAAAAGACTAGGAATGAAACTAATTCATGTAAAGGAATGAATAATTTACTTAACCTAAATGTTTAAAAATAAGACTTGGTCCTAATCAGTTATGGGATGTTCAAATAGAGGAAATCATGAAGGCAATTTTTCTTTGTAGAATAGGGAGTTTTATGCCATTTTTCATGAAGTTTATGACTTGGATTGACACTTATAGCTCTTTAAATTACATGGTTCATACCATTTCATTCTCATATTCACAATTAACTACTTTTCTCATCTTGACAAGTGTCATTGTGACCCTTTGACTTCTTTTCTTCTCTCTCTCTCTCACAAGTTCTATAAGAACTAGTTATTTTGGCATTGTATTAGATGTGCCACCTAAGTATGGTGAATCCATAATAATTTGTATAAATTTTCACAAATAAAATGAATATGTGTTACCTCTTACATGAATATTCATATAGTGATTTAATTTAATGTTGAATTTGCTTAGTGAAGACTATAGATTCCTTAAAAAGTTGTCACATTATCTCACCTATTTGTAGCTCCTTGTTTCAAAGCATGTGAAGTGTTCCAAGATATGTTAATGGTTTAATTTAGTTATCCTATTCATTATTTCCCTCATATTCCTCTTTTCTAGTCCTCCTATCTTGGCACATTTATCCATAACCACACAATGTAACATTGATGTAAGAAGACATAGATTAGAGAGTGTATGTTTAGTTTATCTTTTGATTTCAAGTGTAATATGCATATGGTTGGGTGTCATAAGTAAATTTGGTATATCACATCCCTTATATTATTTTTCTTTTATTTATCCTTCTCCCTTTTTACCCACCAAATTTAGTAGTAGTTTCAATCTTAAGTGGTACATCAAGGGAGCTAGCCCTATCTAGAGATTCACCTTATTTGTTAGGTTGCCCACAAGCCTAGAGGTGATTCCATTGTGCCACTTGGATGATGAGAGATTTGAATCTCATAAAATGGTGAAAATATAAGTGAAAACAAAATTCACTAACCTTTTCTTATGTTTTGGGAGCCACAACTATGCTTTAAACTCGTGAGTTTTGGGGTATAAAGGTGTTTCCTTGGTTTTAATTTTTTTGAGTAATTAGAACTTTTGGGGTAGAAATAGGATCATTTAGATTTTATATTAATAGAGTAAGAGTATGATAATATTTTAATACTTCTTGGTTTACCTCCATGTTCTTTCTCTTGGACCTTGTGTTGGTTGTATCAAGGATGTTTGATTGGCTAAAATTAGCATGATAATTGAAAGCATAACACTCTTATTATTCATATTTAACCATTATAGAACCCAACTAGTTTAGTCCTTCATTAGTGCCTTAGCATTATTGAGGCTCTTATAGTTTTTTCATCATAGGAACTTGTGTATTTTAGGCCATGAGAGATTTATTGAATCCATAACAAGCACCTTATTGCCACTAATCATTGAAAGTCTAATTAAACTCAGTGTTTGGAACCATGGCTTGATTGAATGATTGATTCCAAGTCATAAAACCCTAACCTTCTTGTGAAATGTTATTCTCATTAGGGACCAAGTAATTTTAATCACTTTTAGTGTTAAGATTATAATTGTTTTTCCTAGCATAGTTGTGATATCCTTGTCCTTGTCCTTAGAAATTTCCTTTGAAGGGTGGCCTATTAGCTTATTAAGACTGTTGAGGATGATATGGATCCTAATAAGGTATATTGTTCCAATATTTATGCCTCTTCACATTAAGCAATTCATTTCCAAAGGGTTGAACATACTCTTGAGTTCTTAGACGTTTTTGTGCTCTTGGGAGTCACTAGACTACTAGTTGAAACCTTTTCCTATTTTGGTGTAGGTATGGCAGTAAGTGTTAATAAAGGAGGAATGACAAGAAGGGGAGAAGTTATAATAGGATGTGGTTAAAACTCAATAAATAATGGCATAGGTGGCCTAGGTGTGAGCTTTTTATCTTGTACCAGACTATTTTTGACTTTGATTGCCACTTCATAAGCATCTAGTAGTGTGTTCCCCCTATAGACTATATCATCATTGCAATGTCACTATTGAGAGATTTCATATAGTAGAGGAAAGAAAAGTTTGGAGTAGGCCTGATAGAGATTGGAATCCTATCCCATGTATTTTGAAACATGTTAGTTAAATCTTGTATCACCTCTTGAGGATCCCTCTTGATTGTAGTCAATTGTTCATCAAGTGACACATGGCCACTCTTATCTTCAAACATATTTCAAAAATCAACACCTAACTGGTCCCATGTTGTGATGGAGTTAGGATCAATGTTATTATACCAATCTAGGGCCTTTACCTTAAAAGATATGGCTAAAAATTTGATAGCCACATTTTCTTCATTCATGTCATGGATATTGTAAAAGTTGGCTATGTCTTTGATGTGTTTAGAAGGGGTTGTAGAATTATCTCCTATGAAGTAAGGCACACCCTTAAGGGATACCACTAGGATAGGGTCATACTTATTGAAGTCTAAATCACTTTGACCATTGAAATCCATAAAAGGCAAAGCTCTAGGGGAAGCCATGGTAGTGAAAGGGTCCAATAAAAATCTTCTTGTGGAGGTAGACTTGGAAATTGGTTTATGAGGAGAGTTTCATTTGTAGGGATGAGTGTTAGAAAACCTTAATCTCTTTGCTAATTTAAAAGGTAATTCAAAAAATTCAAAATGAATACCTCTATAAGTTGATATTGTAGTCACCTTTAGCAGGAAAGATAGGTTTTGTTCTACCACTAGAATGTTGAGTGTTCTTTTAGATTCACCATATGATGAGAGTGTGGATGCAATAGTTGTTGCAAATGAAAAAAAACCAACATCTATCTCACTCAATATTCTTTGAATTTTATCCCACCAAGTGTTCTATGTACTATCATAGAGTATAATTTCACCCTTCTAGGAGATTTCTTTAAGCTCTCTCACTCCTAGCTACAAAATGGGAACAATCCCAGGCTATGGGTAAACTGTGATGGGATTAAACCTCTAGAGAAGGAAGGTTGCTCTTGGTAGCTCACCTAAACTACTAATTCTACTTGGAAAATGGATAAAAGGGTTGTAAAGGATGACTAAAAACACAAATAAGGTGATGCACCAAACTTAAAGACATTCCAATTTGTATGAAACTAATACTAAGGTAGTTTAAAGATAACTCTCACTCACACAATAACTTAAATTAATCATTTTGCATCAATATTTATTAAAATAAGCCCAATAGGCAAGAGGTGAAGTATTAAGGAGTGTAAACCCCACACTATACCTTCACTAATGACAGAAAAAAACACAAGTTTAAACTTGTAACAATGGTGGAATACCTACAAAAAGGAAAGAAATATGGACAATTACCAACGAAAGGCACCCTTACACAAAGCAATCATAAAAAATTGACTATAACACTAGATACAATTAAGAGATAGGAAAAATATTATGTCTTACTACTTCAAAGTCTATTTTAAAAAAAATTGATAGGGTTTTGCCTTGTCAAATGAGAGTATATCTTATAAATGGGAAAGAAAATGGAGATATATGAAAAAAGGGAAGAGAGAGGAAAAAAATCTCTTAGAATTTAATAAATTTCACTCAACCACCTTCCATGGAGTCTCAAAAACATTTATATTAATTAAGAATTGATCTTCTCTCATCAAATTAACCTCCAAAGGTCAAAAGGGTCTTCAAGCCTTCTCATTGGCCTAAAAATGCAATAGAAGATAGAAATAATTGAGGATGATGATGTCACACTTCACTAACATGAAGAAAATTCTTAAAATACTAGAAACCTCATTGAATGGTATAATTTGATCCTCCAACATCCAAACTCTCCCACTTGCACTTCTACACCCCATTCCACTTGGCCTCTAGAAGTCACTTGACATGATGGTTAGTCATCTTCGCACTTTATGCTTGTAACTGACCTTGAAGGTTAAGTTTGAGTGTTTGTTTTTTGATGTTATATTTTTTTCTCAACTCAAAATTTCACCTCTAACCTGTAAAGACTCCATAAAACATACAAATTTCTTGGACTCCATTGATGGAGGTCTTCAAGCTTGAACCATCCTTAACCAACTATCCTAAAACCTACTCCTAAGGCCATTTGTCACCATGAGAACCACTTATGGAACTGTATAAAACTTATATACATACATATCATTATTATGAGGAATAAAATGAAGATTTAGATCACCTTCAAGACCTGAAACAATGGTGAAAATCAACATTAAACCCACAACCATTCATAAATTGTTAAAAAGCTTGGGTTTTTTACCCTTCAACTTAGTAAGGCACCATATAAACCCATGAGAAGGGCTCAAAGTGACATATAATGGTGATTCAGGTCCCATTAGACCTCTTTCATGCATTTATACCATTTTTCTCTTTGAAGATGTATAAAAATAGGCATTTTAAGCCATTTTGGGTGGGCCTCTTAGGCACCCACACACACCAAATTATTATAAAAATAGGTTATACATGAGATTTAGAGAGTCCTATAAATTTTTCAAGTGGTTTCCAAGTTATTCTAGGTCATGACATGGGCCTATGAGTTCAAAAACACATTAATGGTCAAAAAGGCTCTTTGGCAACTCAAACAACCTATCTTATTGATAATTATTCATAAAATATAGACCTCCATTATTAAATTTTTTTACATTCATATTTATTAAATATAACCCTTCAACATCCCTAAAATTTTTGGGTTAGCATATAGAAGGTATGTAAAAATATGTACGTAAAGAAGTTTGCCTATGGGATTCTGCATGCATTCTGGACCTGATTATAGTCTTAATGATTGTTTACAAACCTAATACCATTAACCAAACTAAATAGATAACTAATTTAAATTAAATATGGGTACTTTAAACATAATAATATAATTTGGCACAAATTCTTATGTAGTGAAAGATATGAGCATCTAAAAAGGGGGTTGAATTGGGTGTCTTCGGCCTAAAAAGTTTGAAATTATCCTTGAGTGTAAAATGAAAATTTAATTTTAAAAACATCATTCATGTCCTAAAACATATAATAATACCTAAGTAAGGTGTCATCTTGCATTGATAGGGTTTGTTAGTGCCTCAATGTGATATAGGCCTTCTATGCCTTAATACTAGCTTTTAGGATTAAAATTAAGTTTTAGGGATTGAGACACATGTAATATGATATGATTGAATCAAAACCATGGTTTAAAATTAATTTCCATCCATTTTAACCTCTTTTCTATTCTCAATTTTCACTTTTGTCTTCATGTTTTTAGGATTGCCTGTGGGAATGGTTGCCTCCCTACTTGTTTTAGCCCTGAAGGGTATGGTTTACATTAAACTTGGAGTCTAATAACCTATAAATATACTTATTATAATATTATTAATATTCCAAAAAACTCCCATTAATCTTCCCAAATACTCCTATGAGATTCAAAACCCTCCACCAAACTTGTAGACTTCAAAATGTCTCCTAGCTCTAATGGCAGTTGCCTATAGACATATGGGTGACTAAAAAAATAGTGAATAATTATAATATTATTTAGACAAAAAAAAGATGTTATAAAATTATAATGACTCATGAAAATTATCTCCACCAAGTTTCATACTTGGATCTTGCATATTTAGGTATGTAGATGAATTTTCCTCCAAATTTACTTAAGCTGGTTACATTCTTTGGATGTCAATAGGTAGGGGGTTGAATGTGACAAAATAGTGAGTATATGACATATTATATTTTTCTAAAAAATATTATATATAGGTATAGAAACTCATTATTATCATCTCCACCAAGTTTCATGCTTTGATCATGCATATTAAGTCATGTAGGTGATTTTTACCAAAACTTACTAATAGACTCCCTAAATTTTCATGGAGAGTGCCTCAGGTCCGAGACAAAAAAATGGATATTTACTTTGTTTTTCAAGATAAATAAAAATTATATGGGGATATAATAGGTCATAAGGACCCTCTGTACTAAATTTGAGGTCTTGAATCCATGTGTAGGTGCCCCAAAACTTCAAAACCCTTCCAAAGAGTCTTCAAAAGTTGACTATGTTTGAACTTGACTATATCCTTGTTTCTTTTAGCTTTGTATTTGGGTTTGAACATGATAGATAAGGATTTGTGATGGAAAATGGAGATTTTATGTTTATATATGTATATTGATAAGGTAAACTTTACTGTACCATTGTTTGGAGTCCCTTTCTATCCTATTGATCTTATTTCATCATTATTGCTCTAAAAACCATTCATAATCATGAGACTAAACCATTGATCACTTTGCCCTCATCCTTCATGATATTGAAGATATTATTGTGTACTCATAGCTGTAGGTAGAGTGTTAAGAGGTGAATGATTGTGTTTTGTGCCATTTTAACTCAAATTCTTAATATAATTCACCACACCATCTTATGAAACTCATCAATATGATAAAACTTAGAACCTTGTTGAACCTAAAGAACTTGATAAGACCTCATAGTATTAGTTTTTGACTATCAACATTCTTTAAAAGTATCTTACCTAGATTTAGGTGTACAATTTCTTGGGAATTTATATTTAACTAAGTTTAGTTATTATTTATGGAATACCCTTGATACAAAAACTTGTATGCATCTTTTTATAAAACATCTCCTTCATTCCACCATTCCTCTTGAAGGTCATCTTCTATTGAAAGTCTCACTCATCATTTTTCCCACTCTTTAGGATTATGAATTTGTCTTTAAAATTCTTTATGTTAGGTTAACATACTTTTTATAATATTGACCTTGACTCAATTCAATGATCCTTCATGATTTTTCTCTTGAATGAATCCAAGTGCCAAATAGGAGCTCTTAAGATCCATTCATTTCAAGATTTATGTTAAGATCTAAAGATTATCTTTAACATTTTCATAAAAATTTAGACATTTCCTATATATGGAAAAAAAATTTACTTATTGGTTTTCAATATAGTCTCTTATGTCTAATTTTATCACAACTCCATCAATTATACCCTCTAGTCCATTCCTTTGACTTTTTTCATTCACTAGCCACTGTACATAAGCTCTTCTCCTTTCAACACACCAAATATTATTATGGGATCCATGAGTAAAATATGATAAATTGAATGATATTTCATGATTAGATTATATCTTTTCTAACTCCTTTAATCTTTTCAATCTCATTACAACATGTATGTTTACTCTTCACTCTCCTTAGAGCCACCAAGCCCTTGTAGCCCTTTTGTGAGGTTTTCCTTCTTGTTTGTAGTGTCTATCCACCTTCCTAAGGACCATTTTCACCACCCTCTATCTCCTTACAACCTTCCACAATTTTTGAAGGTCTGAATTTAATCTTAGAATGTACTTCCTTTATTATCATGCTTCCAATTAGGCATATTAAGTCCTATCACACACCCTAGACCTCAAATCCATACTATACCATAAAGAATCAAACCAAAACACTATGATTAAATTTACACCTAATAAAATAGGACTGAATAAATTTTTTTGTGATTTTTCACTGGTTCAAACTTGAGATATAGATTTTTATGGTTAGAAACCCTAGTTAGGCTAAATGTGTAGCCTTGTAGACGCTGAGAGCCTTCAAAAATTGATTTCTTGAGCTTGAGGACGTTTTAAGGGCACCAATTAACATCTATAGATTAATTTTAAAATCCTTCATATTTACAAATAGGTTATAATCATTGAAAAATCTTCACATGCCCAAAATTAATAAAAATACAAAGTTTTGTACCCTCTTTACAAGATTTTGCATGAATGTGTCAGGTTTAAAATTCACTTATTTGGTTCTAGATCCTTCCACACCAACTAAGACCTATATAAGGTCTATCTTACCATCCATTTTTTAAAACCATCTACAAATATTCATGAATATTTTTTATGCTATTAACAATGCATGTCACAAAACACTATGTCCTTGGTTTGACTGAGTTTGGTCTTGTTCCTCAAACAAGGACTATAGGTTATCTTAAGGTAACTTTTATAGATGGAAAACCAATTCCTATATTGGTTTTCCATATAATATTTTTTACTTACCTTAAAAACAACCCCATAAAATATATTTTATATCCTACACCTTGAAAACAACCTCAAAACATACCACTATCTAAATCAAAAAGATGGTTGTAGGTGCATATTAGGCTAAGTTTTTGCTTGTGCTTAGACCTCAAATTAGTGTATTTTTATATTTGATGATTTATTTATCAATTATGAAAAAAATCTTACCATATTGAAGAAACATTTTTGATCCACAAATCTACAATATATAACAATCATATCTTTCCCACCTAACATGACCTCATGATGATGAACTTGAAAGAGCTAGATGTAGGTGCTAATTGGGGTCTTTGATTATGTTAAGGACTTATACCTTGAATCTATAAACCTTACTCAAGAAGTATTCAATCACTTGATGTCCCTATTCAATTACCTTTCCCTCAAAATTCTTAACGGATCTCTTCTACTAACCTGAAAGGAGTCTAACCCCACCTTCATCACTGTGCTTGAAATACATGAAGTTGGATTTAGGTGCACAACTTAGGATCTTGGGACTAAAATTTTATATAAAGGAACCTCATTAAGGTTTTATCAAGGCTTGTATTCTTTCTTGAATTTTCACCTAACCTTTAACAAAATTAATCAATCCTCTACCTTGAAAACCTACTTTAACTCCACCATGCTCCATTATGCCAAAACATGATGGTTGTAAGTGATGATTTTCAATGTTAGACCAAAATATTGGAATGAAATATCTCTCAAAATTCCTTTAAACATGTGATGTATTCCTTAAATGAATAAATTTTAAAGGATTCCATATACTTCTTCATACCTCTTCATTACTTATCCATTGTTAGATCTTCTTGTTTGCTTAGGAGGGCCTATAGGTGGTGATCTTGACTATGTATAGACTAAGTACAACATTGTAGACATGGGATATTAGTCATAGAGTCAAAATTTGTTTTGAGATACTCATTTATTTCTCTTAACCCTCTTATTCATAGAGACAAAATTTATTTTGAGATAATCATTTATTTCTCTTCACCCTCCACACACTCTATCATGATGATCTCTTGTACTAAGACTCCCTTAAGAGCATCTTCTACACTCAACTGTAGGAGACCATTTTTCACACTTATGGATATGTGTAGGTTTTAGACCTTAATAAGGATAAAATATAGTATTTATTAAATTGACATTGATCCATGTCAACTTGATAAGATGGTTTTGGAAAAAAAATCAAGAATTTATCTTTTATCCCCTCTTTTCTTGAATGTTATGATAAACCCTTGACTGTGGCAACCCTTCATTAGTTACCTTGGTTACTTTTTGACAGTCCCATAGGTTATTTCTCATGATAATAATAGTGTTTCACTTCCTCACCTCCACTTTGATGTCATACCAACCATCATATGTATATATTCATGGATTTAGGCCATTTTCATCCTCAATCACTAGAACACTCATGCTAACAATCAATATGCACTTTTAGGCTAAGTACCACTGTGGGTTTCTAGTCACCATTTTTTAAATTGAAGCATCATTAAATTTCATTCCCTACTTAACCAAACACATTCTTCTATCTTGGAAATTTTATAATAGGATTAGAGTGAAGTGGAAAGATGATTTGGCTAGCCTAGTCTCTCATAGGCCTCTCCATAACATGAGGTTGTGTAGGGTTAAGACTAACTTTGAAGAAGTTAAGATAAAGTTGCATTGAAATAACTTTTATGATTTATATGAGGTATATATATTAACCTAAGAGGATTATGAAAAATCATGGTTAATATGACCTTGTTCACACTATAAAACTAGAGAGAAGTATCTCAAAAATCTTCAAATCCCTCCAAAGTGCATCCAACTCTATTTTTGAAGACTACCTATTTGAAACCTGCAACCATCTTCTTTAACACTCAGACGATTGATTGAAATGAAGTGCATAAGGGTATAAGACCTCAAAAATGGATTTAAAACACTAAAACCAAACATATTTAGAGTGAATACATATGGTCTATACATTATGGATATTTTCAAAGCGTGCATAACTTGCAATCAATACTTCAAAACTCTAAGACAACTTCAACCAAATAATGAACATGTCAAGACAAGCCTTAGAGGCTTAAAATTTATTTATCATGGAGGAATTAGACCATCATCCTAAGGTAATTATATTAGTGGCATCACTCTCATTACCTTGAAGCTCACCACTTGGTCAAGACATATATTTACACCATTGTTTTCACTCCTCAAGACTCCAAGCAACATAATCATCAAAGTAACCTATACACTAAGACCTTATCCATTCGAGTGAAAATTACTCATGGATATGAATTATATAATGAAACCACCATGAAATGGAGATAAAATACTTGTAAAAAATATCCTCAAAATTTATCTTATCCATCATTTTTTGAAACAAATAAAAATAATAAAACCTGGACCCTATTTGGATGAATAACCATCTAGACATCCCTACATTATTAGTGATTGTCCATAAAGATGGGGTGATGAACTAGACCATAAATTAAAAAAATGGAAGGAAAATAGTGTCCCTATCATTTCCAAAAATCCTCTAACACAAATCTCTCTCTCCTAACTATACCAAGTGAAAACCTGAAGCTCTCTTAGAGCTATCTAAGATTGCCGAAAATGGTTTTTACTTAGAATGAAGAACCAAAATCTTGTCTATGTAATAAAACACTTGAGAAATATTTTTTATGATTTAAATGACCTTAAATTCCTTATGTAAACCTTCTAAAGTGTTGGGACCTCCATTAATGGTAGAAAACTTATTTCATGCCTAGTTTGTAGCTTATAGGTTTTCCTTACTTGTATTGGTTCTTGTGCTTGTATATGATTTGAAAGGACTAAGAGAGGATATTAGGGACATCATGGATGATTTAATATGATATATAGGCTCTTTTACTAATAAAATCCTTCAAAAACCTATTTGACCAAAAATCCAAAAGGCTAAAAAATGTACCTTTTTACTTGTGAACTCCTCTCTTCCACTCCAAATGACTTGAAATGTCATCAAACATGTATAAATGGGGAAAAAACACCATAAGGAGGTGGAATAAATTCAAAACCAATTTTAATTCCTCAAAAAGTCAATTTTTCACTTATAATTTCTATTTAGAAGGTCCTCAAGTCATCTAATGCACTTTTTGGGGGTCTTTTGGGCATATTAGCTTCTCTAGAAATCATTTTTAACCCATTAAAATATATGGAACTTTTTGAAACATCCTTCCTACCCATGAATTCTCAAACACCCTAAAAACCAACTAGATCTTTCACTTGTAGTTCAAGACCCATTTCTAGGCCTTTTCCTTAAAATCTCCAAATTCACCTTAAAACTTACTTAAATTATTTTAAAAGATTGCAAGGGACATGAGGTATGGTCATGAGGTTTTTTTCTCCTTACAAAATTGGATCATCCACTTGACAAGAATCCTATATATCTTCAAACCACACTAAGACCTTCCTAGATACTACACTGTACCATCAAATCAAGACTAGAACAAGACTAGTCATGGGGGTAAAAGGTCACTGAATGGTCTGGGAGAGTGGCCTGCTACATCTAGGAAAAATTTTAGTATGTAGGAAAATTTTGGCCAATAGGTCTGATAATATTAACACTTCACCTTAGCTCTAAAATAAAGGTATAATCTCACAATCATGACAAACCTTTTAAGGCAGAGTTGTAGTTGCAAATGTAAGTGAAAATATTTGAGTGAGTGACTAGATGGTTTTGTGCAAACAAGAAAATCTTATGCATCATTATTTTAATGATTCAAAGGGATCTCAATTCACCCAACAAAGATAATAATTCCTATATTTCATGCAAGTAGACCTCATTTACCACTTATAATTAGAGTTATAAGAGGAAGAGATAAGTGCCTTAAATTTTTATGAGAAGTATTTGAGAGTAAAATAAGGAATGAGTACTTATTTATTCTAAACCCTCAGTATACATCTAATGATGTGTTCCTATAAGATGGAAAAAAAGGTTTAAGGCCTAATTATGACTATTATGCCTAAGATAGGCATACACAGACCTACATATGAAAATTAAAGATATTTGCACCTCTTGAATACATGATGAGGGTGGAAATGTTAGAGAAACTAAGTGATAATGAAAATGATGATCAATGAGGACAAAAATCATATAATTGAAAGGAAAATCCAAGAGTTAGCCCTATAGGGTTAGACTGTTAGGGCTTCTCACAAACCATAAGCAAGAGTTTGCTAAGTAT
This sequence comes from Torreya grandis, assembly GCA_037957365.1. Lineage (NCBI taxonomy): Eukaryota > Viridiplantae > Streptophyta > Pinopsida > Cupressales > Taxaceae > Torreya > Torreya grandis. Next base: position 1,934,540 of record JARHVA010001989.1, on the reverse strand, counting down.
ACAAGTAGGAAGACAAGGTAAGGGTGATGTTTTCAACCATGTATAAAATAAATGAGTTGGAATGGTTATAAAAAATCAAAAGGTCTGAGATGATGAAAAATTATGTCTCTCAAGGTTAATATGTCTTCAAGGTACCAAGAAGAAAGTTACCTACACTTATAACACAGTCAAATTCTAAGATGCCACCTATAGGCAGAATCACGTGAGAAAGCTAAACTAAGGGACATTATATAGGGATAAGGTGTAGAGATAAAGAAGGATATGAATTATCTTATTGAGGTTCTCAATCTTTAGATAATTCTTTGATGCATTTGAGATTGTTAAAGAAAGCTTCATAACCTATTACGACTATCAGGACTAAAACAAAGATACAATTGCCTAATTCATAGTGATTGAGGGTTTTTTACTTGTCTAAAGGTTGGTTAAGGTTTTAAATTACCTTATAAATAATTGTAAATTCCATCATAAGGTTTCCAAAAGACTAAAATCCTCATATGAGCAAAGAGACACTAAACTCATATACTAGGGTTACATAGACTTAACTGCATATAAATCCTAAGTAAGGAGATGAAGATATGTAGAAGATAAAGTGAAGGAATACTTAGTATAAGTAATGTCACCAACATTTGATGTCATATTAAATTATTCAACCAAACCACCTATAGGAGACTTAAATCCCTCAGACTTAGTCTAGGCCTATTAGTCTTAAAGCCATTCTTAAGATTTCAAGACCCGACCTTCACCTTGTGACTGACTCAAACCCTCCTAAATAGAATAACATTATGAAAAGATGTGGAGGGATAGTATAATTATTGAAGAGGATGTTTTTGGTAGGGTAATGCAAAGGAAAGGTTTATTTTGGTCTTAAGGCCCATCTCAAACTCCATAATCTTAGGCAGTCACCTTAAGTTTTCCATTCAAGTACTCACAACTTTCATGACAAAAAGAATCAAAGACAATGCTATTAACAAGAGTTGGGCACCCCTATATACTCAACATACATGGTTGGAAGATTTATATTAAGGATCCCACCTCTATGAATCATCATTAAGACTAAAATCATGTCTATAAAGCTTACAAAGAGCTTGAAGTCTGCCATATTCTGCTCATATCTCTCCATACAAGATGCATGGGACATGTTGGCAAAAAATTGGCCTACATATAAAACTTTTTCCTATATGGATCACACCACTCTCTTGGACCCTTCAGTAACCTACCCCCATGACTAGTCCCTTTATGGTCCTAACTTGATGATGTAGTAAGTATCTTGAGAAGTCCTAGTGTGGTGTGAGAAATTGAGCAAAGTTATGGTTAAGTGATTGATATAATGGTAGAATGATAATACAAACTGCATGACCCTAACACATGTTACTTGAAATCTTTTGAAACACTTTAAGAAAGCTTTAAGGAAAAGACCTAAAAATAGGTCTAGAACTATAAGTGAAGAATTCAATGGGAAAATTAATTTACATCCTAAAAAATATTTACAAAGTGTTATATTCCATAGTTAGGCTTCTAGTTATTCATGCTAAGGAAAAACCACTTTTGGTAGATTTGGACAACTTTAGGAGAGCCTCACATTTTTACTCAGTATGGTCATGATAAAACGAGTTGGCATAGAATATTTTGGTCAATTATAGGTAACTTAATATCCTTCCACTTTATGTAATTTTTGGTCTATGTCATCTCCCCATATTTATGAATAATTGCTAATAGTTCAGGGGTGTTTAAATGGTTTACTCATCTAGATAAGGTCCAAGTTTTCTCTTGTTTCTTTGCTTAAGAATTAAATGAGGAAGAATAGTTTTAGGGGTTTTTTTAGGGAAAAATAGGACTTATTCCAATTGGTTGCAGCTAACTACTTCTAGGGAAGTATTGATAGCATAAAACATGTTTCCTATGTTGTCTTTGTGAACAGTCCATATTGGTGTTTTGGAATAAAACTTGGGTTATAAAGAAAGTAAAATCATATTAAAAGGTTCTCAAGCTAGTTATTAAGTCAATTCATACCTCATTCATCCAATAAAATATTCATAAACCTCTATATTGAGCATATTATTCTTTGAGATGGTTTTAGTGTTTCAAAATCTTCAAGGTACAACTATAGATATGAGTTTCTAATGTTTGAATGGTTTCAAATGGTGTCATCATGATCATTATATCTCAAAGTTCCCAAAGAATTATAATTCAATCTTGGAGGGTAGTTTAAATGATGTTAAATAATTCATTCTCTCTTAAGGTCACAAGGAACACTTTGAGGTCTAGTAATGTACCTTCATCTCCATATCTTGGTGAGCAGGCTAGACCTATAGGTTATGATCATAGGGATAGTAATAATCATGTGTGAACATTGAGGGATCTAAATTTACCTATCCATTTGATCCTAACATCAATTGAGTTTATAGTACATCAGGTGAGAGATCAAGTCAACACCTTCATGAAATCCTTGGTAAGTGTTAAGGTTAAATGACCACCTACAACAAACAAGGGTATTATCAAAGGTCTGAAAGTGAAATGGTTTGTTTCATGAGATAACTCAAGGTTTGTTGAAAAAATAAATATGGAATATCAATCAACTAAGGTGAATAATCTCATGAAAGTGGTTAGTAGGTCAAGTAATGGAAACTGATATAGACAAATTTCCACCTACAATAGTCACATGGAGTAGATGTCACAAGAAGTTTTATTCGTGTTAGAGGAGCTCAGTCAAAAGTTTAAGAACACCAAGTGATAAAAACATCAATTAATTAATGAGACTAGTGAGATCATGGGGTAATTTAGTTTTATGGAGCTAGTTTTATTCAATAAACAACATTGCAAATCTCTTATTTAGAGAAATTAAGGTATTTTATCTTTGTTTAAGGTAAATAGTTGTTTCTTGAGTTCTTACTATTCAAGCCTCTTCAAAGCCTCTTCATATCAAGTTAAAGTTTTTTCAAAGATAAAATTATGGAAAAAAATATTATGAATATGAAATGATCACTTATTATATGGTCAAAATACCCAAGGGGTTCATTATTTAAAGCCTTTATTATGAGAAATGCACCTACAACCATCTTTTGGTTTGGCTAGTGAGTTGAGGTTAAAGACGGGTTCAAGGTGTGTAAGGCTAAGAAATGAATAATGGAGGGAAATAAAAATTTGAGATGAATAATAGGACATTATAAATTCCTTATTTTTATTCTCATACCATCATGACAAGGTGAAATAAAACAAGCTCAGTCATGAGCCTAAGAAGCATTAAAAACTAGGTAGCTCAAACTAGCTTTTAGTAAAAAGAGCCTACAAGACAAAATATGCATACAAAGGCATGAAATTTGGTACGATTGGTAATTGTGACTTTATAAACCTATAAATCATATTTTTTTGACAAATAATAAGTGTAATTACCCATTGTTTTTACATAGTCCTATGCTTGTCCGTTGAGGAGAATGTGGATCTGGGCAAGCTTCTTGAAGGGATTTAACATATGATGGGTGGTTTTAAAATCATATGAGTGTTTTCTAATATTTTTTTTAAATTTTAATCCTTACCAAACATGGTTATAGTGACCATATTCAAAATTTCAAGGTAAAATGAGGAGAAGTGCAAGTTGGCCAAATTCAGAATTTTGGCATGCAAATGTAGATAGTAAAAAAAGGAGTTTTTGAGGAATTTAAAGGGTTGGATGATGAAATATAATGATTTTATAAGTTATAATTGAAAAATAATTAGGTATTTATACCTCATAAATCTCAATATACACCTTTTTATCTCTCTTTATGTCTCACAATTGTCATTTTTTGAGTGTGTATTAGGCCTAGATTATTGATTCTAGATGTTTTTCTTGATTTATAATGGAAAAAAAATTATTTTAATAGTTTTATGGGTCCATAAATGTCCTAATTAAAAATTAATGAGGTCTTGGGACCTCATAAAACTTGAAAAATGGATCTTAAGCCTTGCATGTCCTAACATAATCTTGTAAACAGAGTTTGGAGCTTTATGTTCTAAGTTTTTCTAAGTATTTCAAGGGTTTACCAATGGTTATAGAATTTTTTAAAGGTTTGGGATGGAAATAAATACATTTTATAGGTATTATTTGGTCCACCATGTAAATCAACCAAAGAGAGAGGTCTCACACCTCATGAAACCCTTGCATAATAATCTTTTGGTGCACAAAAATGTTGTGTTTAGGCTAAACTAAAGAAAAATAAAGATAAACATTGTTTATCATCTATTGGGAAAGTTTAATAATGTAAAAATAGACATATTTGTGTATTTTGTCCTTTGAAACTAACTACAACTCAAGATATGGATTTATGTATACTCTTGTCTCGTGTAGAAGGAAAAGCCCTAGACTAGGGTTTTGAGATTATAGAGAGTTTTAACTCTTAAAATTTTATTTAAATTTGTAATCCTAACAATTATTATGTAATTATAGTGAATTAAGTGGTTTTGGTTTGGTATGAGGTCATACAGTATGATTTTTAGACCTATTGGTGTGCTTAAGGGCTAAATAGGCCTAATGAGAGATGGGGTTACAAAAGAAGGGTACCCTAGGTTTGAAGTTAGGGAATGGAAATTGACATAGAGGTGTAAATAAATATAGGGTATCTGAATATACCCTTATATTCTCTTTATTATTTGTACCTTTTTTTAAAAGGCAAATTTATGAAAAAGGGGATATAAGCCTTAAGAGATGTTTGTGAGCCTTGTGTGTGGAAAGGAAGGGTGAAGTGTGTTTGGGAACATATAGGTAGTTGGAGAAGATGTGAATGTACCTTATAAGATCATATACCATAGAATAATGCACTAGAGTTGATAAATCATCTTCAAATTAAAGGAGCTAAGTTTAGGGATAAAATCCCTAAAAACTCTAAAATAGAGCCCTAGGCATTTTTGATGCCATTATGTAATGATTTAGTAAAGAGTTTAGACACACCTAAATATTTCCATATTATATCCCTACCCTAGGGGTATTATCTTGTAAAAGGAGGTAGGTGTGTGAATAGAATAAGGTAGTGTTTGGAGGCCTCAAAGTCATGAAATTATTCACTGCACTTTATTATTGTCTATAGGTTTTGAGCTTCAAATTGACCTCTAAAACCCAAAGTTGTAGTATGGAGGCATATAATCATGACTAATTTTCTGATATGGTGTGAAGAGGACACTAATGTTCTAAAGAACATAAAAAAAGGTTTAAATGCAGGGTTTGACCCCACTAACACCTATAGGCACCTCTTTCATAAGTGGAAACACATAATAGCTTGGTCAACACCCATATTCAGTCAAGAACAAGATTTATGTAAAGGTTTTTGGTAAGGTTATAATGGTAAGTAGGTTGGGAGCACCATCACCATGGTTGTAATATCCTCAAGATATTCCTTCCACATGGAAAACCTATAAAGGAATTGGTTTTCCTTCTAATAGAGACCTAAAACAAAAGGAGAGTATAATAATGTTTTACATAAAATGCAACCTTGAAGAAATAATCAAGAGATCTCTCCATATGGTCTCCATACCATGTTTTCATCAAGCATATTAATAGAGGAAAAAAAATCAAATCAGGTGTAAGGCCTTGATTAGAGTCACATATAGGCTAATCCATACAAATGGTGTCTATAGTCCTCTTTATTTGATAAAGGTCATATTCCTTATGATGATGATATGACATTATGACATGAAGGTTGATGGATGTTTTAGGGGTTCTAAATCCCTCTTATGTTTTTACTCATGAGTCAACACATGAAGGAGGTAATCATCAAAATCACCTACATCCAACTAAAAAGAACCTAAAGCCTTCCAAGTAGGCCCTTTTTGTAAGACATCATAGGAGGTTCAAAGCAAGGACTAGTATATGATAGTTTTCATGAGCTAGTGGAAAGTTCATGAGAGTAATATAATATAATGAGATCAACATAAGGAGAAATCAGGGCTCCCAAGCATCAACATAGTTCTACAGGCCTCTAAATACTCACCTAGAGTAGTCTAAAGGAGTGACCTATAACCAAGTAGTGGTTTAGGATTTTGGAGACCTAAAAATGAGTGTAGACCATCTAAAGTAGGATATGAGTCATATTATATAATGTGACATAATGTATCAAGTAAAAAACACCTTGTGTGGTCATGAATCTAACTAAAAACCACCCTATATCCACATAAAGTTAAGGTGCAAATACAATCAATACAAGGGTTTCAATTATAAATGGTCTATAAAGGCTTTCTTGTCAATAGGTGTGATTGATGGTTTTACATATGAATTAAAGGTTTTTAAAATTAAGGATAATTTGAGAATGGTTATATAACACTTAATGCTACAATCAACCACCTCATACATTATATATAGTCATTCAAGGGCTTTTAAGACAAACAAGTCATTCACAAGCTAGAGGAGGTTGATAATACAATGGATCTTCAAGGAGTTTCATGATGATATAGGTTAATTATGAGGGAGAAGATATATCTTCAAGGATAAAAAATTCAATCATACACCTTAGAAATAAGGAACTATAGTCATGGGAAACCCAAACCTATCTACAAGCTTTGGTGGTTGATGACACAGTGGTTAATAGTTGAACTTCATGTTAAATAGAGATAATTAAAATAAGAGTAATGAGTGAGTTGAGATAAATTTAATGATTAATTTATCCAAATAAATTTTATGATCAGGTTAAATCCTCATAAACAAACACCTACAATACTATTGGTACATACAAACATGCTTCTTGAGGAAGTAGGATCTTGAGAGAGGTGGTATGAGGTTGAAGGAAAACCAATTAAAGGTGAAATAAATTAAAAGGGAAGTATTAATGAAATATTAGAGGAAAAATAATCATGATAAATATAAAATCAATTCAAAAATGAGGGAAACTCATTTGTGAAATTTGACTAAGTAGACATGTGTCACTAGCTTTCAGCAAAATGGGCCTACAGGCCAAAATATGTAGGATCTAATCACTAAATTTGGTGGAGAGGATAAATATGACCTAATATACCGATTAAAAATAGTTTTTATTATTTTTACAATGATAAATATTCATCATTTTAGTACAGTCAACCCTATGTCAAATCACGGTCAACATTAGAGCCTACCTTGGAGGAATTATCCATTTTGGGGCATCTACAAGTTGAGTCAAAGAAAAAAATTTGGTAGGTATGGTATAAATGAAACAAGAAATAATAAAATTTAATTATAAATTTCATATAAATAGTGATATTATCCACTGTTCTTACACAATCCTCTTGTAGTAAAAAAGGCAACCATTACAAGCCAATTAAAGTTTTATCAGTTTTGGGTGCTAAAAAGAATTTTAGGCCTTGGAAAAGTATTAAAATGGTATAAAATGATTTTATAAACCTATATTTTCTTATTTAATTAATCACATTTAGGTTTTTCATAAAAAATTTGGAAGAAAGACAAGTTTTGTCATGGAGGAAGCATGGAGACAGCTCAAGGTAAATTTTGGTAAAAAAGGTCTATAGGGAAAATTACACATCCAAAAGACTTAAAAGTTTTTAAAATTTGTCCTCATGACATAATATACTTATATATTATATTTTTAAGGTCATGTGATAAGTTTAAGTTCCCACTATTTTGACACATTCCCCTACATGTCTCATAATGATCACTATTTATGCACACATACTTTTTGGAGTTTTAAGATGTGTTTGAGGGTTAAAAGCTTAGATAAGTATTTTATAAGAATTTTAAGATGTAATAAATTCCATTAATAACTTTAAATAGTGTCCACACTCCAAACTTCATGTAAACGCCATAGGCAAGCTTAAATCCCCACAGGCAGTCTTAAAGGCACAAAAGATAAAGTTAGTTTTTGATCACTTGAAAAGGTGTTATGATATGTTTAATATTAAAATAAGCTATTTTAAATAAAATAATATTATTTGAAAGGTAAAATTGGTCATTTTTATAAATTTGAGTTTTTTAGGCCTAAGACACCCAATTTTAACCCATCTTCAAATGCTCATTTCTTTCATACCATAAAGAGTTGGGACAAGTGATTATGGTATTTTTTGAGTAAACCTATGTAATTGAAATTAATTATGGATTTACGTTTCTTTATTTCCTTAATTTTATGAATAATCTTTAAGAATGTAAGCATATCGAGAATGCTTGTAAACCCTACAGACAATCATCTTTACGTATGTATCTTTTCATACCTTCCACATGGGAGCCCAATATTTTTAGAGGTGTTGAAGGGGTATATGAAATATATATCCTTGGAAATAAGTAGTGGAATATAGGTCCAAATTGTATGAACAATATTCTTGAAGGTGAGCTTGTTTAGGCTTACGAATGATATTTTTGACTAGTTTTGGGTTTTTAGACTCATGGGTACATAAAATGGCCTATAATGAATTTTAAATAACCTATAATGTGTAGAGGAATCCTAAAACTCCTGAAAAACATCTTTTGAAGAATAATCTGGTATATTTGGGTCCTTAGAAGGCCTAAAATGGCTAAAAATGCTTACTTTTATAGGTAATCAAAGAGAGAAATGGTATAAAGACATGGAATAGGCCTAATTAGGCATAAATAATCTTTATATGGCACTTATATCTCTTCAAAAAAATTTATATGGTGCCTTGTTGAGTTAAAGGGTAAAAAATTCAATTTTTTTTGACATTTTATGCATTATTACAGGTTTAAAGGTGATTTCCACCATTGTTGTAGGTATTGAAGGTTTTCCAAATCTTCATTTTCTTCCTCATATTCATGATATATATGCTTTTAGGTCTTCTATAGGTCTAAAATTGGTCTTTAAGGTGCCAAATGGCCTTGGGAGTGGGTTTCAGGATAACTGGTTGAAGTTGACTCAAGCTTGTGACCTCTATTAATGTGGTCTATGATAGTTGCAGGTTTCATGGAGTTTATTTCAAGTCGGAGGATAAAATTTAAGTTGAAAATAGAATATAGACTCAAAATTCAAACTTTAGAACTTAACCTCCATGGTTATTTAAGCATTTTGTGCTAAGTCAACTAACCTTTTCCCAATCACCTTTTAAAAGAGCACGTGAAGGGGGGTGTAGAAGTCCAAAAGAGGAAAATTTGGAGGTTGGAAGAAGAAATTGTAGCATTCAATGAATTTTCAAACTCTTTGGATACTTTTCCTTTATAGTAGATCATGACATCATCATCCTCAATAAGTTCTTATCTTCTAGTGTGTTTCTAAGCCAATGAGAGGGCTTGAAGACTATCTGGGCTAATGAAGGTTAATTTGTTGAGGAAGGATTATTTATAATTAACCCAAATGTGGTTGAGAGTCCATGGAAGTGGGTGTGTCTCATTTATTGAATTTTGTTTTCTTGACTCTTCTCTCTCTTCCCCTTTTTTCCTATATCTCCCATTTCTCCCCCATTTTTACAAGATATTCTCATTTAATAAGGATAAACTCTATCAAAATCTGTAAGAAAGACCTTTTAAATTAGTAAATATCATTTTTCACCTATCTCTTGCCTCTAAATTGTGTTTATCAAGCTTGTGCATGATGGTCTTGTGAATAAGTGTTCTTCCATGTCTATTGTGCTTCTTTATTGCCTATTTTTAGGTGTTTTCAAGTTAGTTGCAGGTTTGAACTTGAGATCTTTCCACAATTAATGTATGTTTGGTGTGAATTTTAGAATTATTATTTGCTTCATGCATTATTTTGTGAGCCTATTTTATGAGATACTTATGCAAATTATCTAGTTTATGAGGTTGTGTGAGAAAAAAATGTCTTATGATGAGTTAGTTTTTATTTCAAGATTATGTGATTATCAATGAATTTGGTGTATCACCCTTTAATTGTTTTAGTCATTATATACTCTCTCTCTATTTATTTTCCAAGTAAAAATAGTAGTTTAGGTGATCTACCAAGAGGAATCCAACCTTCCTAGAGGTTCAACCTCATTATAGGATACCCATAGCCTAAGGTTGCTCTAATATTGTAGCTAAGAGTGAGAGAGCCTAAAAAACTCTCCCACAAGGGTGAAATTATATGATACAATAGGACCCAAAGTTTTTCAAGAGATTTAGGGAAGTTTATAAAATCAACATTCATGGCCATAATTTAGATTGGAGGTTTGTAATTTATGAACCATCATTAAGATGGTAGACCTCCAAAACCTTGATTAAACCCTAAGACAAATGTGGTAAAGGAAAAGTGGAGATATTTTCACTCAAACACCTTGGGTTGACCTGATAAACACTTGAAACACATATGACACTTTAGAAGATGACATCCATAGTGATAAGTTTTACAAACAGGTGTATGTACCCATTTAAAATCATTTTTTTGCAAGATTTTATGATGTTTGTAGGGTATAGAGTTGTTTAGAAGGTTTTCAATCATTAGAAGGTGTGGTTTGAGACTTATTTCACCTTTCCAAGTCACCAAATTCTCAAATTTCATATGGTAAGCATGGGATATACCAAAAGGAGGGGGTAAATTAGTATATAATATATCTTATAAAATTTTACTTAATCAAATTCCACTTAACCATTCATTTAAGATATGTGATAAAATTGAAACAATAAACACCACACAAGATAGAATGAGATACCAGATTTTAATGTGGAAACCCAATGTGGGAAAAAACATAGAGAATAATCTCAAGTATATGAATGATCACCAACTTAAACAACAATATTTTCAAGCACCAACATTTAGGAGTAACAACCCCTTTGTTGAGAACCAATACAACTATTTATGAGCACCACCCCACATGAGCACCAACCCATAGGAGCATCAAACCATATTATTTATACCACATAAATATCTCTCAATGTTTCTTTCTCAACAAATGATAACACATTACAATATCTCTTCTTTTTATCTCATTTGCTCTTCTAAGCTAGATACGACAATTACAAACCATGCTCTCTTACACACCTTATAAATGGCTTCCCAAGCCTTTATTTATAGCTTACCGAATGACCTTTGGCATTCACACTTTGTGACCATTCAATCCTCATGGAAAATTTCACCAAACTTTCATGGCTCTTCAAATTATTTATTTTGAAAAGTCACATGGTGACCCTTCATAAGCAAATGTGTCCTTTCCCCTTTTGTCTTTATCTTGATGACTTTTCATATTCCTCAAAGTGTCCCTTCATGGAAATTGTGACCTTACTCTTTTATCTTCACTTGGTGACTCTTGGAATTCCTCAATATGACTCTTCATGGGAAAATTAATCCCATTCCTCCTTTGTCTTTACCCTGTGACTCTTTGACTTCTCCATGGGCCCTCTTTTGACTTTATGCAACCAAAAATATATTCATTACTATTAAATAAATATTAACACACATTATCCAAGATATGAAAATTTAAAAAAAAATTAAATGATATGGGGAATTTATCACCAATAATTCTAGACCTTTGGAATAAAGGAAAATATTTCTAACATCATACTCAAAATGCCTTTGTAAGTCTTTACCAAACATCTAGTCTGCAAAAGCTAGTAAACGTGGCCTAGTCACCAAAGTAAAGTGAACGTATAGGTGTGAGATACTTGGAAAGCCTAAATATTGGTATGAAATGTTCATTTATACCTGAATCATGCCCATATTTCATGTTCTTAAGGACTTATGTAGGTTTCATGGCCATTCAAGCAACAAGCATTATACGACTAGGCCTAATTACCTAAGATGCCTACTTAGTCAAAAAATAATAAAACTAATGGCATAGGAGGGCTATTGGATGAGCCAATACAAGACCATTACCACATTTTAACTAAAATCATGAATACTAAGAGACACACCTCATAGTCATCATGGAGGAGGAGGGAATTTAAAGTCTAGTCAACATACACAAAGGATGGTGGGTTGCCTAATTACACCTCATTTCTGATTTGTAAATCCCATATGAGAAGTTATTAACCTTTTTGTGCATTTTCATGCCTTATATGAGGTCAAATAAATTTGAATCATCCTCCACCACTCCACCTCAAATCCTAAAGGGTTCATTGAAGAATATCAACACATGGAGGAAAACATATGAGGACTATCATGGCCAATGTAATTACTATGTGAATGTATTATGGTAATTTATGACCTATTATATGTAATTATATGACAATTTCCCTATTTTATATTTTTATTGTGATATATATTGAGCCTCTTAGGCTATTGTATATCATCCCTCACTTGGGTAAGAGGAAACTCTGTCGAGATTTATTTCTTGTAGACCTCTTAGACTATTAATGGATTGTTACAGCTTCTTCATGATTAATCTCTAGTGTGTATACGATCATTTTGATATGCATAAGTAGTATAAATTCTCCATTTTTATGTCATTGACACACTGAGATAATGGTAGGTTGTCTTATGTAGGTTATATGATGTGTCAAAGGTTGGTAATCATACTTGAAGTGTAACCTAGTTTCAAGTGCCTCAAGATAGGCCTCCCATAAATCACCTCCAAATTGTAACCATCCACCATGACCTTCATGTGAATCACTATTTCATAGAAACCTTAGAGATAAAGTGTTTTATTTCATGTTTGATCCATTAGTGTTTTTAGAGATAAATGGAGTGGGCAAATGATATTGGTGTATCACCTCCAATAGTATAGGTTTCCCTTTATGTATTCCTTATATAATTTTCACCCCAATAATTAGGTCTTAGTGATTTTGAGACATAAATTATACACTAGGGGAGCTATCCCCACAATCTATAGGTCTATCTTAGCCATAGGTCACCCACATCTTTGGGTTATTCATATTTTATCCCAACCTTGGAGGTAGGCCTAAACAACCTCCTCCTAGGGTGAAAGTTGGAGTGTTAATAGTAGTTACTCATATTTTCTTCTATAAAAATTGATTACATCTATCTTGACACTCTTTTTCAAATATATATTACAACATACATCTTACATTACCTACTTATGGTTAGATACTTTTACATTCTAATGTTATGTTTATACATTGTATTAGAATATCATGCATATGATTTGGCTAACATATTTTGTATAGCTACTTATTTTAAGGATAATTAAAACAAAAATTTCAAAACTAATCTCAAAATAGGGAACATTCATATGGGTTTTTCATATATTTTAGGATCCTACTTTGTTATTCATAGTTAAATTTTAATGTATAAGCTCAATTTCATAAATCAGACACAAGGTAAGCATAAAGAAAAATAGAGACTCAAAAAGCAGTTTAGTCACCCAAATTTTAGAATAGATAGACATTTGTACCCATATTGGGACACTATCACCATATGGTGTTACTATCTACTATAGGTTTCTACTATTTAGTAGCCTAGTTTCAAGATAGTCTAGATTAGTTATACTAGTACACTAGGTACAATACAAATTTGTAGAGACTTGATAGTTATGTTTAGATTTTTCTTAGATACATTCATTTCATCTCATATTCATAAAATTTTCTCAAATTTTATGTGAATAATGTGTGTCATGATCACTCTCACATTCATTTTAGTCACACATATTTAGTTATCACATACTCAATTCAGAATTAGTATGCTCAAATATCATATTGGGGGCATGTAAATGACACATAGTTTCCATATACTCAAAAACACATAAGTTGATCAGATGGAATGGAAAAATCCATGTCATTTTATATTATATATACACTTATAATCACATTCTAGGTTATCTCTAGATTCATGCCTTACTCCATATATAGTGGTTGGAATTCCTGAGTGGCCTAGAGCCACCTAATGTACCCAAGTGGCCATAAAGCTAACATAAATAGTTAGATATACCTAGTTAATAATTTCAACACTTTGTGTAGTTAAATTATAGAGGAATATACTTCACATGTGTAGGAAATTTCATGGCCTACTTAAATTCTTGACCTACCCACATGAGAGGGTTAGACATATAATCTTATCCAAGCTATTCACAAATCAAGATATACCAAGTAGGGTTGGGAAATGATAGATTCAAAATCATATTGAGTTATTGAACCACCAATATGAGTATTGATCAAGATATTAGATCATTCCAAGCTATTCAATGATATTATCACTATATACACTCACACACATAGGTTTTCACTAGTTTTATACATTAGTTTATGTACCCAATGAGGTTTATTCATTCCTTTCCTATCTCTTTACTCATATTTAATCTATTACTTTATTCAACACAGTATTTTGATTTTGATCATCTCTTAAGTAAGGGATATGTTTTGCATGTTTCATTATAGGTCATTACTTTGGATCATATTTCACATACGCAGACCCAGATTCACATACTCAAACTCAAATACATAGGTTTCACTTCAAAGGTAAGTCTAGGTACACTTTTTTCCCTTTATACTAGTCATTTCACTTTGATACATTTTAATCATAAAGGGTGAGGGGGGGGGGGGGTGTAAATATATCACCTAAAAGTGGTATTTAGATTCTAAGAGTGTTTATTGAGTTATCTTATTCCTAGATTAACCCTAGACCTATCTTAAATCCTTTGACACACTTTTTTAGTCATTGTGTAGACCAAAAATAGAAAGAGTTAGTTCAAAAAAATTCCCAATAAAGTTTTCCCAAATCCCAACCCATTATGCTCAATAGTTTGTCAGTTGGACACTAGAGCCACATGGTGCTAGTGTCCCCAACTTGGCACTAGTGTCCCTTACCCTAACTCTCTTGAATGGATATATTTTAAAATGTGTGCCCCTATTAAGGTCAGCCTAAGTACATTTTATTTATCCACACAAGCTATAGATCTATATAAATACAATATTATTTGACCTCTATAGACTAGATAGAAAATATATGCAAAATCCTATTCAAACAAAAGACAAGTTGAGAAAAATTAAGGAATTTAATCTCTATTCTACCCTACTTATGCATAATACCATCTACAACAACCTTAAGCCCAAATTTCAAAGATTTTAAAACTCAATCACATTCAAGGCATCCAAGTTCACTCTTATTCTAGCATTATTTGCACTTATGCCAAGTACTAAGTAGGAAAAATACATCGAGCTTTATCCCTCCTCAGAGTATTGGTATGTAGGCAACTTTCTTCCAAAAGGGGTTTTGAAGATTTCCATCCTATCCTACTAAAAAACACACATTTTTAGCTAATTCCATACTTTTAAGGAGGATTACAGTTTGCATACTAAATCAAGTTTTCCAGGCATAACACAGAGTTTTATATTTTGTGTGCATAGGAACAAGAGCCAAAAACACATTTGTAGTTACTCCTAAAAAATAGAAACAATCTTGAAAAGAGGACACCAAAAATACTTTGAGGATACTAAAATAGTATGGCACTACTATCTAGGTAGGGCACTAATGTCAAGTGAGTAAACAGATCCTGAGACCCTATTGATGACACTTTAAACTATCTAAAACCCAATTTTTAAAACCTAAATCATCTGTGATAGTCAATTTCCATTTAAGTCTATATTTATGCATATTTATTACTATTTTTATAAATTTAAAATAATTTAAAATCCTTAACAATTACTGTTTAATTATTACATATTATTTAACTGATATAGATATCTCAGCCCTTTAATCTAAACATAGGATTTACATAGTTAAACCCTAAAAGGTCAAATCAATTTATTATGAGTATATTATTTATGCCTTGTAGATTTTGTTGAAAACCCCAAACCTTGGTGATTTATATTATGAGTAGAATAAATAGGTTGGGATACATATTGTTCATTTTTGTCTAATCCTTGTCCTTTATATCTATGTTTAAGCAAATATCAATATCCAAAATCAAAATAATAAGATTATGGTGTAGGAACATTCATTTATTAGACCATCACAAAATGTTTGAAGGGAATAATATCCTTTTGACATGTATAGATAAATCTATCTTGGTTGAATTTTAGGCATGCATGTAAATTAGATTAGACCACACACATTTCTTATATCCAAGGTCATCCTAAGAGTATGTTATAATTCAATTCAATTGGCATCACTTGGCATAAAGTAGGTATTGTACAAGATCCCATAATAATGTGCAGTGTTATTCAACCTAGAACCTATAGTGAAATATTTTCAAATCCCTTGATGCTCATACTTGAGGTTTCCAGGTCTTTATCCCCAATGACAAGGAAAGGAAAGAGATGTTGTAATTATTGAGTCCAAACCCATTGTTGATGAAAACTCTTTTAACCATTATATTACAAACACACACTTATGTATAGTGTAAAACAACAATCTATAAAATGTTGGGGTGGTAAATCTTCTTTTTTAAAAGATAAATTATTTTTAGACTATTTAATGGAGTTTATCATGGAGGCCATGTATGGTGGATCTATAATTATTGGTAATATGTTCATACATAATGCATCTAAAAGGATATATTTGTAACTAGAATAATGATGTAGTAAATTTAAAAGTGAAATTTTAGTAATGACCTCATTAGGTGGTTTTGAGTGTAAGGTGGAGAATATGGTTGTTTCATGCACTCCCTTTGGCTTTTAGTAGTGACAGTCATGAGTTCATTGTAACACTATAATAATAAGTGGTATGAAAGGATGTATTTACTTTAAAGTGATCAGGTTTTGAACCCATTATGTTTTTGATTGAGCTAATCATGCACTAAATATAATAAGTAATGAATACCATTATGTATTGGATAATGAAGTAACTAATGGATGTATCCATATTAAACATGATTTTAGGAAAACAAATTATGATTTTTAAATTTTGGAAACTTTTAAATTAGAAACTAGAATTTAGGAAAATAGTAAATCAAGAAACCCTAGGTCAAATTAGGGTTTTGAGACCAAAGGTCAAGTTCACCAAATGTTTAACCTTAAAATTGAAAAGGGGTAGAAAAGGTTAAGAATATATAATTAATTCAAGCACAAGGGTGATAAACTAATATCTAATAGGCCAATTAATTAAAATACTTAGATAAATAATATCATAAATTTAGAAAAATGAGATTATTAAAAATAGTAAAGTACAACTATTGAAAGATATTTCAATTAACAAGAATAATGGTACTTAGCTAGTTTACTATGTGCAAGTAGATCTAGATTGAAAACATGTGTAAAGTATGTAAGATCAATGTTATATATTAGTTGATATATTTTTAAAATTGCACTTTTATGGCCATCGACACTACCATCAAAGTTGGACACTACCATCAATGTTAGTGTTTAACTCTAACACGTTTCTAGTATGTAATCATGACTGAATATAGATGTAACCAACTTCATTATTTTTGGGTTTTTCATCACCTTTCTACTAATGTATTTAGATATGGGATAAAGGTTAACACTCTTCACCCTTCTTCACCCTTATGATGAGTTTGTTAAAAAATAGGGTAGTGGGCTTATGGTGTCGAGTTGACCCTCGACACTTAAAGACCCCTCTATCAATGTGCATTACATACATAGCTAATGCTCCTAGGAGGGCCTTAATCTTATGGAATTATCCCATATGTGTGAGAGAGAGAGTGTGAACAAGGTTGAAATATATTATATAAATATGCATGAAGTGATATTTGAAAATATATTTCATGGGTTGTTCTTTGAATGCTTCAGACCTGTAATATGACTACTCATATGCTTGATATGAAAATAGGGATGAATAAGGAATATCAGAGGCTTGTGTATTTGAATAATTTATCTTTAGTATGTGTTTTCTAGGTATTTTTTAGATGAGGAATGAGAAGAATTAGACTTGTATTTATAACAAATCTTTTTAAAACATCTCACAATAGGGTTCAATATGATAAATAGGTCGACCCATATGTTTCAAATCATTTGTAATTTAGATGACTTTTTTTACTAGACATTAGATAAGGATCTAGACACTATTGTCAGTAGTAGTGTCCCTCTATGATAGGTAGTGTCCAAAATAATATAAAATGAGTATAAATTTGAAACTAATTGTGAATGATGTTTATCAAATTTTAAACTTTGTGTAGTATAAGAGACCTAGGTCATTAGAATGATATGGGTCAGACTAAATGTATGCATATAAATTTGCTCTCTCCTTCATTTTTACTAATTTCATCTAATTTATCCATAGTCTAATCATCTTATTCCCCTTCTAAAATTTCTAACAATTTTTATACATCAACATTATACCATCTCATGTCCCAATTAATTATTCTAATCACATGTCACATATCAATAAATTCCACTTATCCATTATTTTCTATTTTTAAATTCCTTCCCCACCTAACTCCAACTACCCCCACTTTATCCTATAAATGAATTTTCTAATCACTATCTAGTCAACACCTAATCTTCATTAGTCATATCTAATAGATTATATAATTCTCCACATTCTCAAGAATCCTCCACACCCTTCCTCTCTATAAATATCCAAGGAATTTTAAATTCCTTCTAAATTTGTCATCCTTCTCTATATAAGAAACCATCCTCCATTAAAAATCTAACTTATGAAATTATGATATGAGTTATCTTTGAATATCCTTATACTAATTTTTCAACTCGTATATTATCCATTGTCAAGTTATAACATGTCCTCAATTTTTGTAACTATTCTTGAGCTAATTAATCAATCCCATGTTCAATTTCAAACATCAATTCATTAATTTGGGACACATAATTTGGAGGTAAAATTGATTTTAACTTTGAGTTATAACTATTTTATTTTAATTACTTTTGTGTATGATTATATTTTTGAGTTATTGATTAAAACTACTATAAATAGTAACTTGAACCCAAAAGCACAATAACATCACAAGGAGGTAAATCAAGGAATAATAAGTAATTTAAGAGTCAAAACTTACCATCACCTTGTTCTTTGTAGTTTTTCTCCAAGATTTTCTAACTGATTCCAATGCAATTTGATTTATATGTGGATTGCTTATTAGTAGCTTCAAGATGACTATAGTGGCTTCCTTAGATAGCTGAATGGATTGCAAGAGTATATGGATGATCTGAGATGGCTGATATGAGAGTATATGCAAGGATTATTGATTTATTATTATTATTTTGGCCATGCCCCAAGCATGGGTATTTATAGGATGGTGGATGGAGTTTTGGGGGAATTTTTAATTATTTAGAAGCCTCTAGTTTGGGAGAGTTCTAGAATATTGCAGAGGCTTATCTAGATGTAGAGAATTATAGGTTAGTTTAAGGTATAATGGGGATTAAATTAGGTTTAAGGTTCATAGGTATGTAGGAGAGGCTAGGGTGGTAGGTTGGATAGAGGGTAGTTGGATAAATATGAATTTTTAATTTGCAAGTGGGCTAGTGGGTAGTTAATGAGGTAAGATTAGTGATTAAGTGGGATTTTTAGTAGGATAATGAGGTGATTAATTGGTTATAGGCATTTTAAAAATGTTTATAGGGTGTAGGAAATATTTAATAGGAAATAAGATTTTTATTAATTGACTAGGATTATGGTTATAATATAAATTAGTGGGATTAATAGAATAATTAAGGCAAATAGATTTAGGTGCATATATTTTTCACCTCTTTAAAAGGGAATTAAAAGTGAGAAAAGTGGGAGGAATAATGGTATTTCAAATAAAAACCATTTTTTGAATAGGTTAGTAATTTATTTTAGTAGACATGATGCCCCTTTGAGGGGAAATGTGGGGAGGAATGAGTTGGATGACTATTCAAAAATAAATGCTTAGGGTAGGGCAAAACTAAAAAAGTGAGGGGTTGAGATGCTTCATGTGATAAATGAGCTATTATTAGGATTCCCCAAGAAAAAATAATTATGGGATAAAGGTACTTAGCCTTAGAAGATAATTCTTAGGCAACAAGCAATGCCTAAGAGGGAGGTAGTTCATTGACAAAATTCCTGAGAGGTAAACATTGTTTAGGGAATGAAGAGATAGGATAGGCTATGATATTATGATAATTTTGAAGCAAAGACACATGCACGGCATATCCATAGGTTGGTAAAGGAGATTTAATAAGTGATTAGTGATAATAGACAAATTAAATACTATAGCTCAATATAATTTAATAGATTCAAGTGACCCATAGGGGATGAGACAAGATCAATTATTATTAGTGGATGATCTATTTTTGGGCATTAAAAAGGGTCCAAGTGATGCCTATATAGTCTTAAAAGACTTTAGGCTGATTTTAGTTTTGACTTAGGATGTTAGATAGGGAGATGGGAATGGAAGGCCATGCCCTAGAAATGTATTTAGAATGACTTGGGAGTATAGAATAGTGACTATAAGAGTATTAAATGGGAAAATGGGATGGAATGTTAGTAATGGCTAAGCTATCCTTGGGCATTGAAAAAGTGGCCAAGTATTACCTACATATTATTAAGAGACCTCAGATCGAGGTAATTTTGACTCAGGATTTTGGATACAAAGTAGAGAATAGGAGGTTATGCCCTAAAATAGTGATTTAGAATAACTTAGGGATGATGATAATGTAAGTGTGATAATAAGATGTAAAAAGGGATTTAGGGATAACAATTATTAGACTGGGTAGGATAATATAGTTAGCAAGGGTTAAATGATATGAAAGGGGTAAAAAATGGGGTGAAATAAGAGAAAGTGGGGGTAAAATGGTCATTCTGACTTCTTGTGATAGTGAAATTGTGCTCTAGAGACCAAAGCTATGGATCACCTTCCTCACTCACCACACCGTAGAGAGAGAGAGTCTAGGAATACCAAATTGAAACTGATGCATGACCAATGGTGACTACTTTATCCTTAAGTAATTGATTTTTTTCATTTTTGCATTTATTAGGTGTATTTATTGATTGTACATTTGGTCAAGATAATACCACCACTAAGGGCATTTCCCATAGTAGTGGTATTACCAACACAAGCTATGGTATTACAACCACAAGTTATGATTTTACAAAAATACAAGGGGAAACCTATGGTTTTTCAATACTATGTCTACCAAAGGGCATGATTGAAATGTCATAGAAGGAGATAAGT
This sequence comes from Torreya grandis, assembly GCA_037957365.1. Classification (NCBI taxonomy): domain Eukaryota; kingdom Viridiplantae; phylum Streptophyta; class Pinopsida; order Cupressales; family Taxaceae; genus Torreya; species Torreya grandis. The sequence continues at coordinate 1,913,714 of JARHVA010001989.1, read as the reverse complement.
GATTTTACAAAATACATAGTTTGACATGTAGTTTTGAAAAATCATGGGTTTTGAGCTACAATATTTTCATAAACACTAGTTAGGCTAAAGAGGGATAGACAATATTGAGTAAATTGCGTGTTTAGGTTAGTTAAGCGGTTAGGAAGGGAATGGGGATGGGGATAATATAGAGTAGGATGTTAAATGGATAAGGGGTTAGGTTAGATTGAAGACTTGGGTGGAATAGTTAATTAAATGGGTGGAAAAATTAGTTAGGTGGGGGTTGGTTAAATAGGATGGATTAGTTAATGGGGGAATATTTTAATGGGTAATTAGATTAGTTAGTTAGGTTAGCAAGATGGGGGATGAGATAATTAGGCATTAGGTAGATGGGAATGGGTAGGATAAATAGGCATGATTAGATAGAATAGATATGATAAGTAGGATAAATAGGATGTGATATATTAATAGGGGTCATGGTTTGATATGTTGTTTATTGGTATAGGAGGACTTAAGAATGTTAGTATCCAGGTTATCTCATCCAATGGTGTTGTATGAGATGCACCGATTGACATTGATAGACTACAAAGTGATCAAGATGGTTGGCCTTTATTACATTACTATGATGCCAGTGGTGTAGATCAATAAGAAATTAATTACAACCCTAGTGGAGAGATGGAATTTAGAGACTAGTACATTCCACTTTATTATTGGGAAGATGATAGTGATGCTAGAGGATATATTATGGATTTTTTGGCTATTGATGAGAGGAGACAAGATCTATTAGAGATATCATACCCTTAGTGTGACTTGTAGAAATTATGTGGTTGGTTACATATTGGAATATGGGATTCCTAGGTAGATATTTATAAATCATTTAGAGAGGGGATGATTGACAAGCTGACACTTGTGGTGATGTCTCTTATTACTAACATAATGTTACTAGATAATAGTGGCCAGTGGTTCCACCTTGGGTTGGGAGATGTGGTAGCTAACATGGTATAGGATTACCATGTTTATACTTAGGGTTTTGTGGTACTGGCCCATATATATATATATATATATATATATATATATATATATATATATATATATATATATATATATATATATATATATATATATATATATACATATATATATATAGAGAGAGAGAGAGATGCATATGGGTGCCTATAGATGGGTAGTTAGCCTTGGTCCATCCTTATTGTTGTAGATATGGAATTGGGAGCACATCACTATAGAAAGACCAATGGGAACTCAAGCGGATAGGAATCTTGACAAACATATAGTGTTTAGGCGGTATATTATTCTAGGAGATTAGATATCTCATGATAATGACATGTGATTCTATAGACATGCATTTGATAGTCTAATGGCTGATTAGATTGCATGGATGTCTTATAGACATGTCCAATTGGGATGGGTCAAGATTGTAGACATGACATAGTTTATGCTTATTAAGTGTTATTTGACTAGACAACATGAATATATAATCAAGATATATAGGCTTGATCAAATTTAGTGGTAGTTTGGGTGGTAGCAAGATGTACTAGGAGATGAGCACTTGTTTTCCCATAGTGATAGAGAGAGACTATAATGGGAGCCTAAAATAGATAAAGCATTGGCATAAGTGAATTATGATATTATTTCCCCTATGATATGTGATTATCAGATACCCATAATGGATTTAGGAGTGATCATGGCATATAATAGGTGATGGGCCTAGAGATGGACTCAAAGATTTTTGAGGTGACTGGCAAGGGTAAGGAGAGAGATTTATGGAGATTACTATAAGTATAGGCTCATTTAGGGGGAGGCAAGATCAAAGGTCACATACTTAGGAACAAGTTTAGTAGGATGAACAAGTAGGGTTGAATGTTATGGTGATTGATAGTGGAAATTAGAAGAGCACAGGTGGAGATCAGGTAGGGGAGAGTAGGGTTTGATGATATAGGACCATCCAGGCCACATTTGAGTGAGGTTGACTAGGCATTACTAGATAGTTTGATGAGAGAGGTATAAGGTATTATGATCAAATAAGATAGGATGGTGGTAAACCTCTAGAGATAGATCTTTTAGTGAGATAGATTGTAGGCATGTTGGGATAGGTCACAAGTTTATTGGGATAGCTATTAGCATTGTAGGGGAACATATTTAGAGATATGCTCAAGATGGATAGATAAATATATTATAGAGGTAGATTCAGACTTTAAATACATAGATACTATCATTATAAGGGAAAATTTCATAGCTACAATCAAGATTGAGAGATAGGGAGTCATATCTATAGGTGGCTGAGAAGGCCAAGGCGGAAGATGATATTTTATTAGAGTAGTAAGGTATGGGGATTATGATGAGATAGATATCTCAACTGACATGAGATGATTAGTAATATAGGGATTTATATGAGAGATCAATGCCAACAGATCAGTGTGCCCCAACATTTAGAGCTAATTCTTCTTCGTTCATGCATTAGCCTGTTAGGAGACCACCTAGATAGTAGTGATATGGACTTTTATTTGTGATATAGGGCTTATATGATGGATATATATCATCATACCACATTGATTCCCATGAGGACCATTTTTTTAGTTATATATTCTAACATAGACTCTTATGGACATTATGGATTGTTGTTATTATGATTATGTTGTGTAGTATGATGTATATACTTATTTATTTACATGTGATTATTGGTTATGGATATATGGATTTATATTATGTCATTGGATATTATTTTCATATGATTATAAGTAGTTATTTATGAAATTATGAATATGAGCTATATGATGTTGATGTATGGATATAGATGACTAGTATGTGGTATGGTTTAAATGTTTATTATTTATGTGATAATGTGATGGTATAATGAAATGAAAAATGTGATGAATAATAACATGTTATAGTAGGTAGATAAATAATCCATGGATTTAATCATATGTCTCACCAATTATTTTGGGTATAATCCTTCTACACCAAAGAGGTGGGTGGGGTGTTGAATAGTAGGCTAGGATTATTAAATAGGATAGTTAAATGATTAGGGTGAGGGATATGATTTATGGAGACTTTAATCCATTAGAAATGTAGGTAATCCTATTTTTATTTTTCACTTATGATTATAAGTGTACCTATGACATGAGGATAGTTGATGTCTCATTTGACTCAAATTGCATAGATGGACTTGGAGAGGGAACTCCATTCAGTAACATTCCTAATTTATAATTTGGGTTGTCATGTAAAAACCATCCATGTTCCCTTTGTTAAAAGGTCAAGATTTTATATATAAAAAGACAACACAATAAGACAAAACTTTAAAAAATATGATAAAAAGGATTAAAAATAATATTCATATGGCACAATGATGATTGATAATATTTACATGTGGATATATATTGACTTGTAATTATAACATAATATATATAAAAGATATACAAATTTGTAAAAAAACTAACACTTAAAAAGACAAGGCTATGATAAACACACATAATAAAGGTTAAGTATAGACATTGAATCTTATCAAGATAATCTAAGAAAATGTGATTTACATGATTTTAAAACATATCATGAATAAAAGGGATAACAATGGTATTATTTACAAGATGGTCAAAAGACTTAATAAGAGGTAAAAACTGATTTCTATGTTTTAATGCATAATCTAAAAGATTACTAGGGGAGAATGATAATGATAACTATAGACAAGATATTTTAAGATAAAATACTAAATGGATATTTACAAGGGTAAATTATGGCCAAATAATCAAGGCAAGGATAAAAAACTAGTTATAACGATAATTCTTAGGGTCTAAAATGAACGATCAGGATTTGGTTACAAAGCATACTATATATCCTAGAGTAGGAAAATTAAATGACCCTTATTTAGTGATGAGATTAGTGGGTTCATGTAGATTTATACTTAGGGGATAAATGGGGATGGGAAAATTAAGATGTGATTGAGGTTGATAGGAAGAAGAGTCATCAAGGAGGGTGCAATTGGAATATGTATTAGGATGTCAAAAAAGAATGAGTAGATTTTTGAAAGTGGATTAGATGTTCTAGGTGACTCCTCAACAAATATCATCTTCACACTTTCATCAATGATCTAAGTGTTACAATAGTAACATAGGGCCCAAGCCAATTTGAATCAAATTTGTCTTTATTTTCCCAATCAACAATGGTATTTTTATGATTCTCTTTTAGGACTAAGTCACCAAATTTTAATTCTCTAGATTGGATATTTTTACGATATTGGCCCTTAAGCTTATTTTGATACATGTTAGGATGATACAGGGCATTCTAACACATTTTGTCTAACAACTCAAGATCCTATAACCTTTCTTTTTTGTAATTATTATCAGTGATCATGCCACACAAAGATATTCATAAAAAAGGTAGCTCAAATGATATATATAAGATTAATTTGAATATATAGACAAAAGAATATAGAGTAGCCCTAGTAGGTGTTCTAATTCTAGTTCTATAAGACCAAAGAGCTAGATATAGTTATAAATGGCAATTTCTACTAGCATCATTAAAAAATTTCTTAAGAATTTTGAGAAGCATTTTCTTGGTTACTTATTCTTTTCCATTAACCTAGGGATAGTAGGGTGTAGATAAATGTTTCTCAATGTGATAATGATTACACAAGTCTTTAACTTACTAATTTTTGAAATATTTTCTATTAAGGTGATACAGGGCATTCTATCACTTTTCATCTAGTAACTCAAGATCCTATAGCCTTTCTTGTCTATAATTATTATCAATGAGCATGCCACATAAATATATTCATAAAGAAGGGATCTAAACTTCAACATGCAAGATTGGTTTGACTCCATACACCAAAGAATACAAAGTAACCCTAGTAGGTGTTCTAATACTAGTTCTATAAGACCAAAGAGCTGGATATAGTTATAAATGCCAATTTTTACAAACATCATTAATAATTTTATTGAGAATTTTGAGAAGCATTTTCTTGGTTACTTATTCTTGTCCATTAACCTAGGGATAGTAGGGTGTAGATAAATGTTTCTCAATGTGATAATGATTACACAAGTCTTTAACTTCCTAATTTTTGAAATATTTTCTATTAAGGTGATACAGGGCATTCTATCACTTTTCATCTAGTAACTCAAGATCCTATAGCCTTTCTTGTCTATAATTATTATCAATGATCATGCCACATAAATATATTCATAAAGAAGGGATCTCAACTTCAACATGCAAGATTGGTTTGATTCTGTACACCAAAGAATACAAAGTAACCCTAGTAGGTGTTCTAATACTGGTTCTATAAGACCAAAGAGCTGGATATAGTTATAAATGCCAATTTTTACAAACATCATTAATAATTTTATTGAGAATTTTGAGAAGCATTTTATTGGTTACTTATTCTTTTCCATTACCCTAGGGATAATATGGTGTAGATAAATATTTCTCAATGTGATAATGATTACACAAGTCTTCAAATTCTTGATTTTTGAAAGATTTGCCATTATTTGATATAATTTTGGCTAGGATTCAAAAGTGGAAAATAATCTAATTTAGAATGAATTTTGAAATTTATAGACCTATGGTATAAATTAGCAGCATTTCTTTGACCCATTTAATAAAGAATTTTGTATCCATGCTTATGAATTTATGTCTATTTGATGATGTAAGATTAATCTTGCCATAAGGTCTAGTCCCCATATTGAAAATAGCCACAGGCTAATTATAGGCTATAATTAAAATGTAGGGGTATGGATGAGATTACCATGCTTCTAACAAGATACATATTTATGCACATACTGTCAGTCATCATGATCCATTATGGGCTTATAGTAACCAGTTTAGAGTAATTTCTTGGTTAGGGCCATCCCACTGACATGACCACCACAAATACCATTATGGACCTCCTTGATTACAAGAATAGCCTCCTCTAAGGTCAGGCATCTCAATAAGGTCTTGTTATATCCTCACAGATAGAGTGTGGTTCTAAGGATGGTATAATATGATGTGTGATGAATGAAGGATTTTAATTGATGATGATTGAGGTATGGTGGTAAAATATTATCATAGAGATAGGTATAAATGCTATGGTACCAGGGTAGATTGGGATCAGATATAGCATAAATTTGATAATGAGCCATTGAATAATGAGCTAGAAATAATAATTATTCAATTAGAAAGTGCCTTCAAATACATCTTTTCTAAGATCTATCAAAGAACCAGTGTGGCCATTGAGTTGGCACCTTTATTAATTCCCCTAAGAACCTGGTCAAATGTTATCAACTAATAACTTTGATTCAATTGGTCCACTCATTATTTATAGGGAATTAATTTTTCATATTTTGTCTAGAACTCTTTATTAACCTATTTTATAATCAACTGAGAATCACCAAAGACATGTAGATGCTAGATATTCCATTAGATGGTAAGTTTTAGTCCAAAAATTAAGGCCTCATATTTAACAATGTTGTTCATGCATGGGAAAGTGATTCAAAAGGTTTTAGGGATTAGGTCACCTTGTGGGTTTAATAAAAGGATTCCTACTCCCAACCCATGTGTGGTAAAAGAGACATCAAAGTATAACTTCCAACCATTTAACTCTTTAGTAGCTAGTATAGAATCATCTAGAAAGGCTATGATTAATGGTTTAGTGTCTATTATGGGTGTTTCTATAAATTGATTCATAATTGATTGTGCTTTAATTGCCTTTTGATTTACATACTCAATATCAAATTCTCCTAGTAACATGATCCATTTAGCCATTCTACTAGTTAGAGCTGATTTAGATAGCATGTACTTAAGGGGATCAACCTTTTATATGATCTTGACTTAGTTATTCAACATATAATGATGGATTTTTTGTGAGGTGAAGACTACAACCAAGAAATATTTTCCAATAGGGGTGTAGTTGAGCTCATATGAGATTAAATTTTTGATAAGATAATAAATTTATCTGTCTTTACCTTTGTCATTATGATGAGCTATTAAGGCCCCTATAGAAAAAGGTATAGAAAAGATATATAAGAGTAACAACCTTCCTAAGATAGGTGGTGATAAGACTAGATGCTTCACTAAATACTACTTTAAATTATCAAAAGCCTTTTGTTATTTTGAGTTCTATTTGAAATGAGATCCTTTATTTAAGAGATGAGTGAAGGGATGACACTTATATTCCAATTATGATATAAACTGATGAATGGCCTATAATTTCCCTTAAAGGCTTATTAACTATTTTAGGTTCATGGGGGAAGTCATTTCCACAATAGCTTTCAATTTAGTATGATTTACTTCAATACCTTGCCTAAAGACTATGAACTCTAAAATTTTACCTGAGATGACTCCAAATACACATTTATTAGGGTTCAGCCTAACCTTGTATTCCTTCAGCCTCTCAAAAATACTTCTTAGTACTATAGGATGATCTAATTGAAGCTTAGACTTTCCTAGTATATCATCTACATAATCTTCTACAATATCGTGCATCATATCTTGTAATATTATTGTCATATCCCTTTGGTAAGTGGATCCTACATTTTTTATAACAAAAGGCGTTACTTGATTACATAAGGTCCCCTAAGTAGTGATAAATGTCATTTTATGTTGATCCTTGAGAGAAATTTTTATTTGATTATAGCTAGAGAAACCATCCATGAGGGAAATCATCTCATACCCTTGGTAGAATCCATGATCATGTTGATATTGGGTAAGGGAAATTCATCTTTGTGATATGCCTTATTTTTATCCTGGAAGTTAGTACAAATCCTTATTCCTCCCTATGGTTTGGATACAAGTACCATATTAGATATCCACTCATAATAGTCAATTGGTCTATTTTAGTAATTCTTATTTGACCAAGAGAGCCACTTTAGGGTGAATTTTTTGAAGTTTCTATTTAACTAGCTTAGCATTTAGATGGACCACTAAATGATGTACCACCAAGGTAGGATCCAATATAGGTATGTCAAAATAGATTCATGTAAACATATCGATATATTTTATGAGAATCTCAATGAGGATTTGTTATTCTTCAGATGTAAGAATTGCCCCTAGTTTAACTATTTAGGATTTTCATATGTTCCAATATTCACTTGTATGGTTTCCTTAATGAGAGAAAGTGACTGATCCTATAGATATGTTGTGGGTGGTGGTGATTCTTATCTTGAATAAAATTATTCTCAAAGATCGGCATCTAATTTTGGATAAGACTCTTGTTCATCAAGATTTGACGAGATTTCTTCTATGTTTGGAGAGGGTTCATTTTATTCATATTCTCCTTCATTGATTTTATTTATTTGTTTCTCTCCAAAATATGTGAATTCATTTAAATTTATGGATAATCCTTTCATATGGTCTCTTGATGGCATAAAATCTCTTGCTCCCAGATATTCAATGATGGCTTCATCATTTTGAAATACATCAAAAGATGGATCATTCCTCTGATCCCATTATATGAGTGTGGGATAATGGAGGGAGATGTTAATGGTAGAGATGGAAGTGTCAGATAAGAGATTGGTGGTAGCCAAGTCTTCATTAAGACAATAGATATAACCTATTTCAACTTCTTCATCAGAAGTTAACTCTTCAAGAACCAAAGAAGTATCACTAATGATAGTGATTAGGTTTAGGTCAATTCTTAGAGGTTTTTACCCTAAAACAAAATGTTTTAGGTGTTATTAAACCCCTATAGGTTCTATCCTACCTTATTCATCTCTTCCTAGTAATTTTCCCTTATGATTCATATTCTAAAGCATATTTTGAAGCTAGGGGTATTTATTCTTATGAAATTATAGGGCCTTATCTTCAATAATATGCCATGAATCATTAGGTTCTTCAAAATATTCATCTGATAACATTTGTGCACTTATGAAGGTCATGTACCTAAATTGATAGGTAACATGTTTATCTTGCCTCATGGTTGGGGAACCATAGTTGTGTGGGGAGAGTGGCAGGTTTTCAACATAAAGGGTTTTGTATTCATACTCCCCATAGCCCTTGGAAGTGATTAAAGATGAGTGATATCTAGGGATTCAAATGAATCTAGTGATAGATCATCAGGGTGGATATATTTCATATCTTTGGGATTATAAGAGGAATTATGGGAGCTATGACAATAACAAGTAGGATTAGATTGTTTAATTTGGCATCTATGAAAGTCTTTTATTTCCCTTAGAATTGTGACTTCCATTCTAAAATGAGGAAATTTTATACATTGGTGGAGGGTATAGGAAACCACTCTCATCTCATGGAACCAAGGGCATCCTAAGAGTAGATTATATGAGAGCTCAACATCCATTGCATGAATTAAGGTTTGGTGGACTATAGGTCCCACAACTATAAAAAGATAAATAGTGCATGTAAACAACCTCTCATGAAAATAATATGATTTAATCATGATGAAATTAGGCCCTAATAAATATTTAGAGTACCCTAATTTATTCATAAAATCAATATTTCATAAATTCAATGTTGACCCTTAGTCTATAAGTACCCATGGGATCTTATGATTGGCAATGGAAATTGTAATAAGTAATGGATAGTTATGGTGAGGGAATTTAGGTGGCATATCCTATGCATTGAAATTAATCTATTGGGAAGGAGATAAATAACCCACCAAATCTTGAAATTGACTTGTATCAATATTCCTGAGAAACTTTAGTTCATTTAGGACTTGATTAAGAATCTCTCAATGTATCAATGATGTCTTAAGAATAACCATGAGAGAGATTTGAGCCAGAGTCTTCTCAAGCTATTTAATGATATCATATAGTTTATCAAAATAATTCAATAATTTTTTAGGGCTATTGACTTTATGAGATGAGGAGGTGGATGAGTCCTTTGGAGGTGCTCTAGGAATGATGATCTTGCCATGTCATGTAGTAACTACATAGTTAGTTATTGCCCTTTTAGTTTTAAGGATGTTGGATGGTGTATGTGTGGGATCTTAGGGGCCTCAAATTTTAATGGTATTAATGTAATGGTATAAGATGGAGTGATATCAAATTATATTGGAATTAGAGGCTATACCCTAATCCTTTGGTGGTTTCTTTTACCTCTGATCATGCTTAGGTAAGGGATCATGATATATACCTAGTGGTTGATTCTCAGATTGACTAGATGGGCTCTCCCCTTCTACTTATATGACACATTTATCAATTAAATATTAGATTAAGTGCCTTAAATTCATACATTTCTTGGTATCATGTCCCTTAAATCTATGATATTGGAAAAATTGATATTCTTGATACCAATCTGGTCATGGCTTACTATCATCCAATGGTCAAATTTTAGGGAGAGTAATCATATTAGCAATAATTAATTATTATAGGACCATTTCTACAACTAAACCAAAATTATTTAGAGGTGTCTTTCCCATTCTGGGTTTTGGTTTTCCCCTTGGTACCCTTATAGTGGAGACATTTTGATATTTAGTAGTAGGGGGAGATTTTTTCACTATTTATACATATTTTGAGTACATGACACCATCCCCTATGACATTTTTATTTTTGTTGAAGATCTTAGTTTTACCTAAAAAGTATTATCTTGGTTTTGACCTTATTCATTTTGGGTATATAATTTAATTGTCCCCTTATCAATGAGTGATTTTTCAATTTAGATCCCCTTTTTCTATAATTTCATCAAAAGATTTGGCATAATTTCAATTAGTATTTTAATTCAACATTGAGATTGTCAATAAATATTTTGGTTAGCTCCTTTTTATGGACTGTGTAGTGGAATCAACTAGCAAGGCTTCTCCACCATTGTAAGAATGATTGTAAGCTTTCCCCATTTCTTCGATTAGTATTATAAATATCTATAATGGAGATGCCATGTTCAATTTTAAAGGAGAAGCATTGTATAAAATTTTCTATTAACTTTCCAAAACTAGATATGCACTCTTTAGGTAGATGCATAAAACATTCTAGTGTGGGTCTTATGAGACTTTTGGGTAGAGTCTAAGGAGGTAAGCATAATCATATACAACCTAATGACATGCTATATAAAATTCCTACATGTGGTCACATGGGTCCCCTTTCCCTTTATATTTTTCAAATTTTAGAATCTATAAGTGTGTCAAGAAGGGTACTTATAAAATACTCACATCCAATGGAGATGTACAAAAGTTTGTATATTTGTATCTCATTTCCTATGTGTGAGGGTCAATATATTGAAGATTATCTTTCATTATCCTCCACTCTTGGGTGAATGAGGGGTTCATGAAGGGGTTGGATGTTTATGCTTGGCTTATTCTTGGTATGAGTGATCAAGGTTGGTGTTTCTAGTGATATGTCTTAGTGAAGTGGGTCTTTAGTTTTGAACATTAAATTATGAGGCAAGGGAATTAATTTGTTGATTCAATTGGTCTAGACAATCCTCCAAGGTGGATCTCCTCATGTTAGCCTCAATGTGGTTATTTTGTGGGGTTTCTTATTATTCTTCCATTTCTTGTTCATGATCTACAAGATTTTATTCCCCCTATTCTTGGTGAGAATTATATTTATGGGTTAGGGTATTTGGTCTAGTCTATGGGTAGATGAGATGTTGTAAGAGGATTGGGTGAAATTTAGGGGTAGTGTGCCACCCATTCCACTAACCTGGGCAAGAATTTGATTGTGGTTCTCATAGATATATTGGTCAAACTGTACCCTAACCTCATCACTATTGAAAAAATCATTTGTAAACCAATATTATTCTCTAGGGGTGTGCATGTAACTATGTGTTTCTTCATTATCCCAATTTCATTCACCTATATTCTTAAGGATGTCATTTTATTTATCATATCCTTGTCCCATTTTTAGGATTTAGGCACGGGTTCTAATAGGCATGATGAATGGTGAAGGTGACATGAGTGTAGTGATTAGGTGTGTCTTTTATATGAGATGACAAGAGAGAAAGTGACTTTGGATATTAATTTTATCTTAAACCCAAGGCTAACAATGGTTAAGAGAGGTGCTTAAATATGACTTAGATTTCAATTTGAGGATACAAAAACTAGGGTGACGAAATATTATCAAAGTAATAACCTATAAGAGTTTAATATAGTAAAGAGGATGAGATGATGAGATTCCCTTCACACTAACAAGATGACAATTGGATGGGTACTAGGTATGAATAAGTAATATGATAAGACGATGGGTGCTAGATAAACCTAAAAAGGTTATAATATTTGATACAGTTTGACTAAGGATAAGTTAAATGATGTGATGAATAGGATATATAATGATGAGTGACCACTAAATTTTTGGTTTGAAGACAAAGTTTAACACCCAAAAGGTGTGGATGGTGATATGAAAATGAAATAGTTTAGTTTGGTCCTAAGCTAGATGATTGGTGACATGTCAAAATGCCATCCAAGTGGTAGAATCCATAGTATATCCTATTAAAGGAATTTTTGGAGTTACACTACTATAATGAGGAATAAGATGCACCCCTAGAGGAACTTAGAGTTTAGGAACACCTTCAACTAGCACACTTTTATAATAAATGCCTCAAGTATTAGTTGTTCCCCAAATATTTTATGAAATACATTTTTTTAAAATAATGTGGAGTGGATAATGTTACAAAATAAATTCACAAGTTAAAACTCAGTTGGCACATGAATAAATTTATGTTGTTAGAGCACAAGGTAAGTTAGTTTGATATGTGTTAGATCATTCCCACACTTAGTATGAGAATCTTGATCCAAACCATGCCATTATGGATTATGATCTTCTGAAGTTATCCTTATTGAAATAATTTTACATTACTAAGTTTGAGTAGTAGAGAATCATTTTACTGAAAGAGATCAAGTAAGATCTGATATAAGGCATTAAAGAATATGATATTAGGTTTAAGACTCTACTATCCAAGATTTATTTTGATATTCACCCAATATAACATGCACAATAGTTTTTTAGAAGGTTAATTTCAGCATTTTGGTGCACCCTATCCATGAAGAAATTCATTGAGCCTTAAGAGGTCCTTGAAGAAACATTAAGATATGAAGTGGTTGAAGGTGTATATATGATAATTAACCCATTCATAGAGCCATATATTGCTTAAATAACATCATAACTATAAAAAATTACAACTAATATCACATAAAATTCTCAAATTGAGTTATGGTGTATTAACTATAGGGTAGAGGGACATAATAACAATAATTACCCAAGGTAGAATGTGATATCCCTCATGGAATCATGTAATATTTGTCATGAAGGACATAATGTGTGTAATTAATCTCTCCTTAATCATGAAACCAAAACTAAGGTCTCTCTCTATTACAAGATTTATAATGCCTCTACCCACAACATCAAATATTATAGAGTGATTGATGAGATCCACAAGGCTTAAGAATAAGATACATGACAATCCACTCTAGGGATACTTAACCAAAATTATGGTGAATAAAAAAAAACAGCATGGTTATATACATAGTGGTGAGGGGATTAAGGTGGAAGGTTTACCCATGTAATTTTTATAATTATGGATCATCGTACCACTATTAGTGAGACTACCATAAGTATCCCACTTATGGGTACTATTATGGTGAGAACAAGGTTAAGAGTGCCCAAATTTTTATGTTAAACTCACACATATTGAAAGGATATAAAATTTTATTTCCTTGATCAAAATCATGTATGACTTGGACTGATAGGTTCTAGAGGCACAAACTAAGAAATATGCTAGCCCCAAAGTCTTGGCAACAACTCATAGTGATATAAATATGTAAGTAACATATCTAAAGGATAAATTTCAAGTTGGATATGAGATGATAATATATAAATATAAGGGTGTGAACCCCAAACCCTCCATAATAACCTATATAGAGGGCTCACACCAATAATAGGTAATGTGTGAATCCATAGATGGCATCCAAAATTTTTAGGGTGAACTTTAATATGTTTGAGACTTAGAAAAATATAATGAAGGAGCTAAAAACCCAATTATAGGTTGATATGTATGAAAATTATATCATTTACATAGTATCTCTCTTATTCCCTAAGGTAATGATACATGTGTTGAAGAATATTTTGGATAATTATACATGAAAATAACACACTGAAGTACATGTCTTAGATCTAGCATGAGGGTACAATGTAAAGATAATCCAAAATGTAGGATAGGATTAGGAACTACTCATAGATTTATATATTAATGGATGGTTAGTATGTGACATTATGGTGGACATAAGCACCAAATCAAATATCCTCATAGGAAATGCTTGGCATAAGATGGATAACCCCACTTTATAACCCTTACCAATCATTTTATTCATGGAAAATAAAACTTGAGATCAACCCATGGTAATTATACACAATGCTAGTGTTGAGATAATGGGAGCAAATATTTGAGAAAACTTTGAGGCAATTGATCTCACTAAGACAAACACCTACCCAAGTTTACTTGGTTAGCCTTGGTGTTATGCCAACAATAAATATATGTGATTTAAGAATTATTACATGATTTTTCATAATGGTAAGGAATGTGTCATCATTCCCTTTTCAAATGATCAATTCACCCATATGTTGATATTTTTTAATTAGAGGGTGAAATAAATAATATATACAACATCACAAGGTAGGGATTAGAGAATCTAAAACCCAATGGGGATGAAATTATGAGCTGTCATGAGGTGGTCCATGTTTGGCACCATAAGCATTTACTATGATTGGTGGGTATATGAAACCTACAAGGTCTTGGGAAGAAAGTGTGGCATGATGCACCCACGGAATAAATTTATACTTATAAGTAAATCATTATATGTTATGTTCAAATAATCCTCATGTGATAAGAAGACTTGGATATCATGCATTACATCCAAGGTAAAAGGAGTTCTCTACATTAGTACAATTACACTTTTTGTTTTTACCTAATATTATAAATTCACATGTGATACTCCATTGGTACACAACTTCAAGGCATGTGTCCCTAAGGATAAGGATCACTTGGGTACTTTAGTATACACTTTAAAGAGAACTATTGTGCACTAGTGTATTACTCACAAGATACTTATTCCCACTTGGGTAGAAGTTAAGGATGCCATATGCTCTAAATTTGAGCATAAAAATGACCAAAAATATTACCTATATATATTGGTGACACTAATCCATGGATTCATATTCATTAGTGTGAATACAAATGGACAAGGCACATGCTTTTTTCCCAATAGAACTATGGGTTTATGATTTCTATTAAACTCTAAATACTTGATCCTATAAATGGTATGTTGTAAATGAGACCCACTGAGAGACTTAAAATTTTTTGGTCTTAAAGGATAAGTTCATCCATATATTTTTTTATCCCCATCCAATTTGGATCTAGTCATACTCATATACTACATTCACCATGAAATCCTAAAGGATGCAACCATGATTGAATAAAGGGTCACACACACACACACACACACACACACACACACACACACACACACACACACACACACACACACACACACACACATATATATATATATGCATTAAAAATGGACTCATGTTATCCAATATATTTGAGTAATCCAATATGAATAGTGATTTTAATGATGATGATGAGGTGTTGTGTATGGTGTAAAATTGGTAATAAATGTCTGAGAAGAATAAGAATGTGAATAAGGTAGAAGAAGAAGAAACCCTTAGTAATTTATGATTTAAAACTTATCATAGAGAATGATAAGTATACTCCCTTATATCTTGTGTGTTAGGTGGTATTGTGGGCCTATATGACAAGCTATAAAAACCACAATAATTCCACTCCCTTATGTCCTATATTCAAGATAGAGGTAGTTATTATTATGGATTTTTTAGTTCCATATTTATAGATTCCATACATAAGTTGATTATAGTATAAATAATCACTCAATGCATGCTTAGAGGACCTAATACAATTGGATGAAATATGAATTATCACTCAATGGATCCAAACTATGGATAAGGGCCAATTGAAGGATTTGCATGACCAATACATAAAGGGAAATATATTAATTGAAGGATCCCATATCCTACTATATGATTCCAAGTACTAGAAGCATCCAAGGAAGCTTTAAATCCATTAGTTGGATCCATACATTATCAATTACATTTTGGATACTTTTTCGTGCATTTTGGAAACGTTGGATGACAAAATTATCCCTAGTAATTTCCATGAGACTTAACTCATGTCATCTTATGCATAGTATGCTTAGACTGTATTGTAATAAGTTTTACACCATTTGTTCTTTGTATTTCATGTTATTAGATTAGGATAGTATAAGATAATTTTTATATGTAATAGTTATGCTTCATTCTTTATAATAAAATGCATAGTTGCATTTACATAATTATTTTTACTGGACAAGTGATGTTGCACTCTTTTAATCACTCCCTCTTACTAAATGTCACATTTATTGACACAATAGATTTAAAGGTTTATTTACACCTTCATGATCATTGTAATAGTATATATAAAGACATTTATTAGTTTGGTGTTCCCTTAATAAAAATTTTATTCACAATAATTACTCTTAGAAATCACATTAAGCTATGCACATACAACAAAGTTGAATATGTTACAACATGAAGGTACTTGTTGAACTAGAGGAATATGCATAGGATTTAGTGTGGGGTAGGGATACCCAATTTTTAGAGAAAATATTGGATGTGCATGATGTAAATATACCAATAATATGGATACATATATATTTTTGGGGTAAGGAAGTACACCAGTAGAGTGCAACACCCAATAATGAAAGTATCTGGTTGCATAAAAAATATTTACAAGACAAAGAATCTTGATAGGAGTTAAATGTAGTGCTTAAAAACATAGGAAATAAAATTTAAATATCATGCCCAAGTGATATTTGTACAAGATGGTGTCTTTAATTTTAAAATCAAAATTCAAACTTATAGCAACTATCACATAATTGTGCTAGTTGTCATACATGATAAAAAATGCTAATGTATTTTAGGAAACTAAAGTAAATGAAAGAGTGTGAAAGGAAAATAAAAGAATAGGGTTGAATTCATGATAATGACATGATCCATACAATTCATGATGTTAAAATAACACCATTAGGTGGTATAAAACCCATGATACAAGTCATTTTACCCACATATTACTTTAGATAAGATTTGAGACCCCATAGGGAGTGTTTTGTAAGTATCAAAGCTGAACAAATGAATTTACAGTCAAGACCAAGGATTTAATGTTTGAATCATTGGGTTTACTTCACTATGATATTATGTTTTAATTTCTAGCAAAGCAGAGTAAAAATGTGAGTTAGGAATAAACTGAGGGTAATTAAAATATTTAAAAGTTAGGTTTCACTATTTAAGATTTGTGAAGCTCAAGCTAAGGTATACTCTCTTAATTTTGGAAGAAATAAAAACATGACAAAATTATGGGTTTTATGATGGTAAAAAAACCCAAGGGTGTGCCTGAGGGGTTTTATACCCATGAAGAGGAAGAAGCTAAAATTTTTAGGAGCTCAAACACCCATGTCATATAGAAGTAGTAGGTGTATGCATAGGCTAGGATTAACCTACAAATATACTACCTCAATAGACTTGGACTTGACTAAGGTCAATAAAATACATCTTATGATATTTGGATGATTGGGTAAAGACCTATGAATTTTTTAAATCTAGTAGAGGTTACTTGCAATGCAAATGTCAAGAGGAAAGGGTTTAAAATCTTAAGCCTATGACATAAGGACATAAATCTCACTATAATTCTATGAAAGTAAACTTATTTAAAGAAATGTTTGTAGGTATCAAATTAAAGTATACTAAATAAATGGGTAGAATTATAATTATTTTAAATGGTTAAGGTGAAATGGTCAACTAAATGGGGTCTATGTAACCTAAAGTGAAATAAGGCAAGTCTAAGAAATCATATAGCCACACCAAATTATTCAATGAAGAGAAAACCTAAACAATAATACACTCACATTGATTCATTAAACAATAAGCAACATCTAATATACTAAGTAATAAAGGAAAGAACATAATGTTAGAAATACTTATCTTAGGGTGGGCCCATCGATCATCAATCTCCCTTTGGCTCAAGTGGAGAATTAAAAGAGATGTTGTGGTTTGAAGACTTTAAATAGCTAGATAAAGAATTACTATATCCTTAGCTATAAATTATTAATGACTCCTTATATTGAGCTTCAAAGACACCACAAGACAAGCTTCCTTAAGATGTGGTTTTAGACCATAAACTCCTCTAAATATGACTTAGGTAAAAAGTGAAAATAAAAGCAAAGAGAATAGAGTGTATATGATATGTTTTAAATGAAATATGACCCATATATATATTTTTCTAATACCCCAAAAAACCCTAAAGACTAAGTTAATGGTATCAGGTAGGTTGATATAATTTAAATACATTAGCTAACACAAAATGGTATCTACCAAGCCGTTACACTAAAAAATCTATATGACATGTTTAAAACTATATTAGGTTAGCTGATATACTACATTAAGAGTAAAAGACATTTAATATATGGTATCAGGTAGGGGAATTACATTGTATATAGGGAAGGTAACATAATTAAACAAGGATAATATGGAAGAGATAAATATCAATACATTCTAAGGAGGCCAAACTGATAATAGTAATGGTGTAATCATGATATAATAACAATATCTCTTGCAAAGAACCATGAGCCTTACCCACCCCTTTCCCAATGCATCCCTTAAGGTGTGCACTCAATAAAATCAATGCTCAACATGTCACTACAAGAGAAAGCATCATAAATGATAAATTAAAAAATATTATGTATACATATCCTCACCTAAAGCTCATCATGTGTCACAATAGTGTAATGTAGGATAGTGCTTTGGGAAAGAACATAGCAACACAAAAAATAACTAAAATTAAATATGCATAAATAAGTGAAATTATATGAAAGTAAATGAAATTAAAATATGTGCATTCACTTACTTTTTTCATTATATAAAATGTTATGTATGTCATAGGTGATGGAAGATACCAACCTATGGGATGAGAGGTGGACCTAAAAAATAAGATAATATTATGAAGTTTTTCAAAATTATTTTTTTAGAGCCTAAAAAATCTCTATCTCACAAGTACTTTATGGATTATTTTAGTTTGTTGAAAAGAACTATAGAAAAAAAGATATGGACAAAAAATGGAATCTCATGGAAAATTAATAAAGGCTATAAAATTTGAATGTTAAGGATGATGATGTATGTTTTATTAATTTCTATAAAATGTGAGTAAATTTATGGCCAAAAAGAAAAAAATCTAATATGATGAAAATGACATCTTATGTAAGTCATGTTTAACCCTAAAGTATAAATTAAGTAATATAGATTTAAAGGGGATAGAGATAGCTTAGGGAACAAGGGTGATAAAATATCTCTATAGTAGACCAATTCAATTTCAAACTTAGATAAACAATATTCTAAATTTATATATTAAGATATGCTAAAAATAAAAGGTATAGATATGTTATATTTTACAATGATAATTAAAACAAGATACTTAGTTGATCATGATGATAATATATATTTGGATCTAGAATAGGAAGGAATTAGATTGGAAGTAGATTTTAGGACTGCCATCGTATTCTATAACTTTGACCTATGTGGTCTCAAACACTTGCATCAAACTCAAATGGATACATAAATGCTTATATCTAACCTAGATGCATGTGTCTTATATGTAATACCTACTAGATCTAAAAGTGACCACCTACAATTTATGGGTTCTATGTCACCTTAGCTCTAGTGTATTTATATATATCTCATAGACTATCATTCCTTATCAAATATCAAAACCCTAGTTCTTAATCATCATACTGATTATGGTAAAAATGGGTTAATGGGATCATAATGTTGAGATACAAAGACCCCACTATCAGTGGGTGCTACCTACATAGCCACTACTTTGAAGAGGACCTAAGACTTATGTAGTTCTCTCTTATGTGTGGTATTTTATGTTCATAAGGATACAATATGTGAAAATAAATTACAATATTGATGTAGCTTATAGCTTGGAAAATATGGCTCTTTGGTTTCTACTTTAGTACTTTAGACCTATAGATGTGATGTCCCTATGACTGATATAGAAATAAGGAAAATAGAGAAGCTTTACCCACTTGAATTCTTGATTAAATGCTTTTGGTAAGTTTCTTTATAAGTTATTTAGTCTGTGTTAGGTCAGTAATGAATGAGGATTGATCATGCATATATACCAATACTTTTGGACAATATCTCACATTAAAAACATAGGTTAACCATATGGATATGTTTCATTTAAAAATTGGATGACTTTAGGACACTAGACACTTGTGTCAATGTAGGCATCTGATTGGGATTGAAGTGTCTGAGTAGTTAGAAAATAAGCACAAGTCTATAAATTGTAGAGACATAAGATAAGTAGGTTTATAGAATTTTGAGTATGATAAAAGGTCTAAGTCATCAAAATAACATTGGTCAGACTAAGAGATAAATAATAAGCATATAGAGATATTACCTGCAAGCCTTTTGGCAATGGAAAAGGTCTATAAATTAGAGTAATATCCAAGGTATATATTTTCCAAGTGTATAAGAGTAAGGTGTTATATAATTTATAAATAGTGTCTACAGTTACCCCCCATTAATCAAGTAATGAAAGTACTATTTTAAATGAAAGAAATGTGTGCATGGGTGTGTATAACACACCTTGGCTTTGTGTGAGCCCAACTTAAGAGATTTTATGGTGACTAAAATATAACTAAGAGCATTTTATATTATATATTTATTGCATATAATATGAAATCAAAATCATTCAAATTATTGAAATATAAATAACAAGGTTTAGAAGTACACCTATCTATCGATGCAACCACCTTGTCTTTTGGAAATTTGATTTGAAAAGATGTATCATTGTGAACCATTAGAGTTAATATTAGAAAAAATATAAATATATAAAGTGCTATATATATATATATAGCACTTTATATATTTATATTTTTTCTAATATTAACTCTAATGGTTCACAATGATACATCTTTTCAAATCAAATTTCCAAAAGACAAGGTCGTTATTATATATATTAGATGACACATACCCCCAACATTTGATAAAAAGGTGAGTCTCCACCTAGAAGTTGAGATTCGTTAAAATGTGCAACCCAGTCACACTTATAACCTAGTGATTATGAGTGAACCAAGTCAGCAAAAACTATAAGTATAGTGTGTTTGAATTATTTAATCAAGTCAAACCTATAAACTTGGAGATATTAAGTGATTTATTCAATTAAACCTACCAAAAGTGAACAAACTACTACAATAGATTAGATCAATATAGTCCAATACAGTCCATAACAGTTTAACTTGGTGATCCAAAGTCCATAAAAGTGTTTGAAATCCAAAAGCTAATTTTTTTATGAAAATTTAGGTGTTATTTTCATATCATATTCACCTCATATATGTCTCATGATGAAACCAAGGAACAAAAATGGTACTAATTTATATAATTCTACCATAATTGTGTATCTAAATCATATAACTCTAAATTTTGGCCAATTTATAAACTATGTAAGTGTGGAGAACTTTTTCCATAACATTCCCCCACTGTAATATGAAAATAAAAATAGGTGTAAGTGTGGAGAACATGTTTCCAAAACATTCTCCCACTAGAATTTGAAAATGAGAACTAATATAAGTCTGGAGAACATATTTCCATAACATGTTCCCATTATGTATTTGAATCTATGAACTATGAAAAATGTGAACATGTTTCCAAAAACATGCCCCACTATAATATAAATTTGTGAATAATATGGAATTCATGCCTGTATGTTATGCCCCCACCAATATGTCCCCCATTTTGAGGTGAGGGGAGGTAGCAGTTTGTAGTTACCTTAACTCATAAGGATAAGATAACCATGTAGATTTTGAATATACCATGTAACATATAAGATTAACATGTCTAAGTAGATATATTGATGAAGTACACAGTATGTGATCACATCAAATCCTAATATTAATTATATATATCATGGAAACATCTATAATTAATAGTATAATAGTAACAACCAATTAAGCACACACACAAGATCATTCAAAATTAAATCAAAATGTAATGGTTTCTTTGGAATAGCAGTAATAAGAACATGTTTAGGTGTTTTGTATATCTGAATATGGTATGTATTAGATAAGGATTCCATGGAATCCATTTTGGATCTTTGATGCAATGGTCTCTCAAGTATTATTTGCCTAATAAAGTGGATTACCTATTGCTTACCCTTTTATAGAGGATTAACCGTAGTAGGTTTGATAATTAATTATTTGGGTATAAACTTATCTTGTTTAATTTGATGTTCATATAGAATTTAAAAAACTATAATTACTTAATTGAAATGAATGTATTTAACATACCCATATACTTTTAAAAGTACTATTCGAAGTGTGTGTATCCAAGGTTATCCCAATAACATAAAAAAACACATGTGTAAGGTATAAGTAGTAAGGTAATTACTATATATAAATTATTTTCAAACTTTATCATTTGTTGACACTTTCTCTTTTTTAATAACCATAAATTTTCAATCTCTCTAAGTGCACACCTTAAAGGGTGCACTAGGAAATGGGTGGGTAGACCTTTGATGCTTTACAATATTTTTGGTTCCTATATCATTACTGAATCCCACTACAAGTCACTTTTATGCAACTCCCTAAGTAATAAAATCCCATTTATCTACTTCTGTAAATAATCCTCCTTTAAAATAGTCCCTAACTAAGAAAACACCCTTTTTCCTATTAAATTGGTCAGGTGGATCTTGTTAGAAAGGATTTAATTCAAATTACATAACTACGTCAGCCTAACCAACCTAGTTTAAGACCTAACAACTACTTTTACGACCTAAAAAAATAAAGCTGGTTGATATTTTCGACTAAACTTCTGAAAGGGTTTAAGGTCAATCTTTGGCTAGACATACCACCTTCACTTCAATCCAATAGATAGGAACATTCATTTTTTTCACTATTATAGATTGTAATTCTATAAATTCTACACTTGAAGATTAATTTCTTAGGGTTTTTCCTTATAAGTAAATAATCTTGTCTTGTGTGAAATAAATGTATGCAAAACATGAGTCTTTTAGCCTAGAATTGATTTCTATAGTGTGATCCTTACAAAGTCATAAAAATCTCTTGCAAAGCACCTTGGCCAAGGGAGAGATTAAGGCATGGCATGTTCATACAAGGTAAGTATTATTAATTATTACTCTCTCATTTTATCAGATATATATTGCATAAATTAATAGGTTGAATGTTTTAATCCTTGTTTAGAATTACCTCTACTTGACTTGAGTAGAGTTTTCTTTTGAATTTTATGTTTTATTTGTTTAACTAACCATATTTATGCCACAAGATTTAATGAGCACTAGATTATATTTATTTTATGTATTTTATACCTATCTATGGTTATTATGTGGTGCTACTTGACTAGAGTCATTGGAACCCTCTCTAGTGGTGTTCTATTATAATGTATCCCTTAGGTAGATTTAGTAGATCCAAACTGGTCATGTCCCAATATAAATAGTTATACAATGAGTTGTTGGTAATATAACCTTCTCCAAGATTATAATTCACTAAGTAGGACATGTCTTAGATCCATCCTAATTTGTTTCATACATTCTGGTGAATCCAACATGAATCTAACCCTTGGATTTTTAAATTTTTAGTCATAGTCAACTAGATCAAACCAGTTAATCAAGTTTATTCCTCAGATAACTAGATCAAACTAATTGATCTAGTCTTTTTATCTATTTATAGGCCCAAGGTTTTCAGCTAACTAGATCAAGTTGGTCGATCTACACATTTTATCTATCTATAAAATTAAAATCCTACCTAGATGACCCAGTCAACAAAAAATTAGCACTTTCAAAAAAATGACTAAATCAACCTAGTTAATCATGTTCTATTTTCCAGGTTCATTCTTAACATCTTAGCATTTCCATTTTATCAATTTGAATCAATTTAAAATTCATATTTTTTAGTTGAATATTAAAAAAAAATCTTACTATTTTTCTCATTTATAAGTTATACCAAACTATACCTACATAGTAAACTAAATCAACCAGCTCAATCTAGTTTTGTGTTTTTTGCCAACAGACTAAATCAATCTTGTTTATTTAGTTTTTTTGGACTTGATTTTTCAATATACTATACCAACCAAATTGATTCTATTTTTAAATGTTTGCTCAACTAGATTAACATGTTTGATGTTGTTTTATGTAGATCCAAACTGGTCATGTCCCAATATAAATAGTTATATAATGAGTTGTTGGTAATATTACCTTCTCCAAGCTTATAATTCACTAATTAGGACATGTTTTAGATCCATCCTAATTTGTTTCATACATTCTGGTGAATCCAACATGAATCTAACCCTTGGATTTTTAAATTTTTAGTCATAGTCAACTAGATCAAACCAGTTAATCAAGTTTATTCCTCAAATAACTAGATCAAACCGATTGATCTAGTCTTTTTATCTATCTATAGGCCCAGGGTTTTAGCTAACTAGATCAAGTTGGTCGATCTACACATTTTATCTATCTATAAAATTAAAATCCTACCTAGATGACCCAGTCAACAAAAAATTAGCACTTTCAAAAAAATGACTAAAGCAACCTAGTTAATCATGTTCTATTTTCTAGGTTCATTCTTAACATCTTAGCATTTCCATTTTATCAATTTGAATCAATTTAAAATTCATATTTTTTAGTTGAATATTCAAAAAAATTCTTACTATTTTCCTCATTTATAAGTTATACCAAACTGTACCTACATAGTAAACTAAATCAACCAGCTCAATCTAGTTTTGTGTTTTCTGCCAACAAACTAAATAAATCTTGTTTATTTAGTTTGTTTGGACTTGATTTTTCAATATACTATACCAACCAACTTGATTCTATTTTTAAATGTTTGCTCAACTAGATTAACATGTTTGATGTTGTTCTATGTAGATCCAAACTGGTCATGTCCCAATATAAATAGTTATACAATGAGTTGTTGGTAATATAACCTTCTCCAAGCTTATAATTCACTAAGTACGACATGTCTTAGATCCATCCTAATTTGTTTCATACATTCTTGTGAATCCAACATGAATCTAACCCTTGGATTTTTAAATTTTTAGTCATAGTCAACTAGATCAAACCAGTTAATCAAGTTTATTCCTCAGATAACTAGATCAAACTGATTAATCTAGTCTTTTTATCTATTTATAGGCCCAGGGTTTTCAGCTAACTAGATCAAGTTGGTCTATCTACACATTTTATCTATCTATAAAATTAAAATCCTACCTAGATGACCCAGTCAACAAAAAATTAGCACTTTCAAAAAAATGACTAAATCAACCTAGTTAATCATGTTCTATTTTCCAGGTTCATTCTTAACATCTTAGCATTTCCATTTTATCAATTTGAATCAATTTAAAATTCATATTTTTTAGTTTAATATTCAAAAAAATTGTTACTATTTTCCTCATTTATAAGTTATACCAAACTGTACCTACATAGTAAACTAAATCAACCAGCTCAATCTAGTTTTGTGTTTTCTGCCAACAAACTAAATAAATCTTGCTTATTTAGTTTGTTTGGACTTGATTTTTCAATATATTGTACCAATCAACTTGATTCTATTTTTAAATGTTTTCTCAACTAGATTAACATGTTTGATGTTGTTCTATGTAGATCCAAACTGGTCATGTCCCAATATGAATAGTTATACAATGAGTTGTTGGTAATATTACCTTCTCCAAGCTTATAATTCACTAAGTAGGACATGTTTTAGATACAACCTAATTTTTTTCATACATTCTAGAGAATACAACATGAATCTAACCCTTGGATTTTTAAATTTTTAGTCATAGTCAACTAGATCAAACCAGTTAATCAAGTTTATTCCTTAGATAACTAGATCAAACCGATTGATCTAGTATTTTTATCTATTTATAGGCCCAGGGTTTTTATCTAACTAGATCAAGTTGGTCGATCTACACATTTTATCTATCTATAAAATTAAAATCCTACCTAGATGACCCAGTCAACAAAAAATTAGCACTTTCAAAAAAATGACTAAATCAACCTAGTTAATCATGTTCTATTTTCCAGGTTCATTCTTAACATCTTAGCATTTCCATTTTATCAATTTGAATCAATTTAAAATTCATATTTTTTATTTGAATATTCAAAAAAAATCTTACTATTTTCCTCATTTATAAGTTATACCAAACTGTACCTACATAGTAAACTAAATCAACCAGCTCAATCTAGTTTTGTGTTTTTTTGCCAACAAACTCAATAAATCTTATTTATTTAGTTTGTTTGGACTTGAGTTTTCAATATACTATACCAACCAACTTGATTCTATTTTTAAATGTTTGCTCAACTAGATTAACATGTTTGATGTTGTTCCATGTGTTTCATTTTTCAGCATAAGAAAAGGTAATTAACCTCTATCTTCAAAGTAATTACAATTAGTTTCACTTTTGAAATAAAGAGTTGGTTATTTATTTAATTTTAAAAATTTCAACTTGATTTTTCACAAATTGATTTATCACCTTTATTTTCATATTATTTGGCTTTCCCTAGAAACTATGTACTAGTAATTTTAAAACTACTTAGCTACTCTAAAAAAGGGTTACATGATATTTTGTTTGCTATCTTTATATATCATTTATAGATATAATGGAATGATAGTTTTAAAACTAGTTAGATACTCTCATGAATGGTTACATGATATGTTTTTTATTGTCTTTGTCTATCATTTATTGATATCATGGCATGAGGGGCTTCCTGCAATACTCATAACCATAGTATAGATCTAAGCATGGTCTTTAATTTCCATGTACCTCATGGTATTTTATAAATACCTAGGATTTCCCTTTTTATATAACCTTAGGAATCTATCCATCTATTTGATCTTATGGTGGATCAGTGATTTACTATCATTGAGAAGCTACTTCATGCTTGCCATTGAAACTGGGTTTAGTAGGCTATGGGAACAATACTTCCTCTATAGTTAACACTTTGAAACATTGGGTCATCAATATCCAACATAAGCTAATATATTTTGAATCCCAAATTTCCAAAAACAACCATTTTATATAGCTTATTGATCTTATTTTTAGGTAATTAGCATTAATAATTATAATATTACATTTCTTGCTTGTTGATTATTATTCTATATTAAGTGTAGACCATACCAATTAGTGTTGATACATTTATGTGATGTATGTTTCAACTAAATTAACCAAATTAATCTAGTTTATTGTATGTGATTAGATTACATCGACTATCATGACTCAATATTATATTATGTGTTTGCTTTACTTCTATTTTTAAACTAAATCATCCAGTTTTAAATAGTTTAAATTTTTTCTGCCTGTAGAACTAAATCAATCAAATTGATTTAGTAGGCTATATAATTTTTGCCTATCTACAAAACTAAATCAATCAACTTGATTTATTAGGATTTTATTTTATCATGTCTACTCAATTAGATCTATTAGCTCGATTCAGTAGATTTTTATATTATTCTTTTACCCTATTTATATAACTAAATTGACTAGCTATATCTAGTAAGTTTCCAAATTGATTTTTTATTTTGTCTACCTAACTCAATTGACCAGATTAATTTAGTATGTTTCTAGACTATAATACCACTTTTTCTATACCAAACTAAGTTGACCATCTTGATCTAGTTAATTTTTACCCTATTAACCTTTAACTTTTTAGTAGGTGTCTGAACAAATTTATTTTATTAGTATATTCATCATGCAATTTATGTTTGATGAAGATTAGTAGCAAAATTAGGCTAACATGATGAGTTTTATTAATCTTCATATAGCCTCTAATATGCATCTACCTTATAATGTGATAGATAACTTGATTTTAGCAACATCCATGTTATTAGTATAACTACCAACTATGAGACTCCTCCTCCTTCCTTTAATCCTCTATTCATACCTATGGTAAAAGATGAAAATTATTTTGAATATACTACTAAAATGATCCTTCTCATCAATTAAAACCTTCAACATTAGGGTAAGGATCCTAAATAAATATATAACCTCATTATGGGACCTCACATTAGGGTTCCCCCTTCACCTTCACTTAGATTTTGTAAAGGATTTATGGTAAGTCACCCTATGAATTGTGCTACACCTTTATCCTCTTTCATGCCTTCCTATGCTAGCATGTTTTCCTCTTACATGATTTATTCATCTACCATTCTATCCATTTCCCAAAACATGGTATGCATGGACTTTAGTGGTTCTACTCAAAATTCCCACATTAATACTGAAATTAATACAACTATTAGTGCATCTTAAACTACTAGTACATTTCAAACTATTAGTGCCTCTCATATCACTAATGTGTCCCATGCTACTTCCACTAGTAAAAAAATTATTAACACTAATCAAATTTTATTACATTTCTTAAATCAAATGGCTACTTTTCAAACTAATAGTACTAATAAAATGATGCAAATGTAAAACCAATTAATGCATTTTCAAAAAACATCCTCAACCTACTCAATGGGGAGTGTAAAATATTAATGCCCCACTACCCATTAGATATGCACATGTTAATCTTATACCCCAACTACCACTTCTTAACAAGGTTATTAAACATTTAAAAAATGAACATTTATTTCTTCAAATTGTAAACATTGACATAGGTCATTATCACTTATAATGGATCCACTAATTCGGATTTGCATTTTAAAGCTTTTGAAAACTTATATAAAAATTGGATTAAAATTAATACCTTTGTTACCACCAAGATCTTAGCTAAAACCTTTTAATTTGATGCTTTAGACTGATATAATCAACTCAAAACCCATTCTATTTATAGTTTATAATACTTAGTCAATGTATTGGTTCAATAATTCCAAACTAACAATCTTCCTAAAATTAGACTAGCTCATTTTATCAATTCTAATCAAGTAGAATCCAAAAAAACCCAAGTTTTTTTTAAATGATGGAAGGCCTTATCTAATAAAGTTGAGCATAACATGCTAAAAGATAATATTTTCCATTTGTTCACTAATGTTCTTCACCCTAAATTATACTATCATGTTAGGACTCTTTCTCTAAAATATTTAAAAGAAATCCTGGACCAAGATAAACATCAAGATTTTCTTGTACAACAATTCTAGCCTTCATACCCTCCCAAAATAGAAACAATTATTAGAGTCAATTGATCTAATGAGACAAAGGAAGATAAAAATACATGGGATAAATATCCCCTCATTTTTAGGATTTAGCTAGTTAAATCCAAGGTCTAATAAATTTACAATCGTTTAGCTGGGTGAGAAATGGTAATTAACCACCAAAAGTTCAATAAACTATGTATTCTCTACTAGAGGTACAATCAATAAGAGGGGGTGAATTAGTGATGCAAGATAATCCAATTCAATTCTCAACTCTTAAACATTCAACATACATTAACTTGATCAAGTAACATAAACATGAAATCACATACATCTAAAGCATACATAAGATCATACATCATATGAACACATCATATATGTGGGAAACCCTCTTATGGGATAAAACCCACTGAACCTTACAAGATGGACTACAAACCTATAAAACAAGATCCAACATTTAGACTAGCACCAATTAATCAAGGAACACCCATCCCTTAGTTTAGTAAGACACTAATCCCATAAGTAACTACTACCCCTATCTAGCTGAGCACCCACAACAACTAGACCTTTATCAAATTTTACCTTGTAAGGAGGTATTGACCCCTTAAGAAATCAATCACCCACTCATCTACCTAAATAGATCACCTTAACGACTCATTTTTACTATTCAATTGATAATGATCACCTTTGTATACACTCTTCACCTCTAATCTCTCTCAAGCTACCTCTAGGGCTAACTTGCTCAAACTGCCTCTTTTAGGATCATTAGGTCCAATGACCTATGTGTCTTGTTAGTGCCCATAATTGCACTGAAGTAATTAGTCCCTTTTCAAGTGAAAAATCCTAATTCTATCCCAAGCCGAGTATCAATATCTAATTCATTAGCCTAAATTCTATTTCAAAGTATTCTTTTCAAAAGGTCAAGTTCATGTTTAAGAGTCTAGGTGATTTAACTTGGTCTTTACTTAGTGTATTTCCTTCAGGAACTTTGCATTGGCTATTTCCTTGTGTTAATTTTATTTTTTTTAGTGAAAAATCGTTAAAGTCTTTTAGAAGAAGTGTTCATACAAATTCCTCGAAGGCCATATTCTTTCAAGATTTTTGTCCATACAAAAATCCCAAAGGGCCATTTCCTTCAGGCATTTTGTCTTAAAAAAATCTTGAAGGGCTATTTCCTTTTATTTTGGGTCATTCATTTTAGACCTTTTGTCCATGGAAAAAATTTTGAAGGGCACTTTCCCTTCGATCATTTTGCCCACAAAAAAATCCTAATGAAAATCCTTTGTTTCATAAAAGGTGCAAAGTCTTATTTATTTCAAAAAAATTATCCATGGTAAAATTTTTGAAGGGAACTTATGCTTCGATCATTTTTCCCACACAAAAAGCTCAAAATAATTGTAAGGACTTATTTAGTTTGGCCAAAGTGTCTAAAAATAATCTGAAGGGTCATTTTGCCTTTACAAAATTTTCAAAGGGTCATTTCCTTTGAGTATTTTTCCCTTACAAAATTCTTGAAGGACACTTGCAAAAGGGTCATTTCCTTTGGGCATTTTTCCCTTGCAAAATTCCCAAAGGGTACCTTCAAAACTTTAGAAAGACACATTTATAAGATCTAGAGGATACTTTCAAAAATTCTAAAAGGCACTTTCAAGAGATCTAAGGGCCATTATAAAAGGTTGAAGGGAAATTTTATAAGTCAGGTGCCCTTAACAAAAGTTTCAAAGGGTATTTTTAGAAAAGTTGTTGCACAGTAGAAGTCCTATTTCCTTTAGACATTTTTCCCAAGAAAAAAGTATGAAATAATTGCATTTCTTCAAGAAAAGTACCAAGTTCAATTTTTATGGGGAAAATGTTTCAGACAAAATGTTCAAAATATTTGTCTTGATGAAGACACAAGGAGCTAAGTCTTAATTATTTTGATAGAAGTGCAGAGATCTAATTCCTTTGAGAAAATTGCAAGACTCAATTCTTGTAGGAAAATTGTGAAGTCAAATCCTCTAGGAAAATTATCTCAAACATTTTATCTGAAATAATTGTCCTAATGGAATGCCTGAAATAATTATTGTGAGACCATTGTGCTGAAGAAAAGCCCAAATCAAAAGTGTCAAAGTCAAAAAGAATGCCAAAAACAAAAACTCATAAAAAATTACCACGTAATAAAGTCCCAAAGAAATATTTATGAATTGTAGGTATGATGGTATTATGGACATCTTTTAATGGGTGCATAGACATAAACTATAAGCTATAGGGAATAACCATTGGGAATCAAATATTCAAATATGGTCATATAAGCATCAATTTTAGACCCTGTAAAGTGGCCATTTGTTTTCAAATGGAGGCAGATCCAACAACATGCATTTTCATGAAGCAAGATGATCCAATGGTGCACAATCAAATCCAAAGATTCAAAAGAACATAGGAATCATGTAGGGTTTCCAAGTGATATGTCATTGTGTCCAATAACAAGTAATATCTAATGATACCCCACCCCTTAGATCATGATCCAAAAGATTGTGTTTTCTTGAGCAATCAAGATTGGATGATGTGAGTTCAAATTCAAAAGGTTAATCTTGTAATGTATAGTAAAGGCTTGATCTGTTCTCATCGATCAATGGTATGTGGTTAAGCATACACCTTCTAATTGATAGGGCACATTAAGTCAAGGTTTCAAGACAAGCCCAAAGTGAAAGTCATGATGACATGCATTGTAACCATGTTAGATAGAGTACTGAGTAATAAACAACATTTGATCCATTAGGTCAAGATCAATGGCATGTGCTTACTTAGGTGAGTAGATCCAATGGTGCATGCCAAGATAGACTTTTCAAAGGGCCTAAATTACATGAGGAAATGACAAGTGTCTAGAATAGAGATAATTAATTGACTTAGTCATTTTTAGAGCCCAAAAATGCCCAATTGGTTATGATGTGGCATGTCAAATGTCAGTACGTGACAAGCTTTGGTTTAAAATTTGAACTTGATGGTTCTTTCTTGATTAGGTAATGAATCAAAGCATAGAAGAAGGTCCATGAGTCATTCTAGAGTGAATATTTCTAATCATGATCGTGAATCATTCTCTATTTTATGTCACCATTAGATCATTCTCAAGCCATCATTACAAGAGTAGGTTGTTCCTTGGCATGCATAAGGAAAGGGAAACTATCTAAGAAGTTTCCATCTATCTAAACAAATGATCAAGGGGATCTCTAGGTAGTTCCACATCAAGACAAATTCTATTTGGCTCCTCAAATGAATATCCTCCTTTTAGCTCATGTGAAAGGCATTTTTAGTCAAAATATCAAAGGTTTGTTTCAAATCTCCATCATTCATTATAGAGGCAGTTAGAGCAATGATTCTTTTCTTGAAAATGGATCAAGATCTCATGTGTGGCATGGAATATTTTTTAGTCAGAAGTATCTTGGTGGACTTGAAGGCTTATTATGCAATTCTATAAATTGTGACCCATAGATATAGAACCAAGAAAGGTAAAAATATTTAAATAGAAGGCTTGTCTTCGATTTGAGAGTTTGTTTATCTATTGTATTGGCCATTTTGTTGGTTTGTGTCTTCCTTGGTATAGGCTCTTCCACATTTTGGGATCACTGCTATGTATGTTTTATCTCTCTTACTAAGTTGGTTGTAATTGTATGACCATTAGTAATCTCTGAGAGCATCTTTATATGTCTCCCCTATCCAACATGGAACAAATACACCATGTTTGTCCTCATGGTAGGATTTTGAAATATTGATGTATGTAATATTTTCTTACAAAGTTAATGAAAATGCATGTGGTTTTCTACTATTTTCTATTGATGAAGTGCAATAATATGTTTTATAAATGTATTTTATGGGACACCTCATTCCCTACTCATTACTAGTTATCATCTTGGGCTTAGATATAAGTTATAAATCCCTCTCTATGTTATATTTGGAAATACATTGCTAAATAACTTGTTAGGGCACCCAAGGTTTATGGATTCAATGGAAGAAGGCAAATCACTCCTAGTAGTTTCATTAGCTTACATGTAAGTTTTTTGCATCTTTGTCATAAATGATGTCAAGAATGTTAAAAAAATCCTTGCTGATTGAAGACCTCCATCACACAACCTTCCCCTTTTTATAAATGTCAATGTATCTTACCTTGTCTTACCTTACAAATAATATACCCCTTGCATATCTTAAGTGTTGTTTACTTATA
Organism: Torreya grandis; assembly: GCA_037957365.1. Classification (NCBI taxonomy): domain Eukaryota; kingdom Viridiplantae; phylum Streptophyta; class Pinopsida; order Cupressales; family Taxaceae; genus Torreya; species Torreya grandis. The sequence goes on along the minus strand of JARHVA010001989.1, from coordinate 1,880,421 downwards.
GATGTATAAACATTATATATTTAACATGTGTCTACATTTTTGTGATCCAAAACTGAGCATTACAATCTTTTATTCAACCCTTATGTTTTTGAAGATGCTTTCAAATGAAGGTTTCAATCATATTCATATCTATCTTCAGTATCTTATATCTATCCTAGAACATTTGATCATTATATGTGATAACCCTTCCTAGGTGGTGTGATTGAGTTTGTTTGTGTTCTAGTCATGTTTATGTCTCTTTATTTTGATAATCCCCATGGAGGTTGAATTATAGAATCTCTCTATGTGAGCAAGCTACCCCATAGGTATTCTCACCTTGGTTTAGGTAGAGATAGAAGTAGTAAGGACCTGACCATACCCTCTATAGGCACCTTTCAATCATTTTTTTGTATCCAACCCATTTTAGATGCCAAACCCTCCCCTAACTAAAACTACATTCTAGTAGGTTTTTCATCTTTGTTTACCATTTTCTTCAAGTGTGCAAGGATGAGTGTAAGAGGTCTAAGATTGTGAACCAACACTAAATTAGCACCATTTCTAGGGATAATTCTTGTCACTTGTGTTGTTGGAGACTCTTGCAGAGGGCTAAAATAAAAATTATTTCAAATTTGAAAGTTTTCTACTTGTTATTTACTATAATTAGACTATTTTGGCTGTCAACATCACATCACTCCACTGGGGATGTGGTAATAATTATGGAGGATCTATAATTGACTTATGGAGGCTCTATAAGTATTTCAAATTTGAAGGTTCTCTACTTGTTATTTACTACAATTAGACTATCTTAGCCATCAACATCACATCACTCTATTGGGGATGTGCTAAGAATTATGAAAGTTTGTATACTATGATATTTGCATCCATACGAGCACTAAAAACACCTGGAGGCTAAGTTCAAGAGCTATAATTATCACTTTGGCATGAATCTAGTGGCAAAGTAAGATAAGGGAAGGTAAATACTCATTAATCTATTAAAGGATAACTACGTTGATCTTAATACCCTTGATTCCCTTTCCCACATGCCACCTCTTAAAATATCCAATCATTATACCATCTTGTCCATGGCCAAAGAGAGTATTCCCATGATACCTTTCATATTTCAAACCTTCCATATAATCCAAAGTCCTTTGGAAGACCTAAATCTAAGCCACTTCATCTAAAATGGCAATAAAAGAGAAAAGGTAAAGGACCTATCACATTTTTACTAGCATTTAGCCTAGAACTCAACCCTCTTGAAGGGGATGAATCATGATTATATAATGACAACCAAGCTGATTGTTACAAGAATGAAAAGTATCTTATTCCCAATAGGATCATGAAGGATCAAGAATATGAAGGAAGAGGCTTCAGACCTAACAATAGGGAACACTTGAGACAATTTCCATGACTAAATACAAAGGACCCTATGGACTTGGATTTAAACTACCTAGGGGTGACTCCATATACCTTATTCATGTTCGATCACCATTATCTAGTGATGAAGATGTTGATAGAAAAGTAGAGTCTGATCGTATCCTTTTTGATGACCTAGCTGAGACCCATTTGTTTGATATCCATTCCATTTGTACCCTTAGCCTAGTCATTCATCATAACCCACTACCATTTTATTATCCATAGCTGATAGACTGGGACCAAGAAGAGTCTAATGTGTTGATTGATGCAATTCAACATGATGAGGATTTTTGTGATTTTCTTGGCCTTAGAGACATTGTTCTATTGGGGGACCATAAATTAGGGTTCTCAACCAAGTTAGATCTTATAACATATTTTAGAGAGTGGTTGAACACCCTTATCTAAAAGTAAATAATAAAAACATTGAGGTCCCAAAGTGAGAACCTCTTTGAGTTGCTTTTTAACCAAGGTAAAAGTAAATAAAAAGGATAGTCTAGTAGTGAAAACTTATTTTAGGTGTCATTAGAAGGGATGTTCATCCTTACTCAATCATAGCTCAGGAGACCACTAATGATGAACTTATCTATGATGTAGAGTTTAGTTTCAAAGAACAATAAGCCTTTGATCAAATCATTCAAGATTTTCCATTAGTTTTTTATTACATGGCCAAATCTCCCCTTGGGGGACTCTGATTCATCATGCCTAGGGGAAGTTGAAGAGTTGGTCCTAATAGAGGACTCTAACATTACCAACCCGTTTAAATCATTTCCCACTATTCTTGAAGATGGTTTGACCCTTCTAGTGGAAGATATAATGGAGGTTAACATTGGGTCTCTGGATGACCCAAAATGGATCAAGCTAGGTGCTTCCCTTACTAAAAAGGAGTGTGAATTTCTTATAACCACTTTGAGGGAATTTATAGATATATTTGCATGGGCATATTCTGACATGCCATGTTTGGACCCCACCTTGGTCAACCCTAATGCCAAACCAATAAAATAAAATCTATGTAAGATACATCCTCATATTTTTTTATTAGTAAAGAAAGAGTTGGAAAAACTCTTAGAAGAAAGATGTATTCAATCAATTAATTACTCAAACAGGATATCTAATATTGTACCAGTTAGTAAAAATCTAGAAAAAATCAAAAAAATTATTGATTTCCATGATATAAACAAATATTTCCAAGGATGACTTTTCATTGCCAAACATTGACATGATAGTCAACTCCATAGTGGGTTATGAAATGTTTACATTAATAGATGGATTTTTTGGATACAACTAGATCAAGATAACACCAAAAGACCAACATAAAACAATGTTCACCACTCCATGGGGAACATTCTATTATCAAGTTATGTCATTTGGTCTTAAGAATGCATGGGACACTTATCAAATATCCATGACCATCATATTCCATGATATGATGCATGATATTGTCAAAGACTATATCAAAGACATTCTTGGTAAATCAAATACTAGGGATGATCACCTACTAGTGCTATGTAGAATATTTTAAAGATTATGTGAGTACAAAGTCAAAATTAGTCCTAAGAAGTGTGTCTTTAGATTAACATTAGGCAAATTTCTAGGCTTCATTATGTCTTCTCAAGGCATTGAAGTTGATCTAGCCAAAGTTCAAGCTATAACAGAGATCAAACCACCAACTACCTTGAAGTAGCTCCATAGTTTACAGGGAAAGATCAAGTCTGTTTGATGCTTCATATCATAATTAGCTAACAAATGTCATCCTTTTACACATATTCTAAAGAAGGGAGTCAAATTTTATTGGGATGATCACTTCCAAATAGATTTTTAGTAACTAAAAGACTATCTAGAAAATCCACCTATTTTGTTACCTCCTATGCCAGAAAAGCCATTCTTGTTATACCTATCTGCTACTGACAATGTCTTGGTGGAAATTTTGGATCAGAAAAATGGTAATGGAAAAGAGCATGTTGTGTACTATTTAATCTATACATTGGTTACTTATGAACATAATTATATGCCCATAGAAAAAGCCTATTTAGCCATGGTCTTTGTAGCTCAAAAATTATGCAATTACATGTTAAACAATAAGACCATGGCTATTTCAAAAGTAGATCCTCTCAAGTATCTAGTATCTAAAACAACTTTACAAGGTTGCATGGCCAAGTGGATAATGATTCTAAGTGAGTTTGACATCAAATACATCAATCAAAAATCCATTAAGGGATAAGTTTTTATATATTAGCTTGTTAAAGCACCCCTTACTGATACAGAGCCACTCACATTCTAATTTTTTGATAAATCCATAATGACCATCATTGACACACCTCTTGAAGAATAATACTGGAACCTACATTTTGATGGATCATTAATAACAATGGATTGGGGATATGCCTTTTATTTGTTACACCATAGGGGGATCTAATCCTGAAATCATTCAAGTCAATTTTCCTTGTACCAACAACATGTCCAAATATGAAGCACTAGTTGTATGGCTTCACCACGTGGTCCAATGGAACGTATCTCATCTCAAGGTTTTTGGTGATTCTTAGTTAATCATCAATTAGGTTATATACCATTTTTAGACCAAAAATGACAAGTTAGTTCCATATAAGGCCATGATTGACACTCTCAAATGATAGATTGTTGACATTCAGTTTGAGCATATACCAAGGGAAAGTAATAGAACCATAGATGCTATGGCCACTATTAGATCTATGATTTTAAAAATACACATAACTAAAGAGTAACAGTTCGTTGTCAAAAACTTTCTAACACCAACTCATGAACCTTCAACATTTATGATGATTTATGATATTATTGGTCCTAGTTCTATCTAGTACTCAGACCTTTATAAATATCTCCATGACCAAGTTTTACCACATGACCTATCCTAAAAATAATCCAAATCCTTCATCCACCAAACCACTCATTGTGCCTTAATTAGATCAACCTTATACCATCATAGTTTTGATGGTACTCTACTTCATTATTTAACTTCAGTAGAATCTACACTAGCATTATGGGAAGTTCATGAAGGCATATGTATAATCCACACTAATGGGGTTGCCCTATCTAAAAATATCTTGTTTATTGGTTATTATTGGCCCATGATGGACATAGATGTATTTTCATATGTAGAGAAGTGTGATAAATGTCAATGGTATGCCAATTTGATTCATGCCCTAGAAAAGACTCTAAAACCAATGTTGATGCCATGTCAATTTGCTACATGAGGCATTAACCTCATTAGAAAGATCAATCCCACCTCATCCAATGGACATAAACATATCCTTATTGCCATCGAATATTTCACTAAGTGAGTTGAAGCTATACCCCTCACATGACTAGAAAGCAAATTTCTAAGTTCATCTTCAACCTTCTCATTTACCTCTATGATATCACCTTTGACATTATATCTAATAATGAAGGATCATTCAATAACAAATATGTCAAAAAAATGTGTGCCAAATATAACATCACACAACATTTTTTTATGGCATATTACCCTCAAGGTAAAGGCTAGACTAAGGCATCGAATAAAACCATTATCAACATTCTCAAAAATATTGTCAATGATGATGGTCATGATTAATACCTTCATATATTCTACACCCTTTGGCCATACCATACCAATCACCATACACCCACATGAGCCACACCATATTCACTTGTTTATGGTAAATAAGCCATCCTTCCCATTGAGGTCAAGTTGCCATCTCTATGTATCTCTTTCAAGAATGTCCTAATGACAATGACTATCTTAAATCTAACCTACAAGAACTAGAGTTACTAGATGATAAATGCATGGATGCAGTGAACAATCTCCAAGTTTATCAGAATTGACTTCAAGGCCACTATAATCAGCATGTAAAACATAGATAATTTAAACTTGGTGATCTTGTCCTTAAAGAGAACCACACTAATACCATAGATGAAAAGAAGTATAAAGGTAAGTTCAAACCCAATTGGGTTAGTCCTTTCATCATTATAGCAAATTTTGAAACTAGATCATATAGCCTTGCCACACCAAATGGCCATGAACTTGATGAGCTAATGAACATTATCCACCTCAAGCAGTACTATGCTTGAATGACTTGGTGTATTTTTTATAAGGACCATTTCAATCTATATCATTTTGTCAATCTTATTTGTATTGTACCTTTTTTACCATCTTAGCATCATATCAACCTATCACTTTCATTATTGCCTATCCATTTTACCATACCTTCCTCATCACCAATTTCATTTTTCCCTCCCTACCTAGCCCTATGACCTTAGTTACATTCCATTTGATTTTATTACCACTTACCATAAGAAGATTCAAATTTAGTTTCAATAGTTGTTTCACACATTCTAGATTGAAACAGTATTTTGGATAAGTATGGTAGACATTTTGCAATTACATCCTTCATTTCTTGTTCCATTCTCTCTACCAAGAATACTTGATTATAATTGCCTATGGGCAAATCAATGTCTCCCCCATCTTATCACTAATTATAACCACCTATGGGAAAATTAGTGTCATTAACCTAAGCCATTATTTCTTAAGTTATAACCACCTATGGGCAAACTAGGGGCAATACTTGTTTATCATTCCTTGATGTACCAACTAGCCATTCTCTATCTTGTACTATGCATTTATACCATTTATGCCTATTTTATTTGAATTAACTACTACACTAGTCAGATTCGTCCATTGTAAGATGAAACTATAGTGACTTGAGATCTTACTTTGGGATTATGTAGGTAATTCTTGATACTTGTTGAGGTCTACTCAATCACCCTTAAGCCACACTCTCACCATTTTGTGAGCAACCTAAGCCATGATTTTGTTATTTTTCAAGTAACCTAAGCCACACTCTCACCATTTTATGAGAAACCTAAGCTATGTTCTCATTATTTTGTGAGCAACCTAAGCCATGCTATCACCATTTTGTGAGCAACCTAAGCCACACTCTCATTATTTTACAAGCAACCTAAGCAATGCTTTCACCATTTTATGAGTTTGGACATTTTTAGTATCTCATCATTCTTGATTGAGTTAATATTCTTTAAAAATTCCAAAAACATTTGTAAAATTATTTTAAAAAGACCAAAAACATTGACCACTTCTTTGCCTTTAGGATTTTAGGAACCTTTACTAAGTCACAAGTAAATCCATTATTCCTTAATTTCCCCATCCTTTTTAGCATTTTATCCCACACACTTATCATTTTTCAAGACCTTTCCTATTCTTATATCACATCCATCATGTTTGTTTTCATCAGTTATCATTTTCTTCCCATTTCCTAGGAGAACTACATTCAGCCTAATGTTTTTATTGGATATATCATCCATGGAGCTATGTAGGTAGCATCCACTTGCCTAGTTCATATGGAGATAGCTCAACCACCCCCTTCTTTTTCTTCTATTCACCCATTTTGTTAGTTTGTTATCACCTATTTTCTAGGGGCAATGTTCTTATGGTTTATACTGAGTTGTTTATTTGTTTATTTGTTTATTATTTGTTTATATGTATGCATGTTTGTTTACCTTAAGTATTTTTGCCTTGATTCAGTCTATGTCCATTAATTAGGTGATTCCTTACACACACCTATACTTGAATCCATCCATATTCATCTACTAGCATTAACATCATGGTTTCTATCATTGGTGCATTATTTTTCCTTGATTATTAGATCCCTAGAGTTAGTCCTTATGCATATTTCAGCCAAGTCCTCATGATACTCTACCATGATGCTTACCATCACATGCTACAATAAAAATTAGCTTCAATAAGTCTATTCAGTAATGGTGCCATTGGCATCTCCTTGACATTGACATTCCAATCATATCCCAAATAGAGTAATTAAACAATGAATTAATTTTAATCTTTGTTAGTTTGGACACACATCTCTCTACTAGCAGGTTTTCCTAATTCATCTCTACCCTCTATATCAGGTTATCATTATCATGTCTTCAATTATCAGCCAAATCAATCATGTTTTCCATAATCAAGGTCCAATGATTATAACCATCTATGGGAAAATCATTATACACTATCCCACCTATATTTCTCAATGATTATAATCACCTTTGGGAAAATCTTTGTGTTCTCACCAAATTTAATTTTTATATGCACAAATAGGGGCATGTTATTATCTTCGTTGTTTGTCCTAACTGGGATAAATCCATCTTCTCAATGATTATAACCACCTTTAGGTAAATCATTGTGTTATCATACCACGTTGCCACTATCAGGTTATAATGCTTATAACCACCTTTAGGTAAACCATTGTACACTATCCCACTTGCATTTTCAATGCTTTTGACTACTTTTTCAAACTCATTATGTTTTTTCCCCATCATCTTCCTTTCTTTGGTCCCCTCATTTCACTTCCTTCTTTTTTAGGGATCATTTGTTGACCTACTTATGTCAACCGTTCCCTTAATGGGAAATCATATAGTTCATCAATTTCCATTGAAGTTATAAGCATATAAGAGCTTTTAATTCTTTGATAAGATGTTACTATGCTTATATATTGCAATGCCTTCCAAAATAGGGGCAAATTATAGACACCTAAAACTAGCCACCAATGACCTCCAACTAGGCTTTTGACCAATTTATACCAAAATGCACAATTTAGCCTAAAAAAACTAAAACACAATAAATGATGTGAACCTATTATATTCAAGTGCCAATTTTGGCTAGAGTGTCACTAAATGGGGCAATGCATTTTATGGGCCAACTAACTTTCATTAGATCATTTCGAGTTAAAATGCTAATTTCACACCTGGGTGCTCTAGATTGCTCTTTTCTACCAAATTTATTACATGAAAAATGTGCCTTTGTTATTTTGTGTTGGAAAAATCCTAAGTGGGATACCAATTCTAACACATCTAGCATCGACTTCCAATTCTAATCTAGTCAAATTTTGAGCTAATAATATGACATTTTGACTAATTTGATTAATTTATACATTAATTACCAAGATTTGCATCAAAGTTGACTAATCATGTTTAAGGCTAATTAAACCAAATTAAGAGCTTAAGTTAATTTTCCATGAAACTTGTTTAAAATATTTTTATTAGAAAATGATTGTGAATATTTGCATCATCAAGTGACATCATTTCTTAGGGTGGCATCCACAAACCATAAATGCATAAAATATATGAATTAATGCTCCCATGCATCATTAAGCCCTTTCATGCCTATTTATTGCCTCTCTATCCCAAATATTTATATATTGAATTACATAATTAGATTTATTCATGACCACACATCTTAATATTGAGATGGATGATCATGGTTGATCCTGGCCATTTCTAAAAATCTATAAATAACAAGATTCACACTCATAATTTGAAGCTATCTTGGTGTAAAGTTATAATGCTAAATTGATTCCAAAATCCATTAAAATTAGTGTTATAATTCCAAATTGTTCAACCAAACCAAATCCACAAGCCACATGGTTCTAAGAGGAGGTGGAGGATAGCCAAGCTCCATTACAATAGACCTTTTGAAGCATAAAGCCGATCAAACCACTTCAACAAGCTATTTGAAGCATCCAAGGAAGGTGAAATATTTCTTTGTCTTTACATTCTAGTTGTGTTTCTTATTTGGTTTTGTTAATATGCTCTCCCCTTAAGATAGGCTTAGGGTGTTAGCTTAGTGTGTTCTTTGTTTGGATTTGATTTCATTCACTAACACCATACTAATCTCCCCTTATTGCAATCCTAAGTTCACACTATAATAATTTCAAATTTGAAGGTTCTCTACTTATTATTTGCTATAATTAGACTATCTCAGCCATCAACATTACATCACTCCACTGGGGATATGCCAAGAATTATGGAGGCTCTATAATTGACTTTTGATGCATTCATTGCAAAGAGATAAAAATATTACATGTTGAAAGGTGTATTTTCCCTTTTGAACATTATTTTGAAAATTTTAGTGGCTTTGTTTTCTATCTCATTAATTTCAACAAAGCTTATTTTCAACATGTATCACAACAGGTTGATTTTTTTATTCTAGAATTTTGATTCTAGTGATCTAATTTTATTTTCTAGTTTCAAAGAAAATTAATACCTATTTTGAATATCTTTATTACATTCCATATTTGAGTATTATTTATATTACTCACAAAGATGGAAGGATTGAGATCATCCTTCAAAGGTGACTCCTCATAAACTTTATCTCACTGCTATGTTTGCATTAAAGATGAAGGAGACAATATTGGAGGCCAAAATGGAAATGCCTAATTGGTTGAATGTTGAGGTAAATGTTGAGAATTTTGATCTTGACATTGACTAGTGTGACAAGTGATGCCTACCACATCCCCCATGTGATACTTTTGAACCAAGTGATGAATATTTGGATGAACCTGAGTATGCATCACCTGAATATGAGATATTCATGTTCAATTGTCAAGATTCCCTAGGTGAGTTTTCTACCACTATGGAAATGATGTTTGCTACTACTGTTGATCAATTTTGGAGTGAGGTCAAGAGAGTTCTAATGTATGATTTTGATTTTGATGATAGTATAACATAAGCATATGAGTTACCCAAATCATGATGTAATTGAATATCTAGAGTGTGCTTTGAAGGAAGTACTAGACATGGATGTAGAATTGGGTGACTCCATTGGGAATGTGGATATTATTGAGAAAATAGTAGTTCTTGATGTTGGGGTTGACAAAAAGGGTGTTATTTGGAAGATGTCATTCAATGAGGATGGGTTTATCTTCTATACCCTTGAAGATGAAAAGTTTTAGTTCTCTTTTAAGTAGTACTTTGACTGCATAAATAACATTGCTGATCTTGATGCACTCTTGCTTAGTAATCACATGATTACAAATGAGAAGCATGTTTTTTACAACTGATAAAGGAGTACCAGAATCTATTAGCTTGGTCTTATCCTAACTTGAGATCACGCAAAGAGGATTTTATTCAATGTGTCATCCTATTACAACCTAGTAGTAGGACCTTTAGGCATGTGTAGAGATTGTTTTACTTCATCTTGGCCACCAAGCTACTATAAAATTTCAAGAAACTAAGGGATGGAATAATTCTAGCGCCACCAAATAATGGAAAGTATTCAAAACATTTTTTCAACTGAGATCTGAATAATGTACCATATTTTATAGTGTTCTATTATTTTATCTTTCTATTATTTTGTTGCCCCTCTGCTTCAGGCCTTGTTTATACAGTTTCCTTTTTTTTCTATCATGTGGTCATTTTTATATCCTCTTGATTTATTTTTATAAATTATACCATGTTTTTTTAGCCTTCACAAATGCTTACAAGTAAATTACTAAGTCTTGACTACATAGTCCAATGGATTTGCACCTAGTCTTATGTTTTGTGGTTCTTTGCATACCTATAGGGGGTACGCATCCCTAGGTGAGAGCCAATGTTAGTTCCCAAAATTTCATTGAAGCAATTGGGCCCTTGTCAAGAGAAAAGGCCTAAGTCTAGCCCATGTTGAGTATCAATGTATAAGTCATTAGCCCAACTTTTGTTTCAAAGTGTTCTTTTCAAAAGGTCAAGTTCATGTTTAAGAGGCTAGGTTATTTAACTTGGTCTTTACTTAGTGTATTTCCTTTAGGAACTTTTCATTAGGTATTTCCTTGTGTTAATTTAGTTTGTTATTGGTGCAAAGTCCTTGGATTATTTTGAAAGAAGAGTTCATGCAAATTGTTCGAAGGCCATATTCTTTCAAGATTTGTGTCTACACAAAAAGTCCAAAGGGCCATTTCCTTTGGGCATTTTATTCAAACAAAAATCCTAAAGTGATATTTATTTTTGTTTCAGGTCTTTTTTTTTGGACTTTTTATCCATGAAAAGAATTCCAAAGGCCACTTTCCCTTCAGGCATTTTGCCTACAAAAAAAGACTGAAGAAAATCCTTTGTTTTGGAAAATGTATAAAGTCTTATCTATTTCATAATTTATATCCATGACAAAAATCTTGAAGGTCACTTACCCTTTAGGAATTTCGCCTACACAAAAAGATTGAAAGAATTGTAAGGACTTATTTATTTTAGCCAAAAGTGTCTACAAATAGTTTAAAGGGCCATTTTGCTTTTGCAAAATTTTTGAAGGGTCATTTCCTTTAGGAATTTTTCCCTTGTAAAATTCTTGAAGGACACTTGCAGAAGGGCCATTTTTTCTTTGAATTTTTTTTGAAGGGTTATTTCCTTTGATAATTTTACCCTTACAAAACTTCTAAAGGGCACCTTCAAAAATTTTGAAGGGCACTTTTAGAAGATCTGAAGGACAGTTTTAGAAAGTCTAAAAGGCACTTTCAAGAGACCTAAGGGCCATTCCAAAAGGTTGAAGGGAAAATGTATGGGGCAGGTTCACTTGACAAAAATTTTGAAGGGTATTTTTGGAAAAATTGTTGCAGAGTAAAAGTCATATTTCCTTCAGACATTTTTCCCAATAAAAAAGTCTAAAAGAATTGCATTTCTTTAGGAAAAGTACCAAGTTCAATTTTTATGGGGAAATTATTTTAGATAAAATGTCCAAAACCATTGTCCTGACAAAGACACAAGGAGCTAAGTCTCAATTCTTTTGGCAGAAGTGCAGATGTCTAATTCCTTTAGGAAAATTGCAAGACTCAATTCTTATAGGAAAATTGTGAAGTCAAATCCTAAGGAAATTATCTCAAACATTTTATCTAAAATAATTAACCTAATAGAATGCCAAAATTTTTTATTATGGGATAATTATGCCAAAGAAAAGCCCAAAGTAGAAGTTCCAAAGCAAACATGAATACCAAAGATAAAGATTCAAACAAAATTGATATAGAATAAAGTACCAAAGAAATATTTTTGAATTGTAGGTATGATGGTCTCATGGACATCTTTTTATGGGCACATGTACATCAAATTTAAGCTGTAAGGACTAGCCACTAGGATTTAAATGTTTAAAGATGGTCACGTGAGCATCAATTTTAGACCTTGTAAAGTGGCCATTTATTTTAAAATGGAGGCATATCTAATAGTATGTGTTTATGTAGAATAAGATGATATAATGGTGTACGAACAAAGCCTAAGAGTTAAAGGAACATAGGAATCCCATGGGGTTTCCACATGGCACATCTTTGTGTGATATAGGACTTTGACTCAAGAGAGGATGGTTAGTATGGTGTTAGTTCCATAATGAAAGAAACACACTAATAACATAACATCTCTAGGCCTAGACACTAGGGAGAGCTTGGTAACAAAAATAAATGACAAACACAACTAAAAAATAAGGAATAAAACCCAAGAATTCCTTCACCTTCCTTGGATGTTCCAAATGCCTTTGTAGTAGTGGCTTGCTCATTTTGTGCTCATGAAGTCCTTGGAAATGGAAGTTTTGCTACTTCCATCTCTCCTTGGCACCTTTGGCTTGTGGCTTGGCTTGGCTTAGAATTAATTTGGCATTGTAACACTAATTTATTGAAGCTTTGTAATCAATTATGCATTATAAATTTTCATTCTCAAGTCTTTTGAAGATATTTGAGAATAATAAATTTTCACAAAAATAGCTTTGAAATGATGTTCATGGCCTCTCTATTTATAGATTTTTGTAAATATCTAGAATCAACTTGAACTATCCATCCTAAGATTGAGATGTGTGGTTGAGGATTAATTCATTTTTTGGAATTATTTTTATAATTATCCTCATCATTACATTGGAAAAAGGAGAGATTAAGAGGCATGGAGGGCTTTGATGAGGCATGGGAGGCATGAATCCTGATATTTGTGGCATTTATGGCTTATGGATGTCTTCCCAAGAAATAAGGTCACCTGATGATGCATATATTAAATATTCATTTCCAAAAATAAGTTTTAAACAAGTTTTCATGGAATTATTTATTAGGCCTTGATTTGGGTTAATTGTCTCTTAAACATGATTAAGTATTTTGTGCACAAATTACTCAAATTGATCAGAATGCCTTGTTATTGGTCTAAAATTTGACTAGATTGGAATTGGAAGTCCATGTTAGATGCGTTGGAACCATTATCCCATTTAGGATGTTACCAATATCAAATAACAAAGGCATGCATATTATATAAGAGATTTGATAATAAAGATTAATCTAGAGCACCCAAGTGTAAAATTAACATTTTGACTCAAAATAATTTGATCAAAGTTAGCTGGCCCATAAATTACACTATCCCATTTAGGGATACCTTGGCTAGAATTAGCATTTGAATATGTTAGTTTCACATCATTTAGTATGTTTTAATGTTTTTAGGCTAAATTATGTATTTTAAGTGGAAATTGGCAAAAATCCTAGTTGGAGATTATTGGTGGCCAGATTTAGGTGTCTATAATTTATCCCTATTTGGGAAGGCATTTCAAGCTATAAGCACAACAATGTATTCTCAAATAATGAAAATGTATTATATGCCTACAACTACAATGATGATAAATAATTGTATGATGCCCCCTTGAGGGACAAGTTGGCACAAGTAGGTCGGCAAATGATCCCTCAAAAAGAAAGAAGTGAAGTGAGGGGACCCAAGAAAGGAAAGATGATGGGGTGAAAAACAAAATGAGACTAAAAAAGTAGTCAAAATCATTAAGAATGTAAGTGGGATGGTGTGTAATGATTTTCTCAAAGGCAGTTATAAACATTGTACCCTGACAGTGGCAACGTGGTATGATAACATAATGATTTGCCCAAAAGTGGTTATAATCATTAAGAAGATGGAGCTGCCCCAGTTAGGATTGATAAACAAGATAATAGAATGCCCCTATATAGGTATAAAAATTAAAGTGGTGAAAACACAATGATTTTCCCAAAGGTGGTTATAATCATTGAGAAATGCAAGTGGGATGGTGTGCAATGATTTGCCCAAAGGTAATTATAATCATTGGACCCCAATTATGGAAAAAATGATAAATTTGGTTCAGGATGATGATAACTTAACACAAGGGGTAATGATGAATTGGAACAACCTACTAGTAGGGAGATGCTCATCTAAACTAATAAAGGTTAAAATTCTTTTATGGTTAATTGTGTTGTTTCGGATATGATTAGGATGGGATTGGGATATCAGTATTGAAGAGATGTCACCATTACTAAATAGACTTCTTAAAGCTAAGGTTTATTATAAAACATGTTGATAAGCATCATGATATAACATCAAGAGGACTTGGCTAAAATATGCATAAGGACTAACTCCCAAAATCCAATACTCAGTAGAACACAATACACCAATGATAAAAACCATGATGACAATGTAAACATATGAATATGTATAGATTCAAGTATAAGTGTGGGCAAGGAATCACCTAATAAACACACATAAACTAAATCAAGGCAATAGTGTTAAAAGCAAACAAACAAATAAAATAAGCAAAAATAAACAAAGCAATAGAAAACTGTACAAACATTGTCCCTAAAAAATAAGTGACAACTTAACAAATGAATAAAATGTGGGTACAAAAGAAAAGAAAGGGAGTGACTGAATTATCTTCATATGCACTAGGCAAGTGGATGCTACCTACATAGTTCCATGAATGTAATATCCAATAAAAAACTTCATACCAAATGTAGTTCTCCCAAGGAATGGGAAGAATGTGATAACTAAGAAAAAAATAGAATGGATGTGATAGAAGAAGAGGAATGGTCTTCTAAAATGGCAAGTGTGTGAGAGAAAAAGGCCAAAAAGGATGGGGAAACTAAGTGAAAAGTGATTTGCTTGAAACTTAGTAAGGGTTCCCATAATCCTTAAGGCAAAGAAATGGTCTAATGTTTTTGGTTTTTTCTAACGATTTTACAAATGTTTTTAGAATTTTAGAAGTATCTTAACAGAATCAAGAATAATGAGACACCAAATGGTTTAAGGTCAAAAAATGGTGAGAGAATTCAAACTTGGGTTGCTCATAAAATGGTGAGAGTGTGGCTTAAGGTACTCTCAAAATAGTGAAAGCATTCAAACTTAGGTTTCTCATAAAACAACGAGAGCATTCAAACTTAGGTTGCTCACAAAATGGCGAGAGCATGGCTTAGGTTTCTTGAAAAATGATGAGAGCATGGTTTAGGTTGCTAAAAAACTGGTGAGAGAATGGGAAAATGGTGACTGAGCTGATCTCAACAAGTATTGAGTGTTTTCTACATAGTCCCAGAGTAGGACCTCAAGTCACTATAGTTTCACCCTTATAGTGGAGGAAGTCGACTAGTGTAGTAGTCAATTCAAACAAAATAAGCACAGTTGGTAAAAAGGCATAGTACGACATAGGAAGTGGTAAGTTATTACATCAATGCTTAATGTTACCCTTAAATTTCCCATAGGTAGTTATAACTATGACACAATGACATAGATCGATGGTACTACTTTTCCCAAAAGTGGTTATAATTATTAGTAAGATCAGTGGTAAGAAAGGAATAATAAATGAAGGATAAAACTACCAAAAATTCTATCATGCTATCCCAAAATATGATCTCTATTTGATGTACTTGAACTAACTGATGAAATTGATCAGATACCTCAATGTTGAAATTACGTAATGAATGATAAAAACCAAGGTCAAATGAGCTAGGCTTTAGAACACACTTAATTGATAGGATGGAAACAAAAAGTAGATACAATGAAGAGGATGGATAAGGATGGTATTTGTATAAATAAGAATAGTGATAAAATAGCATAATTGAAATGGTCCTTAAAGACAATACACCTTAATGTTCAAACATAGTACCACTTGAGATGAATAATATTCATCAGCTCTGGAAGCTCATCTCCATTTAGTATGGCAAGCCTATATGCTCTTGATCCATAATCTGTAGTAATGATGAAAGGCCTTATCTAGTTTGGTTTGAATTTCCCTTTATGCTTCTTCTCAGCGATGATATTATCTGGTTTTCTTTAAGAATAAGATTACCAAGTTTAAATGTTCTATACTTAACATGCTGATTATAGTGGCCTTTGAGTTAGTTTTGATATGCTTGAAGATTATTGAGTGTGGTCATGCATTTCTCATCAAGTAGGTCTAGCTCTTATAGGTGAGCTACTCAATAGTCATAATCATCCAAGACATGCTTGAAAGAGATGCATAGTGAAGGCAATTTAACCTTAATGGGAAAGATGGCTTCAATACCATAAACAAATGAGTATGAAGTGGCTCTTGTAGGATTACGATGATTGGTATGGTATGCCCAAAGGGAAGGGAATATTTGGAGGTGAAAATCATGATCGGCATCATTGATAATCTTTTTGAGAATATTGACAATGGTTTTGTTAGATGCCTCAACTTGGCCATTACCCTGAGGGTAATAAGCTGTAGAAAAATGTTGTGTGATATTATATTCATTACATAACTAGTCTACATCCTTATTCTTAAATGATCCTCTATTATCAAATATATTGTTAGAGGGGATATCGTAGCAGCAAATAAGGTAGTTGAAAATGAATTTGGAAATTTGCTTTTCAATCATGTAAGTGAGGGGTATAGCTTCAACCCACTTAGTGAAATATTCAATGGTGGTAAGGATATGTTTATGGCTATCAAATGAAGTGGGGTTAATCTTCCCAATGAGGTCAAGCCCCCATGTAGAAAATGGCCATGGCATCAACACTAGTTTCATAGTTTTTTTTTGGGCATGAATTAGATTAGCATACCATTGACATTTTTCACACTTTTTTACATATGTAATGGCATCTGCGTCCATTGTGGGATAATAATAACTAGTATGTAAAAGATTTTTGGATAAAACTACCTCGTTAGAATGAGCTCCACATACTCCTTTGTGAACTTATCTTAACACTATTGTATACTCTACCAAAGTTAGACAATGAAGCAGAGTTCCATCAAAACTATGACGGTAAAGGGTGGATCTAAGTAAATTATAATAAGTGGAGTGATGAATAAAGGCTTTGGTTTGTTTTTGAGATAGTTTAGGTGGTAGAAATTGGTCATGAAGTTAATTATAAAGGTTTGAGTACTAGATAAAATTAGGACCAAAATATCACAAATCATGGCAATGATTGAAGGTTCATGAGCTAGTGCTAACAAATTCTCAATGAGGAACTAATGTTTTCTAGATTTATCTATTTTTCAAATTAGAGAGCCAATATTAGCCATGGTATCTATAGTTTTATTATTAGCCCTTGGTATGTGTTCAAACTTAATATTGGTAATTTTTCACTTCAGAGTGTTGACCATGACTTTATATGGAACCAACTTGTCATCTTTGGTCTAAAAATGATCTGTGCCCTAATTGATGATTAATTGAGAATCAACATAAACTTGAAGATGAGATATATTCTAATTCACTATTTATAAAAGTCCTACAATAAGTGCTTCATACTCAGCCATGTTGTTTGTACAAGGAAAGATGATTCTAAATGATTTAAGGATTAGATCCCCCTATGGTGTAATAAATAATAGGCCTACCCTTGATCTATGTGCAATGAATGAACCATAAAAATATAGCTTCCAAGGTTTCTCCTCAATTAGTGTGTTAATGATAGTAATTATGGATTCATAAGGAAATTAAAATATGAGTGGTTGTGTGTCTATGAGAGGTGCTTTCACAAGTTGATCTCCAAGAATTTATCCCTTGATTGCCTTCTAATTGACATAATCTATGTCAAACTCACTAAGAAGCATGATCCATTTGGCCATTCTACCTTTAAAATCTATTTTAGATAGTAGATACTTGAGTGGATCTACTTTTTAAAAGACCATGGTCTTATTATTCAACATGTAATGGCACATTTTCTAAGCTGTGAAGACCATGGCTAGACAAGCTTTTTCAACAAGTGCATAACTATGTTCATATGTAACCAAGGTACAACTTAGGTAGTATATAATGTGATCCTTTCCTTTGTCATCATGTTGAGCTGAGAGTGCCCCCAAAGTATGATCGGTAGCTGATAGGTATAACAAAAATGGCTTTCTTTGCATAGGAGGTAATAAAATAGGTGAATTAACAAGATAGTCTTTGAGTTGTTCAAAAGTTGTTTGGAATTGATCATCCCAGTGAAATTCAACTCCCTTCTTTAAAAGGTGTGTAAATAGGTGACACTTGTCTACTAACTAAGAGATGAAGCATTAGATTGATTGGATCTTACCCTACAAACTATGGAGTTGCTTTAAATTGGTTAGTGGTGGCATCTCGATTATAGCATGAACTTTAGCCAGATTAACTTCAATACCTCTATGAGACATGATAAATCCAAGTAATTTTCCTAAATTTACACCAAATACACATTTATTTAGATTGAGTCTAAATTTTTACTCCTGTAATCTTTCAAATATCTTACATAACACTATTGGATGGCTGGCCCTGTTTTTAGATTTCCTAATATGTCATCGACATAGTCTTCAATAATATCATGTATAATATCATGGAATATGATATTCATGGCCCTTTGATATGTAGCTTCAGCATTCTAATGTCCAAATGACATTACTTGATAACAAATGTTCCCCATGGAGTGGTGAACATTGTTTTATGTTGGTTTTCTAGTGCTATTATGATATGGTTAAATCTTGAAAAGCCATCCATGAGTGAAAGCTTTTCATAATTGGACATGGAATTGATTATCATGTCGATATTAGGTAAGTTAAAATCATATTTACGATAATATTTATTGACATCTCAAAAATTAGTACAAATTCTTATCCCTTCATGATTTTTACTAACAAGTACCACATTAGAGATCCATTCTAAGTAGTCAATGGATTAGATACGTCATGCTTCTAAAAGTTTTTCCAACTCTTTCTTTACCAACACAATAATGTGAGGATGCATCTTACATAGATTTTGTTTTATCAATTTGGCATCAAAATTAACCATAAGATGGTGTATAACCAAGGTAGGGTCTAAACTTGGCATGTTTGAATAGGCCCATGCAAAGATATCTACAAATTATCCCAACAGAGCTATAAAGACATCACGTTCCTCCTTAATGAGGGATGCTCCTAATTTTATCCATTTTAGGTCTGATGGAGTCTTGATATTTACCTATATTGTATCTTCAACTAGAAAGGTCAAACCATCTTCTAGGATATTAGGCAATGACTTGAACTAATGAATTATGTTAGGGTCCTCCATTACGACTTGCTCTTCAACTTTTCCTAAGCATGATGAATTTGAGTCCCCTAATGAGAGATGTGGCCATATGAAAAAAATAGTTAGAAATTGTTAAAGAATTTAATCAAATACTTATTTTTTCTCAAAGCTAAACTTTGATCCATAAGCAAGTTCATCATTGATCATCTCCTAGTCTAAATTTGAAGAATAATGAACACCCCAATCTAATGGTGCCTAAAATAAGTTTTCACCACTAGATTGGCCTTTATCTTTAATTTTTACCTGATTAGAAAGTGCCTCAAAGAGGTTTTCACTTTGGGACCTCAATGTTTTACTTTTTTTTTTGGCTAAGGGTGTTCACTCACTCTCCAAACTAAGCTGTAGGATCCAATGTGATTGAGAACCCTAGTTTGTGATCTCCCAATGGAACATATATCTAAGGCCTAAAAAGTCATAGAATGCCTCATCATTCTAAAACTCATCAATTGGTAGATTAGGTTCTTGTTGGTCCCAATATATCAGTTGGGGATAATATAATGTCAAATGGTTGCGATGAATGGCCAAGGTAAGGGTGCAAATGGAATTGTTATCAAATAGGTTGGTTTCAGCTAGGTCATCAAAGGTGAGACTATGATCAGACTATGCTTTGCTATCAACATCATCATTACTAATTACTGGTGATAGAGTTTGAATAAGATATTTTGGGTCACCCCCCAGGTAGCTTAAATATAAGTCCATAAGGTCTTTCATACTTAGTCATAGAAATTGGCTTGATGATTCCTTTTTGATTTAGTCTAAGGCCTCTTTCTTCATAATTGTGATGTTCCATGATCTTATTAGGAATAGGATACTTGGCATTTTTATAAAAATCATCTTGGTTGTCATTGTATAACCATGATTCATCTCCCTCAAGAGGGTCAAGTCCTAGGCTAGATGATGGTACAAATGTGATAGGTCCCTTATCTTTACTATTTTGTTGCCAATGCATATGTGGGGTGAATTTAGGTCACCCAAAGGTTTTTAGATTCTAAGGAAAATTAGAAATATGAAATGTATCATGGGTCACGTACTCTCCCGATCCATTATCTGAAATGGTGAAATGATTAAAAGCTTTAGGAGGTGGCATGTAGGAAATAAAATCCAAGGTATTAGGATCTATGCAATTATTTGATGAAGGATCAATACGTATAGCTTTTCTTTTATCTTGCTTGGAACTTGGATTCATACCATACTAATAATTATAGCTTTGTAATTTATCCTCAAGATGCTTGTAGTGCTCATATGGGTGTAAATCTCCTAGAATATGAGATTTGTGTTGATAGGACTACACAAATCTCATGTAACCAAGGCCTGCCTAGAAGAAATTTATATGATAACTCAAGATCAATCACATGGCAAAGTGTATCATGGGTTAATGGTCTAATTATAATTGGAAAACTAATGGTGCCTTATGATTCTCTATCCTGATTATCATAAGCTTTGATGGTTATTATTTTTGGCTGGAGATCTAACATTATGTACCCAAGAAGCTTGATGAGCTTTAAAGACATTACGTTGAGGCCAGATCCATTGTCTATAAGGACACATTTCACTTTATGTCATCTAATACAAACTTCTATGTATAATGGGTTATTATGGAGTGGACTAAGAGAAGACATATCGCTTTGGTTAAATGTGACCTGTTGGGCTAGAGCTAGGTGTCCAACCAAAGCTTGAAAGTTATCAGTGGATATGTCATGAGCAATAGTGGATTGGATCAAAAACTCATTCAAGATATTTTTGTGGATTATTAATGTTTGTAGTAAATCTAAAATAAAAATTTGTGCTGGTGTTTTTTACAATTGTTCCATAATATCAAACTTCTTATCTTGGTCAGTAGTGAATGGTTTATTCTAAGGTTGAACAATTGGTTGGATGATAGGCAAAGTGGTAGTGGTTATGGGCCTAGGATAGTAATCTTTGACCTCCTATTTGTGATTGCAAAATTGGAATTAAATACTAGACCATTATTGCTAACTAATTTTAGGAATGGTATGGGACTAGACATGACGAGTCTCGGTTAATGGTGCACTTGCATTTGGTCACGTGGCAAGGACAAATTATCGATATAAGGTCCAAAAGGGGAATTCCTAATTTTTTGGTTTACCTATATGCATTTCAAAGTCAAAGAAGGATTATCCATGTAATTTGGATAAATGTTGTTACTTATAAATGGTCTAGACTGATTAGTGTTTGGTCTAGGATTAATGGATATGGTATTAACACTACCCCCTACAATATGACCTACAACCCTATTGTAGTCATGTGCAACTGCATGGTAGGTTTGTTGGTTTTTATCATTCTAACCTTGGTTTTGTACATTATGTCATTGTGGGTTTTACTACTGATTTTATTGATTTTACTAGTTCAACCTTTGATTTTGATACTGTTGATTTTGCTACTACACTGGTCATTATTGTTATTGCTGATTATTTTGCTGTTATTGATTTTTATGTCAAGGAAAGGGGTTTTGATATATCCAAAGATTTTTATTAAAATTAGAAGTAACATTATCCAATTTTATCTCCCCATTCTCCAACATATTCTTAATTAAATGCTTGATTTGGACACATCTTCATAGATTATGCCCATTAACCTGATGATAGTCATAGAATTCATTTTCACAATACCAATTAGGATAAGGAATTCCTTATAGATAATGCTTTGGTATAGGCCAATTAATTAGATTACTGGTAACACACTTATGAAATACAAACTCAATAAGTTCTCCTAGGTCACTAAAGACATGACGTGTAGGCACAGTTCTTCTAGGAGGAGGGGTTTACAATGGTAATAGCTACTATATTTGTTGTGTAGGTCTTGGTTGTTGCACTTGTGGCACTAGTTGAGTAGGAGTAAGTTAAAAAGGTGGTGAAAATGATGTTTGCACCATTTTCACATGATAATATTTGGTTACTCCATTTCCCACAACATTCCTATTGTGGTTGAATTGCTTCAGTCTTGTATGGTTATTGGCCTATGTCAGTTGTGATGCTTGCACTTAGATGGGATGTTAGTCATTTCCCTGATTGGTACCTTGATTTTTATTAGTTGAATTAAGCTTGATGAGTCCTTTATTGATGAACACCCTCTCGATTAACAAACCTTTATTGATGATCTTCTTGAACATATGTGCACATTGTAGTTCTAAATGATAAGCTATCTCATTGTGCAAATTTTTGGTAAACATAACTATTAATTATTTATCTAGTAAACTATGGGTGAAATAACTTGCAAGGGCTCTCCACCACTATAAATAACTTGCAAAATTCTCACTAGATTTTTGCTTTGTTTGTGTTAAGTCCACTAATGAAATCTCATGCTCAAGATTATAGGAAAAGTGATGCACAAAATTATCAAAAAGATCATCAAAATCTGTTATTGAATTTTTGAGAAATTTAAAAAACCACTCCAAGGCTAGTCCATCCAAGTTTCTTAGAAAAAATATCAAAAGGTATATGTCATTATATGTCACTGGTTGACATGTGATGAAGAATTCGATCAAATGAGCCTTAGGGTCACCTTTTCCTTTATATTTATCAAATTTTGATGGTTCATATCTTAGAGGAAATGGTATCTATAAATACTCCATGTTGAATAGATAAGAACATAGGTCATCCAATTTTAACTTTTTAGTTTATTTCCCAGCTTGAATGGTAGTAATTGCATCCTTCATCTATTATAATTCTTGGGATAGGAAATTGGAAGGAATATTGGTTTGAGGGAGAATTTGGGTTTGGATAGATGGTTGGGAGGTCACAAGTGGAAAATTTTGATGAAGGTATGATGGATCTACTTGTTGGGTTACATTGGATTTGTTAGAGAATAGTTTAGGATTATGAATACGTGGATTAGGATGTACTTGAAATTGCACACTTGGTTGTGTGATATTTTGGTTTGGGTTGGTGATAAAGGTTTGATTGGAGGATTTTTTGGTTGGGATGGAGGGATATAACTATACTATGCCTACTATGCTTGAAAAGGGACATGTTACTGACTAATCAAACCTTGATATTGAGTGGGAATCTGTGGACCAATACCCTATCTCTAGATTTGTGGCACATTTTGAACCAACAATTGTCTAGTAGGTAGTTGGGAAATATGGGGACCTCCTTGTTACATGATTACCTATGAGGAAGTGCAAGTAGGTTATAGATTTGAAATCTATCATTGACCAATATTTGCACATTATTGACTAGTCATTTCTTAGTTTTGGATTGGCATATTAGTCTATGATTGAAAAGGTATATTCATCATTACCTGGTGAGGTGGAACATTTGTTGCCCCTGATTGAGGTGGCAATGTATTTTTAATTCATTACCTGGTGAGATTATGCTTGTTATTATGGAATACTACTCATTACTTATTGAGGAGGAGTAGGATTTGCCACATTCTATCATTGAGGCATGATATTGACCATTGTTTGATTACCTAATCCCATAGGTTATAAATTTGAGGAAGTAGTTGATTGAGGTTCGGGTGTAGAAGCTCCCACTCCCTAGTATGATGACCTATTCATAGGATTAACTAAATATACATGTTGTTGGATATTTATCTTCACATTAGTACCACTTTGATCAGGACTGGACATTGTTTGCACATTATCTACTATGTTTGGCTCACTATTCAGTGTAGAAGCCGAAGACAATTCTTCAATAATGGGCATATGCATCAAGTTTTCTATTGACTCCTTCTATATAAATGGGTTAGAATTTATATTCTCTTGTCTAGTTACTCTATCAATACTCCTATTGAAGGAACTAGGTCAATTAGAGGCTTACTTACCATGTTCATTTGATTGAAATTATGTGATAGATTCAAATATGTTTGATATGTTATCTACATTTGGTTAAAGTGATCTTCCATGATTTTTTTGCCTTGATCAGATATATTATGATCTTGGTACATTTTTTGGACTAGAGCCATAGGATTGCTAGAAGAAGCCAGTTGATTATAAATGATATTGTGGGGCACTCTTACTAGACTTGGTGAATTTTCATTGGGGAAGTCTGCTAGAAACTTGGCCCCTACCTCAATGGCTCTAACCAAAATATCATCTTTGTTCTCTAAAAAATTTTGCTCAAACAAAAATGGATCATACGTGGAAGTTGTATTAGTAGAATATGACTGTTGAAGTACTAGCTTGTCCACTACATGTAGTATAGCTAAGTATTGCATGGTTTAATATTGGTCCTATTATAAATAAGGTGGTATGTTAACCAAATAGTTGGCTAATAGATCTTGGTTTTGTGCTCCTGATTGAGTATTATAAGAGGGATAAGAATCCATCTCATAAGCAATATTATCTGCATAGGGGTCTTGCACCATTTCTTCCTATGCAACCACATTACTAATCCCTGGATTGTATATAAGTCCACTAAAAGTGTAGGAATGCATGTTGGGATCCTTAGTTAATGCTTCACAATAAAAGGTCAAAGAGTTTTACAAACTCTAAAAAGGACAATGTATAAAATAGATGATGTTCTAACTTGGTCTAGATTTGTCAAAATGATCAATAGGTTTATGCAAATGTTTGTGAGGAAACAAGCTAGCGTGAAGTATCTAACATTTCACTCGTCACACAAAGATAGACAATTAAATGGTCCTAAAAATCAAAATGCCAAAATCTAAGGTCGAAGTGTTTCAAATCAGTCCAATCTAGGAATTTAAAAGTTGATAGGTCTTTTGGCCAAATGCGGCATCAAAAGGTAGGCTCAAATAAGGCATGTGCTAGGACTCTTGGCCAAATGATGTCAAAAGGTAGACTTTGAAATAAATGAAAGTTTTAATCTAATGGATTTGAAACACTTATAATAAACACTAGGCATTTGATTCTTTGACATGAACTTGATCAACTAAGTATAAGGTATGAAACAAAAGGCACTTTAGAAATAGTTTATTTTTTGGCAAAAAATGGTATAAAACTTTGTTTTTTTGAAAACTAAGCTAGACAAAGGTGATCAGTATAACTGTGCTTTAGACAAAGGATCACAAAAAGTATACGCAGATTGGTCTAAAAATGTAGTAACAAATTTGAAACTCTATGTAAGGTCTATGAAACAATATTCAAAATGTTTTGGGTAATGTAACAATGTTATACTACCCAAAAAGGTGTGATAAAAAGGTTTGTTTCAAAAAATATCTAAGGAAAATATGCTTTCCTATCATTTTGATAACATAACACTACCTTTTTTGACTCAAAATGTTGTGGTGCATAGACTTAAAGTGTGAGTGTTTAGCACAAAATGGCTTAAGTCTATCAAAAGTTGATGATTATTATTCTTAAACGGCCTTCAACCTAAATTGGAAATTAAACCTAGGCTCCCTCAAGTTTAGTGAAAATGGCAAACCCACTTAACACATCAACCTTATGAACTTGTAAAGGTGCAATTTTGAATTTAGGTTATAAGTGAAAGACTTTAAACAACTTTGGTAAATGTCTAGACTCAATTGGGCAGCATAATTGTGCCAAAGTGGATGATATGACTCTCAAGATTTTGATGAACTTTTGAACAAGGAAAATTGATGATCTCACATGGGCATCATAATGCCTCTTTGTTAAAAGGAAAATTTGGACTATGTGTTTGGTTTGGATTGTTTATTTACACCAAGTTTTGACTCCAAATAATACTTTAATCTATGACAAGACCAACTAATTAATCATTCTTATATCCTAAACTAACAAGGTTTCTTGGTATTGTTAGAATCCATCAATATACATAATTTGAGAGGATTTTAAGTGTTCATCCAAAAGTAAATGCACATTATATAGTAGGGTTTTTACACCCCT
The DNA here is from genome assembly GCA_037957365.1 of Torreya grandis. Taxonomy (NCBI): domain Eukaryota; kingdom Viridiplantae; phylum Streptophyta; class Pinopsida; order Cupressales; family Taxaceae; genus Torreya; species Torreya grandis. The sequence continues at coordinate 1,854,186 of JARHVA010001989.1, read as the reverse complement.
TCTCTCAAATGAATGACATGGACCTTGAGGTACACCTTGAACCAACAATAATTCCATAGCAAGTGGGGATTTTTCTAAGATCTAACAAGTTTCCAAATGATCTAGGGGAATCAATTGCACAATGACTTTCACATCAAATAATAAAAAATAAAATCATGTATTTTAGGTTCGTATCACTTGGCTTATTGCAAAAAGGTCTAGTCCTTTTTGCAACCACTACATCCTTCTATTCACTTAGTATAGTGTGATGTCCAAAGTGCCACTACATCCCATGTATAACTCCAAAGGAGCCAAATGAAGTTAATGTCAAGAGATGAAACCTTGGGTCAAATCTTCCCTAAATAACTTGTAAGAGGTGATGAAGTCCCCCTCATAAGCCAAGATGCATAAAATATAAAGAAATCATGAAAATAGAAAGACTTTAGGGTCATTTTCAAGGTCACCCAAACTTTAACAAGTTTTTAAGGAGTGATTTAGGTGAGTTTCTTTCTAAGCCTTGGACTAGGTTATTTGTAATAGGAATGGTGCTTTTGATTCTAAGGGTTCTCTATAGGGGACAAATGGAAGAGCATACACACAAAATTCCTATTTTTTATAAATAAAAATTTGATTAAAAAACTATTGCAAACAAGAATTGATAAGTGTGTTTAATTTTAAACCCAAAATGAAAGATTTGGTGGTGTTCGTTTGACCCCTTTGTCTTAGTTGCAAACTTTGAAAACATTCACCAAAATATCTAAGTCCTTTGTTAAACACCAAAACAAGGTTGCTAATTGATTTTCAAGCATGCAAAGGTGATTTAAACATGTTTTGAAAAAATATCAAGCTTGGTCCTATAGTAAAAAGGTCAACATATCCTTTAGCTTTAAATATCTTTTTGGTTTGAAACAATAAACTTTGGAAAAATAGCTCTCAAGTCTATGTTTTTGGAAAAACACAATGATCAAAGTCAGTTATATGCAATTGATGATGGTTACTTTAGCTAATCAAAATATAATTAATGTTATTTTTTCTAACTGACATCTCTCCTTGGCACCTTTGGCTTGTGGCTTGGCTTGGCTTAAAATCAATTTGGCATGGTAACACTAATTGATTGAAGCTTTGTAATCAATTCTACATTATAACTTTGCATTCTCAAGTATTTTTAAGATATTTGAGCATAACAACTTTTCACCAAAATAGCTTAGAAATGATGTTCATGGCCTCTCTATTTATAGATTTTTATAAATGTCTAGAATCAACCTGAACCGTCCATCCTAAGATTGTGATGTGTGGTTGAAGATTAATTCAATTTTTGGAATTAAGTTTATAATTATCCTCATCATGACATTGGAAAAAGGAACAATTAAGAGGCATGGAGGGCTTTGATGAGGCATGGGAGGCATGAATCCTGATACTTATGGCATTTATGGCTTAGGGATGTCTTCCCAAGAAATGAGGTCACCTAATGATGCATATAACCAATATTTATTTAAAAAAATAATTTTTCAACAAGTTTCCATGGAATTATTTATTAGGCCTTGATTTGGGTTAATTATATCTTAAGCATGATTAAGCACTTTGTGCACAAATTACTCAAATTGATTAGAATGCCTTGTTATTGGTCCAAAATTTGACTAGATTAGAATTGGAAGTCCATGGTAGATGCATTGGAACCATTATCCCATTTAGGATGTTACAAAAAAAAAATAACAAAGGCACACATCTTGTGTAAGAGATTTGATAGGAAAGAACAATAGAGAGCACCCAAGTGTAAAATTGGCATTTTGACTCAAAATAATCTGATCAAAGTTAGCTAGCCCATAAATTGCATTACCCCATTTAGAGATACCCTAGCCAAAATTGCCATTTGAATATTTTAGTTTCACCTCATTTAACATGTTTTAGTGTTTTTAGGGCAAATTGTGCATTTTAAGTGGAAATTGGCCAAAAGTCTAGTTGGAGGTTATTGGTGGCTAGATTTAGGTGTCTACACTTTGGGGCCAAAAATAAGAAATACTCAATGACACCCCACCCCTTAAATCATGATCTAATGGAGTACATTTTTTCAGGCAATTAAGACTAGATGGTATGAGTTCAAAGTCAAAAAGTGAAGCTTATGGTGCATGGTAAAGGCTCTAGCATATTCTCATCGATTGACAATATGAGGTTAAGAATACACCTTTCAATTGATTTGGCATATTAAGAAAAGGTTTCAAAATGAGCCCAAAGTGAATATAGTGATGACATGCATTATAACCATGCTATACAAAGTATTGAGTAATAAATAATGTTTGATCCTTTGGGTCAAGATCAATGCCATGCACTTGCTTAGGTGAGAAGATATAATGGTGTGAGCTAAGATAGACTTTTCAAAAGGCCTAGATTTCACAAGGAAAAGATAAGTGTCTATACTAGAGCTGATTAATTGACTTAATCACTCTTAGATCCAACAAATGCCTAGTTGGATCTAATGTGGCATGCCAAATGTCAGTATGTGGTAAGATTTGGTCTAAAAGTTAAACTTGATAGCTATTTCTTGATTGGCTAATGAGTCAAAGCACAAAATAAGGTCCATGAGTCATTCTAGAGTGAATATTTCCAATCATGATTATGGATCATTCTCTATTTTATGTCATGATTAGATAATTTTTGAGCCATCATTACAAGAGGAGGTTATTCCATGAAATGCATAAGAAAAGGGAAACTATCCAAGAAGTTTCCAGCTACCCAAGAAAATGATCAAGGGGGTCTTTAGGCAATTCTATAGCATGACAAAATCTATTTGGATCCTTAAATTAATATCCTCCTTTTAGCTCATGTGAAAGGCATTTTCAGTCAAAAGATCAAAGGTTTGTTGCAAATCTCCATCATTCATTGTAGAGTTAGTTAGAGCAATGATTTGTTTATTATAAATGGATGAAGATCTCAAGTGTGGCATGGAATATTTTTTGGCTAGAAGTATCTTGGTGGACTTGAAGGCTTATTTTGAAATTCTAAAAATTATAACCCATAGTTATAGAACTGAGAAAGGTAAAAATGTATAAATAAAAGGCTTGCATTTTATTTGAAAGGTTGGTTGGCCATTGTGTTGGTTTGTGTCTTCCTTAGTATAGGCTCTTCCATATTTTGGGATCACTTCTATGTGTGTTTTGTCTCTCTTGCTAAGGTGGTTACAATTGTATAGCCATTACCAAGCTCTAAGAGCATATTTATATGTCTCCCTTATCCAACATGGATCAAATACACCATGTTTGTCCCCATGGAAGAATTTTGATATATTGATGTATGTAATATTTTCTTGCAAATTTAATGAAAATGCATGTGGTTTTCTACTATTTATATTGATGAATTGTAGTAATATGTTTTATAAATGTTTCTTATGGGACATCTCATTCCCTACTCATTATTGGTTCATATTTTTGGCTTAGGGCTAGGTTATAAATCCATTTCTATGTTATATTTGAAAATATGTTATTGAATAACTTGTTAGGGCACCCTAGGTTTATGGATTCAATGGAAGAAATTAAATCACTCTTGGTAGTTTCATTAGCTTGCATGTAATTTTTCTACATGTTTGTCATGAATGTTAAAATAATCCCTAATTATTAAATACCTCCATCACACCACCCTCCCTTTTTTATAAATATGAACTTATCTTACCCTATCCTACCCTAAAAATAATATTCCCCTTGCATATATTAAGTGTTATTTTCTTATAGATACATAAATATTTTATATTTAACATGTGTCTATATTTTTGTGGTCCAAAGCCCAACATTGTAATATTTTATTCATCCCCTATGCTATTTAAGATGATTTCAAATGAAGGTTGCAATCACATTCATATCTATCTTCAGTAGCTTGTATCTAGCCTAGAACATTTGCTCATTCCATGTGACAACACTTCCTAGGTGGAGTGAGTGATTTTGGTTGTGTTTTATTTGTATTTTTGTCTCTTTGTGCTGATAATCCACATGGAGGTTGAATTGCAAAATCTCTCTTGTGAGAAAGCTACCCCATAGGTCCTCTCACCTTGGTTCAGGTATAGCCAAAAGTAGGGAGCAGATAGCCATACCCTTTGTAGGTGCCTCTCAGTTATTTATTTGTGTTTGGTCCATTCTATATGTTAAACCCTCCCTTAGCTACAATGACATTCTAGTATATTTTTCATATTTATTTTCCATTTTCTTCAAGTGTGCAAGGCCGAGTGCAAGAGGTGTATAACTAGGAACTAACATGTCCTTATACATTAAATTGATCATATAAACATGTCTAATATTTTTCACACTCTAATGGTCTTAACTAACCTGTACCTTCTCCTTCAAAGGTTCTCTTCTTCACTTGAATCCACACATACATAAACTAGCATAATTAGTCCAATTAGACCTTGTACTTATACCAATCTCATCCTTTGACCTATCTTGGTTAGCCAAAATGCTTTACATATTTGAAACACATTTTAAATATGTCCTTATACATGTTACATGTAATAAACACACACTCCTTAGGTTGGACAATACCTCACTAGCCCCAAACCACCATTAGGTCTTGGTGAGACCTAAAACAATTAGGCCTTCATACTCACATGTTACATGTGAGACTATTTGGACCCCATTAATCCTTTACCAATGCTTCAAACACATCAAAACTATTTCTAGTATACCCTTTATTACTTTCTCATGGGTCCATGACAACTAGAATACCATATAAACACTCAAACCTACCAGTTAGGTCTCCTTGCTCTTTAGGCCTTCAAACACAGTCTCAAATTTTTTGAAGGAAGTACTCAAATATTTCACATAGCCATATGATTAGATCACATGGGTGAAACCTTTAGGACCTATTTAAAACCTCTATGTGATTTAAGCACTTCAACATAGGCTCTAAGCATATATTTTTGACACTTCAACACATGCTACAATTAAGATATTTTGATTCTTCATATATGATCAGGGGCATATCATGACAACCATTTCCTTATTATAAGTTTTGGAGACTTATAGAACATATTTATGCTCATTTTCTTCTTCAATTATACTTAGAACACCTTCAACTCACTCTTGGAACAAGGTTACATAATCTGCCAATGCATTCAAAATAATAATCAACTTTAAAGCCTTTATTCATATTTAATATAGATTTTTAAAAATTAAAAAAATGATATAGATAGTTTTCATGGATTTTAAAATAATCTCCAATAGTTATATCATCTTGAAACATCAAAATACTATCAAGAACTCTTAAATTATCCTTCTTGGGTCACTTGTATAATATGGTCAAACACATAGTTAAATTAGGATCTTAATATCTTTGATTTTATGAACATTCAAAACTTATAACCAATGTATTTGGATGCACCTTGAATTCCTCTTCAAATTTTGTTTTTACTACATCAAGAAATTCATCTTGGATCAAAATATATAGCTCAAAAACTAAGCATTGGTTTTTCCTTTGTTAAATTTAAATGCCAATGATCATTGTGTAAATGTTAAACATCAGGCACTTTAACCTCATATCATGCTCCCTAGAAACTTTAAATAAATATTCAACATTGATTTCCTTGAGAGTACCTTGATCTTTATCTTGAAATACTCATCATTGATCTTTGATCTGAGCTCCCATGATTATGCCACTTGGTATCTCTATGTGCCTTATGCACATTTTACTCTTTGACCCAACCCACACCATCAATCTCTATCTATATGAATAGCCACATCCCATTTATCTTCTATGAAATCTTCCCATATTTTGACATTTTTCACCATCACATGCAATCTTACACTCTAACATATTGATTAAATATGCACCATTAGATCATAATCTAGAAAATGAATGCTCATCGTTAGATCTACTAACTAGCTGACCTCATACTTCAATGTAGTTAAACTTGACGGTCTCTAGCCCATCATAATTTGAAAGATAAACTTTGAAGGTTTATAATTTGAGCTAGAAAACACTTCAAAAGTCCAATTATTTAGGGTATATTCTTAACATTATGGGCAACATATCCATGAAAACCTTTGATCTCATTTAACTTTCTAAGTACTTGTATTAAATGCAAAAAATTATTGGTTTATTCATATATGTATGATGTACAGTGATGGTCTAGCTTCTCTTAAGCTAGAAGATGCATGGTTACTTTTAAAAATGATCACGTGACACACCAAAACCTCACCAAGACATCTATAGGTGCCTCACAACTTCTTCTTTATCCTTACAGACTTGCAAATGTTCCATATCTCTCCAAGCTATCAAACACAACTTCTTTGTCATTCATATATTAGAACCATATGCTTTATTTGACATCAATAACAATCAAACATCAATGATTATGTTCAACAATCTCCCCCTTTGTCATTGATGGCAAAAAACCCTTAGAATGAATTCTTACTCATTTAAACTTCATTCTGATCTTTCTCCCCCTTTGACATTAATGATAAAGGTCCTCTTCCTCAATATGCCAAAAATGATTCCTCAGCATTATGTATGTATTCAAATACTATTTAAGATGCTTAGGATACTTATAAACTTTGAATCATATGATTCAATTGATCCCCCTTTGACATGCACCAATATGAATTTAGACTTCTCTAATCCTTGGACCTAACAAACTAATCATAGAGCTTAGAAATATCCCCCTAACATCAAGCTTTATCTCATGTCATTTGTTCTTTGACATACACCAATCTGAACTTTGGGATTTTCTAGTCTTTGGACTTGTCTACCTATATAACTCACAAGCTCTCTTTGCTTATGTATGAAGATTCAATACCTTGTCAAAAAATATGACTTAGTTTGATCAAGTCATCATATCAAACTTCGTTAATTCATAACTATAGCATAATTCTTCATATCTCCACCATGACTAGAACATCTTACATATACTCCCCCTCACATCATGCACAAATCTTAAATTCTTTAAAATTATTTGAGTTAGCTGCCCCTAACTTCATGCTTCACCTAGATCATGACATATTCAACAAGTCTTCTTAATGAACAAGGTCTACCAATAATTCTTCAACACTATCCACAATTTAGTCAAAACTCTTATGGAAGCATCTTATCTTCAAAATATTGTGATCTCCATGGCATACACAACTTGTCATCTAAAGAACTTTGAGACCTTCATGATATAAAAGATATGATAACACATTTTATTATGACCTTTATTATCCTGCAACATCAACCAAAACTCAACTTGTATCTACCATACTTCTTCTTACTTGTCAAGTGTCTCCTTGAACCTAGATAGAGATACCCTAACCCAAATTTCCTTGAACAATGTGAAACTAGGAGTTGCCCACAAGTCATATTCCTTCTCCTCCTTGGTCATCTAATACTAATAGTTCTTCTTCTTCTTCTTAGGCTTAAGACAAGCAACATGCTCATCTAAAATAATATTCTCTTTTTCTTCTAGGATTGGATTGACAACATATATAAATAATAAATATTCATGACATACCTTTTCAACTGAAGAAATAACCTCATCACTGGGCATTGACAACTAATATTCTTTACATAAAACATTATCAACAACAACAAGATGTTTACTTGTATCCATACATACCTCATAACTAGTCTCAATTATCACTTGGTCTTCTCATTAAGCTCAACTTAAACTAAATTTTGATTCTCCTTTTCTATCTAGATAGATGATACATTCTCTTAGCATTCCTGAACCTTCTTCATATCTAATTCCTCTTTTGCTTTAGCAAGTAGTCTACCTTGATCTTTCATCTCAACTAAATTAGTTTTTTTGGTCTTCACTTCCTTAGGATTCCATACCAAGCATTGACCTTTCTTGAGCACACTAGGATGTCCATACACCTTTTTATGACTTGAGAGCTTACTTCCATAATATCTTGCAATATGACCAACTTAATGATAATTGAAACAAATGACATCATTCATACCTTTTACTTGATGAATATTATGAATCTCACCAAACATACCATCTTGTATCTTAGGTTCATTATGATCAAGCTTGATTGTCTTAAGTCTTCATACATGGGTTAGTCTTTTCCCATGCATTTTAGATCATAATCTAGAAATATGTCCCATGTCATGACAATTATAGCAAACTATATTATCCATACCTCTAGTTGACCAATTGTTCTTCCTTCTACAATTTCTTTCCTTATGACTAAACTTATGACAAGCATAATAATGACCACTAAAATATCTTTCATACCTCATGGCACTTGGCTTCTTGATAGGCATTTTCATGTTGCACTTGGTTATTACATCACTTCTTATCTTGAGATGACCTCTCTTGCTCTTTCTCAGCCTTATTTACCTTGATAACAAATTAATCATGCTCATCCTTCAAGAATCTAACTTGGTTTTCAATTGAGTTCTTTCATCCTTTTTAGCTCTCATACTTGAAATTTTAGCCTCTAACTAAATTATGAGAACTTAGATAGTGTCCTTATCCCTCTTAGCTTATTTAGCCATGTCATCCTTCAATATACATGCTTTCTCTTTAATGATCTTTATAAAATCAAGATTGGATTTCAAATCATCATGCTCACCTTGCTTTGAAATCAACTTGGCATTTGTCTCTTCTAACTAAGTTTTGAGATGTTTGCATTCTTCCTCTTTTGAACTTAGATTAGAATTTGTAACTATAATTGATCCTAAAAATCCTACATGGTCATCTTGTCTTCTTTGACTATTTCACTTAATATTTCAAACTTATTTTGAACATGACTTATCATTTCACTATATTTCATGATATAATCATTAATCTCCTCATGCCTCATCTCATGCTCATCATCCTTGGAATTAAAATTACTCTTCCCAGTATCAATATGACTAATTTTTTATTCAAGACTTTTGACCATTGATCTCAACTCAAGATTCTCTTTCCTCAACTGCTTATCCATCTTTGTACCTTGGATTACCTTCAAGTGGTAAAACTTGCACTGAAGATTCTACTCTAATACCAATTATTAGAGGTACACTCACTGGGGGTATATCAGTGATTTAAGATAATCCAATTTAATTCCCAACTCTTAAACATTTACCATACATCAACTTGATCAAGTAACATAAACATGAAAGCACATACATCTAAATAATACATAAGATCATACATCATATGAACACATAATATATGTGGGAAACCATCTTGGAGGATAAAACCTACTAAACCTTAAGAGATGGACTACAAACCTATAAAAAAAATCCAACATTTATAACAACACCAACTGGTCAAGGAACACCCATCCCTTAGTTTAGTGAGACATCGATCCCATAAGGAGCTACTACCCCTGTCTAGCTAAGCACCCATAACAACTAGAACTTTAACAAACCTTACCTTACAAGGAGGAAATAACCCCTTAAGCAACAAAGTACCCACTTAGATACCTAAATAGATCACCTTGAAAACCTATTTCTAGTCTTCAACTGATGATGATCATCTTTGTCTACACTCTTCACTTCCAATCTCTCTCAAGTTGCCTCTAGGGATAACTTGCTCAAACTACCTCTTCTAGGCTCATTAGATCTAATGACCTATGTTTCCTTCAAGATAAACTTGATCAAATAAACATGTCTGATAGTTTTCACACTTTGATGGTCCTAACTAGCCTATACCTTCTCTTTCAAATTTTATCTTCTTCGCTTGAATCCACACATACATAAACTAACACAATTAGACCTTATACTTATACCACTCTCATATTTTAACCTATCTTGGTCATCCTAGATGATTTAAATATTTTAATCACCTTTAAAATAGGTCCTTATAACTATAAAATACAATAAGCACACATTCTTTAGGTCGGCCAATACCTCATTATCCCCAAACCACCATTAGGTCTTGGTGAGACCTAAAACAATTAGGCCTTCATACTCACACATTGCATGTGAGACTACTTTGACCCCCTTCATCCTTTAATAATTATTAAAACACATCAAAACTATTTCCAATATCCCCTTGAATACTCCCTCATGGGTCTATGCCACATGGAATACCATTTCAACACTCAAACCTACCAATTAGGTCTCCTTGCTCTTTAGGCCTTCAAACATGAAAACCATAGTCTCAAACTTTTGAATCAAATACTCAAATATTTCAAATATCCATATTATTATATAACATGGTTTAAACCTTAAATACCTATAAAATGCCTATATGTTCTTTATACACTTCAACATAGGCTCTAAGCTCTCAATTCAACTCTCTCAAAGTGATCACTCAAACTGGTCACACATAGTCAAAATATAGTTAAGCTATTTTGACTCTCCATATCTGATCAGGGGCATATCATGACAACCATTTCCTTATTATAAGTCTTATATACCTATAAAAAATCTTCATGCTCATTTACTTCTTTAATTCTACTCAGAACACCTTCAACCTACTCATGCAATAAGGTTACTCAATCTGCTAATGCATTCAATAAAATAATCAACTTCAAATCCTTTGTTCATACTAAACATGGATTGTTCAAACCTAAAAAATTCATAAATATATTCTTCATATATTTAAAACACTCTCTAATAGTTATATGATCTTGAAACATCAAAATGCTATTAATAACTCTTCAATTATCCTTCTTGGGTCACTTGTAGAACATGGTCAAACACACAATCAACTTTGGATCTTAATATCTTTTATATTATGAACATTCAAAACTTATAACCAATGTTTTTGGATGTGCCTTGAATTAATATTCAAATTTTCTTTTTATTTCATTAATAAATTCATCTTGGATCAAAAGATATGGCTAAAAAACTAAGCATTGATTTTTCCTTTGTTAAAATTAAATGCCAATAGTCACTATGTAAATGTTAAACATCAGATACTTTGACCTCATATTGTGATCTGTAACAACTTTAAATAAATACACATCATTAATATCCTCAGGAGTATCCTAAAAATTATCTTAAAACACTCACTGTTGCTCTTCGATCTAAGCTCCCACAATTATGCCACTTTGTAGCTCTATGTGCCTTCTACACATTTGACTCTTTGACTCACCTACACCATTGATATCTATCTTTATGAATAAATACATGATATTTATTTTCTATTAAATATTTTGATATTGTGACACTTATCACTAATGCATACAATCATAGACTCTTTGACATATTGACTAAATATGCACCATTGAATCACAATCTGGATGATGAACACTCACCATTAGATCCACTAACTAGTTGAGCTCAGACTTCAATGTAGTTAAACTTGATGGTGTTTAGCCCATCATAATATACAAGAGAAAATTTAAAGGTTTATAACTTGATCTAGAAAACACTTCAAGATTCCAAATCTTTAGGGTAGATTCTTGACACTATAGACAACATTCCATGAAAACTTTTGACCTCAATTGACTTTTTGAGTACTTATATTAAATACAAAAAATTGAGAGTTCGTTCATATATGTATGCTGTGAAATGATTTTATAGCTTATCTTAAGCTATAATATGCATGTTTATTTTTCCAAATGATCAAGTGACACACCAAAACTTCACCTAGACATCTATGGATGCCTCACAACTTCTTATTTGTCCTTACAGACATGCAAATGTGCCATATCTCTCTAAGCTATCAAACACAACTTCTTTGTCATTCATATATTATAACCATATAATTTATTTGACATCTATGATAATCAAACATCAATGACTATGCTCAACATTTTCTAATAATTCTTACTGATGTTTGCTTAAGTCCTTTTGCTTCCTCATTCACATAGGTGCAACCATTATAATATAATAGATAGAATATTCATCATTAAAAAAAGATAAAAATATTTAAAGAGTAAGGCATGAAAGTAAATGTTTTATTGAATAAAAAAGATTATTAATTTTGAAATTTAAAAGCATGCCTAATCATAATTATACCATTGTGTACCAAGTATACCGATAGCACAAACTAAAGAAACTCAATGGGAAATATTTTAAGGAATTAATTGAACATATTTTATTAAATTTATATCAAATGGAATTATGTAAAAGACCTATATATACTATACACAATGGATCAAAATAGCTTTAAATTAAAAATAATAGAAATTTAGAACCAATCACACTAACTATTACATAATCTAAATACATATTCATTAGCAAAACAAACACTACAATCTCTTCCTAGCATTAATTAACTTTGTTTCTATTATTTCTTACACAAAACACCCTCATTATTGCATTAATCAATGAACCTCTTTTTTCCATTTTATCCACTCCCACTTGTGCACACATTTCATTAATCTCATCACCATAATTTTCCTCAATGTCCTATCTCAATTTTCATGCTAAATCAAGACTCAAAACCATCACCAATAGAAATACCTCATTCGTAATAGTCAACTTTGTATTTTACACTTAGCATAAAAGTGGAGTTTTGACCTCCAAATTTACATTTAAATCTTATATCTCTTGTCTCTCTTATCTCTCTTTTCCTACTCTAGGGTTTCATCTTGATACTTTTTCCCTTTGTGCTCCTAAAACCTTTCCCATTACAAACACCAATTCCATGTGATAAATTTTCATATATAACACTTGGTCTAAAAATATTGTTTTGACCTCCTTTTTTTTTATGGTAGTTAGTCCCCTAATCTATATGTCACCTTCTCAACTCTCTCTTGAGTCATCTCTAGGTTTTTATTGATTTTTGTGCAATCCTAGTTTTCAAAAAACTTTCCATCTTGAATATCATTTTCATGTGAGAAATTTTCATGTTTTGATCTTTACTTGAAAATGTTCCTTGCCTCATTTTGTAAATGTCATAGTTTTGGACCTCCACTATAGTGTTGGGGTTCCAATACTATGTTTAAGTTGTCAGACTTTGATGGTTGCATTGTAGTCCAAAAGTCCTGACACCTTTGGGTAGGGGTCATTCAAATGACCATAGATTTTAAACCAAGGCTCTAAGTTTTAAACTGCTTGGTGCATTTGAAATATAGTTTTTACATAGAGATTTTGATATAATTTCTTTTCTTGGAGGATGCACCAATCTCATTTTATATTATTTTTCTATACCTATTCTTTTTTCTCTCCCCATTATAGAGATCGAGTCCAAGGGAAAGTTTTTCATATGTAACTCTTGGTCTAGAAGTGTGTTTTTTCCCTCCCATTACCATGTCAATGTTTTGAAACTCCTATTCATATGTAAGAGTTTTAGTAATTTATTTAATTCATCAAACTCTGACACTTGAAATGTAGGCATTAGAACTTGATGGCTACAGTACAACCCCAAAGTCTTTAATGGTTTGATTGGGCATCAATTTTTTGACCATATCTTTTTATCCACATATCAGATTTGAGAACCACTTAATGTATTGGAAATTTGGTTTAAATATGCACATAAATGTATAATTTTTTATATTATGATTTTAAAATAGGGATTTGTGATCATTTATATATCAATGTTCCTGTTTTCTCTCTATGTTGTGAAGATCAGGTCCAAGGGAGGGTTTTTCATGACTAGTACTTTATCCTAAGGAAAAATATTGAATTCCTTTTTACATGTTAGATTTTTTGACCTCCCATGGATGTGTCAAGGTTTTATGGTTGAATTATATTCTTAAAAACTATGATACTTACACTACATGTGTCAGAACTGATAGTTATAATGTAACCCTAAAACTCTAACACCTTGTGATAGGGGTTCAGGTTTTTGGCCATAAATTTTGATCTTGGGTTCCATTTTTCAAACCACTTAGTGAATTGAAATTTTGGTTTCAATGTGGATGTTTTTATATAATTATTTTATTTAGGAGGTTTGAAAATTAGTTTTTACAGCCATTATTCTAACCCTATTCTATTTTTGCCTTAGTAAAATCCACTTAACATAACTAGAAGTTCTCCATTTTAAAAAGTGTCTTATTTTTTGTCTTGTATAGGTAGTGAAAATTAAAAGTGAAATGGATAGTATAAAATTTTTATGAAAATTGATTATTGAGCATTAATGGAGGTAGTTGAACATTTTTTTGGGGAAATATTGCCCTTGGGGATTATAGTTTCTATATATGGAAGGATTTTTATTATAAAATAGTTATATTTTCTTCTCCCAAAGATACCATTGAGAAAATAAAACTTATTTTTCATGTAATTTATTATTTTAGTAAATTAATATTTTCCTCATCTTGTAACCCTAGTGTTACACTGGTGGGGTTTGGATGTAACTGATTGTGATCAACTCAAAACATTATTATCAACATGAAAATCTTGATTTATAAAAGTTTGTGGAAGTTTATTGGTGATCTACACATGTGAAAGGTGGTCATTTTTATTTCTCCCATCCTCTCACTCTCCTCATATGTTTTCATCATTCTTGTGGTGATTATGGATCATATGGTCACATGAGGTATTAATTTTTGGATGTTACATTCAATCAGTCACTTCAAATTTGCGTTGCTTATCATAAGATTTTATTTTATTTCCTCTCCCTTGTCTTTTATTATTTTTTATCAATCCTTTAAAATTAGAAATCTATGAAGGCAATCTACTTAAGTCTATATATATATATATATATTGGCTGTAGTATTTGTTTCCATTATTATTATCACATTATTGAATGATTAACACCAATGGAATGAATATTGAAATTAGACATAAACACATTGTGCAAAACCTTAAACACTAATTTTTTGGGAATATTGAATTAATAAAAAAATTATTATTTTATGGAATCTACATAAAACCTATACAAATGGAGCAATAAACACACATTATTCACTAAATCATTCAAACACCCACATATTTTTAGAACTAAGTTTTAGATTTGAACCAATAAAGGCCTCTTAAAAGGAATGGTTACAATGAGTGACTAAAAAAAGTTCAATATGCCGAGACCAGGTAGATACAATCCTTGGGAAGTTTCCTTGAAATCTCCTTTCAAGAGAGGTGAGTTGCAATATGAGCCTAGACTATTAGCATGTGCCAAAACACACATCAACAAAACTGGCACTATAAGGAGGGCCACCACTTAAGAAAAAATTCAAACTAAAATTTTAGTGTAAATTTAAAACTTGAACATTTACAAGTGTTTCCCACATTCCCATATTCTAAAATATAAATTTGAAAGTTGAAGAATATCCACTAGGTCTAAATTCATAAGAGTTTATTGAACTTAGTGAGTACCAAAAATTGAGGGAAAATAAAGGTAAATCCAAGTATGATAAATAAACTCAAAAAATATCTCACTTATGACTATAACTCTATTTATCATCCCCTTTGTTCCCCCTAAAACCCACCAATGGCAATTAATCTTGCTTGGCTTGTTAGAGGTGGATGCCTTGTCAATATTCTAAGGCCTTCCCATGATTTTCCAAGGAATCTAGATAAATTCTACCCAAAATACACACCTCATGGTGTCCAAACATATGAGGAACACATTCAATCATTTAAGGATGATTTGATCCAAACACAAGTGCAATATGAAGACATTGCTTATAACCTCTTCCCTTACTCCTTAAGATAAGTCACTTACACTTGGTACTTGTGATTGCCAAATGGATATATAACTTCCTAGAATCATATTGAAACTATATTTATAAATCACTTTAAGATACACATTTGATTCGGTTATCCTATATCATCACTTTATGGCTATTTTTAGAGAGCCAAATGAGCCTATGAGTCTTTACAATGTACGCTTCCATAAGCCTTACCATAGGTTAAAAGACCTATTCACTCAAATGAAATTAGTTTTCATAAAAACATAATTTAGGGATTTAGATTCAATGCCATCCATGTTCCTTAGAAGAAACCCGATAGCCCTCTTATCATTGTCCTTAGCTTACATTGAGGTTGTAAACATTGAATAGTAAATAGTTCTATAAGGTTATAGCATGGGTTTATTGCCTACAATAGGCCAACCAAGCACTTATAATCATATTTAAATGATCAATGATGCTCTTCATCACCATACAACACTGATGAATCTAATTTTGGTTGCCTTATATGTAATCCCAAATCCTATCTACAATCCAACACTCATGAACTACATGCCTAATAAGCTAATTTATACACCCCCTAATCACATTTTGTCTCAGCCAAACAATCAATAACTTATTCTCATAGCATATAACACATTGTTACCATACCTAACACTAAAATTTATGCCACTTCTACTAACAATAAGTAGGTTGTCCCTTCTTTTCTAAATAATTAGACACTTGTTAACAATGATCATAATCAAGCACATCTTATTATCCCTATGTTTCTAAATGATAATGAGCCTATGTCCAACCCATAAATGAAATAAATAAATCCATAAAATGTTGGTGTGAACCTTGAAGTAGCTAATTTGTAATAGATGGTACAGAGTTTGATAAATGACATGGTGAATTTGCATAGACAACTACCACAAAACACTAACCAAAATGTAAATAACCCACCACCAATTAGAAATTTTAACTTATAGAGAACTAATAGATAATGGAACATGAGGCCAAACAAAAGAGGTGTGCCAAGTCCACTAGATAATAATGTTCAAAATAATAACAATAATGCTTCCAATATAGTGAAATTTATTGATTTAGCACTACCCACCTAGTATAGAATACATAATACATTAGACCATGCTGAAATTGATTGTAAGAAATTCATTTTCACCTTAAACATCTTCTATAAGGAGATGGATAGCCTATAACTAGTCCCTACACCTAATAATGACCTTAATCAAGTTGGAGGAAATCCTGAAACAACTCTAGTCTTGGAGACTTATGAGTTCCCATTAGAGAGTGACAATGAGCTAGAAGATAACCTAGTTGAGGTCCATTCTTTTAAATAGTTTTGAAGGGGAAACAAATATCTATTTAGGAGAAAGTTTCAAACTTTTTTAATTACTTCTACTCCTTTAAACAACACTCAAGTTCCACCTAATGAGAATTCAAGTAATAACCCATTTCCCCCTACAAGACCCACTACATCTTACCAACCCAAAACAAACTCCACTCCTCCATAGAGTGACAAGCAAGTAAAACAAAGTAAAAATAGATACAATATTACATATGACTTGAATAAAATTAAGGCTAATATCATGATGTTTGAATTTCTTTAAATTTCAAACCAAAAATGACTTGTTACTAAAAGAACTAGTTATTCCTAGGGGAAAGAAATAAATATAACAGCTAATACTCATGTAATAATTTATAAAGAGAAAACTGAAACACCTCATTTTCTCCTAAGAATACATATTTTTAGAAATAATGCTTAGTGTATTTAGGTTCTTATAGCAATTTCATGAATTATGCCATCTACTGGTAGTTGAGTCT
Organism: Torreya grandis; assembly: GCA_037957365.1. Classification (NCBI taxonomy): domain Eukaryota; kingdom Viridiplantae; phylum Streptophyta; class Pinopsida; order Cupressales; family Taxaceae; genus Torreya; species Torreya grandis. The sequence goes on along the minus strand of JARHVA010001989.1, from coordinate 1,836,970 downwards.
AATGACTATAAAGTCAAATAGGAAGGTAGTTTAGCTTGACAAATAATAACTCAAGGTTTTGGGTGAGTTATATCACACCTAGATGTAGTTGTCCTCCAATCCAAGGGCATAATAGTTTATATACATTTAGGTGGTGGATATACCTAATGCTTATGGTATGTTCTTAAGCAAAGATTGGTTTAGAATGCTAAATAGTTATATAGCAACTGACTTCTCCCACATGTGGCTCCCATGGAGAGACATACCTAATCAAATCAAGATTGAACATGGGCCCAAGATAACTCACATAATAATATAATATAAAACAATAAATGAGACATTTTATGAAGATTCAGAGTTTGGGGTGTATGTACTTGAAAAAGAGGCAATATCTTACAATAAGTTTTATATTAACATGCCATACAAGAAAGTCTATAAATTAAAGAACTATATCAACTATATGAGGATGATTCCCTCTATTCACCTAAAATAACTTAGTTTCCTAGTGATTCCATAGTATACCAAGAGGTTAAAACAACTGATATAAATGAAAAAAGGGGATGCCAACGATTAATAATAGCATTGGGGATGGCTAAGTTAAAAAATTTCAAGCTTAAGGAGAATTGTCTGAGTGAAATTAGGGGTTTTGTGAGATCCCATGACAAGAAAAAAATATTTTATATAGCCTTATAATCACTTCCACCACTAATGACTTGGCCAAAAGGTCCCTATCAGCTAAGAATAAATATGTGTACCTACTTTTCATTGAAAAAATCAAATAATAAATCCATGTTGCAGCAACACCAACATTTTATAATCTAAAACATATAGCTTAAAATCACCTATGGATACTAAAATTTGATGGTTCTAAATCCAAAATTAGATGTGGTGCTAGTGTTGAGCTTTTTAATACCCAAATAAAATCATACTTATCTATATTTTTCTTGTTAATTGATTGCATGAATAATGTGGTTGAGTACGAAGCACTGGTACATGGCCTCCTATTTGCACTAAATAAGAAAGTTAAGATTTCAAAGTATTGGGTGACTCTAAACTAGTGGCTAATAAATTTATAAAATAGTATGATTGTAATGACAAGTGTTTTTATAGGTACTATATCTAAGTGTGGAACTTCATAGAGTACTTTGATGCATTAATAGTCAGACTCTACTTCTAATAAATAATTACATAGCAGATGAATTGGTTACAATGGTGAGTAATCTAGAACCTATAGCTGACTCTAAGTTGAGAAGGTTTTCAATGTAGTTAGTATCTACTCTTTCCATTCTTCATAACATTACGAAATTATAGTGTTCAATGATGATCACCATATAGTTGACTTCATCACAAACATAGAAATATTTGAATCATAGATTATACATGAAGATGAGAAAGAAGATTTTGAATCAGATGAGGAAAGGGTCATCAAATTGAAAACCAATAATATACCTAAGGTCATAGTCTCATTAGAAAGGCTATTCGATATGTATTACCAAGATGAGAAAGAGAAATCAACCCATGCTAAAGGTATGTTACACCAACATTGAAATCTAATCAATGCAAGTAAATAAAATAATGTGCTTCTAGGCATGACATACACTACACATGAAAGATAAGAATTTGTTCAAGCTTTGAAATACTTCAAATATGCTATATCATGGAGTTATGAGGACTTAAAGGTGTTTAACATGAATTTTCTTAAGCATAACATTCCTCTCAATCTAGGGGTAAAACCATTTCATCAAAGGCATAAACTAGTCAATCCAATGTTAGAACCATTGATATTCAAAGAGGTATAGAAATTTCTCCAAGTAAGGATAATATTCCCTATAAGATACTCCACATGGGTGGCCAATTTGGTGCATATTAGGAATAAAATTAGATAGATAAGTTTGCATGTTGAATTCCATAACTTAAATAAGTCCTCATAGAAATATAATTACCAATTGTCTTCACTAGATGAAGTTTTACAAATAGTGAACATCTCATAAATGATGCATTCCTAGATGGGTATTCAGGCTACAATTAGGTAGTGTTCAAATATGAATATTGAATTAAGACACCATTTAAAATAAAGTGGGGTACATTCATGTATAAGAGGATTCCATTTGGCTTAATAAACATGGGTGGCACCTTCCAACATGCCATGGATATTGAATTAAATGATCTTATTGGAAAATGCATAGTGATATACATGGATGACTTAACCATCTTTTCTAAGGATAGAAAGGACCACATAAGAGACCTTAGAGCAATCTTAGAGAGATCTAGGGATCATGAATTATCTCTAAATCTAAAAATGTTCATTTTTGAGGTAACCAAGGGTAAGCTTCTCCACCATGTCATCTTAGAAATAGGAATATCTATATATCTTTAGAGAGTGGAGGTAATTCTAAAAATCCCATTGCCTAGAAATAGAAAAGAATTGAAGTCATTCTTTGACAAGATCAAATTATTCATGAAGTTTATCTCAAGTTTTGTGGATATATTATAAACATTGAATAACATGTTGAAAAAGGATGAAAATATTGAATGGATAGCTTAATCATAAGTGGATTTCACTCATATCAAGAATGTAATTATAAATACACTAGTGGCAATCAATCTTAACTATATGCATTCCTTCTACATATTCTCATTCACCTTAAAACATTCTATTGTTATTGTTTTAACATGAAGGAAATAATTTGGAGATGAGAGGCATGTCTCATTCATGTTATCTCTACTTCATAATGCTGAACTAAGATATCAACAATAGAGAAATAAGAATTTTACCTAATAAAAGTATTCAAGAATTTTAGGCACTATATTATTCATAACAATGTGCTTATAGTTGTGCTTGACCCAAAAATAAAATCTATGTTGAGTCAAAATAAACTGGGTGAATGAAAGGTAAAGTGGATGACCATTCTCCAAGAGTTTGACATAGAGCTATAGCTGATGAAGATAGTAAGAGGTCAAGGACTAAGTAAATACATGGATGATTTAGACCCACAGACAGTCTACCATCAATATATAGTACAAGATATAACTAGTGATGATTGGTACCAATACATGGTCTACTATTTGCTAAAAATAAATGCCTGGGTCACTTGCATTCAACATAGAGGAGATCCTTACACCTCAGAAGTAAAAATTCCATTATCAAACCAAGAATAATATATAGAAGAAATAACAAAGGTATATATTTAAGATTCCTAAATAATCAAGAAGTAGATGTAGTACTCAGTGATTTTCATGGAAATACAAAACTAGTCATAGATAAGGGAGTGTTATAGCCCATTAGATACTTAGGGTAGGGTATTATTGGTTGCATGTTTTTAAATATGATCATGATCATGTCCATAGTTTCCATACCTACAAAGTTACTACATATAGATAAAGTACCCCTACCATGACATTACATATAATTATTGAGGTTTAACCATTCACAAAGTGGGGATTGGACTTCACTGGTATCATCAATGCTAACTCATCATTAGGACACAATTTCATTTTTATGAAAACTAAGTATTGTACCCATTGGACTAAAGCTAAAGTGTGTAGTAATTTTACAACTAACATGGTAATCAACTTTTTGGAAGAACATATCATCATTAGGTTTGAGATGCCTACTACACTAGTATGTGACAATGGTCTTGCTTTTTCATCTCTTCAATTTACATAATAGGCATATGAAAACTATGTAATCATAAAAGTTTTTTCCAATTATTATTTGTAGCGTAATGGGGTTGTAGAATCAACTAATAAAAATTTGCTTGATGTAATTAAGAAAATATTGGCAAAGAACCCTAAGGATTGGTACAATGTTTTAAAATTTACTTTATGGTTAGATAGAAATACATATAAGGCAGCCCTAGGAAACTCAACATTTCATCTTATTTATGGCCAAGACCGCATATTGATAGTCAACTTGAGAATCCCTACATTACAATTCATGAGAGATTACTTGGAAACAGATGATAAAATAGAATCTCACCTTCTTAACCTAATACAACTAGAGTAAAAATGTGATGTAGCCCTGGTTCATTTCATCAAACACAAAAAGGTTGTCAAATTTTGGTTTGACAAATAATAAAAGGTGAAATAATTTATAATCTATGACCTAGTCCTTCTATAGGCAAAGGATAACAAGAAAAAGGGATAGCATGGAAAGTTTGATGTCTTATGGTTGATCCCTACCAAATCTTTGAAATCCTAGGTGAGAATGCATTTTGCCTAAAGTGTATAATTGGTGAGGACATCCCATTACCTATAAATATGCAATTCCTCAAACACTAATTATAAGATTGAATTAGCATGGTGAGTTCTTGTAAATACCTTTTCTTTCCCTTTCTTGCTTTCTTTTTTTTCTTTATTTTTTATTAGTTTAGTTTTTTTTCCTACTTTACCCACTTTTTGTTCTTTGTCTAGTCTCGTTTCTTATCACTTTTCTACCTATCCGACTTGATTTTCCCTATGGGTTTGCCTATTGATTAAAATAATTAAATAAAAAGACATGTGCATATGTATCTCAAATGAAATTTTGGTGCATAAGTACTCTGAGTAATTTATAACTTTAGATTTTTTTTTGAATTGGTTTCAAAGGCTTGGATATCATATATGTTCTAAATTATTTTGAGTTAGTTTAGGTCTAGGTAAAACTATCTAGTCAATGAAGACAATCTCTTAAAACCAAGCACAAAATTCACATCTTTATGGTTTCTAGGTTTACTTGGATGAACCTACTATGATGAAGATCTAGGGTGAAAAATCTATAGTCCTACCTTTATATTATTGAATTGGTTCTTAACCCAAAATTTAGATGCTAAAATAGAAAGAGAAAAGATAAATCGAGAAAATAAAAGGAAATTTAATATCTCAAATACTCACTTCTGGGTGATTTGGGTAACTCCACCATGGGTTTTTTAACCTAGTTGATAGTGGTTCAACACCTAGAGTGGGATAAAAGGTAACTTAATCAGGACTATGCATGCATTTTTGGTAGCAAATAATTGTTTAGATAAGAATTCTTGAGGTAGGATTTGTATACACCTAATATTTTCAAACTTTATCAATTACTAATGTTTTCTATCTTATATGAACCTGTTAAGTCTCAATCTTTGTAAGTTCATGCCTTAAGGGGTACACCAAGAAAGGGGTAGGTATACCATTGGTGCTTTTTAGGATTCTTGTCCCTTAATACCACTTTATATCAATCCAACCATTTCCTAAAAACATTCCCCTAAGTTTTGTCTCCTCTTTTGTACCCTCTTATAGTGATTTTATACTTTCATTAGCCCTTCCCTAACATCAAACCCTTTTTTATAGTTTATGTTATAGTATTGGCCCCATCGACCTTTACTCTAATTTATAAAAATTATTTAGGGTCTAGGTTGGCCCCTAATCAACCTAGACTAAGACCTCATTTATTTTTTTCGATAATGATACAAGGTCAATTGGGTCAACCTTGTCAGCCTAAACTTTTGGAAAGGAGTAAGGTTAGATATGCCTACATAAACACATTCATTTTGTAATTATTATATATACTTCAAGAGTTAATAATTCATTTTTACTTCTTTATAATATGCTCTTTTGTCATTATACTTGAAGAGTCTTAGCTTAGGGTTTCTGCTTGGAGAATAATCTTGTCTTGTGTAAAAGTCTTGGATACTTTGGCCTTTCTTAGTGATACTTATAATCCAAAACAACCTCTTTCGAAGCACCTTTGGCTAAGGGAGAGATTGAGTCTTGATAGGTTCATCTTCAAGATAAGTATCTCTAACTTTGATCCTCTCTTTTAGTAGATAGATGTAGTATAAGTAATAGATTTTGAATATATTTCTCTCTTCATGCATTAGGGTCTTACCTATACATAGCTCAATTAGGATTCTATTATGCATTAGTATTCTTGTGTTTACTAACCCTCAATTTTTACCACAAGATTTGGTGATCATTATATTAGACTTTACTTTACTTTTTATTAGTTTAATGAATATGAAAACATAGGACCTAGTTAGGGTTATTACATAGTTTTTCTTGATTGGAAGATTTGGAACCCTCCCTAGTGAATTTATTGTGGTAGGAGATCCCTCAGATAGGTCTAGAAGATCCATCTTGGTCATGATCCCAAATATATAATGTATCCATAATTAGAAATGTATTTAGGATTTATCTTCTTTGAGCTAGTATTTATTTATAGATCTATTACATTTCCTATTGCATGCATTGTAGTGAACCTGACATGAATATAAACCTTGTAGATTTTCTTTCATGCCATAATTTTTATCATTTTATTATACTTTTCCATATTTTTAGTAATATATCAAAATATAAAATGTAGTTCTAACTTTTTGTGCATAGGTTTAACACATAGTCACTTCAAAACAACTATGTTTTATACATGTAGGTCTTCATCAGCTATAAGTTTCTAAATCAAATAGGTTGACATGATACTCTTATTTAGTGATAGATTAGCATACATTATTAAACAATTAAAATTTATCTCCTAATTGTTTCTACAAGCATATAGGTCAACAAACACTATCAAATAAATCAACCCTATTCCTTATTCTTCTTCAGCATGCAAAGTTTTATAGAACTTGTTCGAGCTAGTTGACCCATTTTGTAGAAGTTAAAAGATAAAACTAAGGTATTACAACATAAAATTTGAAATATTAATAATCTCAAGCCCAATAAGGTTACTTTATTTCCTCTCTCTATCATTTCAATATTTCTTTCAGTTTTGTTTTTCACAATTTATCAGTCTTTAAAATTGTAACCCTACAGCTAACTAAGTTGACCTAGTCAACTTAGTTATGTAGTTTATCTTTTTTTAGAGATATAGTCAACCTATTTGACTTTATTATTAAATAACTTGATTCTATATAATTTAGTGATCCATTAAACTTTGTTATGTACTATTTGTATATAGTGTCACTTGAACTGACTCTGTATTATTCTTAATCAAGAAATCAACAAGTATTTGCTACTAATTAATTCACATTTCCTTTTTAGTTATTTACATGCTTATAGTAACTCACATAGTCTAAATAAGTGGTTTTTAAAATTACCATTTTATTTACATTATTTTAATCTTTTACACACACTACCAAATCACATCACATTCAAAATACATTTAAACATTTGTCTTTCTAAGGCCTACCTACTTGGGTTTCATCACTAAGGGGGAATCTGACTTGGTTTTCTAGCCAAGTATAAATATGTGGTTAATGGTATATATTGGAAAAGCACTTGACACCCTTATCACTATGGGATTATGAAGTGAGGGGGTAAGACCCAATACCAAGTTAGTATCATTTCCAACATAAATTTTTTTTAGCCAAAACATCTTGAAACCATCCATAGACTACTTTATAGTTTCATATTTTAGCCAACTCTCCTATCACATTTAAATCAAAACTTCATAATAATCAAATAACACTTAGGGTGACCACTTAGTTAAACTTTAATTTTTATTGATTACTTGCTCTCTGATCATTGCACTTTGTATTGCAAAAAACTTTCATTGGTTGGCATTGGTGAAATTTTTGTGTTATATGCCCCAATTAGATCAATCACATTGATCCAATTATTTGTGTGTTTACTTTCAATATTATTTCAATTATATTGCAAAAGTTTTTCACTATTTTATAATATTTTCATCTAGTTGACCCATATGATTCTATATTCCTCTAAGCCTATGTTTTAACATTAATCTATCGACCCAGTCGACTTTGTACCTATTTATCAACCCTATTGAATGATCATGTTCTTTTATCTAGCTGACTCTATCCCTAATTCTCTTTTTTCTTTCCTAAATTCTATTTCTCTCATCAAGCATCATGAAATCCCCTATCAAAATATTTTTTGACAACTCGAATCCATTTAAACACTATATGGGGTATTATTTTATTTATTTCTTTACCTCCCAAGAGAACCCTCACTCTTAGAGTACTTTGTCTCCTCTCTCATATGTGGATTGTAACATGGCTTATATCACACCTCAAAATGACATAGGTGGATCAGATCCTTTTTGTACCTATCAAGATAATTCCCATATTCAATCATCTCAACATAATGTGGGAGTGATTGATGCAAGTCTATCTAATAATCTCATTGGTAATACACCTCTTAACAACCCTCCCCCTAATATAAATTTATGGAGTCCTCCTATAAACACAAACCTACCAATTTATATAACCCAACTTATAGCATAGATAGTGCAACAAATGAACATAATGAAAACATATAACACCTCCCAAATGATGAAATTACAACATCAATTGATCAATATTTCTAATCAAACTTTAGTTTTAATCCCTTAAAATAACCAAAACTTTATTCATCCACCTCTTAGAGATGTCACAAGAGATGTCATTCCCCAACCTATCATGAATAACAAGATGCTTCAAAATATCCAAAATGAATCTTTAGCTCATTTAATTATTTATATTTATATTGGTAACATCTTTCTAACTATCAAGTATGATGACACTAAAGATCTTACATCTTTTCTTATGGCATTCGACAATATTTACAAAGAGTAGATCTAAACTAATACCTTCACCACAACTAATTTCCTAGTTAAAACCTTCACTAGAGATGTATTATAATGGTATAACCAACTTCCCTAACATTTTATATGGAAACTAGAGGATTTATTCAATCCTTTAGTTAAAGAATTTCAACACAATGATCTTCCCAAAAATTGCCTTAGCCATTTCATCAATGTTAAGCAATTTCCCACTGAATCAACTCATGACTTTATCAAATGATAGAAATCTTTGGCCCACAAGGCTGACCATAATGTGACTAATGATAATAGATTTAAACTCTTTATAACTTCTTTAACTCCTTCTCTTCAATATAAGGTTTGAACTTCTACCCCTCAAATGCTTAATGAATCTCTTAACCAAGCCAAGAATCAAGAATTCTTAATGAAACAATTTTGACCTAATAACAAATTACGCAAAGTATCTTTTCAAACTTCTACTAATGCAATCACTAACATTATTCCTCAAACCAAGCTAGGAGTTGCCAAGGCTAACAATACTCCATCTTCTCACACACCATTAACTGTGCATCAAATGAGATAATTTTTAGTGCCCTCTAAACCATTTACTTATCCCAATAATCCTCCTAAATGGTATGACCCTAATCAATTGTTTTAGTTTCATACTAACATTTGTCATTCTTATGCAACCTATAGAGGGATTATCAATTTTTTTGTCTCTTATATGCTTGGTGATTCCTTCAATCATGAATCCATGGTCTAACTCCATCATTAAGAGTACAACACCACTTCTCAAAAATGAAAAGTTTCTAAATCTTCTTCTAATAATAATCAAAAATATTTTTCCACATCTACCACTCAACAAACTACCAAGGATGTTTGTGCCATTGATGCTGACTATGACCACTATTACAATAATTATCAATATGTCAATTTATTTAAGGTTAATTATCATTGAAAATTATCTCACAAAGATCATATCACTAAACCTAAGAAACTATATTTACAATAAAAACTCCTTAAATATACTACAACCACTCACCTAGATTTAGAAGCTAAAGAGGAACCATCTCCTTCTTATGAATTGCTAAATACTTACATTCCTTCAAATTCTACTTTACCTTCTAAACCTTGTATCGATTCTTATTTTAAGTCCCATTAGAACTTATTATAAGAGCTCAACTCCATGCCTTAAAAAAATTCCTCTTTCGGAGTTAGTTCACCCCTCCCCTTATCATCACAAGTTCCTCATGAAATAATTGTAATAAATTGAAGGCCCATCTTTTGTAGAAGAAGAACCACCTCTCCTGAGCCTCAAAAAACCATGTACATACCATTGAATCCATTTATCCTTTTTCCAAACCTTCCATTTAATTTCTTAAAGAATACATGATTAACAATGAGATCCTCTTTCATGTTGATGATCTACCCCTATTCATTAACATAACCATCAATACCACCCTCATTCATAAATTTTTAATCAATGAAGGATATGATATTAATGTTGAATTTTTGTGGCTCATCTAGCAACTTGGATATAATAAATATAATCTCAAGAAAACCCACCTAACCTCTCATTGATTTGAAAAAACTAATCAAAATCCACATGGTTTTATTTGGTTGCCTCTTAAAATTGGACTTAAAATTATTCAAAATAAGCTCACGATCCTTGATTTACCCTTATATTACAATATACTCCTAGGATGACCATGGACTCATAGAATGAGGGATATCACCTCTTTCAATGGCCAATTTATCAATTTATTTCATAAAAATAAAAGGTATAAACATGAGACCGATCCCAACCCTTGGAATATTCAACTTCCCAATCCTAAATTTCAATATCACATTCCTACCATTCCAATAATCAATAGTACCCCCTTACCTAAATATATCAATATCAACCTAGATTTACATTTCACTCTTATTTATTTATATGATGATGAACCTAATGACTTAAAACATACTTTCAAGACTACTAATCTACCTCCTTATATATCAGAGTGGCTTCCTACTTCTTTATTTCCTCATGATGGCACCATCCCTTCCATTGATGATATCACTGATTTCCCCCATCCATACAATGATTAGGAATCCTATTAAATGTAATATGCCTTCACATGCAATGATTAGATATTGGACAAAATATTCTAAGAAATTTTAATCATGTATACGTGTAAATTTAGTGATCTAGGTATTTCACTTTCAAAACCCCTCCTGAATCTCAAACATGTACAATTTATCTAACATATGACAATAACTACATCATGGCCCAAGCTCATTCATGAGACTTGGATGTTCAACATTATAAAAAAATTTATCCCAAATACATTCTTTTAATCTTGATGTTCATACCATTTCCACTACCTTTGATTTAGCTCCAGAAGGTCATGTACCTCTAGTTAATTCTCCACTCATTAATACTCCCTAAGTATTAGAACAAATCCTACCTTTTGAACCTATTAAAATTATTACATTTTCTATACCACCTACATATCTAATCGCCACATACAACTCTCCCTCATCAATTATGCTAACAAAAAACCAATCACATATGATGAACCTTCGTCCCCTACTCCACCTAGTTCTGAGAATACATTAGATGCTAAGGCCACAAATGTACATCAAATACATTTTGAATATGACTTCAATAGAATTAAAATTATTGATCTCAAATTATATGTCAATCATTATGGTCTTCTTCCCACCTTTCCTAATGATGAAACCATTTTTGAATTGTTTCATGCATGAGAACCTCAACTACATAGGTAGCATCACAAACTCAAGAATTTAAAGAAGAAAACACTTTATTTCAATAACTTCATCTCTAGAATTGATATTAAATAAAATACCATTTATTCTTTACCTAATCCGCCATATCATTTCCAAAATGTCAATGTTATGATTCTCAAGGAAATTACTTGAATAGAATATGGGACCCCATCATGCCCTCAACTAATTATAGTTTCTCATAAACTCACACCAAATTAACATCATAAATTTAGCTTATTTTTTGATAAATATCATGAGAATTTTTCCTTGTACTATGAGGACATGCCTATTATTAACCTTCACATCATAGTTCATAACATCATCACTTACTCCAATTTCAAACCCATGTGATAAAATCAATAAAAATTTCCACCAAAAGTCTCAACTTTATACCATAATGAAATTATCAAACTTCTTGATGTTAAGTTTATCAAGCCTATGGACTATTTAGAATGGGTCTCTAATATTGTCCCAGTTCATAAGAAAGTCACCATGGTCATTTGCATTTGCATTGATTTATGTACTCTTAATCTTACTTATCCCAAGGACAACTTTCCTCTACCTTCTATAGATGCCATCATTTATTCCACTGCTAGATATGAAATGGTGTCCCTTATGGATAATTTCTTATGTTTTAACCAAATTTACATTGCACCTAAAGACCAACATAAGACAACTTTAACCATGGAATGGGGCACCTATTGTTATGTTAAAAGGCCCTTCAATCTCAAAAATTATGGCACTACCTATCGAGTGATGACCCACATATTTCATGATATTATCCACAAGATTGTAGAAACCTATGTGGATGACTTCATTTCCAAATCCAAAATTTACAAAATTTATCTCTCTAATCTTGTTATCATATTCAATTGCCACATTAAATATAAAGTTAGACTAAATCCATATAAGTGTGTTTTAGGTGTCACATATGGAAAATTGTTAGCATTCTTAGTCTCTCTTCATGGCATTAACATTGATATCCTAAATATTAATGCTATTGTCCACATGTCCATCCCTCATTTCATTCTAGATATTCACACTTACCTTGATAAACTTGGGGAAATTAGATAATTCATCCCTAAAATGGCTTATGGTATATATTCTTCTAATTCTTTTCTTAAGAAAGGTAATGACCTAGAATGGATAGATCCTTGTCAAAAATGTTTGACAATATGAAATAATCCTTGTTTCGCCCACCTACTCTTCATCCACCTTCAAACAATTCTCCATTATTCTTATGTACCTATTCCATAACCATATCAATTAGGATAATGTTTTCCCAATAAGATGATACTGGGAGGGAGTATGCCATATATTATATTAGCTAAGACCTCATAGACTATGAGAAATGTTATATAAAAGTAGAATGTGATTGCCTTATCATATATATTTCTACTAAAAAGCTTTGACATTAAATTCTTTATCAAACCACTTATATTATTATTCATTCCAATCCACTTTGTCACTTATCTAAAGCCTATTTTACTAGAGATAGATTTGGCAAGTGGATGGTCCTTCTCATATAATTTTATCTCCAAATTATTACACAAAAAGTTGTCAAAAGATAAATCATTATTGATCAACTTGTACAACTCCCATATCAACTATCAAACACCTTCAAAATAGTCTTCCTAATAATAATATTATATATATTAAAGGTTAAATCAAACCATATCTCTTAAATATTACTCCCATAATTCCATTGTTGATCTTGAATAAAGTAATCTTGATGAATCCTCTATTTCCTTTAATACTACTAAACTAGAAGTAGTTATCGAAGAACTTCCTAAAATTACTATCAATTTACATGATACTTAGATCCTTCATTTTAATGGTGTCAGATGTCTTCAAGAGGTTTGGGTATGGTGTATCTCACTATTCCCCTTGGTAAAATTGTCCCTTTGTAATTTTACATTACATTTGATGTCACTAATAACATGGTAGAGTATGAATCCTTAATCATAGGCATGAAGTAGCCCTTGATCTAGATATCACATATTTATATGTTTTAGGTGACTCCCAACTAATTTTTCACTAGGTCAATGGTGATTATCAATGAAAAAGTGAAAATATCATTTCTTATCATCAAATAATAAATACCCTTGCCAAATATTTCACTTTTTTTACCATTGATCCTATCCTTCAAGATCAAAATTTTATTACTAATTCACTTGATTCTTTAACATCTCTTTTTCATCCATACCAAGTTCTTATCAATTCCACTTTTTTTATCCAAATAAGAAAGTCCCCATCTTATATTCAACCATAAGATTCACTTTTATTTCACATTGAGGTTATCACCATTCCACAAAGCTCATAGTATAAATACATTTTTCAATTTCTTGAACACCAAAACTGTCTTCTAAACATTGATTCTCACAGAAAGACTTACATTCACAAATGAGATTTTGAGTATGTATTTAAATATAACATCTTATATTATTGTAATGTTGAAGGTACCTTACTCTGTTGTGTTATGAAAGGATAGGTTCCTCCTCTTATATCATAAGCACATGGGTGAATTTATGGTGGCCATTATAGTGGACATGATATAGACCGTAAATGCTTATGTATGGGATACTTTTAGCCCACTCTTGAAAATGATGCTGTAGAATTTGATAAAAATTGTACTCTTTTCCAACTTCATGATGATCTAATTTATTCACCTCCAGCTGAACTTTAAACTTTGGAGTCTCCCTAGCCATTTTTCATGTGGGGGTTAGATCTCATAGGCAAATTACCTCGATATCAAGATGGACATGTCTTTATTATCATATCCATAGAAAATTTTATCAAATGGGTCAATTTTATGCCCCTCATCAATGTCACAGGTACCACCATTTCCAAATTCATCATTAGTTAAATCATTTTCCTCTTTGGTATCCCTGATATTATCATTCCATACAATAGTGGTAACTTCAAAAATAAACATGTTAAATAGCTCTATGATAAATTTAAAATCAATCACAAATTATCCATAACCTACCATCTATAATGCAATGGAAAATCCAAGGCCACCAAAAAAATTCTTAATAAAACTCTCCAAAAGAAAATTCATGAAATCTGCATGGATCAACATCTTTATTTATATCTTGCTATTTGGGCTTATCACACTAGCATATGCTCTACTACTGGGGTGAAGCCATTTTTGCTAGTTTATGGTTATGAATCATTCCTCCCATTATAATTTTATCTCCCATCTCTCCATATCTCTCTTCATGGTATCATACCTAATGAAAATTACATGAAATTCACCTTCATGTTCTTGATCTCCTTTATGAACACCATCCTTCTTCCCTACAACACAATCACCAATACAAGGCCCATATTACCAAATAATATAATAAAAGAGTTAAATTTAACACATTTAATGTTGGTGCTCTTATCCTTAATCTAGACTACACTCATGACGAAAAAGGTAAATATGGCCAAAAATGGTGGGGCCCTTATTTAGTCAAAGACATCTTTGGTCCAAGCACCTATCACCTTCAAACTAATGAAGGTCATATTTTCAAAGATCCTACTAATGTGCAATTCCTACAAAATTTATTTTTCCTAAATCCTTAACTTCTTATCATGATTTCTATATGTTATACTACTAACACTTTCATAGGATACTTACATAAATTTTACCCTATGTAGCAGTTCCCTCTTTTATACAAACCTTAGTCCTTCCTTTTGGTCCTTTGGTTTCCCCTTTATCATGAGTTTCATTGTAAAATCATGTCTAGGAACTGACATTCCTCATAAAATCACCATATTTCATTTAGTATTCCTTTTCTAGAATGTGTTTTAAAATAATTTTGAGTTTACGATCCTTGTTCTCAACTTTGGATTTTGCTTCTTTGATATACAGAATTTGTATTAATTCTGATTTATCATGTTTTCTTATACTTCCCTCATTATTATGATAAAGAATCACACTTAAATTTCATTTTATCCCTTTTTCTCCCTTTATCACATTTTTTGCAATTTGAAGTACTTCAAATTGTTTAATTCCTCTTGATTTATTTTCCTTTCAATCCACATTCGATAAAACAAGGTCGAAGTCAAGATATCATTTTTATTTCACTTTACTTAAAAAACACTCTTAGACACCATGCTCTTTGAGTTCTCTCTCTTAATAACCAAGTCCAAAGTATTCAAATGAAAGTCATATTTACTACCCATGTTTGGTCTTCTAAATCCGTATGGAGGAAGAATAGAAAAGGGCATTAAGAAAGTTAAAAGCCAAATTATTTAAAATAAAATGCAATGATATCCAAAAAATAACATATAAAATTCAAAATTCAAAATCACATAAAAAGACATGATTAAAATCACATATCCTATCTCTAATCGAATCTCAAACTTTGTAATTGGCCTCATAATAGAGTCAAGGTCCATTAGGGTGTGGTAGGATAGTAGATTGGAATAGAAGAATTCAAAAAACTCTATGGTGATACCTACTTTCTAATGTAAGTACCCAATCTTTTTAGTAGACCAATGGCTCTATAAGGGGTCCTGAGGAATGAGGAACATGTTGTGGGAAGGTAAGTCCATTTTAATTTTCATGCATATAACCTTCATGGGATGATCTACTTATTATATTTATTGATCTAAGACTTATCTAGCTATGAGAATTTCTTGAGAGTCCTTAAGATTAAGATTCATCTTGTTTTGACAAACCTAATTTGAGTGTATTGACTTCGATGAAGAATTATTCTACCTTGTTTTTTTCTTCATTCTCCCCTCCACCCATTTCATTTCCCTTCTTGATAAACATGTGTGATTCTAAATATATTTTCCCTCTTCTATACTTCCCTCGTCTTCACATCTTAAAAGCATGCTAGCACTATTTTGTTTCAATTTTATCTCTCTTTAAAACCAAACAATATATTTGAGTGACTATGGATTATTTTTACACCATGAATCTATATCTCTATCATCACTTTTCCTTCTTTTAAATTTTTTTATTTTTTTACTACCTTTTTTGTGGATATCAGAGTATGTTTCTAATTTCATGTACTTTTTTCATTGATGATTGAGTAAGGATTGTTACTACTCATTCATCAATGTTGTCTAACCATTTTTCTATCCCATCTTTGTCTAACTGAGGATTGTTACTACTTTTACATTGATGTTTGATTACCATTTTGGACATGTATCTTTGGTTTTTACTTGGTGATTTTTCCTTTCTTGCTTAAGGTTTACTTGTTTGAATTTGTTGGTCTTTATTAGCCTTAGTTTTTTAGTTACCCAATTTAATCTAATTTTGACTTACTCATTTGGTCAAACATAGCACTTGTCACCCCAATTTGCCAAATTTATTAGAACATCTTGTTAACATCAGTTATCTTGGTTTTCCTTTTTTTTTAATCTTTATTTTTTCATCCTTGGGTTTGTTGAAATCAGTCTCTGCACCCTCCATGATCAAAACTATAAACATAGTAGCAACTATCTAGTAATAATGGTAATTCAAGGTATGCATTAATTTTACTTTTCAATTAATTCCCTTTTAGTCATTTCCTTTCAGTTATTTTATACTTTAAAATATTACAACTTTTTTAGCCTCAACATTGTGTGTTGCTATATTCTTTCTCAAATCACCATCTACTATTTCACTTGAGTGACATATGATGAGATTTGAGTGAGGCATATGTATACACATAACATTTTCAAACTTTATCAATTACTAATGTTTTATATCTTGTAAGAACCTATTGAGTCTCAATCTCTTTGAGTGCACACCTTAAGGAATTCAATGAGTAAGGGTTGGGTAGACCATTAGTGCTTTATAATATTTTTATCCCTTACTACCACTTGTTATCAATCTAATCATCTCCTAAAAACATTCCCTTAAGCTTTTCCTCCTTTTTTTCACCCTCATCTATAATTTTTCTTCTTTCATTAGCCTTTCCCTAGCCTAAAACCCTTTATGATTATTTACATTACACTTCAACCCCATTGACCTTGTAATCTAATTGATAAAACTTATTTAGGGTCTAGATTGGCCCCCGACTAACCTAGACCAAGACCTAATTTATTTTTGTCAATAACAATACAAGGTTGATTAGGTCAACCTTGTCAGCCTAAACTTTTGAAAAGTTCTAGGGTTAGATCCACCTATATAAACATATTCATCTCACCATTCTTAGAGAAATAGTAAGAGTTAATTATTCATTTATGCTTCTTTACAATCTACTCTTCTAACATTTTACTTGAGGAGTTTTATCTTAGGGTTTTTACTTGGAGAAGAATCTTCTCTTTTGGAAAAGTCTTGGATGCTTTGGCCTTTTTTAATGATCCTTACAAACCACAACAACCTTTTATAAATCATCTTTGGCCAAAGGATAGATTGAGTCTCGATGAATTCATCTTCAAAGTAAGTATCTTTAACTTTGCTTCTCTCTTTTAGTAGATAGAAGTAGCATAAGTAATGGATTTTGAATATATTTATATATCCATGCATTAGGGTCTTACCTATACATATCTTAATTAAGATTCTCTTATGCATGTTTAATTTTATGTTTACTAAACCCCACCTTATGCCAAAAGATTCAGTGAGCACTATATTATACTTTACTTTACTTGTTATTAGTTTAATGAATATGAAAACATAAAATATAGTTAGGGTTATTACATAGTTTTTCTTTTTAGAGGCTTTGGAACCCTCCCTAATGAATTTATTATGGTAGGAGATCCCTTGGCTAGGTTTAAAAAATCCATATTGGTTATGACCCTGAATATCTAATGTATCCATAATCAGAAGTGTAAGTAGGATTTATCTTATATGAGCTAGGATTGATTTATAGATCTATTACATTTCTTATTACATATAGGATTCACTATCCTAATGATTAGATCTATAGTATCTAGTCCTTATAAGTTACAAGAAGTTGTATATTAACTCATTTTTACACACATAATCAATGAGAATATTTTATTTAGTCACTTAGCTACTCCCATCTTCTCCTCCAAATATATTCACATTCCATGTATAGTCTCAACTAGAGACTTTGGGTTCATAGATGCATTTCTATCATTTCAAAATACTTAGGAGTATTTTATAGAAGAGTATCTATTTATTTTTAATTGCACAACATGCCCTAATTCTTCTAAGAATCAAGAAACCTATTTTTTTTCCTTTTGATCTACTCTCACTTGTGCACATAGTTTTTTGGCATTAACACCACAAGTTACCTTAGTGGTCTACCTCATTTTTCATGCTAAACCAGGACTCAAAACCATCACTATTGTAAAGACCTCATCTATGCAAGTCACCTTTGTATTTTATACTTTGCATAAAATTGGAGTTTTGAACTCCTAATTTACATTTTAATCTTGGCTCTCCCATCTCTCTTAGCTTGCTTTATGGGGTCACCTTGATATTCATGCCCTTTACACTCCTAAAACCCATCCCATTATATAGACCAAGTCTGTGTGATAAATTTTTGCATACAACACTTGGTCCCAAAATATAGTTTTGACATCCTTTTGATTATGTGGGAGTTAGATCCCTACTCTATATGTGACCTGTTTAGATATCTCTTGAGCCATCTTAAAGTTTTCTCAATTTGTGTGTAATTCTAGTTTATGAAAAACCTTCCATCTAGAAGAGTGTGTTCACATAAAAAAGTTTCATGTTTTAACCTTTGCTTGAAAATGTCTCATTGCCTCCCTTTTTGACTATCATAGTTTTTGACCTTCACTACATTGATAGGGTTCCAAGATTACATTTTAGTTATCAAACTTTGATGAATGCATTGTAGTTTAAAATTCCTGACACCTTTGGGTATGGGGTCGTTCAAATGACCATAAATTTTGAACCAAGGCTCTAATTTTCAAATTACTTAATGCATTGGAATGTTAGTTTTGACACATATATTTTGGTATATTTTTTGCTTTGGGGATTCATAAATCTCATTTTATATGATTTTTCATATATCAATTCTTTTTTATCTACACATTATAGAGATTGAGTACAAGGGAATATTTTATCTATATAACTCTTGGTTTAGAAGTGTGTTTTTCCCTCCTTTTACCATGTAATATTTTTGGACCTCCCATGCATATGTCAAGGTTTTATAAATGCATTTTAGTCATAAAAATATGAAACCTACATTGTAGGTGTTGAATCTTGATAGCTACAATACATCCCGAAATTCTTGACATGGTTTGATTGGGCATCAGTTTTTTGACCATATCTTTTGATCTACTTATCATATTTAAGAACTACTTAATTTATTGTAAATATGGTTTTGATATGTAATTCAATGTATAATTTTTTTATATGATTTTACAATAATTAGGTATGATCATTTATATATTAGTGTTCCTCTTTTCTCTCTCTATTATGAAGATCAAGTCCAAAGGAGGGTTTTTTCATGTCTAGCACTTTGTCTTAAGGAAAAATCTTGACTTGAATTTTGCATGTCATAATTTTTTACCTCCCATTCATGTGTCAAGGTTTTAGGACTATGGTGTATTAATTATACTCTAACCCATACATTGTAGGCATTGAAACTTGATAGCTACAATGAATCCCTAAAACCTCGATACCTTTTGATAGGGGTTTAGTTTTTTGGCCATAACTTTTGATCTTGTGCTCTATTTTATGAACCTCATAGTGTGTTTTAAATATCATTTATATTTATATGTTTTGGTATAATTAGTTTCTTTAGTAGGTTTGTAAATTAGTTTTTATGGCCATTATTCTAACCCCATTCTATTTTTGTCTTGGTAAAGTGTACTTAAAAAACCCATAAGTTCTCCAATTTGAAAAGTGTCTTATTTTTTGTCTTGTATAGGTGGTGAATAGAAAAAGTATGATAGAGAGAAAATTTTTCATGAAAATTATTTGTTGATAATTAATGGAGATGGTTGATCATTATTTTTTCTTAGGGGGGAGGTGGGAATCTTCCCCTTGGGGACTAAAATTTCTATATAAGGAAGAATTTTTAGTGTGAAATGGCTAGATTTTCTTCTCCCAAAGAAACCATTGAGCCAATCACACTTATTTTTCATGAAATTTATCATTTTAGTAGCTTAATCTCTCCCTCATATTGTAGCACTAGTGTTACACTAGTGGTATTTGGATGCAATTGATTGTGATCAACTCAAAACATTATTATCAACATGAAAATTTTGATTTATAGAAGTTTATAGAGGTTTATTGGTGATCTACACATGTGAATGGTGGTCATTTTTCTTCTTCCCATCTTCTCACTCTACTTAGATACTTTCATCATTCTCGTGGTGATTGCGGATAAACTGGTCACATGAGGGATTGATTTTTGGGCATTACATTTAATTGATCACTTCAAATTTTATCACATGATTTTATTTTCTTTCCTTTATTTTATTTTTTAAAGCTTTTATTAGTCAATTAAATTAGGAACCTATGAATGTAATCTACTTAAATGTCTATCTTGATTGAAATATTTTTTTCCAATTTTATTATTTCATTGTTGAATGATTAAAAATAATTAAATAAAGATAAAAATTAGTTGTAAACACATTATATGTAAAATACTAAACATTGATTTGTTAGGAATATTCAATGAATACATGTTTTATTATTTTTTGGCATCTACATGAAACCTATCCAAAAAAAATAATAAACCTACATTATTCATTAAACTATTTAAGAACCCACATACCATTAGAACTAAGTTTTAGATTTGAACCAACAAAGGTCCCTTGAGTGGAATGGTCATTACAAGCCATTGAATGAAGATCGATGTGCCTAGACCAAGTAGATATAAACCTCAAAGAGCTTCCCTAGTCTCTCCTTTCAAGAGAGGTGAATTGCAAGATGCACCTAGAACATTAGCATGTGCCAAAACACACAATAATAGTTTCATCAATAAATGGACATTACTAAATAATAACATGAATTTTAAAATAGACTAGCATCAAATTTAGTGTTATTAAAAAATCATTTAGGTACACCTTCTAGGTAGACAATCACTAGCCAAAAAAAGATAAGAAAAATCTAAGTCTGAGCCTATCACAATTTTTGTATAATTTTGGTTCATAACATGTCCATACATAAAATAATAATATGGGTTGACTTATATATAAGGGGAATGAGATTTGACCCACGTAGCACATGGCTCCCATCCTTTGTCATGATTGTCTCCCAAGGCTATTTGAACTATAATATATTATAATATTCCCCTCCACTCTCATAAAAGATCAAATTTTAATTATCTTTTCTTCATGGTTATGACACCTATGTAACTAAAATGATCCCCCACTTATCCTTTAGACCTAATATTTTGAATTTAGTCCTTGAATTAACTCATGTGTGTCCAAACTAGGCTGATTTAAAATTTTCTCTAATTTATGTTTTAATCCTAAGTTCATGCCTTTCAACACAGTCCTTTAGAAATTTCGCCTCATATTGTTCTTGACTTATGTCTTCTATTGATTTTCCAATGAGATTTATTTTAAACTCCATAATACAATAAATCATTTTCTTAAATGATAGGCTTCTTTTAGATGCATTTAATAAGGGAGTATTGGAATAATAAATTATTCCAATCTATATAGGTGAAAATTAAGTCTCCTCCCTCTCAATGAATTTAATGAAATATTCACAATGAACTCTTGTGATTCATCCTCGATCTTTCAATACAATATTTTGACAATCTATGCTCTAATCATTTCCAAGTTTCATGAGTCTATCCATTCAAACCTCAAACTCTATAGTTGACCAAAATATTCACCTTTACATTTGATTCTTCTAGACAAACTACCATACAGTCAAACTGTCACATACCCAACCTTTCTCTTCTTCACTTGGCCATCAAATTTAGCCTCATGTTATATACAAGGAAAAATTTAAAGTTTATTTATAGATAAAAGGATATAAATAGTTGTCTCAATTTTGAAAATGGTTAATTCTATAAAAATATGTATAGGTCAAATAGCCTCAATTTTATATAATATCTTATACATGTGTTTTGATTCACCTTATAGATTATACATGATCTTATTTTGGTATACAAATTCGCTAGATTTATTATGCATGTATGGGTCTAATTCACCAAAAAATTATATGAGACAAGTATAGGATGGTCTAAAATTTCCAGGGGTGTGTGTGTGTGTGTGTGTGTGTGTGTGTGTGTGTGTGTGTGTGTGTGTGTGTGTGTGTGTGTGTGTGTGTGTGTGTGTGTGTGTGAGAGAGAGAGAGAGAGAGAGAGAGAGAGAGAGAGAGAGAGAGAGAGAGAGAAAGAGAGAGAGAGAGAGAGAAGGGCCACCTAAGACATAATAAGCTTAAGGTAATAATTATATTTTATTCTATGAAAATGTTTTGAATATTCTTTGGCACCACATGTTCTTCCTTATATATGGTTTTAATACCTAAAAAACTTAATAATAAATAATTTTCAAACCTAATGTTTATTTTATTTCTAGATTTGAATGTGGCATAGGTGGAATTAAATCTATGAAGATTGAGGTTTAGATTATGCCCCATTTTTTAGTGAATTGGCATCAGCATATTGAGGGGCCCCAAGGAAAAATTTAATGTTGGTCCAACATGTCACCCATGGGATTAATGTAAATTAATCAAATACATATGTGATGGTTTATCAGTTTTTATTATCATTTATACAAGCTATTATCAAAAGTGAAGCTCTAGTAGTGAGAACTAAAGCTCGGGTAGTTATAATATTGGGATGAGAGGTTATAAATGAAGGCACATACAATTTCTAAGTTAGTTTCCTTGTGATTAAAAGGTATGGATTTGTGTTCTTTTAGTTTTAAGTATTGAGAGTAGTTGTTTGCATGCACATTTGTTTGTCTTGAAATGAATAAATATAATAATAGGTTACCCAAAAAATAATTTTTTAAAGATATTTTCTCAAAAAATTGCACATGTTGATTGTCTTGTAAATTTTATATTTATCTAAAAATATTTTCCTTAAACTCAAAGTATGTGAAATGGGTATTTTCAGGTTAGTCAAAAATATGGTTGAAATGATCATGAGGCTCTATTAAATTTATTCATTTTGTTTAAGATAAGTATCTTGCATACCATTATTTCTCAGAGGAAATGAGTTTCTTGTTTGTTTAAAAGAGCTATATGGTAAAGACCAACCACATAATATAATTCATTTTATTCTTTGTGAATTGTTTAAAATAAGTATCTTACATGTCATTATTTCTCAAAGGAAATCAATTCTTATTTGTTTAAAAGAAGTATGTGGTAAAGACCAACCACATAATATAATTTATTTTGTTCTTTGTGCATTGTTTAAAAAAATCATCTTGCATGCCATTATTTCTCATAGGAAATGAGTTTTTTGTTTGTTTAAAAGAAATATATGGTAAAACTAAAGACAAACCATCAAATATATTAAACTAAGTAAAAAAATGTGCTAAAAAAATAGGGTATAGAGTATAAATAATAAACCAACTATGGGGTCATAGGGAAATACAAATATGAAAAATGAGGATGACATAACTAAAAAATATAATTATTACTTTATGTTTATTGTATCCTAAGTGGTCCTTATATATAAGTTAATAATAATATTGTTTTAGTTATTTCATCTTCATTTTTCATAGTTGTCTTGCCCTATGACTCCATAGCTAGTTTATTATTTATATTCTATACCTTAATTTTTTGTCACAATTTTTTCTATACTCAGTTTAATATATTATTTGGTTGGTTTTTACCATAGACGTATTTTAAACAAACAATAAATTGATTTCCTTTGACAAATAATTGAATACAAGATACTTCTATGAAACCCAAGGATGACATAACTAAAAAAATATAATTTTTACTTAAAGTTTAGTGTGTCTTAATTGGTCTTTGTGTGTGTGTGTGTGTGTGTGTGTGTGTGTGTGTGTGTGTGTGTGTGTGTGTGTGTGTGTGTGTGTGTGTGTGTGTGTGTGTGTGTGTGTGTGTGTCTGTGGATATGTATATATGTATTATACACATGCATATATACATACATACATATATATACATGGGTATGTACATGAAGTTAGGGTATAATTCCATGGACATTACTCATAATGTGTACACGTTATGGCTTGGGACACCCAAGCCATAAAATGTACCCATTTTTGATAAAATTAATGCATACACATTCCTTTACCAATAGAAATGTGTGTTTATTATTATAATTATAAGGAATGTTTACTCATTCCTTAAATACAAAAAACTAAAAAAATGAAACCACTATTCATTTCTTCCTCTTTTGACTTGCATTTTTCTCCTCTAAAATTCATGTTTTGCTTCCTCGACATGAAAATTATTGGTTTTCCTCCCCCAGTAGTAGAAATTATTGGTTTTGATCCCACATTAGCAAAATTTATGATTGCACCATGATTAAGAGGTAAATTTTGTGAATTTTTTATTTTGTGCATAGTTTAATTTGTAAATTTTCTCCAATAGGTCAGCATGCTAATCCTCCACCTAACCATCTTCCCAACCATCCTAAACCCTTCATCTAACCCTCCTACAATTCCACTAGATCCCTTAGGCATTCAGGAAGATATAGATTCACACATTGTGGAGAAAAAAATTGAAATTAAGTAGATAATTAGGAGAATGAGGGATCCCACTTCCATGAACACTCATCGCACCTATTTGGCCAATACCCTAGAGTTAGTATTAGGTCAAGTTGACTTGATAACAAGTCAAATTTATAAATGGAGCTCATATATGGATAGTTATAGGGATTACTATGATGATAAATTATTAGCATATGAGGTGAAGAAGAAAGAAATAACAAAAGAAAAATTTTGTGCCTTATTCATTGACCCAACCACCAATGAACCATTTCCCATAACAACTAAATGTTTCCCAATCCATCGATGCCAACACAGTTTTGATTAAATCTAATGTTTTGGAATGATGGTGGATGGTGTTTGATTATCCACCATGTAATAATTATGAGGTCCCTTTGTATTTTTTCAGTAAACTCTACTATGAGTTTGTCCTCAATAAGATTCCAAACTATTTTGACTATGGTGAGTTTCATGGTTGAGGGAAAGGCTCTATGTAGGATCAAATAGGTACACATCATGCACCTAATCATCTTGAAAGGATCCCTACCCAAAAGCTAATTCATCTGGAGATTCCATCTATGGTGAATGTGGTTGTGGAGATCGACACTTTACATGTGCTTAGTACACTTACTGATACACTCATTCAACATATGAGTAGGCTTTCAGAGATAGATGCTCAAGATACTCCACCTAGTGGTTGTATCTAACCCCACCCATGTAGATCTTGTGGTGTTATATACACTAGACCTTTGGATGATGATGGTGGTGCTTCAAGGAGATTGGAAGATATGGTTTTGATTAATGAGTTGGCACACATGTTTGGTTTGGATACATTGGTATCTCCATGCATGTAGGTATCTTTTATATAAATTTCATTTTAAATTTTTAAGTTATATTTACAAATTAAAAAGGTAAAAATTAATTTACATAATTAAATTAAATTATATATATATATATATATATTTCAATTTAATTATGTAAATATATATATATATATATATATATATGTATGTATGTATGTATGTATGTATTTTTTTGTGTTCCAAGAGGAGATGTTGCCTTCGACATCATAATTTCAATTTACTAAGATATGTAGTGGGCTAACCAATACTACATATATCTCTGTCAATATGACACCATATACGTTTATAGAGGTAAAATTCTGAGTGAATCTTATATACTCTAGATGTACATTCATACACCTTAATTGCATCATTGGTAGATTTTGTGTAAGAAAATATAAAATACCTAATATAATTTGGTTTGAATTTTTATTGTTTAATGTATTAACATGGATTGGCATAGTGTTAGAAACTCATCCTCCATCTCAACTTTTTTCCTTTTATTTTGACTTTCAAACTATGTTTTCAATAACCAAAATCACTCACTTGTAAATAAGATTGTCTACTCACTCTTATCTGTATTATATTCAAGAATATTTTATGTATCTTTCTTTAGATTATGATGAGACACATTTAATGAGGTTCTAGACACTCTTAAAATTATTTTATATATGTCCCTCATAAAATCAACCTATCACTCTAGGTATCTTAACTTGATTAAAACTCAATTTACAAACTTCTCAACAAACACTTATATAGTTTACTTGTTTTATCACAATGATTGTTTCTAAGGTCTTTTTTATCACACCAATACTCAATTGGACTAAAAAGTAATGAATTTATAAAATCAAAGTATTCAAGGTGTTAACATGATCAAAATTTCAAAGCAAATAAACTTAGACACCATAGCTCATAGGACTTTCCTCAACTATACCAAGTCACTGCCTTAAGATAATTAGACCTAATGACCTTTATCAGGTCAAAATTTGAAATACACCTCAGCAAAGCTATAAAAACATCCAAATGAGTTTATATAGGTATATTAAGTGTTTCAAAACATAACTTTCAATAAATGGCTCAATTTCATAAAATTCACTCATAAATCCTCCCTCCCTATCTTAGAGATACAAGGTTGCAGGTTTACATGAAACTCAGATTTCAATAAATGTGATTGTAAGGATTTATTAGATCTAAAACCTTTGGAATCATCTTTTAGTCTTGTTTTTCTGACTATTCCTAAATTTTTATGAAATTTCAAGGATTCAAACAAAAGTTATAGTCCTCCAAGGATGTAAAGTTGGTCTTTTATACTTTTTCCTTCATCTTTTGCATCACTAATATGATAGATTCAAACCGATCATGTTGTTGAAGACTTATCCAAGTTTATGACATGTAAATTTAGGTTCTTATTCCCCTAATAGGCCTATCTCAAATTAGAAAAACGAATCTTTGAAGACTTATCAAGTCATTTAAGACCTTTAAATGAGTAAGAAAGATATATATGACCTTAACTAAACTTAGGAGATTCCTATCCACATATCATACCTTTTAAAACCTATCAAACACATTAATTATTATAATTTAAGCAAATATTCACTCAAATACATTTAAAAATTAAAATAACAAGTATTAGAGGGAAAACACTCCAAGACCTCTAAATGACCTAAGACACACACTAAATTCCTCATTCAAAGCTTATTGACACCTATCAACCCTTCTAAGACTAACTATAAGGCCATTTATATACTTTTATAGGGTGTTCCTACATCAAGAACTATAGGAGATGTATCATTGCCTTAGATGTCTTGTCATTATCCCTTATGAAACTGACATTTCTTGACTTTAGCGTGGTGTTACAAGTCACATTACACATATCCACTTGTCACATTCATGCTTTCTATGACCTCATTAGATCTTTTCATATCTTATGCAAGACTAATTTTGTTAGTAACTTTTTTAATCAATGAATTTCACAAGTTATTAATTATTAAGTTGTTTATTTAGTTGATGACTAATGTGGACACTCCATCATTGTGATTTAAGATAAACCCAATCATTGTTGTTGTAATGTCATCTACACAAGCACTCACTGAGTTATGTATATTCACTTGTAATTTTGAATTGTAATTTAATACTTGTGTTTTAATAATTTTGCTATATACTTGGGAAAATATAACTTATATTCATGAATGCATTATGTATGCAGGGCTATTATATGACATTTGATAGTCTAATTCAAATGACTACTATGTCATCTCCTCATGTTTCTTCATCATTTGACATGCTTGTTCATGTAGTTAAACTTGGCACTAACCTAGTTGAGCATCAATAATAAGTTGAGAAGGACCATGACCTTGTAGTAAATGAATGTTTAAATGATTTTTTATTATAGTTTAAAATGAGTTTCTTAACTTGGTTTCATGTATAATTTTTAATTTTATAGTATTTTTTGTATTTGAACATGTTTGGCTTTAAGTGAACTATGAGCATAGTACCTGTAGTTGAACATTGAAGCAATCCAAAGCATTTAGAATATCTCCATCTATAAGCAAGGTATATGAGGGAGAGTCTTTTTTGAGGAAGGGAAAGAGAGGGAGACTATTTGATTATTAGGATGTTGTAGATGATGTAATTTTTTGTATGCCTATATTTAAATGTATGCATTTTTGGCATTTCACATGCGTATATGATGTATTCACCTGAAATTAGATACTATGTTGTTAGACATGATGTAATTTTTTGTATACCTATATGGCAATGCATGTATTATTGACATTGTATGCCTATATATGGCATTCGTACATGGCATTATTATTTTTTACATGAATATTCAAGAAAAGAAATGAAGTCTTGTTTGAATCACTTGTGTTTAAAGTATTATGAATGATCAGTTTTGAATTATTCTTAAGGATTACAAATATTATGAGATTGAGAATAACTTGTTAGGTTAATATTGTAAATTAGATTGGTATGATAGAGCCTGCAGTTAAAAAGATTAAAATTTATTATTCTTAATAAGCTTTGTTTCTATAAAAATTCAAATGAAATAATAATTAAAGGGTGTTGAAGCTATATTTTCATTAATTGAATCCTATACTGGTGATTATAACCTAGAAAAAAGTACATGAAAGCTGTAAACATTGTACTTGTGTTCAAATTATTATGGATGATTTGATTTAAATTATTGTTAAGGATTTAAAATGTTATAAGATTGAGAATAAATTATTAGGATAATGTTGCAAATAAGATTGGTATGAAAAATCCTATAGTTAGAAATATTGACATTTCTTGTTCTTAAGAAGCTTTTTTCTATAAGAATGCAAATGAAATAAGAATTAAGGGGTGTTGAACCTATCTTTTCATTAATTGAATCCTATACTCATGATTGAATCAATTTTAAATTTGTATTTTTTAGACACCTAATCACTTATCTCATTTCTAAGTCTTATGCATGGAGTGGGATTAAGGGAAACATACCCTTATAAGAAATAAAGAATATCAATAATTTCATTATAATTATGTTTGTATGCTCATGGTCATCTACAATTTCTTGCAGGTCCAAAATTTTGAGTTCTTAATGGGATAAGCCTTATAAGGTAGAATCAAGGTAGAATCTTGTTTTGAATGTGTGAATTTATTATAGACAAAGTCTATATAAGAGGAATTAATTCAAGGTGTGTAAAAACTCAACTACACAATTTTAAACCCTCTCAGCCTATATACAGACTGGTAAAATTAGACCTAGGTTTTTAACGTAGAAGTGTGCATATCTTGAAACCTAACCATTGAAA
The DNA here is from genome assembly GCA_037957365.1 of Torreya grandis. NCBI lineage: Eukaryota > Viridiplantae > Streptophyta > Pinopsida > Cupressales > Taxaceae > Torreya > Torreya grandis. Next base: position 1,807,577 of record JARHVA010001989.1, on the reverse strand, counting down.
CTTCTTGAAATGTTTTAATCTTATGTGTTTTCATAAGGTCTAAAAAAATCAAGAATATTTAGAATGGTACAGATAAGACAAGTATGGATTTTAAGATTGAGCTTTGTCATATGACTAATGGAGGCCTAATGGGATTCTAAGAGTGTGAGTACAAGGGTTTAGAGGGAAATGGTTCAAGAGCCTTTGTGAGAGAGTCAATACATTACAAAGAGGAGACCTCTTAATAGGTGATGAAGTCTCTCCTTCCAATGGAAAGGGTTTTACACTAGTGAAGAATCTCATATTAGTCAAGGCAAGCTAGCATCATCTATAAGACAATAAATAAGATCTTGAATATGATCTTTAGGCCTTCAATTATCTTGTAAAATGCTTAGGATTTTTTCATGCCATGGGGTAGACCCTATCTTATCTCCATTCCCTATGAAACATCCCTAAATTCCACCTCTGAAATTGAGAGAGTAGAAAAATAGACATTGGGAGAGAGGATGAAGTCTTTGATCAATCTTAAGGGTTCCTGATAGTTGATACAATTGAATGTATCACTTCACTCTCTTAAAACTTATAACTCTTAATTTAATCCCTTTAGGACCTAGTCACTCTCTTTTCCCTTTCAAGACCTTGTTGATTGAATGGATACAAAAGACATTTTAAGTGTTGTATTTGGGCTAAAGACCTATTTTATGAATTATCAATAGGTATTTCACATGTCTCAAAGGTTTTATACCATAGATAAACTAATTTCTTATTATTTTAGAGTTCATGTTTATCAAATAGTGACTCAGCCCTATTTTTGTCAAAATACCTAATTGTTCCACTAATAGGTCAAAACTTAGACAATGGCTTATTTTCCTAAACCAACACCTCATTTAGGTCTAAATGATGTTTTTAGATGAGAATAAACTTTTACTTGGCATCTTTTGGATCAAAAATTGAGTAAGATAGGTTAATTTTCCTATTCATTATCTAGAGGAACTTAGAATTCTAAGTATTATTATGGATAACTAAAACACTTGAAATGGTTTACTAACCTTCTTAACTAGATCGCCATTGATTTTCATCAAATTATATGGGTTCAAACTGGATTGATGACCATTTTTCAATTAAAACCCTATAACTAGGGTTTTCTTGCACTTTAAGGACCTGAGATATAATTAACCTTATTTTATAAAGCTAAAAGAGGTTATTTGAAGTATAGAAGGTGTATAGGACTCCTCACTCACCTATGTAACTCATCCAATCCTTAATTTTAAACCATACACAAGTTTCATGATACAAAAAAATCTCTACAAACACTGATTTTCAACCAAAATTGGTTTGTGCTAACAGAAAAGGAATTTCAAAGTCTTGAATTCACTATCTTTTGATTGTTCAATTTCAAGTACATTTTAATAAAGGATTTGTAAGCACCATAAACTACTCATAATCACACTAGAAAACACACACATTTACACCCCATGTAGGTATGATTCAAATATTCTTGCTTGATGTTTGTTCTTGAAGAAGCCCCTTTCATCTTGATACTCATGCTTATCCTTTTGGTTCATTCCTATAAGAAAAGAGTGTCCATTTTTTGGCTCCAAAAGTCTCTCTCAAGACCTGTATCACTTTATAAAACCATAGAACAAACACTTTAAGCATATAAGATAAGTAAAACCTATATACACATAATATGTTTAAGCTTTTATTGACTACTGACACTTTTTATCTTGCAAAAACCTATCGTGTCTCAATCTCTCTGAGTGCATGCCTTAAAGGGTACACCGAGAAAGGGGTGGGTAGACCATCGGTGCTTTGTAAGATTGTTGTGCCTTTTGCCACTTTTCATCTACACATTCATCTCCTAAAACCAGTAAACTTAATATTATTATTAGTAATTTAGCCTATCAAGGTCAAATTATTAACCCTATTATTTGAAACTTTCAAAAATCTAGTCCTTACCCCTTTTTGTAGTTGGTCAAACCGGTCAATTATGGTCTAAAAACATAAATTTTGGTCAAAAATGTTTTAAAAATAGGGTAAAAAGCATCAAAATGATTTGAAAATTCATTGAATTATCTAAAAAAATCTTTGAATAGGTTAAAAATCATAAAAATATCTAAGTCTAAAGTTTTAAGTCATGAAAAGGTGTTTTCTTATGTTTTATAAGCCAAAAAGGCCCCAAAGGCCCCCCACATGCGCCATATTGCAAGTTTAAAACATGAAAAAGGTTAAAAATTTATGTTTTTTACATGTATGTCACGTTATTCTTCTCAAATCTTCCATTCCAAGTGGTGGAGAGTGTAAAGTTGGCTTTAAAAGGCAAAAAGAAGCTCTTTTTCTCTTATTTGCAAGCAAAGGTACATAATCCATACAGTTTTCAGGTAATCTAAAGTAAGATAAATAGAAGGGAATACATAGGATTCATGAGTATTTTCATGGAAATTCATGGCCATACAAGCTCTAAACCAGCCTTCTTCTCTTACTTCCCTTGTTGGCATAAATAGACATGCCTAAAGATTTTCTAGTGTTATGGACTACTGAAGAGAGTTAAAGCTCTAAAATTTAGGGTGAAGAAAGTAGACTCAAAGGGATTATTAATGGATCAAGTGTTTCTCAATTGGATTATCCAAGATCATGAATCATCTAGTTGAAGACAGGTCAAATTTTGTTGCCTTGTAACCAAAAAGGTAACTATTTTTCTATATTTTCTCCTCACATGGGCAAAGTTTCAAGGAAATTTAACTTGTTACAGAATATTTAAGAACTGATATACATTTACATGGTATATTTTAGGTGTTATTCATCTAATTCAAGGTAAATAAAAGGTCATAAACCTAGCTAGTCCAAATCTATAGTTGGCAAGCTTGTAAGGGTGAATTATATGGTCTAAGAAGGAGAAAGCAACCTCAAATTGTCAAGATTTTGTGTTTTTCAACGTTTACATCAAGTTTTCATGGTTTTAATGCATAAATATCAGATATTATTCTTGTTTCATGGCCAAAAAATCCCATTCCATGTTTTCAAAATGTCTTAAGAAGCTAATTTAGCATAAATTAACATTTCTTTGCAAATTTTAAGGTTTTTGGAGAAAACCATGTTTCATTTTTTACTCTTTTCCATCCTTTAATGGGCTCCAAATTGTTATGGTTTGATGATTAGGTGTTTGTCTTTACATTTAAATTTTTGGCTTGGTCTTATCTTGCTCTTTCATGCTCCTTCCCCACCTGCATCTCATTCACACCATACCACTGCCATAATTAGTGTGTTCACTATGTTTTATGCCTTTTTCCCCATCTTCCATACTATTATCATCCACATATTCATGTCATATCTCCCTCCTATCCATCTCCATTACCTATTCTCACCATCAAGGAGCTAAAATTTGACCAAGGGTCACTATGAGCATGATAAGGAGTGTTTGTAGGCTATTCAAGGTCAAATTACAAATATGGATGAGGACCTATAACAACTATACAATAGTCAAGAGTTGATCATTAGGGTTTAATAAACAACATAAAATATCCTTGAATGCCTATACATAATCAAAGATCACTCACATAGTATAACAAAGGTTAATAATGACATCATCCTAGGCATGATCAAGAAGGATAGACCATAAATCTTCATAGCACAACCAATATAGAGGTTCATAGGACTAATATCTAGCCAAGACATTAGTATGAGCAAAAGATATGGATCTTAAAGAGGAAAAGGTATTTCATATGGTATATATGTAATAACCTTACTTATTACAACAATGAAGGTTGTCAAATAAATAAATCATTGCTTTTTAACCTTCCTTAAAGTTACACCTGGTAAATTTCGTACACAGGTTAGATATACACATAGTCATGATTTGAAAGGAGATGGATTATTTTCAAAGGGTATTTGAAAAAGGTTTTGGCATGTCATAGAAAAGCAGTCCTAAAAGATTTTCCAATTTTTCAATTCATGTGTCTTAGAGTCCGTAGAGTCATAATTCTTATGGAACTCACTTATAACCCTAAAAAGCACCTATAGGCATGTGCCTTGTAGGGAGGCCTTTTGGTATGAGTTACACTCTTTGAAGCTTTAAGAAGTGGGTGTAGATTAGCAAGGACATAGGTGGTCATTATAAGGTTTATTCTACATGAATCACATGGAGGAATAAGATTTTCAAACTTAAAACAAGCCTAAATTGGGGTAAAGGCAACCTACAACCACTAAGATAAAACCCTATCTACAACATAATGCACCTATAAACATCTTATATGGAATTAGACCTACAATCTAGTAAGGTTATTAACCAAGGATATCACAAAGAAATTAATTAATTAGGAGGCTTCCATGGGAGATTTCAAGGGTGTGATATTTCTATAAACACAAGAATAAATCAACACTACAATCTCACCTTTAGTTCTATGTTTGTACAAGGGCAGATTACCTTAAAAAGCACAGTCAAGTGCATAGAGTTTGGGAGTTTTGTCTTCATAGCATTTTAATTTGAGGGAGACGGTGTTCATGGAGGTTCCATGGTGAGGGTTTCATGAAAAAATGGAGATATCTCAAGGGAAAAGTTACATTCATATCTATCATTCAAAGGACTACTTACAACCATTAACATGTAATCTTACAGTCAAGTGGAAGTACTAAGGGAGATTTCAAGGGTTTTTAGTCATTTTTAAGGAGTTTTTAGGTTGGAAATGTGATTATATTTAAAAAATACGAGGATAAAAAACATGTGGGGACTTAATAAGGGATAATGAAGGATATCACACTAATTTACACCTATAATCATCCTCAATGGTTACCTACAACCCTTCTTATGCTCAAGCTTCGTATGTTGAAGAAACCTATCAAAGCTTTAAAAACATAGGAATTTTCTAGTAAGTAATGTAAAGAGAAAAGTATAGTTATTTTTTTGGAGGGTTATGGAAGATCATTACCTACAACCACCATAATAGCCTACAGTCATCTTATATGTTGACCTACAGTGGGCTTGTGATTGCACCTACAATCACAATCAAGAAGTATGAACTAGGATGCATTTCATAGGCCTATAAGGAACTATATTATAGGAAGATTTTTTACTTGTTCGGATGTTTCAAGAAAGGAAATAACATGTTAACGACCTTGGATTTTGGAAAGGACAATACCAAGCTTTGAATCCTTGTTTTAGTCTATACAAGATAGTCATTAATTAGTCAAGGATAGTGAAGGAAATATTTATCAAATGGTGGAGTATCTTATTGGTATATTTATCATTCTAGGTGATGAACCTTAATAGGATAATGGACATGAAAACATAGTCAAGTAATCAATGTGTAATTAAGGTAATCACCCTTTTCACAAAATCTACCTATAGCCTTGGACAAAACCTACAAGCCTGTGAGGCCTAATTTTTTATAAGTTAGACTTCTAGGGGTTTCAAGAAGTAGATTTGGATTGGCAAAGATAGGTTTGATTTTTTGAGGAAATTATACATGTAAACATGAAATAACAAGGTTTTTCAAGTTTCAAACAAGCCTAAATCAAGAAAGGAGATCTACAGTGCTAGAGAAAGTACCTATAGTAAAGTGTCATGGTCATCAGGATAATGAACTATTCTAAGAGGTTTCTCAAGGGGGTTTGACATCCTTAAGGTTTGTTAAACATTATAAAGAATAATCATAGCATAAATAGCCTTATAAACCCATTGATACATGTCACCAAACTCTCTAAGGTCTCAAGCATGGCTAAAATCCATACAAGGGCTAATAAGCATGAAAAGTACAATTAAGACTAATTCAAGGTCTATGATCAAAAGGGAGGGGTATGGTTTAGTGAAGTATTTTTTACTAAGAAAGTGTATTAAAATTGTGGAATAATTTGAGGTTTTAGGAAAATCATTATATTTTTCATATCCAAAGTCTACGTGGTTAATACCTATAGCAAGCCTGTATGGACAATGACCTTTAACTATGATGAAAGGCTAAGTCAATTCCTAGGACACAGTATAAAGGAAGTGGTTCTTTAGGATTGAAAATTTAAACTTGGAGTAGAATATAAAAGAAGAGATATAAAGGTCAATGTAGGTTTATCTCAACACCAATTATAGTTAGGTAAATTCCAAAAGAGTATCTACAGTAGTAAGAAGGCCTGTTGGAGTATGAGGTTTAGGTCAACAAGCTCTAAATAATAAAAGTGAAGTGTATGCAATATAGAGATCACTTAGAGAAAGATGATTTTGAGTGATATAAGGGGAATCAATATAGATTCAAAATAAACTTCCATATTTGGATCATCTTTCCTCATACACTTATAGGCCATTGTACATATATACTTAGTTCAAGGCCTAAAAAGCTTTAAACTAGTCAAATTGCCATAAAGGAGATGTGTGAGGAGATATATTTTGGTCTAAATGGTATTAAAACACATATTTAATACGGATTTACCTCTAATTTTTTTTAAAACCTAACCAATGCCCACTTAAAATAGTGTATACTTAGTTATGAAAGGGCCTAATTGCCTTGTTTGGAGGTCAAAGTATGTTTAAAATAGGGGTAAAGGAGTTTTCAAGTTATTAAAGAGACTATTATGGTGATTTAAGATTTTTTTTACCTTAAAAACATTTTATACACTATTAAATAAATTTAAAATATGCAAACATCTGTTAGAAATGCAAACACTCCATGCATAGGGGTCATTTTTTAGGGAAATTTAAGGATTCTAAGAGCTACAAGTGGAATCAAGACCTAAAATTTGGCAAACAGGGTGATAATAAGTTGGATAAAATTATTAAAAAATTTCATGGAAATTTTATGAGTGTATATACTTTTTTTTGTCTTAGACCTCAGCCTATTGATTTGAGGTTACCATTGGAGCAAGCATTATTTTAGAGTGCCATAGAGGTTTCTAAGCCAAGGTAAAAGTTTTAAAATCATAATAATATATTTAAAGAGTGTAAAAAATTTAAATTTTATGAAAACCATGTTCATATATGCTTATGCAAGCTAATAGGCATTTAGGTCAAAAAGGGATTTTTTGACTTTTCAAGAAAAATGTGATTTTAGAGTGTTTTGATAGAATGGTATAGGTACCATGAGTATTTTTTAATGATTTTTGAAGCAATTGAATAGTCATTTTTATCTTGGTGAAGTTTTTCACTTTTTGTAGTTCTAGACACCTTTCCTAGCCTCCTGTTCAGATGCTCATATTGTTCACCATGTGTGGAGTTTGGAAAAAATATATTAGTATGTTTTGAGGACCCATATATAATTATAATTAATAAATAATTAAGATAATTTTATGGGTTTTGATTTATGAAAAATCATTAAAAGCGTAGGTAGCCCAGAATGTAATCAAAACCCCATAGGTAAATTTCATCCACATGGTAAATTTTCATATATTTTGCATGGGAACCCAATATTTTTAGGTATATCAGGTGGGTAAATTTGATACAAATAAATGGTAATATTTTTGTATTTGGATTTTTTTACTTCATGAATCATTAGTTTGAAGATTCAACTTCAAAACCCTCCTAAACCCCTAAAAAAACTAGTTTTGTGAAAAGTGGATTTTATTGAAATAAAATCATCATGGATAAACCTAAAAAAATTTAAAACATAAATTAACTCAGAGAGGATTCCAAAAATGTCAATTTTATGCATGGAGTTGTATAGATGAGGGCATAAATCATGTTTTTCTAGAAAAAAGCATGTAAAATGAAATACAAGGTAGTTCATGAAATCTAATAAATGGATCTCGAATCCTAAGACTATTTATTAATCCTAAAATATTAATTTTATCATAAATAATCTTTAAAGTGTCCCTACCATCTCAATCAAAATGACCAGTCTACTAGAAAATGGAGCAAAATAGGCCTAGTCAACCCTATTGACTAAATGACAAAAGCTTTCTCATCAAAATCACATTTTTGGTGATGAATAAAGTTTTTATAAGTCTAATTAATTTTTTTTTTTCAAGTTTCATGGCTTATTATTTCAGGTATCATGGTGTCTAGTTACACAGATTAGCCTTTAAGCCTTTTTGGCCTAATAGGCCTAGTTGATCAAATGGTCAACTTTGAGATTGGTGTTGGAATTGGTCATCAAAGAGTTATAAATGGATTCCCATGCTTCATATCTGTTATTCCATGAATATATTCATGCACTTATTACTCTTGAAGGTCCATTTTCATGAAAATGAGGGCTATTTTAGAATTGACTTGTCTTTTCAGTTGACTAATTGTCAAGTGCCACATCTATTCTTGGTGATCTTGTTAGTTGAAAGATTTAAAGCACGTCAAACTCACTTAAAGCTTGAGTTATCCATTAAAAATGCTGGTTTATATTTTCATGCAAAGGATTTACTTGTCAAATATGGTCCCACCACCTCTTTTCTATGCCAAGTGTTTCTATGCAAAATTGCTTTCTACATTCAAAGAAGAAATAAGAAACTGAAATAAATGGTCAAGGCTAGAAGTACCTGATAAAGTCGAGCGCACCGAAATCAGACATTGGAAGATTCTCCTCTTTGGCTGTGGAGGAATGACACCTGCGAAAAAGAAACTAAAACACGGAAAGATGTTAGTCAAAAATATGGTGGGTTGTCAGGCGAACGCCTGATCCTGGAAGTATGAAGACTCCCTAGAAGGATATCAACCCACTGATAAAAAGCAAAATATTGGACGCAAGTAGATAATAAAAGATAAAATGATAGAAATAAATGACAAAAAATTAAAATGCATACCTGATAAGAGGCACTGTTCTGCACAGTCACCGGCGTCGGTCTCTGTGGTGCCGGCGTCGGTCTGGGAAGTTGCCGACGTCGGTTGAAGTACCATCGTCGGTCGGGGCAGTGACCGGCGTCGGTCGGGGCAGGTTCTGGACAGAGTCTAGGCGAGTTGCAAAAGGTCTTGACAGGGTCGGGACAAGGTTTTAGACAGAGTCAGGATGGGGTCTGATAGAATTAAAATAAGGTTTAGACAGAGTAAGGTCGGGTTTTTGGTCGAGTCTAGGGGTATGAACAAGGATGTAAAGAAGGGAGAAGATTCGGGATGATAGAAATAATGAATAACTAATAATCAAAAAGAAAATGAAAATAAACACAGAAAATACTTACCTGTCAGAAGCCGTGATGAAAGCCATAGTTGAGGTTGTCTGTGCAGTGCCGGAGTGAAACGAACGCTAGAGTTGGTGGATGCTGGAGTTGATGGATGCTGGAGTTCGGAGAGTCTGTAAAATGTCAAAAATTGGAGAGGAGATTGAATGATCGGGTTGATTCTGATGAAGGCTCGGGGACGGTTTTGAGAGACAGTTCAATAACCATTTCGGGAAACCGATCGGGAACCGAATGGTAACTGATAACGGATAATGGGATGGTGACCGACGTCGGCAGGATTGCCGACATCGGTCGATAAGTGACCGACGTCGGTGACATCAGCCGGGTAAAGACCGTCATCGATAGATGCACAATGAGGACAGAGTCTAGCTTTTAGTTCTCTGCTCATTGTTACATGCTACTAGGGTCAAGGTTGGTGGAACAAGTGATCGACAAGGGTTAAATAAGCGAAGAAGAATAAGACGGGGAATGACCAGGGGAGTCAACATGATTTCGGTGTCTACATTTGCCCCTTTTTGTCTTGTTGGTTGTTCTGATGAACTGCAAGACAAAAATAGGAGTGATTGCCCCAAGTGAGGGATAAGGTTGATTTCATCTTGTTGGTTGTTCGAATGAACTGCAAGACAAAAATAGGAAGCGGATAGGTTGCCCCGATTATGGATGAGGTATTCCCCCTCAAAGCAGGAGTCGAGGGAAGGGAATCAAGAATAGGGTGCTGATTTGACAAAGAGTGGATGAAAAAGGGGTGAGGGTGAATGCTGCAAAAGTCGTGATTGCGTGCATACCACTGCACGAGATGGTCAGGTCAAAAGTGTTGCAGGTCAAGGGTCGAGGAGTGCCAAAATTGAAATAACCAGGCCCCAGCATTTAGTCATCTGCTGATCGGGTCACTCAATCTAAGCTAAAGCTCCAAATGGTTGTCGTGTTCCAGGTATCCTGGGCTCAGGAAGTGCTCCCAAAAACACGAAAAAGTCACAAGTAGGGCAGATCAACCGGTTTGCGATCCTATACTTGTGAGGGTCCAAAAAGGTCTGCGCATAATTCTGCTAACCAGTCATGAGGTAGCATACATGCAAAACCAACCAAGGCAACAGTGTCTTGGAAGTAGGCGAGGTCGGAGGAGATAGGCATGATCTCCAATGGTTGGTGGTCGAGGTGAGGAATGGACGAAAGGATGTGGCCGAGCTAACCCCAGAAGACCCCATGTCAACTGAGTGCTGCCTACATAGCCCTGGTGATAGGGCCTCAGGCCAATGTAGTTCTCCCTAGAAGGGAGGGAGGGTCAAAGGGATAAAATGGGTCATGGTCAAGGACAAGATTATGGTTAAAAAGAAGGAAAGAAGGTTTGTCCATCAGAGAGACGAACAAACGAGAATGGTTGAGCTAACCTCAGAAGACCCCATGTCAACTGAGTGCTGCCTACATAGCCCTGGTGATAGGGCCTCAGACCAATGTAGTTCAGACAAAGGGTCCGAGTGGTAAATAGGTGGTTAAAATGGTTGATAGATTGGTCGATGATTGGATGTGGTCAAGTGTCGAAATGATGAGGAAAAAAGATGTTGCAGCCTTTTCCAAATGGTGTATTCTGCAACATTGGTTGAGGGGTTTTTCATCCCTAGCAATATTCCATATTCGTGATGGATGTATGCTAAAAATGAATTGAGGTTTATTTATGCTTCAGCAAGTATTGGTTTATGCTAAACATAAATTGTGGCGAGTCGATAGTTTCCATGTGTATTGGTGTCCATAGAAACTAGGATGAATAGGCTAGGGTGATGATAATGTCATGTTGTCGAGTTGTTGGTCTGAGAATGTTTTAGTTGAAAAAGGTTTGGTTAAAGGTGAGCAAAGTGAAAGATATGTGAAAGGCATATTGCTCTTTCATTGACAAGGACCAAAAAGATAGCATAGATAGGGGTTATGAGAACCAAGAGCCCCATTCATGCGTGACGTCGTTGACCGTGGTTATGTTAGAGCGGTAATCGAATCACTTAGACATTAAAGTGAGCTCGAAGTCCCTTGAGCAAGTGATAGGAGGAGGAAGAAGGGTAACCCGTTTTAAGAGTAGAGATAACTTTGCCCCTTTTTATAGGAGACCCTGAGATAACTATAAGTCAAGTCCATGACCTTTTTTTTTTTTTTTTTTTTTTTTAGCGCAGACTGATCAATGCAGGAAGCCTGCATAGAGATGTCATTTGCTTGGTGGTCAGGTTGTGAAGCTGATCAATGCGGGAAGCTTCTAAAATAGTGCTATTTATTGCCAGATTTAGTCATAGCCATCCTTCAAGGGAGTGGTCTAGATTTTTGTTTAATAAAAGGGCTTTTGAATAGCTGTCCTTCGAGGGATCAGTCTATTGATTACAGCAATGATAGTACAGCTGTCCTTCGAGGGAGCAGTCTGCTTTTTGATTTTGATATTGATATAGTGACCATGGATATTGTGACATCTTGATTTTTTTTGACAGAAATGTGAGTCGTGGACAAGATTATAGAAGGTTAAGGGCTCCCTTTTATGAGGACAAAGCATCCATACAACATAAAAGGGTTATAGGAATTGTTAAGAGGAAGAGGGTTGAAAGGAAGTAGGATTAAGAGGACGAGGATTGCTCAAGGGATGAGCTCAAGTTAAGTGTCAAGTGGACGAGTACTCGACTAGCAGTAGAACGGTCGCAGATGCAACGCATTAAGAGGCTCAGGTTCTGGGCGTCCATCAAGAGAAGACAGACGATAAGTCCTTGATCCATACTTGTGCGTGATAATAAAAGGTCTGAGCCAATTAGGAGAAAACTTGCCTCATTTACTTCGCTCCATATTGGTCACGTGTTGATTCTCTTTGAGGACGAGGTCTCCGATGTTGAAATCTCGTTCTCGCAGATTTTTGTCATAGGTGCGTTTGATGCGACGTTGATAGACATGGAGATGATTAAGGGCAGCAAGACGGCGTTCGTCAAGTAACTCAAGTTGAGCTAAGCGATCTTGACGAAAGTCATCATTGGAAAGGATATCATGTAGAGAAATGCGAAGAGACAAGATCTGTACTTCGAGAGGTAAGATAGCCTCTGTTCCGTACACGAGAGAAAAAGGGGTAGCATCCGTAGAGGTTCGGATGCTAGTGCGGTAGGCCCACAAAGCGAAGGAAATGTGAATGTGCCAATCCCTGCCTATGTCACTGACCACTTTCATGAGAATTTTGGTGAGAATTTTGTTGGAAGCCTCGGCCTGCCCATTTGCTTGTGGGTAGTAAGGCGAAGAGAAACTGAGTTTGATGCCGAAGGAGTCGCATAGCTTTTGGACAGTTTTGTTTTTAAAGGACTTGCCGTTATCGGTGATGATTTTATGAGGGACACCGAAACGACAGATGATGTGGGTGTTGATGAAGTCGACGATCTTGTTGGCTTTTGTGGAGACGAGAGGAATGGCTTCCACCCACTTGGTGAAATATTCAGTGGCTGTGATGATGGATTGATGACGAAGAGACGAATGAGGATTAATCTCACCGATGAGATCTAAACCCCATTGAGAAAAAGGCCAGAAATCCTAAGCAATTTGTAAGGCGTGACTGGGAAGATGAAGCAAGTTAGAGTGCTGCTGACACTTGATACAATGCCGAACATAGTCGCTACAGTCTTGATGAAGGGTAGGCCAATAATAGCCCAAACGAAGGATGCGCTTGGCAACCGAATTCCCACTGAAATGTCTGCCACAAATCTCATCGTGGACTTGTTGAATGGCTTGAGATGCTTCAGTGGAGGTGAGACAGCGAAGAAGGAGGCCGTCGAAGCCTCGCTTATAGAGAAAACCCCCTAGCATGGTATAGCGAGCGGTACGCTTGATAAAAGCTCGTCGTGCATTACTAGAGAGGTTGGGAGGAATGACAGAGAAAGATAAGAAGTCTACAAATTGCTTATACCAAGCATCTTGTGGACTAGGGTCTATAGTGTTGACATGATGAATGTGAGGAGAGATATATGAAGGCAACGGCACACGACGCACCGTGACAAAAAGTCTGGATGCAGATGAGGAAGATGGGATATGTGAAGCAAGAGAAGCCATGGTGTCAGCAAACTTATTCATGGATCGAGGAACAGTCTGCAAGAGGAAATGGTCGAAAGATGCAAGGAGAAAGTCAGCACGGTTTTTGTACCTTTGTAAAATTTCATTTTTACAGAGGTATGAATTGTTGACCTGATTGATGACGAGCTGCGAGTCGCCGAAGATGTTGATGGACTTGATTCTGAGAGAGAGGGCGGTCTGAAGTCCCAAAATTAAGGCCTCGTATTCGGCCATATTATTGGTACAATCAAAGTCGAGTTTAAAAGATAGAGGAATGGGCTCTCCTTCGAATGGGATTAGAATAACCCCAGCACCCCCACCTAATTGACATTTGGAACCGTCAAAGAACATAGTCATCTGATAGGTGGTGTCATCAGAGGAAAGCGCAGTGATAGACTCATTAGGGAATTCACACTGCAGAGGTTGATTGTCAGGAAGAGGGGCATCTGCTAGTTGATCAGCGATGGTTTACCCCTTGATAGATTTCTGTTGGATGAATTCGAGATCGAACTCAGCAAGCAGCATGAGCCACCGAGCCATACGTTGATTCTAATATGGCTTGGAGTGCATATACTTGAGAGGGTCGGTGTGAGTGATGACAAAAGTTTTGTGACTAAGAAGATAGTGGTGAAGCTTAGTAGCAGCAAAGACTAATGCCAAATAGAGTTTCTCGATATGGGTATACCGAGTTTCATAGTCGACCAGTGTTCGGCTGATGTAATAAATGGCTTGCTCACGGTGATGTTCGTCTCGGTGCGCGATCATGGCACCTAACGAATGGTGAGTGGCTGAGATATAAAGGTAGAAGGGTTGGTCATCTTTAGGTGGAATGAGGACTGGTGGAGAGACCAGATAGCATTTTAAGGCTTCAAAAGCCTCTTGATAGTTCTTATCCCATGTAAAAATGACGTCCTTTTTAAGGAGATGATGAAAAGGTTGACAGCAGTCTGAAAGCTGCGAGATGAAGCGATGAATGGACTGGAGCTTGCCTTGCAAACTGCGAAGCTGCTTGAGATTAGTCGAGGGAGGCATTTCGAGGATAGCGCGAATCTTGGTGGGATCTATCTCAATGCCACGGAAGGAAACAATGAAGCCAAGAAGCTTACCAGAGAGGACCCCAAAGACACATTTCTTGGGGTTAAGACAAACATGGTACTGAAGAAGACGAGAAAAGATGATTCTGAGAATGGTCAGATGGTCACGGTGAAGCTTGGACTTACCGAGCAGGTCATCCACATAGTCCTCCATGATTTTGTGGAGGAGATCGTGGAAAATGTAGGTCATGGCGTGCTGATAAGTGGCGCCTACATTTTTCAAGCTGAAAGGCATGACTCGATAGCAGAAAGTCCCCCATGGGGTGATGAAAGTAGTCTTGTGCTGATCTTCTAGAGCGATCAGGATTTGATTGTATCCTGAAAACCCGTCCATAAGAGATAGCATCTCATGGCCGGCCGTAAGATCAACAAGCTAGTCGATGTTAGGAAGAGAAAAGTCATCTTTGGGACAGGCTAGGTTGAGGTCGCGATAGTCTGTGCAGATCCGAATCCCCCTAGTTGCCTTGGTGACTGGGACAATGTTAGAGACCCACTGTGGATAGTCGATGGGCTGGATGAAGGAGACAGAAAGGAGGCGCTGAAGTTCCTCTTTAACAAGGAGGGCAACGCGGGGATGCATCTTTCGAAGCTTTTGCCTGACAGGCTTAGCCTCTGGTTTGGTGACAATGTTATGGGTAACGATGGTGGGGTCGATGCCAGGCATATCACTGTAAGTCCAGGCAAAGGCCTTGCTATGGTCAGAGAGGAAATGGGTATAGTCAAGCTGCTCCTGAGCGTCTAAAGATTGGCCAATCTTTAAGACATGAGGAACATCAGAAGAAGGAAGGTTGATGTCAATGGTTGATTCATTTAACATAACCTGGGTCTCAGAAGGGAGGGAGCGCTGGATGAAAGAATCATCAGCGCCCATGTAAGAAAGAATGGCATCATCGTCAACGCAGTGAACAGTGTGAATGGTTGCCGACTCATCTTTGATCATGCTGGGAAGAATGAGAGGGAGAGATTTGGACACCCCATTGAGCTGATAAGTCAAGGGGTTCAGGTGAATGGTGTTTATGGAAAAAAAAAAAACTAGGAGGAATGGAAACCACTGACTCCATAGGTGAAGGTGGTGAAACAGGCGAGTGTGGAGGAAATTGGTCAAGGATTGGTTCAGGACAAAGGTTTAAAGGGTCTTGAGTGGGGTCGTGATATCCCAGACCATACCGTTTCTTGGCGTCGTCATCATTGAGCGGTTGGATAGGCTGATGGGAGCCCTGCTCATAGCGTCCAAAACCAAAACCCTTCCATGCACACTTGTAAAGGTAAGTGTGTGCAAAGGCGGGGTTGCCAAGAAATGAGAAATCTAATGTGAAAGGTTGAGGTGAAGAAAGAGGATTACCGTCAAGAGGAGCTTGATTAAGCCCCCCATAGACGAGGTTGGTGCGAAGGTGAGGGGGACCATAAGGTATGATCATCCCTATCCGATGGTTGTAGCTGGGGCTGTGATGAAGGCGTCCATACTCTTGTGGAGTTTGGAACATGTCTAAAGCCAGCAAGCGATATTCTCCCAATGAAAGTCTTTGGAAGACGTCTTCCATGGGGTCTGTGGTTGTCGCTTGAAGGGGAGGTGTAAGGGCGACCGCCTGTTGCGAACTGGTCGAAGCTTTCGCAGATGGAGGCAGTGTCGGGGTTAATGGCTTGATAAGAATGAGGACATCATTTGGACGGTAGGTGGTGTTGCATGTTTTGAAGGGCGAAGGGTCAGTAGGAATGGTGTGGACTTGTCTGTCATGCTCAAACTTCACACAACGGTGCAGGGTGGAGGGGACACAGGACATGGCGCGGATCCAGGGTCAGCCCAGCAAGATGCTGTATTAGAACTCTCCTTCGATGATGTAGAAGAGCTCCGGGACTGTGCGTGGACCAACACGAATATGAAGGATGACTGTGCCAATGGTCGTGGCAGTAGTGTCATTGAAAGAGCGCAAGATCACGTCAGTTTTGGAGACGCAATTCTTGGGAAGAGCCAACTGATCAAAGGCATGGGTGGAGATGATGTTGATGCTAGCGCCCCCGTCAATCATAACGCGTTTAATGTGTGTCCGATCGATATAGGCAGTGATGAAGAGGGCGGCATCCTGATCTTCCGTGTTGGATGTGGGAATCTCAGAATCACTGAATGTAATGGAGGCGATAGGGGCTAAGGAGTGGACAAGGGTAGCAAGTGGCTGGGGATCCTCGGGTTGGACCTCCACTGCTTGCAGGGCTTGGATGAGGGCCTGACGATGTTGGGGCGAGGTTTGGATGAGATCGTAGAGGGACATCTTCATAGGCGTCTGGTGAAGCTGTTTCAACATGGAGTCGTGGATTGGTCCAGAAGAAGAAGAAGAAGAGGAGGGTTGAGGCGCGCCAAGGATAGAAATCTTAGGCTTAGGTGGTTGAGGTGGATTGACAAAAGGGTAGGTCCAAGGAATGGCAGCTTTTTCTTTCGCCTTATCCTTCTGTGACCTAGTGGTGATGTGAATGGCATTGATTTCAAAGATGGGAGGTGAAGATGATGAAGGGGTTGTAACCGGTTGATGATATGTGGATGGATTTGAAGAGGTAGAAGGTTTATGAGAAGGAGTCAGGGGGCGGCCGAAAGTGTCCTCAAAGAGAAGAGTGTCTTTCTCCAGATAACGGCGAATGACAGCCTTGAGGGCACAGCAAGTCTCGGTGTCATGTCCTGGTGTACGATGATATAAACAAATCTTCATGTCGTCGAACCAGGAGGGTTTAGACCCGAGAGGTTGGAAAGGCTTGATGGGTGGAAGAGTTATGCTAGAATTTTGCAAAAGTCATTGCAAGATTAAAGAGTATGAACCCACTAAAGGATCCATGCTCATTGATGTATGCGATGTCAGTGACTTTTGCTTGGGTGAAGTTGGAGGGGGTTTTCGTACCACCTTTTGGGTTGATGGTGCGATGACAGGCTGAGCCGGTACACTCTTCATGAGAGGTATCGCCCTTTTGGGAGAGGGTAGGCTAGTGGTCGGCAAAGGAAGCAAAGGAGGCAATCGGTTTTGATTAGAGGTTGGAGTGGAAAGGATTCTGGTTAGGGTTGAAGGATGCGGGCCCAAAATGGAGGGTAATGGTGATGAAAGAGGAGGCATTCGCCTCTGTGGTTTGGCAGTCTTTTGTGATTTAGGTTGAAGATTACTATTAGTTGAAGTTTGATTTAAGTCCACCTTCACTTGTGGATGAGTGAGGTTGGAGACGGGGCAAACGCCAAGCGATTTGATAGGTTTAGGCGGAGTAGATGAGGGTTTTGGTTTTGATGAGGTTGATGGAGATGTAGATGGTCTAGAGGTAGAAATCTGATTTTTATTGATAGTCTTAGGAGGTTCTGCCATGGGAGGATTAGCAGCATGAGATGAGAGGGCCCGGGCTTGTTGAAGGGCTGTGAGACGGTCCCACAATCCCTAATGTTCCACTTTCCTAGAAGGGAGAAGTTTGAGTCTCTCCACTAGTCGGGAAAATGGCTGAAAAGATGCGGGATGAAGTTTGGGCTCTTGAGAAGACGTCGACGGTTGTGGGACTGAAGGTGAGATGGGTGTAGTAGTCTGGGACCCAAAGCATGGTGAAGTCGTAACAGGTTCATGTTTGGTTGGAGACGAAGGAGAGATAGGTTCTTCCCTGGGTGGAGAAGAAACTGGAGAATGAAGCTCCTCAAGCGGGTAAAGGGCAGGGATGATAGTGCCCTCCACTTGTGGTCGAGGAGTAGGAAAGGTTGGGTCCTCCATGGGCAGCAAGAAGGAAGATGGTGAAACTGGCGGTGCTGGTAAGGTCGAGGCGTCCTCTAAAATGAGAGAAGTTGAGGGAGAACTAGCTGGTGAAAGAGGTTCGTCCACATGTGATGGACTGATGGATGAACTCACCTCTTGGGGTTGGTTAGAAATGAGGGGCGAGACCGTATTGACTGTTTGAATATTATGTTCATGGGTATTGTCAGTCAAGGTCTGGACGTTGTTTTGGGTTGGTGGATGATTAGGGAACGGTTGTTTGAAAATATCGATACCCTGATTAGGAGGGGCGTTAGGATTGTCGAGGATGAGGTCACCCTTTTCCAACATGTCTTGGATTTTGTTTTTAAGGGTTTTACAGTTGTTCGTGTCATGACCTTTAACATGGTGGTAGTTACAGAAGTCATTTTCCCTATACCACGCAGGGATGGCGCGTGAGGGATCAAATTGTGGTGGAGGTCAGATTTGAGGGAGATTGATGGCCCCTTGTTTGATGAGTTTTTCTAGCACAGACGTGTATGATTCTCCAAGTGGAGTAAACTGTCGCTGTATGTATCTCTGCTGAAATTGACGAGTGGCGCTCATAGATGTGGATGGTTCAGATTGATTAGTTGAAGGTGAAGAGGAAGAAGATCTAACAACCACAGCATTTGCTAAAGCTTTAGATTTAGAATTGGACGAGGAAGGCTTAGAAGAGGGGTCATTGGTTTTGGAGTTGGGATTCTTACTCCGCAACTTGACTTTATTCTCCTCAACGGCACGTAACTCAAGTTTACGAGCCATCATGAAGGCTTCGTCAAAAGTGCGGAAGGTTTGAACCCTCAAGGTAGAAGAAATATGTTTAGCGCAGGCTTGAGAGAAAAGTTCAATAAGCTCAGGCTGGGGTAAGGAAAATGAAAGTTGATTGATAAGGCCCCTCCACCGAGCGACGAAATCAACAATGGATTCATCCTCAAACTGGCGGATAGAATAGAGGTCTGTGATGGAGACCTTCTTGGTGATATTGATGGAGAAATGATCGAGGAAGAGCTGGGCCAGCTGAGTGAACATGAAGATGGAATGGCTGGGAAGAGAGCTGTACCAGTCAAGTGCAGCACCCGAGAGAGACATGGGAAATGTGCGTAAGAGTAATGCATCGTCGTGGGCGATAAGGTAACAGGCGTGTCTGAATGCCCGTAAATGTTGTTGTGGGTCTTCCTTGCTCTGGAAATGAGAAAACTTAGGAAGTTCCCACTGGCTGGGATATGGTCTGATGGGGACAGAAGGATGGATGGGCTCGTTGTAGATTTGTTCATACGAGAGAGTATTGCGCGAGCTGGTAACGGAGGTCTCTAGGTTGGACATTTTATCCATCAGCATCTTGATAATATCTACTAACGGATTGGCGGGTGGAGCGCCTCCTAGATTGTAAGGCGCTTGAAAGAGGCTGGAAGAGGTATACGACGTAGTCGGTTGTACCAATAAGGGCGCAACATACGGATGACTAGTCGTAGGGACAGAAGAAGTGACTAAGGATGGTTAGATGGAAGGCATGGCTAGGTTTGATGTGGTCATGGGAGGTTGACTAGAGGTAACATGGGCCAATGGATGGGTAGCCACCCTAGTGTTGATAGGAGTAAGGGTAGGCGAAATGGAGACGACCAAGTTTTGAAAGGGAGTAGAAAGTGGTTGAGTGGGTTGAGATTGATTGGGGGCTGAAACCCTGGTGAAAGTGGGCCCAACGATGGAAGGAGAAGCCACACTTGGATGGTTGGTAAAAGGTTGGTCATTGTTTGAGGTAACAGCCTGGGTATCTAAGGGTTGGACTATGGACGCCGTTGATACGGCCGCAGTTTCGAGGAGAGAAGTCGGCATTCCATAGATTGGATTGCCCGAGGAGTCTCGCGTTCGACTATTCGCGAGATAGTATTGCAAGGCTGCGGTATTGAGGTCCAAGAATCGTGCGAAATCTTGGTCCCCTTCTGGGATAATAGGTGTTTGGGTCGGAGATGGTCTGGTAGGAGTTCTTTCAGTTTCTGAGTTGAACTCCATTATAGGGTTGGTTGTAGGTGGGGTAGACGGAAGAGGATGATGCCTCGCGTGATCGACTAGAGCCTTGGCTTGGCTACGAGTCAGAACCATTCAAGGCAAGGAAGAACGTCCTCACAAGCTCAAACAAGCAGATAAGAACCAAAAAGATGAAGACACAAGTAGATTCTAAAACCCTAGAAGTAAATTATTAGGATTATAGTGGCTTATGCCTTAGAATGTGTGTAGAGGAAGATTGGCTTTGTGAGTCGGGTCCTAGAAGAATCAGTCTATGGAAGGTTTCGGGTTTTGTTATGGTGCTCAAGAAGTCTGTGTTAGGGTCTGGTACGTGGCCTGGTGCTAAGGAGCAAGCTCCCCTCACTTCACGATTCCAGTGGTTAGCTGGTTTTGCTTAGCCAAGATATACCTCGCCTAGAGTTTATACTCCGCCAGAGAATGGAGTGGGCTTTCCCCTTGGTGATGAAATCCAAGTGAGATTGCCAGGACGGGTAAGGTATCTGCTGGGGGATGAAATCCCAGTCGGGCCTTGTCTCAAGTAAGTTAAAATGTTTGTTTTGTGCAGGTGGTTTGGTCGTGTAACATCAAATGATCTAGATTAATTCAATATGCGGTTTAATTACTATGTGTGGTCTAAGAGATGCAGGCAAACAGAAATGAATGCAAAGTGTTTTAATGCCCAAGTCGAAATGTTTGTTCGTATGAAGACGAATGGAGAAAGAGTCGAAGAATATGAGTTTTAGCTAGTCTAGAAGTGCAAGAAAGAAATGTTCATTTTAGTTCTGCTTATGATGTCATTTAAGAAGAGACGAAAGGAGGCAAAAAGGAAGAAACCTAATGCGCCTAAATGAACGAAAGAAAGAGAGAACCCAAGGAGGACCTAGGGTCCCACCGGGCGTGCCAGAATGTTTCTATGCAAAATTGCTTTCTACATTCAAAGAAGAAATAAGAAACTGAAATAAATGGTCAAGGCTAGAAGTACCTGATAAAGTCGAGCGCACCGAAATCAGACGTTGGAAGATTCTCCTCTTTGGCTGTGGAGGAATGACACCTGCGAAAAAGAAACTAAAACACGGAAAGATGTTAGTCAAAAATATGGTGGGTTGTCAGGCGAACGCCTGATCCCGGAAGTACGAAGACTCCCTAGAAGGATATCAACCCACTGATAAAAAGTGGAATATTGGATGCAAGTAGATAATAAAAGATAAAATGATAGAAATAAATGACAAAAAATTAAAATGCGTACCTGATAAGTGGCACTGTTTTGCATAGTCACCGGCGTCGGTCTCTGTGGTGCCGGCGTCGGTCTGGGAAGTTGCCAACGTCAGTTGAAGTACTGTCGTCGGTCAGGGCAGTGACCGGCGTCGGTCGGGCCAGGTTCTGGACAGAGTCTGGGTGAGTTGCAGAAGGTCTTGACAGGGTCGGGACAAGGTTTTAGACAGAGTCGGGACGGGGTCTGATAGAATTAAAATAAGGTTTAGACAGAGTAAGGTCAGGTTTTTGGTCGAGTCTGGGGGTATGATCAAGGATGTAAAGAAGGGAGAAGATTTGGGATGACAGAAATAATGAATAACTAATAATCAGAAAGAAAATGAAAATAAACACAGAAAATACTTACCTGTCAGAAGCCGTGATGAAAGCCATAGTTGAGGTTGTCTGTGCGGTGCCGGAGTGAAACGAACGCTGGAGTTGGTGGATGCTGGAGTTGATGGATGCTGGAGTTTGGAGAGTCTGTAAAATGTCAGAAATCGGAGAGGAGATTGAATGATCGGGTTGATTCTGATGAAGGCCCGGGGACGGTTTTGAGAGACGGTTCGATAACCATTTCGGGAAACCGATCGGGAACCGAATGGTAACTGATAACGGATAACGGGATGGTGACCGACGTCGGCAGGATTGCCGACGTCGGCCGATAAGTGATCGACGTCGGTGACATCAGCCGGGTAAAGACCGTCATCGGCAGATGCACAATGAGGACAGAGTCTAGCTTTTAGTTCTCTGCTCATTGTTACATGCTGCCAGGGTCAAGGTTGGTGGAACAAGTGATCGACAAGGGTTAAATAAGTGAAGAAGAATAAGATGGGGAATGACCAGGGGAGTCGACACGATTTTGGTGTCTACACCAAGATGAAGATTTTTGCATGTTTTGGATACTTTGAAGATTATTGAAGACTTGTTTTAAATATTGTAAAAGGAGTTAATCTTGAATTAGTAAATCAAGACTAATAATTCTCCCTTTTAAATTCCACATTGGCTATAGTTAGGTTTTGAGACATATATATTTGCTTTTTCAATCCATTTAGGATGATTCTTAGAGCTAAAGCAGAAACTATATTCTAGACCATGCATTAATAAAGGAGATTTTTATTTTGCATATGAGTTTTGATAGAGAATAAAGTGTAATTGATTATGTATCAACATAAGTTGGATTATATCTCATTTTGGCAAGTCCCTTCCTCACCTATTGCTTTCTATCTCACCTTTTGTAGGTCATTTGAAGAGGTAAAAAGGAATCTTGTAATCCAAAATTCTTTTAATCCTTCATCTAAAATAATTATGATTAAGGGAAATATAGGACTTTTATTGGTTTATGTGTGCATTAGTTTCACCATCTTTTAGAGGATATAAATAATTTAGGTGCATCACCTTATTAGATAAGATTTCCCTTTAGTTTCCACTTCCCCTTTTCATCCAAAAATAATAGTAGATCAATTTTAATAGATAAATATTAAGGGAATCAGCCCTCTCTAGAGGTTCTTCTCAATACAGAGTCACCCACACTCTAAAAAATTCAAATTATATTAGTTGGAGTGAGGATTTTCTTTTCACATATTCAATAAAGGTGCACTCTAGAGTGATAACACTTATTCTTCTCAACATTACCCATTCCAGTCATTTTCCTCTTTCCATACTCCTTTCCTTTCCATAATTCTCTTTTTAATTGTCAACTATACTAGTTCGACCAGGGTTGACCCTGTACAATTTAGGGGTATTTTTTACTTTTTGGGTTTGTTATCCTTTCAGTCAACCTAGCTCAGACCTAGTGAATTTTCCCCAAAAACATACAGGGTCAACCATGGCCAACCCTGTACAGGTGACATTTCTAGGAGGATTTAGGGTAGGATTTGCCTATATACAAGTTCATTTCCAACCATTTTTAAGAAGAGAAGTGAAGAATAATAAGTGCAAATGAACATATTCTTATTGACCATTCTACTTGAGGAATAAAGATTAGGGTTCCATACCTTCTTTGGAGATATGGATCTTATCTTATGGAGAAGTATTTGGATGCATAGATAGGTTGTGTAACCTAGAGCTAATTTATCTTTTTTATCCTTACATACCACAACAATATCTTATGAAGCACCTTGGCCAAGGGAGAGATTGAGGCTCGATGGGTTCATCTTCAAAGGTAAGTATTCCTAAATTTATTTCTCCTTTGTAATAGTAAATAGATAATGAAATTGTGCTTCTCTTCTCATGCATTAGGATTTTGTATACATTGACATGACTATATGTCTTCTATGCATGTTTAGTTTATTTGTTTGTTTTATTTCTAACCCCCACTTTCTGCCACAAGCTTTGGTGTGCACTAGATAACATTTACTTTCTTATTTGTTAGAATAAGTGAATATCAAACCTTAGGACTCTTTTAAGGTTGTGTGATTATGTTAGACTGTAGGATTTAGAACACTACCTCACATGGTTTATTGTGATAAGTGATACCCTAATTGGGTCTAGTGGATCCCCATATTGGTCATACTCCCACTTAACAAATGTATTCCCAATCATAAGTGTAGGTATGCTCTATCTTATTTGATCCAAGATCAATTTATAGATATGATGCATGTCTAATTGCATATATTCTAGTGAACCCAATGCAAATCTTATCCCACCATTGGCTGGATTGTCTTCACATTTCCATTTTTGTTTCCTTTCTTATTAGAATTAGCTTCACTTTGGTTTCACCTTCATATTGCATTCTAGTGAACCCAACATTAAACTAACCCTTGTAGGATTTATTTTGATTTCTTTCATTCTTCTTAACATTATTTTTATCATATATCTATCATACTAGATCAACTCTATCTACCCATTTCTAATCTCTTTGCGTATGTTTTTAGGAACAAGCAAATGGATCGACTCAAATGACCTAGTATAGGTTTCTAGAATCTTAGTTCAGACTACTAGGTTAACTCAATTGACCTTGTACACTTTCAAGCATCTAGATTCAACTACTAGGTTGACTAGGGTTAACCTTGTACTTTCTAGGCACTCAGTAGTAGGATTTTGCAAAGCTTGATCAACCTAGTTGACCTAGTTAGCAGAGTTTTCAACCATAATCTAAGGTTCTTGACTAGTGATCTTCATTCTTAACAACTCTGATCCACCAAGGGTAGAGATGGTGTTAACACCTCTAGTTTTTGAGGAGCCATATAAGACTATGATTTGAATCATGTTATGACTAGGCCTTACCATTTTTCTAGTTACCCTAACCCTCATAGCTAGTTTACCCTTAAGGTTAGTGTAACTCTCCTGAGACCTTCTTTAGATCTCTCCCCTCCCTCAATATATCCCATATCAAAATCCACTCTTACTCCTACTATAATTGAGCCTATTTTTTCTCCTACTATTGTTGATCCTTTGCCTATCTCTGATTCCATTACTCCTTTTGTTGAGCCTAGTTTCATTCCTTCCTCATCATCACCCTCCCTTGGTAATGGTTTTCTTCCATTTCCTAATATGGATCCTCTACCTACCAAATGTGTGGATGAGTGTTCTTCAATTTCTTCCAATCCTATTACACCTCCTTCCATGACCACTTCTACTAAAACTAGTCACGAGCATATTTGTTGCTTCTATGGGATAGATAATAATTCTTCCACCCATTGTCATAAGTTATGAAAATATATTGATACATTAAATCCTTCTTCCTTATCATCAAACAAATCTATACCTCCTTTGAAGGTAGTTCCTAAATATCTACCCAAGTAAGGTGAGGTATATTGTCTATGGCATCTATGTAATACCAATCATAATGATCATTACTCCATCCTTCAATAACATCTTAAGGATCACCTTATAGCCATTCTCATACCTTCTACCACTCTTCCCATAGGTCCTTCCTACAAGAAGGCTCCTTATTCTCCCATGGATCCACCTCCAGTGGTTCTATTTCCTCTTGTGGTCCCTTCACCATCTTCTATGCCTCCACCTATGATTTCTTCACCTATGAACCTTCCCTCATCTATGGATCCTTATCTACCGGTGATTCATGAATCTCTCATAGAGCCTACTCCTATGCATTCTTTTGACCATCCCTTTCCTAATTTCCCTCCTCAACATGATCTTTTGAGAATTCATACTTTTTCTATGGAGGAGATTAGAAAAGAACTCTTTGCCTAGTATTCATTAAAGATTGATGAGACATTAGAAGCATTTCATCTCCAACTTCATAAATATTTATCATATGTCTTGGATAATGTGTGTGGATAGATTTATTAGTATTTATGAGCACATACATGGTGTTTTCACATTTTCATTTGGGTTGGATATGTGATCTAATATTATCTTTATCTATCTATTATATCATTTGACACTGTGTCAAATTTTTTCTTATCATATATGATGATCTTAATTATTTTACTATATATTGATTATCTTATCATTTATATATTACATATGCTTTTCTTTCTTTATCATTTATTTCTCTCTTTTGATTGAGTTTTTCTCAAAAATCTTTTCTTTCCTCTTCATAATTGATTTATTTCTTATCTCCATTTTCATGGGTAATTATCATTATGACTTTGTTATACAAACTATGTTCCCTTTGGTCATTATCTCCCTTTTTTCCATGTGATCAGTTAGAAAAACAATCCTACTCATTACTATCTCCTTACACCGGTCCTCTTTTTGGATCTCCTATTTTCCTTCTTCATTTTTTGAAAACTAAGCATATACATGGTTGAGACTTGAGATCACATACTAGTTCATTATCAAGCCTAAGTGTCCTAGTTAGTCTTTGTCTTTGGTTACTTAGCTTCCTTTAGCCTTAGCCTATAGCTTATTCATGCATTCATGTGTATCACTACATCTCTCATGATTGTTCATTCTAAGTCCGTATGGAGGAAGAATCTTAAAAATCCAAAAACAAAGTTAAAATCCAAATCATTTAAAGAAAAGGCAAAATTATTCTTAAAATTCAAATCACATTAAAAAAAATGATTCAAAGAACATTTCCTTATTCTAGTCCAAGCTCAAACTCCACAATTGGATTCACAATAGAGGTGATGTCCTTTAGGGTGTGGTAGGCTAGTAGATTAGAAGAAGAGAATAAAAAATATTTTAGTGCTACCTACTTTCTCACACAAGTACCCAATATTCATAGTAGATTGATGGCTTTGTAAGGGGTCTTAAAGAATTGGGAAAATGTCATGAGAAGGTAGGTCCATTTTAATTTTTCTTGTATCAATCTACCTTCATGAGTTGATCTTAGTAGCATGCGTATTTTCTTATAAAGCTTTATGTCTATAGCGAATAGGTTTCCTTTGTACATAGATGACCACTAATCACTTAGTGTCTTTTCATGTCCTTAGTATGCCTCGTGTCTCCTAAGGTATTCTCATAGATGCCTAAGTCTTGATTTTTACATTCCCTTTTTCATTCCCTATATCCCTCATATTTCCTCTTAGTAAATATTATTTTGTCTACTGATCACTCCCCTTGGGATTTCATTTATGAGTTGCATTATAAGACCACAAATAAGACCCAACCATCCTCATAAATTACCATATTTTCCTTCTTATTACCCACATCCTTGATTACCTAATTTTTCCTATTTATTCCACCCCAGTGGTGTTCTCTATGTGAGTTGAAGTGTAAGACCTTAGATAGGACCTAACACTCCTCACAAAATTTTCCAATACCCAAGTTATAAATAAAATTAAATGTGTCAAATATGAGATAAGATTTGATTGATTATGAAGTTACACATCATTAACATGATTCCTAACTTGATTTAGTGTGTTTTATGCTTACTTCATTTCTCTTTCACCTGTTTATCTTTGTATTTTTTGAGTGTATGTAAGAATACAACCATTTCTTGAATTTTTCATACTTCCCAGCATCAATTATATGATCAATTTAAGACCAATCTTTTTTTAATTTTTTTTCTCTTATACTTCTCAACATGATATAGTATGATTAATTAACTTAATTCATTTATTTTTATACCTTTTGTGCCCTTTTACATACCTTCCATTTTATTACATTATTTTTCATACTTCCTAACTTGAATTAGTATGATTTTATTTGTTTTCATTTGGTGCAAAAATATTTCACTTTGGCTTAAAAACAAATCCCTTTTTTTACCATCTTGTTTTACCATTTATTGGTTCTTTATACTTAGTTATTTCTTGTTATTACACATTTTCCTAGCTTTAAATAGTGTGTAATACATTTTCTTGATTGATTATATTTTTACCAAGTCCTTTATTGCTTATTTATTTTTAACCATGCATGTGTTTTTCATAATGCTAGAAAAGAAACCACATCTCATATATTTCCTATAGCATATACAACAAATCTAAATGCAATGTGCTAGAAATAAATATATCCAAATCATCCACAACCTTAACCATAATGAAAAACCATAATGATAACATACACAACCAATAAAAATATGCCAAAAGGATCCACACACACACACACACACACACACACACACACATATATATATATATATATATATATATCATGAATTTGATACAACAAATACAACTATATACAATTCTCCATCTCTATGGTTGGGCTCCATCCTATCTATCCCATGGCCTAGCCATGTTGCCCTATTGAGGCCTCAGTCTAACTCCTCTGAATAGTATGTTTTAAAGAGGCCATCCAAGATCTTAGTCCCTCTACCTATCCCTATAGATGTGCTACCTACACCTATGACTACATCATATGGGTTTGTATCTCTATCATCTACATCAATGTGGCCAAATACATAACTCTTTCCTCAACTAGGGTCTACCATGCTTGCATCTCTCCTACACCCATCTCTTTTGGTGGTTTTATCCTCTCTCTCTCTCTCTCTCTCTCTCTCTCTCTCTCTCTCTCTCTCTCTCTCACTCTCTCTCTCTCTCTCCTCTCTCTCTCTCTCTCTCTCTCTTCTCTCTCTCTCTCTCTCTCCTCTCTCTCTCTCTCTCTCTCTCTCTCTCTCTCTCTCTCTCTCTCTCTCTCTCTCTCTCTCTCTCTCTCTTTATGCCTATAGCTATCTTGTTGCCTCCCCAACTAGTCTAAACTATCTCACCTAAGCTGGGGTAGATGGCACACTGGGATCCTCTAATGCATATGGGTCATCTGGTTGTAGAGTCTCATCTAGGACATCATGGAGTGCTCCCATCACTAGGGACCCACATCTTTCTTATACATTTTTAGTTACTCCTATATAATCACACTAGATAGATATTAGATCACTGTTTATATATCAAAAATATCTATCTATCTTTACTTCTAAATAAAAACTTAAAGTAATAATTTAACCTTCTTTTCTTATCTATCTATTTCTCAACTATTATGGTCTTTCCATCCATGCAACTGACTAACATAGTCTCCCCATCTACATGGCCTCCTAGTACCTCCTTTATAGGACACATCCTTATCTCAAATCCATTTATCATGGCTCAAATCTATCTTAGCCTATGCTTGATTGGTGTCTCTATCATCCATCCCTCCTCTGGATCCTCTATTAGCTCATTAGGGATGACATCAATCTCTACTATCTCTTGATGCCTCCATCATTGTCATGTCCTTAATGGTCATATCTCCTCTTACTATAAAACTAGTAGTGGTACATTTCTTATCTCTACCTATACCTCCCTATCCTCCTACTCTACTCCCTATCATGCTTGACTAGTCCATGGTCTCTCATGATGTGGTCTGAGTGTTGGTCTCACTATCTATGATCCTAGTCCTCTCCTTTCCTATGGCTCCCTCACATACCAAGCCCACTACTTGAGCATCAATATCAATGTTGATGGATGATTTAAGCCCATCTATCCTAGCACCTTGCCACTAGATGTGGATTTCTCCACCATGTGTAGTGTCTAACCACCTTATCCTCATTATCATTACAACTATGTGCTAGCTTGCCCATGTAGTCACTATGTGTTCATATGGATGCCATATTATGTCTATAAATATCACTAACTACAATTCTAGAATGTGGGGAATAGCCTACATTACCTAGTCTTCTCTCCATCTCTGTACTTATGGTAACCTATCATCAACTATATGGGGTAACCTAATTAATTGATACTAAGAAACCTTTCATATATCTAAGTTGTTAGAAATATGATTAGTCCCATGGTCTTCTACCCTCTAACCAGCATCTCATATAGATCATGTATGATCTAGGCCCAAATGATAGATCTTAGATCATTTATAAC
The DNA here is from genome assembly GCA_037957365.1 of Torreya grandis. Classification (NCBI taxonomy): domain Eukaryota; kingdom Viridiplantae; phylum Streptophyta; class Pinopsida; order Cupressales; family Taxaceae; genus Torreya; species Torreya grandis. The sequence goes on along the minus strand of JARHVA010001989.1, from coordinate 1,778,171 downwards.
TTGCTCCGCTAGCATCATCCTACTCAAGGCTACCATGAATAGTAGTACCTTGCCATCTGACTTGTGACATAGCATCCACTATATCACAAGTCCTATCATAAATTTCTAGATATTCTAAATCTATGATGTATATACATCATCCATACTAACTATCCATCCTCCCAAAATTATCTTTGAGCCTATAACCCACTTGGATAAGGCTCTCCTCTCCTCTATGTTATCTGGTATCTCTATGATCATTGGTACTCTTACTATGGACAGCTTGAGGATGGCATAGAAATCTTCTAGTGTGATGGAAAAATCTATCACATCCCCATCCACCTCCTATCTAAAGGTGTTAGTTAGTCATTCCTAGCAACCAAGGAACATGACTTATAGATCAACACTCAAGGGGATCTTGCATATATCAACTATGCCTCCTAGACCTATAGATATTAATATATCCCTATCTCCATCTAATAATCACTCTAATAATTCTAGTAATTAAGCCACATACACTAATCTACAAAACCTCCATCATCTTTACAACCAAGAAACAATAAAGGATATATCAGTCCCTTCATGTCATATAATTACCATACATTCTTTTTACATTTTTAAATAAAAAACAAGACTAATTCCTTTTAAACTTATTCATTTTTATTCATTTTACCATATTTTTAGCCTACTCAATCTTTCTTGCCCTCCTTTGGTCATTTTGGGCCATTTTATCCCTCTTTCAGCCTTCTACATGATTTTTTGTGCTTATTTTATTTCTTTGGTCAAATTAGTTTGACCAAAATTTCCCAATTTTTGCCCTAATTGACTTCAAAATCTTAATCAAACCTCTTATTTTCCCCTTCTTAGTGTTGCATTTTTATTCTAGACCTTTCAAATTAGTTGGAAAATTGCATTAAAGGTGGTATCCTAGATAATTATATAGGGTAGACACATACCTATTGGGTTGGCACTGTGGACTCTATTTAGTTTTAGCCTACTAGTTTGACTAGGTTGACCTAGTTCATTTTGCCTATCAACCCCCTCCATTTTCCCTTAAAACGTGCATTTTTATTGATTTATTCCTAATCCCTCTAAACCCATTTCTCATCTTGCTATTTAATACCCTTAGAATCTAATTTTTTCTCATTATGACATCTAGAAATGCTTAAATCCAAAATTACTAAAAATACATTAATTCACTACAAATTTCAAAAATTGGTTTGAGATTCATAGTTGCATACCTATAGTACACTTGTTGTTGCCTCTGGAGCTTGTCCCTATCTATCCTGCCATCTCCTCACCATCCTAGCTCATTTGGTCTCCAGAGCTCTTTTTTCTCTCTTTCACAAGTCAAAATAACAAATGACTAGTCTTTTCCCCTATTTTAAAACACTTTTCAAAATTCAAATTCTTCAATTATTATCTTGCAGATTCCTTATTTTGTCTATATCTTTATTTTTACTCATCCATTTTCAAAACCATAAAATGCATTGGATTCATGATGATGTAGAGATTATGTTTCACTATCATATGTCTATCTTCCAATTTTTTTGATTTTTGGCTATTTTTTTGCACTAACTTCTGTAGGTTCACGTAGTGTTCTTCACATTGGACACCTTTACTTTTTTTATAGTATACTTCTTTATCTATAAAATTAAGGTAAGTAAAGGTATGTGTTTTTCAATTTTTTCCTTTACTTTATCTTATTTTTCTCTTACTACACTTTACTTAGCATCATCATTGTGTGTTATCATGTTCTATTTCTCAAAGCATCATATCGTGTTGCACTCACATGACATGTGATGAGATTTGAGTGGGGCATATGTATAAATATAATATTTTTAAAATTTTATTGATTACTAACACTTTTTATCTTTCAGTAACCTATCAAGTCTCAATATCTCTAAGTGCATTCCTTAAGGGGTTAAGGGGGTACATTGGGAAAGGGGTGGGTAAACCATCGGTGCTTCATAAGATTGTTGTCCCTTTTGGCACTTGCCATCTACACACTCATCTCCTAAAACCATTAACCACAAGCTTATTCTTCTCATCCTTACCCATTCTAATCATTTTCCTCTTTTCATCCTCCTTTTTTTTCCTTAATTCCCTTTTCAACTGTCAACTATACTAGGTCGACTAGGGTTGACCCTGTACAATTTAAGGGTATTTTTCACTTTTTGGGTTTGTTAGACTTTTAGTCGACCTAGCTTAAACCTAGTGAATTATCCCCAAAAACATACAGGGTCAACCATGGCTGACCTTATGTAGCTAACATTTTTTGGAGGATTTAGGGCAAGATCTACCTATATATACAAGTTTATTTCCAACCATTTGTAAGAAGATAAGTGAATAAAAATAAGTGCAAACAAACATCTAGTTATTGACCATTCTGATTGAGGAATAAAGCTTAGGGTTCTATTGATACTTCTAAATGAACCACAGGTACTCTTAGTGTTTAAATAAAACTTCTTATTTTATAATTTAGAAAATTCAGAGCATGAGTTATAGGTTTTTGGAAATCTAGTTGATTGTGGTGAAATAACAACAAAGTAAGATAAATTATTCCACAATATTTATATAACTTGGTGTTTGGGAGTGACCTTGGTCCATTCTTCATGAATATATGTTAATACTTAGTGAATTATTCTCTAGGCTTAAGCTATATGCTAATCTAAGTGGATATTTATATTAAAGCTAAAATTAAAGTGATCTTGGTGTAAAAAAGGAGTAAAGAGCAAGGTAGAGTAGAAAAGAAATGAATGATTGAAAATTTTAGTCTCAAACATTATGACAAGGTATCAATTAAAATTGAATATTCATTTAACCAATATATAATGAAACATATCCTATGCTTAAATCCCACTATATATTAGGCAAACTTTGAAGGAAAATGTAAAGAGTCACAAGTAAGAACTAGGTCTACTTTAAGGATTTATCACTATAATAAAATAGCAATTTCACACCCAAATACAAAGAAAAGTGAAATGAATTAGAGCCTAAGATATTTCAACTAATATAGTGTAAGCACAAATTAGAAACCCTGTGATTAGAAAATGCTACTCAGATTTCAAAGACACCATTCAAATTTAAGACATCTACTATCAATTGAGAGAAAAAGCTATATTAGCAATTAATACATCAAAAATGGACAATACTTGTATAATACCTTAATTATATCAATTTTTTAAAGTGTACAAAGGTTCTCCAAAATATATACCTTTTTTAAATGGTAATACATGCCTTTATAGAAAGATCAGGTAGTATACAAGCTAGTTACAAAATATAGGTATACAAAGATGAGGAAAGTTGTCCTTACAACTCTAAAATACACATACTTTTCATAATCATACTGAATCAGAGGAAAATATGCTAAAAAAATAGAATATGTATTTACAATGGAATATTCTTTTTTAAAATTACCACAAAATTTTATAAAATAGAATATTGCTTAATTGGTTGGTGGGATCCTTGATTATCATTGTTGGAGGATGCTCATGGCTTTAGTATGTTGCTCATTAACTAGTTCTAGATCCATAATAGGATTCATAATACATTTTTCTTCTTTATATTCCAAGTCATCAAGTTCCCTATCATTCCTATCCATGGCCTCTTTAATGCTCCTAGCTTTGCTTATCCTTTCCCCAACATTGAATATCATGTCTAAGATTTTGTTGTTATCAGCCTAGATTGGCCTTAGATTTTTCCTTTGATTTCTTGGGTTACCAAAGTATCCCTATGCTTGAATTATTCACCACTTATAATTTTAAGGGTAGTGGGCTATACAGGATCAGTAATCATAGTTCCAAAAAGTTTTTCAATCTTTGCAATTAGCTCCTTATCATCATTCAAGAGTTTTTCCACATTATTATGCCAAGCACTCAAACTTTGAACTTTGTCAATCATAATTCCTGAAATTATGATCAATTGTCCTAAACTGATGGTCTTGAAGCCTATGATATATCTCTTTTATTGAATATTGATGAGTTGGAAAATTTTGTCTTCTAAGGCTTTCCATTGGATGACCAGGCTCTTGGCCAATGCACACTACCCCTCTAATGTACTTTACCTCAGTTTCATTGACTCAAGTGCTTCAAAAATGTCATAGAATAATTCATCAAGCATCTTAATCATGGCATCTAGCCCTGATAGAATTGCCTACATTTATAAGTTCTCCTTCTCCCTTTCCAAATTTAGGATTCTTTGTTTCATACCCCAGACTCTAGCCTTGGCTTGTGTTGAATGGGATTCAATCAAGCTTTCCACATCCTCCTCATGAAAGGCAACCTCACCACACTGCTAGCTACCCACTAGGGTTAATCATACAAAGGGTTCTACATTTTGAAAGGTGAATTACTCTATTCCAATCATTATTTTTCTAGTTTTTATTCTCTCTAACCCAACTATTTTTGGGTTGAAATGGATGGTAGTAACTAGTTATTTTAACTCAAGAGGTTTTAGGACCTCCACATCTGAGCTACTAGATGTTCTTAAAACATCAATCTACTTGCCTTCTGCCCCCTAAATGGCCACAATTCTCCTCTCTTATTTCTCTTTCATCATGGCCCTTATCCACGGCTTTATGTCATCCTGAATCTCAATGCCAACAACTCTTGTCATAACCCATGAATGGGAAAGAGAGAGAATCTTTTGTAGTTTCCCATAAATGAACCAATCAAGAATGAATATTCTATAAATAGGGAATTCATCATTGAACAAATGTACCTCACTAGTGGGGTGAGGGATGGTTAACCTTGGTCTCTTTCTTGGTCCCATAAGCACCGATACTAACTCTACTTTTCTCTTTTCTATGGATACTAAAGAGACAAGTTCTTTTCCTTTATCTTCCTTAGGCTCCACCTCCCTTTTTAAGTCATAGGCCTTTACAAGTTCTTTGAGGGTACCTTCAAGTGTCTCTTATGGTCCTAAGGCAATCATGTTTGCATATTGTATTAGAGAAGGTGGTCTTTATGAGAGTGTTGAAGATGGAGGCCCCTCCCCAAGCCTCTCTTCTAATTTCACCTCTCCCACTTTCTCCTTACACTTACCTTATTCATTTTTGCCTTACACACCTTGACCTTGCTCAGGTTACTCATTTGGTTATGGTTTTTCTACTTGGGGTTGCCCTTGAGCTATCCTAGATGGACCAAGAAATAAATGATATTACAAAGGGTACATTTTCCATCTTTCCCTAGATGGATTTTCATCTCTAATTAACATGTGTTCCATCTTGATATTGTGATCTTGAATCTTGGCCAACACCTCTTTATAATTCTTATCCTTGATGTACATGGTGTCATGAACACCAAGCTGATGTACATATTCAGGCTTTGGTAGTTTCTTATCTTTTAAGTGGATGGCCATTATGCCTTTAGGATCCCACATCTTAAGCTCATCAAGTTGAAAACTGAATGAATCCCTATGTGTAGCCATAGTCTCTTCTTGTTTCTAGTCCTACAATACGGTCATCCCAATGATCAAGGGGAAATGGATGGAGAAGACCTTTCTTATTTTCCTTATAAGTGTTATCAATGCTAGTTAGGAACTGATAAGTAATTTCTTATTTAGCTAGTTTGCTAGGAACATATAATGGCAACCTGCAAGGTTGGGACATGGTGCCCTCAATCCTAATGACTTTATAGTTAGGGTAAAACCATATATCTTCTATAAATTCAACACACTTCTTGTTTAGGGAATGGAACCTAGGCATAGAAACACCTATGATGGCCTCAACTATGGATAGATAAATGTAGTCACAAATGAACTACATGTGGTTCATATATTTGAAAATATGAAATTTGGAGTAATGATGTGAAATAGTGGTTTTATTATCTAGGGACCAATTTTTAATTCATAGGAAAGTGATAGAGGAAAGCAGAGCATCTGGTAGGTATGACATCATATAAAATTGCTTGGAGGTTTTCCTCTTTATGGCAGGGTATGACATCATGTAAAATTTCTTGGAGGTTTTCCTTTTTATGGCAGTGAAATACTTGGAGAGGAAGACACTGATTAAATCTCCAATTAGAGGGGAAAGCTTTTGTTCCACCATGAAATGGATGAAGGATGCCTAGATTTTATTTACATAGGTGGTTGATGGGGATCCAAAGGATCAGTTTAATAGGGTGATTATAAACCTAATGCCTTCTTTGAATTGGATGATAGGGATCTTGCCTTTCAAGTCTCTAAAGACATGGGGGCCTTACTATAACCAAGGTCTTAGGACAAAGTCTAGGTCAAGCTTGGAGGTCCACTCCTTGATTTTGGATAAATATACATGGGGAGTGGGAATATTATAATACCATTCAAATTATATAGGAGAAACATATGCTACCCTTTTTGAGTCTCCTTCCCTAATGATCCACCCATTATCAATTCTACAATCAACAAGAATAGGGGTAAGGATATCGATGCAATGTAGTACCTCAGGTTTTATCGTAGTATGGTGCAGGCCTACCATCTGAATAGTGACTAAGTCATAATACCTATGGCTTACTACATCAATCCTTTGTTCTTATTTTTTGATTGACTTCAATTATTCAATTATGAAAAAGAGCTCAAACCAGTTCCTCACATTTGGGGAATTCAAGGCTACAGTATCTAGCTCTATATATTTGAAGACCCAACCTTCATTATCCATTGATAAGTATAGCTAGATCTCCTCCTTCACTATCTACCTATGAACTACCATTGTCTTTATTTAAGTGAATTGTTTATACTGGTATCAAATGGTCTTTTTGAGATCTCTCTTACACTCAAAACACAATTTATCTCTCTTATGATCGAACAGTGACCAAATGAATACAATTGAGTCAATTTTATGTAGGGTTTTAGGGTTTGGAGGTTTAATGGTAGAATATACTTAGGTTTTGGCTTATATGTGCCTTGGAGTTTATTTGGACCTATGCCTTTATACGTTTGTGTTTTCAATCCCACAAGATCTTGCATTTTTTTCTTTTTTTGCTTGCATGGTGCCTATGTGGCTTGGTCTAGGTCTTTCATGGCATTTTCATAAATACCATCTGAGAACTAGTTATTGTCATTTAAAATGCCTCTTTTATTTTGATTTATTGGATCAAAATCTAGTACTAGTGTGAGTCATTGATTATAATCTGGGCCCTTACCTATGATTGGCTTATTTTGTTCCTAGCAGTGTAGTTGTGACACTTGGTAGTTTTAGGTGCCTCTTCGTGCTCCAAATCATATGTCAGTCCTTTGCCAAATGAGCATTGTCCACACAAAAGATCTATGGACCTTTGAAAATTCATAATTTCCTTTATGCCATTGGATCAAGATCCAATGACAAAGTGTAAAGCATCAGATCATCCTGTTAGATTTACCTTGAATGCCCTTTTGCCATGCACCAAGTTTGTAGGCTCTTGAGGCCTCATTGAAAAGTCCTTGGGAGCCTTCACATTATTGGATTAAAATATAGTGATAAATAACATGTCATTGATCTATAGAGATGCTCAAACATTATGTTAGTGTATTATTAAGATCGTGACTTAGGCTCAAGTCCTTTAGGCTAAGGCTTTTTTCACTCGTTAAGTACAGGGCAAACCTTAGGCTAAGAGATTTATGCCTAAGTTTTTAGATTTATATGTAAGGGGGCCATGGCCTAAATATTCTTGGTTAATGTTTATGCCATGTTTAATTAACACCATATATGCATTGGTCTAAAATAGTTATACCAAGGCTTTAAAATATGCTTAAAGGATCAACATGACATAATGGTCTAATAACACAAGATTTTATTATCTTTGATAAAACACATTAAAACCTTTAGATAAATGAACTTGGTCCAAGCTTTATGATATGAGGATTATCTTTTTTTTATTAAACAAGATTTAGTATAAGTCTATAATTTAAGGTTCATGATGTTTTAAATGAAATGTCATGGGGACCTTAAAGTATAGACTTAGACTAGGTTTATTTTGCACACTTAAATTATAAGACCATTTCCATATTTTGAAATTTGAATAATTCTAGTGTTTGAGAATTTTTTGAGTAATTTTCTTAGTATATAAAGCCATTTTCGAGCCTTTAAATAAGATTTGGGAGTGCATTTTGACCCTGATCATAATAAATCATTAGCTTAAATTTAACAGTCTCACAGACATCAAATACATCAATGCAGATGATAAATGACGGTTATATGAATGTCAATTTTAAGCTAATGAAGTTTTTTAATTTAATGGGATTAAAGTTGAAAGTCATGTAGACATCAAATACATCCTTATAGATGTCAAATAATATTTTTATGAATGTCAATTTTAGGCTCATCAAATTATTATAACCTAGTGTGAGAATGCCACTTGGCACATCCACAGAATCTCCTACAATCTTGGACTACATTCACTCTATCAAATCAAAATTTGTGACAAAGCATCAGCCATAAGATCATGATCTAGGATCTCACTTATGATTGGTTATTTATGTCAATTTGGGTCTCTTGCTTTTAATCCTGAAATGTGACGGTGTTGCATGTTGATTGTTCAGGCCTTCTATAGTCTTTTAACTTTTTAACTATATCTTGCACCATCTGATCGAGTCTTTATGAACAATTGAGAATAATTTATCATGATCTAAAGGCTCAAATGTGATTGGTATGATGGTTTATATGCAATATTTTGTTGATTCTCCTCATGCCATTTAATTAAAGGCCATGAGGAAGCATAAACTATTAGATCATCTGAGATGCACATTTTTTAAGCCAAAGTTTGGGATTTCTTCACTCCATTGGATCAAATGCCATGATAGAGAATGGGCCATTATATCCTACAAGATGAAAGGAATTTAAGTCAAGACCATGGATATATAAAGACTTAGGCTTAAGGTTTTAAGAGTAAGGTATCACTCATATTAATAAATACGTCAGGGCCTTAGGATTAAAACCTTAGGCTAAGGTATAAGTGAGGGACCAATCCAACATAAAAAGGAGGCTCAAGGAACTACAATTAGGCTAAGGCATTAAGACTAAGGTCCTATTAGTATTAATAAATACAATGGAGAAAAGGATTAAAACTCGAGGCTAAATTAAGAGATTATTAAAAGGACCCTGTAGAACAAACAACTAGTTAGGCATACAAAAGAACTGTTAAAAGGGGAATATAAGAAAGGGGACCAAGCATTTTAAGTTAAGTTTTAGCTATGTTAAAAAAAATGACTAAGCTTAAAACATGATATTTATCTTTAGGTCCAAAAATGGATTTTAAAACATTTTCCCACCAATTTGATTCTCACCACATTCAAATTTAAACTGAGGGTTTTCATAGGGTTTAGGGACATGAATATTTCAGGGATAATGCCATGAAACCTACAACTAAAGCAATAAAAAAATTATTAGTGATGTTACGCCAAATTAAAGCCAAAACAAAACCAAGAAATCCTACCTTTAATAGAGTGGATGATCTTCAAATTCTATAAATGATCCTATAATGCTAAATTTTCATGCTCAAACTTTAGGGTTTCTTCAGGGTCCCAATTTTCAAAAATGGGGGTATGTTGATCCCAACAAATGGTGACTCAGGGGGGAAACATAACAATATGTTAGAACTTAGATACTCTGATTTATAAAAATAATTAGGTCATTGACTTCATTTGATCAAAACCCTCACCTAAACCAAAGTATGGCTGAAATAAACATTACATTTGTAGACTTAGGTTCAAACACCAAGACATAACCAAATTATGTGTGTGCTTTGATTCCACATAGTATTTGTCATGGAGTATAAAAAATAACTTCTAAGTTTTAAGTCCTCAATCATTAATACTTGACTTGTAGCATGTATGGGTATTCATTAGGCACCATGTTTCTAGCTTAGAGAAGGCTTGGGCATTGCTCTGCTATCAGCTAAGTGTGTAGAAACCAATATTGTGTTGACCCCCCTTGGTCCCCTTCTAAACACTTACACACTTTATTAATTTAAAATAAACTACTTATTTTAAATTAATGACATCACCCTAGACACCTCACCTTGGACACCTCACCTTGGACACCTCACCCTTAGACCATTTCTCACCCTATGACTCACCCTGAGACTAGGTCATCTAATCCTAACTACCTAAGACTTATTCTCATTCCATCCTAACCTCCTAACTAACTCTCATGCCTAATAAACCCATCTTTTGACCATTTTCCAACAACAAATGCACTTGGCAGATGGAAGAACAGGCAAAGGGCTAAAAATAGCCCTTTTACCCATTCTCTAGTGCCAACGTTGGTCAACTCTCGGCCAATGCCGGTGAGATCACCGACATCAGTTTCATAAACCGAGTTCTAATGTTGAGTTAGGTCTCTCTTTCTCTCTCTCTCTCTTTCTTTTGTGCTCTTACAACTGGACTCTGAGACATCAACATGCACACTCTAAGACCAATCATCAAAATTTGACTAATGCTCCCTTGGCTATAGAAACTCTATGCAAGTCACTCTAGATTGAATTGGAATATTGTACGAGGACCTCGACATCGACCACAACAAGAATAAGCATTCTACATCACTGGTTCTTCACCAAGCAGATCTAAGTATTTTTCTATCTCATTTTAGTAATTTAGAATACATTAGTAATTAGTTTCTATTTACTATTTCTAAATACTATCAACCTGACCTGACTTTCTTCCTGGAGAGGTTAAAAAGCCTTCCCCTTATCCTTACTCTCTTTTCATACCTATCCCCTATCTTTGCCCTGTCTCAGACCCTATTCACTTTCTTGCAACCCTACACAAACCTTAAAGCTCCCAGACTCCTTCCAGACCCTTCTGTCGACCATAGACATAACCCTAAAATCCATCCAAGGCTCATTGCCCCTACTGACATTGGTAACATAACTGATGTCAACATATGACCAACCGATGATGGCAGTACTGTAGACGTTAGCGACTGTGACATACAGACTGTAAATAAATAGGTATGTACTATCTATTTTCCTCTTTGTTAGTCATTTGTCATTTCTTTATTTACAACACTTTTACTTATAAATAGTGGACTGTCATCCCTTAAGGAATTTTTTACGCTTTTGAGAATGAGTGTGTGCTTGGCAGTCCACCATATATTCGTCTAACATTCTCTTTGTTTGAGTTTCTTTCTTATCTACAGGTGTCTTCCTCCACAGCCAAATAGGAGCTCCTACAATGCTTGGATACGGTGTGCAACTTAATCTGGTTAATGTACAAACCCCTGACCCTTTATCTTTAGTTTCTTCTTCTTCTAAATGTAATTAGAAAAAATGTAGAGAAACATTCTGGCACGCCCAGTGGGACCCTAGAGTTTTCCTTGGGTTCATTTCTTCTAAAAAGCAAACTTTCATATAGTTGCATTAGGGAAAAATTCTCTTCTTATATCCTTTCCTTCTATCTTTTTATTTCAAAAAGAAACCATTAGCACAAGTTAAAAAGAACTTATTTCTTTTTCTTCTTGTCACTTTTTCCCTGCATCTTAGAGTAGTGAAAATTCATGCTCTTAACCTTTTCCCCACTTGTTTGCATTTGAACAAAACATTTCAATTTGGGTTTAAAAAATAATTGCATTTCATTCTTGCTTGAATGCATACTTAGCCCTCTCACTTAGTAATTAAAAATTCATTATGAATAAATCATAGTGTACATATGTTACACAACCAGACCACAAGCACATCAAATTAAACATCTAAACATACTTGAGGCAAGGCTCGTCTAGGATTTCATCACCTAGTGGATACCTTACCCTACCTAGCGATCCTACTTGGACTTCATTACCAAGAGGAGGACCCACTTTATTCTCTGGTAGAGTATAAACTATAGGCAAAGTATATATTGGCTAAGCGGCCTAGCTCAGCTCTGGGTTCATGAAGTGAAGGGAGCAAGCCCCAAGCACCAAGCCATGTACGGAACCTAACACATATTTTTTAGCACCAAAACATAACCCAAAACCAACCATAGACTTCTTCTTTAGGACCCATTCTAAAAGCCCAATTCCCAAACATATTCTTATAAGGCATAAGCCACCACAACTCTAAAATTTATTCTTAGGAATTTAACGTATAGAGGTTGCTTGCCATCATCTATCTTGCTATTTTTATCTAATTTTTTTGAGCTGGTGAGGTCGCATCATTCTGAGATCAAAAACAACTCAGAACTTTCTTTTTCTTCCAAAAAATTTTAGTGTTCTAAGTTTTTGGAAATACACAAACACTGACATAAATTTTTCCATTGACGTCGGCAACTTATATTCACCGACATCAGTTTTTTTCACTGACGTCGGCAACATATCTTCACCAACATTGATTTTTCCACTGACGTCGGTCACTGTCAACAAATTTTATTCCAAATAGTAAGCTTAAAACCTAACTTCTTTTCTGTTAAATACAACTTTTGGCTTTCTAAAATTGAAGCACACAATTTTTAGAACTTGAACCCCTTTTGTCTTGGATGGTTTTGACACGTAGTCAAGCTAAAACTCTTGTTGACCACGTAAGGCAACAACCACTCCCACCTTCGCCTTTCATATCAAGTCAGCAAATGGAGTATACTTCAGATACTAAGTGTACTCCTATCTAACCAACCCAAAATCAACCTCCTATTGTTCCCAAAGGGGATCAAGAATTTGAGAGATTCCTTGACCACAATGTCAAGGCTCTCCAACACTATCTCGCAAGAAGCCAAACATGAGACCCTTCAAGTAACCCTATTTATGGGATGCCAAATTCCTTAGTTGAAACGGAAATAATATCAATAGCCTTCATTACCCAACCCATAGTCACTCAAGCCATTGCCTCAACTAATAACCTAACCATGGCCAATATTCAAGATTTGGCCTCCCCTTCTGTTTCTGGACCTACCTCCATCGAGGTTTCTATACCCCCTCAACCACAAATAATTCAAACAAGTTCAACACCTTTTCAAAACTTGCTTGTTTCTATCCCACCCACTCTTGCACCCATAAATACAAGAGTGACTACCTATCCTCTAACTAGTGTTGCCACCATCCAACCACCTTTGGCAGCACCTAGTCAAGTTGTGCCCTCCAGCTTCATGGCACAACCTCCCTTGGCCTCAACATCAATCCCTATGACAAACTACCAATATGTTGCAACTACACAAATGTAACCAAGTACGTTATATGCCCCTCCCAATGCCTTCCAAGTACCCTATAACCTAGGGGGGCTTTTACTAATCCATCAGCCGATCTAATCAAGATGTTGATGGATAAGATGTCCAACCTTGAGACATTCATTTCAGGTTCAAAGAGTGTTCTTTCATATGAACAAATCTGTAATGAACCTATTCACCCTTCGATGCCTATTCAACCATACCCTAGCCAGTGGGAACTCCCAAAATTTACTCGCTTTCAGAGTAAAGAGGACCCACAAAAACATCTACGAGCATTTAGACATGCTTTCTACCTTATAGCACACGATGATGCGTTATTACTTCACACATTTCCCATGTCACTTTCTAGTGCCGCCCTTGATTGGTATAGTTCTATTACCAGTCACTCTCTCTTTACCTTTACTCAACTAGCTCAACTATCGACCACTTTTCAATCAACATCATGAAAAAGGTCTCCATCACAGACCTATATTCTATTAGACAATTTGATGATGAATCAATAGCTAACTTCGTTGCCTATTGGAGAGGTTTAATCAACCGACTCTCCTTTTCATTACCTCAACTTGAGCTCATTGAGCTCTTTTCAAGAGCATGTGCCAATCACATCTCATCTACCTTACAAGTCCAAACATTCCACACATTTGATGAAGCTTTCACCATGGCCTGAAAGCTTGAACTCTGCACGGTCGAAGAAGATAAGGTCAAACTACATAGTAAAAATACCAACACAAAATCCAATACCCTTCTTCCAAATCTTCTTCTTCCCATTCCAAGTCCAAGGGATTAGCAAATGCTATGGTACTTAGATCATCATCTTCAACCATAACTAACCAATCTAAACCCTCCACATCACAAATCATCACAAGACAATTCCAACAACAATACGTACAGCATCGATACACTCTAATAAGAGAATCATACGCTTCTGTGTTGGATAAACTAGTGAAGTAGGGAGTCCTCAATCTCCCTCAAATCTGACCACCACCCCAATTTGATCCCTTGCAAGCCATCCCATCATGGTATAGGGAAAATGACTTTTTTAATTACTATCGTGTCAAAGGTCATGACACAGACAATTGCAAAACCTTCAAAAACATTGTCCAAGACATGCTAGACAAGGGGGATCTTGTTTTGGATAACCCAAATGCGTCAGCTAACCAAAACATGGATATCTTTAGGCAACCATTCCCTAACCATTCCCCTAGTCAGAATAACATTCAGACCATAGCCGATGACCCCCAAGAGCACAATATACGCACGATCGACACAGTCTCTCCTCTCATTCCTAACCAACCTCTCTAACACTCTGAAGAGGTTATTCAACCCATTTCTTCACCATGGGTAGAAGAGCCTATTTTACCCATATCACCCCCACAACATCAAACACCTCCTCCACACGTATTTCTACCTTGTGAGGAACCCATATTGCCTATTCCTCTTGCTCCGACCTTCCCTCTTCTTCTACCATTAGAATAAGTTACCATTCATACCCCATGTCCTTATGTAGAAGGGGCCATAATCCCTCTACTTCACCCTTTAGAGAAGCCTTCCTCTCATATTTATCCTCCACCGATGGAGGATAGTCCTCCATCCACCCCTCTTTCACACGAAGGAGAGTCTACCTTGACCTCCCCTATATTGGAGGACACCTTGAACATACCAACGCCACTAGCCCCACCCTCATCCTTCCTATTACCAATGGAGGATCACACTTTTCCTACTCCTTGACCACACATGGAAACCATGATCATCCCTGTGCTCTATCCTCTCGAAGAGCCACATTCTCCAATCCCTTCTCCACCAAGAGAATAACTTGCCACTTCACCTACTTCAGTCGAGAAAGATCTAGTGATGGTTTTCTCTCACCTTTGGCCTGAGATCACTGTGTCTAACACATTTTTTCTCTCACGATCACCTAAATCCTCCAAAAGACTGATTACAAGACCTCACATGATGTCATCTAAACCCTTCTCTTGATTGGTACATAACTTAGGATTTCTCCATTTAAGGAACTTAAAACATGAGGCATTATGGGAGTGACTTAAAGCTCCTTATCTTACACATCCCGCTTCATCTCATATTGTTGGCCCTCCTATGACAATACACCCTAAATCCTCTAATAAGGATTGGGCTTCCACCCCTAAATCATCAGAAGCTCAATCATCCACACCTGAACCCAAACCATCACAGGCATCCACTATGTCAAAACAGGTTAAATCTCTCGATGTTCGCCCCGTACCAAACCTCACTCACCCACAAGTGAAGGTAGATTTTCACCTCACCCTACACAATATTGGTCCTCACACCAAACCAAAGAAATCTGCTAAACCACGTCAATCTATTCCTCCCCCAACCAAAAAGGTGGTACAAAAAACTCCCCCACCTTCACCATTGCCCTCTATTTTGGGCCCACACCCTTCCACCTTAATAGGAGTGCTTCCTAATCCAACACTTTACAAAAACAAATCACCTCCATTAGTCCCTCTACCCATCAAACATATACCTCCAACAAATTTGACACATCTCATCAAGAAAATGCCATCTACGCATGTGGCCACACTGCCACCCAAAAAGGTGGTACAAAAAACTCCTCCTATAACTCCTAAACAGAAGTTATCAACCCCTACTACAACAATGAGTATAAACCTATTAGTGGGGTCCTATGATTTTTTGTTGCACCGATTATTGTAGTCTTCTAGCATCACTCTCCCACCCATTAGGCCATACCAACCTTTCAGATCAAAACCATCTTGGTTCGATGACACTAAAATTTATGTGTATCATCGCACACCTGAGCATGATACTAAGTGTTGTTGCACTCTTAAAGTTGTCATTTTCCAACACCTAAAAAAAGACACCCTTTTCATTAAGGATCCTCTTGACCACTCTTTCAACAAACCCCTGACACCATCCCATGCCTCCCAAACATCCTCACCTAAATCAGGATCTCAACGTAAGATTATGGTTCCTCTACCACCTTCTCCCCCTTTATTCAAAATCAACACTATTAATGTGGCCACTAGGTCCCAAACTCTAAAGGATAAAGGAAAAGAGAAGGTTTCTTTCCCTTGGACATATCCATTTGTCAAGCCTTCTCAACCACCAAAACCCAAGATCCCTATCTTGGGTACATCTCAACCAACATCTTCTGGGGCAATTCGTGACTCCATGGTGAAACAACTTCACCAAACTCTTGTGAAGACGTCTTTGTATGACCTAATTCAAATCTCTCCATAGCATCACCAAGCCTTAATCAAATCTTTATAGGCAATGGAGGTCCAACCTGAAGACCCCCAACCATTAGCTGCTCTAGTCAAATCATCACCAACCATTACCTCCATCACCTTCAGTGATTATGAGATTCCAAACTACAACCTGGAAGATCAGGATCCCACCCTCTCAAATTAACCTTGTCAAGGAAAAGCTTCACAAGATGCATCCTCGCATCACACTCCTTGTCAAAGAGGAGCTTCAATGTCTTCTCTCCATCTCATTTATCCAACCCATTGATTATCTGCAATGGGTGTCAAACATTGTCCCTGTCACAAAAGCAATTGGGATAATTTGAATTTGTATTGACTATATGACCTCAACTTAGCTTGCACAAAGGATGACTTTCCTTTGCCAAACATTACCCAAAAACATGCCTACAACCAAAATCTGAAAGAGTGAGATTTCAAAATTAGAGATCTCATCCTTAAAGAAAACCAACACGTGACCAATATGGAAAGAAACAAATGAGGCAAGTTTGCTCCTAATTAGCTCAGACCTTATACAATAATGTACAAGTATGGATCAGGCACTTATCATCTGTCTTCTCTCGAAGGCCGGCTAGAACCTAAGCCCCTTAATGACTTACATCTGTGACCATTCTACTATTAATCAAGTAATCATTCACTTGATGTTTAACTTGAGCTCGTCCCTTAAGAAACCCACGTCATCCTCATTCCTATTCCTTTCAACCCTTTTTCCCTACAAACATTAGTTAACCCTTTTTTAAGCATTAATTTTTTGTCCTAATAAATGGGAAACCCCTAAACCTCTATAGTCTAGTCCATGACTAAAACTTCAATCAACAAAAATATAAAACTGGGATGCCTATTCAAAGGTCATAAATTATCAATGTAGACTACTCCCTCGAAGGATAGCTGCATTAGTGCTATAATTAATAGACTGCTCCCTTGAAGGATAGCTATTCAAAGACATCAAAACTTATAAATCAAAACATAGACCACTCCCTCAAAGGATGGCTATGCCCAAATTTTGCTACATAAACAACACCCTTTCAGAAGCTTCTCGCATCGATCAGCTTCACATGACCACAAAACAAGAAAAACACCCCAAGTAGACTTCCCGCATTGATTAGTCTACCAAAAAAAAAATGACTGACAAACTATTAAGTCATGGACTTGCCTATAGTCATTCTCAGGGTCACCTATAAAAGGGGCAAAAGTGATCCCTACTAAAAAGGGTTACGCTATCCTGACATATCACATAATCACACCTATTACCCCAACATACTCAAGGGACTTTGAGCTCACTTAATGTCAATTGATTCGAATACTTCTTTAACACAAACCAATGGTCAATGATGTAATGCATGAATGGGAGTTTTTGTTTACAAAAACCCTATTTATGCTATCATTATGGTCCTTGTCAATGAAAGAGCAACGCGCCTTTCACTTCTTATACATCTTCATCACATACAACCAAACCAAACCAAACCAATCCAAACGAAACCAAAAACATTTTCTAATCACTAACATAACATCATGATTTATTTAATACAAATACAAATTTGTGTTATATGAATTATCATAGCCCATTGACATTAGTTTCTATGGAGAACAATACACATGGAAACTATCAACCAAACACAATTTATGTCAAGCATATACCATCACCAATATGGAAACTTGTTGAAGCATAAACATACTCATTTCATTTTTGGCATACACCATCACGAATATGGAACATTGTTAGGGATGAAAAACCACATAACCAATGTTATAGAATACACCATCACACAATATGGAAAAGGCTATAACATCATCATATACATTTCATTTTTGGCATACACTGTCACCCATATGGAAAATTGCTAAGGATGAAAAACCATATAACCAATGTTATAGCATACACCATCACATAATATGGAAAAGGCTGTAACATCATCATACACTTATCATTTCAAGCATGTACCATCAAACATAAGGAAAATGCTAACAACACTAACCTAACCAAAACAACTATCAACCACTTTTCCTCTTCTTCCCTTTTGGGGAGAACTACATTAGCCTGAGGCCCTTGAAATAGGGGCTATGTAGGCAGCACTCAGTTGACATGGGGTCTTCTGAGGTTAGCTCAGCCATTCGTTCATTCATCTACCTGATGGACTAACCATATCACCTTTAACCATGACTTAACCTAGTCAAAACCAATCCATAACCTACCCTCTTCTTCCCTTTTGGGGAGAACTAAATTAGCCTGAGGCCCTTAAAATAGGGGCTATGTAGGCAGCACTCAACCAATGACTTTGGAGATCATGACTATCTCCTCAGACCATGACCACTTTCGAGACAACTTTGCCTTGGTTATTTTGATTACATATATGCTACCTCACGAATAGTTAGCAAATTGTACGCACCCCACATTATGACCCTCACACCTATTGTCGGATCGCGCCCAAGTTGATCCCCAATATTTGTGACATGTTCATGTTTTCCATGAGCACTTCCTAAGCCTAGGATACTTAGAACATGATGACCATTGGAGGTACAACTTTGATCGATTAACCCAATCAGCTGCCACTAATAAGCTGGGGACTGGTTATGTTGGTTTTAGTCCTCCTCGACCATTGGAGCTACAGCTTTGATCGTTTAACCCAAGACTAGTTATTTCAATTTTAGTGCTCCTCAACCTTGCCTATGACAATTTGACCTACCTATCAGTGAAGTGGTATATGTGCAATCTCAACTATTACAGCGTTCACACTCCAACTTCACCATACTCATCAACTTCCTATCAAATCGGCACCCGATATCAGGTTATCTTCCCTTGACTCCCGCTTTAAGGGGGAATACCTCAACCTCACCCTTAGACCATTTCTCACCCTATGACTCACCCTGAGACTAGGTCATCTAATCCTAACTACCTAAGACTTATTCTCATTCCATCTTAACCTCCTAACTAACTCTCGTGCCTAATAAACCCATCTTTTAACCATTCTCCAATGATAAATGCACTTGGAAAATGGAGGAATGGGCAAAGGGCTAAAAATAGCCCTTTTACCCATTCTCTAGCTGCCGAAGTCAGTCAACTATCAGCCGATGCCAGTGAGACTGCCGACATTAGTTTTATAAACTAAGTTCTAACATTGAGTTAGGTCTCTCTTTCTCTCTTCTAGCTCTTTCTCTCTCTCTCTCTTTCTCCTAGACTCCTTCCAACTCCTTCTATCAACCACAGACATAACCCTGAAACCCATCCAAGGCCCATTTCCCCTACCGACATTGGTAACATAACTGACATCGACATATTGACCAATCGACGTCGACAATACTATCGACGTCAGCGACTGTGACATATAGACTGCAAAGAAATAGGTACGTACTATCTATTTTCCTCTTTGTTAGTCATTTGTCATTTCTTTATTTACTACACTTTTACTTATATATAGTGGACTATCATCCCTTAAGTAAGTTTTTATGCTTTCAGGACCGAGCGTGTGCTTGGAAATCCACCATATATTTGTCTAACATTCTCTTTGTTTGAGTTTCTTTCTTATCTATAGGTGTCTTCCTTCATAGCCAAAGAGGAGCTCTTACAACGCTTGGATACGATACGCAACTTAATTTGGGTAACGTACAAACCCCTGACCCTTTATCTTTAGTTTCTTCTTCTTCTGAATGTAATTAGAAAAAATTTAGAGAAACAAAGTGTCCATAGCCCCAACAAAAATGACTTTGGCTCTACTCATAGCCTTGCTCCACTACTAGCTAAGCATCCATAGCCTTGATAGAGATTACCAAAATCACTTATGCTTGAAAGCTTTTGATTTCACATTATGTCTTTAGTTTTTTATGTATTTTCTTAGATCTTTATGCTTTCATCAAGGTTGGGAACTAGGGTAGCCAGGTCTTGGGATTTGGTCAAGTGTTTAATTTTTTTGGAAAATCACTTGTGGTTTCAACTTTACTCTAGGAAAAGTATGTTGATTAAGTATTAGTATGGGTATACCATGATAATTTGAGCTTTCACCCTAAAATTACAAGTCTTATTATAACTAGCTTGAGGTCAACATGATGGCTAAGTTATCATGTAATGATTAGACTTTTTATTGGTATTTACCAATTTCTCTAGGTTATAACATTATGCTTTTCATTCTAGAACCATGGTTATCCTTTATGTGGGGTTTCACCCCTATATTTCCATAATTTGGGAAATTTCAAGTAATCTTCATAACTTTGAGTTTAGAATTATTCAAGATGACTTATTAGAATCAAGGAGCAAAGCAACAAGAAAGAAACACATAGAAAAAAGTAGGAAAGAAAGACAATAAAGGAGAACAAATAAATATACACATGATTATGTACAAATAAGGGATAGTAAGAAAAGAACTGAAAGGAAACTAGCTAGCATACCTACTCTAAATCTAATCATCTTATAGTTTACTCCATGAAGACCTCTGGAGGAGTAGCAAAGAAGTAGTGCTTGAGGTATTTCCCATTGGTGGGAAATGTAAACTTTGCTCCTTGTAGATATTTGAGCTTGAAGGTGTTGTTCCCCAATGTTTCTATAATTTGGTATGGGTAAATCCACAAGGGTGTAAATTTACCATGTTTGCCCTTAGGCTCAGATGCTTTGTCCCAAAGAAGAACTAGGTCTCCTTGTCTGAACACCTTGATTTTGGACCTTTTATCAAACCATCTATTGAATTTGGTTTGATGCTTACTAAAATAATCAAAGGCTTTCTCCTTTACATCTTCCATCTGAATTATGTCTAACAACCTTGAATTGGTAAGTTATTGGCTCTCTTCCATGTATTCATATATAAATCAGTATGTGGAAAACTTGAGAGTGATAAGAAAGATAGGTTTATATCCATACACCAATAGAAATGGTGAGGCTCTAAAGGCTTACTTGATTCTTATCCTATCAGCCTAAAGTGTAAATTTAAGGAGCTTATGCCAAGTCCTAAGTTTATTTGTAGCAAAATTCTTGATTGCCTTCATTAGGTTCTTATTTGTTGACTCAAAAACTCCATTTCCTTAGGGATAATGGTTGGATGAAAACTTGAGAGTGATGCCATTATCATAAGCCCATTCAATCATCTCTATAGATATGAATGTAGACCATTGTCACACACTAGAGATATTAGAGTTTCAAACACCTAGTATAGATGTTTTCTTCCAAGAAGTTGATCACTTCTTCAATCTTACATTATTTAGTGGCTATAGATTTAGTCCACCTTGTATAATAGTTTATGGTAGTAAGGACATACTTGTGACCTTTAGATGAGTTGGGGTTGATTACCCCAACAAATTCTAACCCCCATTAAGCAAAGGGTTTGTCAATCATGATTGGATGCAGAGGCATTATTGCCTTTGGCTCTTTGGTGCTAAATATCTGACATGAGTGACATTACCTCATCTATTTGTGAGCATCCTTAAAAATAGTTTACCAATAATATCCATCTCTAATAATTTTATGGGTTGTAGTCCTCCCAAATTGATGTCCACTACCCAAATTTTCATGAAAGGTGCTCATGATTTGGGTGGCTTTTTCTTGTGAGACACACCTTAGGAAAATTCCTTAGAATTTTTTTCTATACAAGACTCCATTCTTGATCAAGTAGTGGATTGCCTTAAATATTAAGGCCCTATTTTTTTCCCTAGATAGTCCTATAGGACAAGTACCATTAATTATCAAATGTATGATTGTATCATACTGCTCACTAGCTTGAAAGTTTTATTGATCCACTTGCATAATACTTAGCCTAGGGTTAGTATTAGTAATCATCTGGATAAAACCTTGGCACCTCACCAATTTTTTTGTTTTCATTTCCAAGTCATATTCCTACAAAACTAACATCCACTTACCTCTTCATTCTCCAATCTCATTTTGACTTAACATAAATTTGGTGGAAGGGTCAGGCAAGATAGCATGTACCTTATTTCTAAGGATATAATGCCTAAATTTCTTAACTACCTTAACTATTACATATACATGTTTATCAATCAATGAATAATTTAACTCAATATTCTTAAAATTAGTACTCATAAAAGTAATTGGGTGGTCACACCCTTCAATTTTCTGAGTTAACATTGTAACCATAGTGTGGTCAAATGCAAAGGAATAAAGGTAAAAGTCCCTTGAGAAGTTAGGACTTATGAGGACTAGAGCTTAGCTAATGGCTTTCTTGATATCATTTAATGCCTTTCTAGAATCTTCATCTATGTGACCTTGGCATCCTTAATTAGCATGCCATTTAGTGGCTTAACAATTTTTGCAAATCTAGCAATAAAGTTTCTTACAAAATTTATCTTTCCAAAGAGTGACTTTAGCTCTTTCTTACTATTTGGGGGTTTTATTCCATATATGGCCTCTACTCTTTTAGGATCTTTAGAGATCCCATCCTTGATTATAACATTACATAGTAATTTTCCTTTGATCACACGAAATATACTCTTTGTGGGGTTTAAGGAAATGCCAAACCTTCTGCATCTTTCAAAATCTTGATGTAAATGCATGAAGTGATCTTCCCTATTTTTAGAAAAAATGTTAGATCATCCATATAAATAATGATGCATTTACCTATCAGGCCTTGGAAGGTATGGTCCATATCTCTTTGAAAGGTGGCTCCTACATTGATCAGTCTGAAGGGGATCTTCTTGTAAGCAAATTCCCCCACTTTGTGGTGAAAGTTGTCTTCATCATGTCCTCTCTATCAACCAATACTTAGTTTTAACCTAAAAATCCATCAATAAAAGACATCATAGCTAAACTTAAAACAACTTAAATTACTTGGTTTAGTGAAGGAAGGGGTTAGTTGTCCTAATTTGATGTTTTTTTTAAGTTTATGAAGTCAATACAAAGTCTAATCTCACCATTCTTCTTCTTGACTGGCACCAAATTAGCCACCCAAGTAGAATGTTTGTTTGAGAAGACTATCCTAGCATCTAGAAGTCTTTTAACCTCTTTAAATATCATGGGTTATAAGATAGGGTTTATAGGCCTTTATTTCTCCTTGAATGGTTTGTAGCTTTATTTAAGAGGTATAGTATGTGTGATGACCCTTAGATCAAATATATTTAAGTCATCATAGGACCATGCTATGAAATCTCTATATTGGGCAAGGATTTCCTTAGATTTCTTATTCTCAATGTTTGTATAGGCCTTCCCAACATTTACCAACTGGGATTGATCATGTAGGCCAAGATTAATAACATTATAATCTTTCCCACTTACCTTGGGAACCTTAGAAGCCTCAACAAGTTTGTCCTAATCAAAAATTCTTTTTAAATCTATCATCCCCTTGGGGATTTTGTTGTCATTCAACTGAATGACCTTGCCATCAAATTTGTCCTCCCTAGATGTATTTTCATTAGCTTCATCAATAATGTGAGCATTAAATGCTCTAGAATTGGTCATGAAATCCAATATCTATTGATCATCATTAACAACTTGAAAATGGTTAATATTGTCAAGCACTAAAGGATAAGGGATCATTTCAATGCTGAAATTAGGGGAAACTTTATTGGGCATGAGGTTGAATGCAACAGATGCCAATTCATCAGTAGCTTGGTTTTCTTCCCTTTGGATAGAAATGATGCCAAAGGCATCAACAGATTCAATCAGATCCCAAACTTTGAACTTATATCTTTTCAAATATGAGAGTTTAAATTGGTATTTGCTTCTAACTTGGTTAACTACTAGTTTTGAATCCCCATAAATTAGCATTTCTTTGACCTTATTTTTTATAGAAAATTGTAATCCTAAGATAAGGGATTCATATTCAGCAAGATTTTTAGTACAAGGGAATTGGAGCTTATAAGAAGCATGGTACTTTTTATTAGTGGGATTAGTTAAAATGATACCAACACTTGATCCAGAATTACACCTAGCACCATCAAAATGCAATTTCCATAGTCTAGGAACAACATGAGTACTTTTGGGATTACATACCTTATCAGCTTCTATGGTGAAAACCCCTAAGTCTAAGTCTATTATGTTGACCCTTTCATTTACAATATTGTACTCAGTTATCATATGCTTCATTCATGGCTCTCTTTCAACCCTTATTTGATTAGGAACCCCTTTTCGAGGTAGCCACAAGTGTGGGCAATCTTTGGACATATAACCATTTAAAGCCTTGGTATATTCCCTACTGAATAAAATTCCATAAATATTAGGTATGTCAACCACTTGAATATCAATGAATTGCTGCATCATAGGCTTAGAAGCTAGTTGCATATGAAAATTTAATAATTCTTATAAAACCTTGGCTCTAGATTTATACAATTAGGTGACAACCCTATTAGACTTTATAGGTGTTAAACTAAGTTATTTACATACACCTATAGGCATGATATTGGTATATGCTCCTGAATATAATAATTAATTATGCAAGTTCTTACCAAGCATCTTGATAGTGAACAAGAAAGGAGGAGACTCAAATTTGGCTTTATGCATAATCACATTGGCATGATCAGCCTTAGGTGGGTTATTGTGCTTCTTTGACAAGGATTCTAACAATAGGTCCCTTTTCTCTATAATTTGTGTGAGTTCATGCAATTTGATATTAGCCTTTATTTTATTTATGTCCTCAACTATGTTATACCTAGTTTTACTAGAAGAACTAGGGATCTCAATATTGGGTTTAGAAGTAATCCCTTTTGGTGGCTTTGGATTGTTACTTGAAGAGGTGTCAAGAGGAGTTCCAAAATTATTTGGAGGTGTTGAAGTAGTTAAAGGTTTCCTCTGATCTTTTTCCTCAAAGGGTAGGTCTTTTTCAAGAACTTTTGAAAGGCTTATATCTCCTTAGGGATCTCATGAGGTTCATTTTCCTCTTAAAAGGGGAAATCAAAGGTGTCCACCATGAAGGCTTGCTTAGATGGATTATATCTATAGTAACCTACACCATTATTTTTTTTAGGGACCACTTCAACTATATCCAAATCCTCTTGTAAATCCTCAAAGGCTTTGAAAAATTCTATACATTCAATTTCCCCATGCTTGGTTATGCAATGTACCCTAAAATAGTCAGGTAATGCAATATCAGTTAGATTAATACCCATATTCTTGTTACTATAATATGGTTCATTATTATTTTTATTTTGAAAACTATAATTCTAAAATCTATCATTTATCCTATTAAAAAATTTAAATGAGAAATTCTTACTAGAGTGTTCTCTTATATTAACTACTTGTTTTTACAACTAAAGGAAATTAGTGTTTAATTTTTGAACCATTTTCAAGATAAACTCATTCTCATTTTTAGGAGTTTTATAATTATGTGTCTAGTTGTTGTTATCACCTAAGACTACTACTAAATCTCATTGATCATTTTCATTGAATCCATTAGTAGGATGACTCAAGAATCTCAGATTCTGATTAGGGGTTACATTACTTAAAGGAAATTGATTTAAGTTTGGAAGTAGGTTTAATGCTGGGAGATTTTGGTTATTTTTGGGGAACAAGGTCATCAAAGGCATGTGTGGATTCAGATTTGGGACTAATTAATCCATTTTACCTTGGGTTACATTTGATCATTAATGGTCACTAATTTAGAGTAGGCTTGGGCCAACAAAGCTATAGCTAGGATGGATCTCTTCATAAATATAGAGGTCATAAGATCTACTACATTTTTATAGATATATAAAGATATAACATCATCATGCTTATATGGCTCTATGGTCTGCTATACATCTTTTGAAATCTAGCATTGAATGAACTGATAGGCCCATGGCATCCCTTCTAATGGTGGTGAATTGATGGTAAATAACATAAGGACTAATAATCTTACCAAATTGATCAATAAACACATTATTGAAATCATTCCAAATTCTAATGTAATTGTCAAGAAATTTTAAAACCACTCATAAGATACATCTTTAAAAGTGAAAGGAAATAGCCTACATGATGCATCCTCATGCACAACATTAAGTAACCTCAATTCAAATTTAAAAGACTTTGTGTTCTTCAGTAGTTATTATTTTAACTGGACTAAATGTAGGTAGGTATTTCTTAGGGTTTATTAGAAGATCATGAACCACCTTTAGAACATTAATTGAATAATCCACCAACTATTCCATACATAGATGAAGGTTAAAGGCACATGTACCTTGAAGAGTTGAAGTTGGAAGAGACTTGGATCTCCTATGTCTACCTTTGTCATGTTTGGCTCTTTTATTTACTTCAAGCTCAAGTAAAGGATGTTTATTTAATGAGTGTGATCTTATTCTAATATTGGGAAATTATAACTTGAATTTCAAAGATCCTACATGAAATATGATGTGTCTAATTAACTTTTATAAAGAAAAAGAGTTAGACTTGCACATTGAGCTTATTTTGCAAAGGTGGTATGGAAAACTACAAAAGACATTCATATTTATTTAAAGCTCAAACATGTGTTAAAATACATAAATATGGTCTATATTTATAAGTATAAGCCTAAAGGAACTTAGATATATGAGTGATATTCCCACCTTTGATCAAAATGAACCATCTTAACCTCAAATACTATGGATTTTCAAAGTTAGAGCTAAATTTACCAAAAATAAACATCAATTCCCAAGGAAATTCAAAAGAAGAACAAAGATGCACTTAAAATAGAAAATATTGATTATATTTATACTTTCAAGCAAATAATTCACTCAAAAACACAAAGATATACTAATCTTTAGATAAAACAGGCTAAGATCATCAAAGATTCAAAGAATTTAGGCCCTCCTTCTAGCATCAGTGGGAGATATCCTGTTGATGCTTATAAATGAACCATAGGTTCTCTTAGTGTTTAAATAACACATCTCATTTTAGAATTTATAAAATTTAGAGCATGATTTGCAGGTTTTTGGTAATCTAGTTTCCTATGGTGAAATACTAGCAGATCAAGATAAACTATTCCATAATATTTATATAACTTGGTGTTTGGGAGCCACCTTGGTCCATTATTCATGAATCTACGTTAATATTTAGTGAATTATTCTCTAGTTTAATCTAAGTGGATATTTATATTAAAGCTAAAACTAAAGTGATCTTGGTGTAAAAAAGGAGTAAAGAGAAGGGTAGAGTACAAAAGAAATGAGTGATTGCCAATTTTAGTCCCAAACATTATGACAAAGTATCAATTTCAATTGAATATGCATTTAACCAATATATAATTAAACATATCCTAAGCTCAAATATAACTATATATTAGGCAAACTTCAAAGGAAAATGTAAAGACCCACAAGTAAAAACTAGGTCTACTTTAAGGATTTATCATTATAATCAAATAACAATTGCACATCTAAATATAGAGCAAAGTGAAATGAATAAAAACCTAAAATATTTCAACTAATGTAGTGTAATCACAAATTATAAACCTTGAGATTGGAAAATTCTACTTAAAATTCAAAGACACCATTCAAATTCAAGACATCTACTAGAAATTGAGAGAAAAAGGTATATTAGTAATTAACACATCAAAAATGGACAATCTTTGTAGAACTCCTTGATTTTTTTAATTGTTTAAAGTGTACAAAGTTTCTAAGAAACATCCCCCTTTTTCAAATGGTAATACATGCATTTATATAAAGATCAAGCAATATATCCGTTAGTTACAAAATATAAGTGTACAAAGACAAGGATAGTTGTCCTTACAGCTCTAAAGTACACATGCTTTTCATCATCATATTGACCTAGAGGCAAATATGCTAAAAAACTAGCATATGCTTTTATAATTAAATATTTTATTTCAAAAATACTATAAAATTTTACAAAATAGAATATTACTTAATTGGCTAGTGGGGTCCCTGATTGTCATTATTGGAGGATGCTCATGGCTTCAGCATGTTACTCATCAACTAGTTTCAGATCCACAATAGACTTCATAATACATTCCTCTTATTTAATTTCCAAGTCATCAAGTTCCCTATCATTCCTATCAATGGCCTCTTTAATGATCCTGGCTTCACTTATCCTTTCTTTTGTATTAAATATCATGTTTAGGAATTTTTTGTTATCAGCCCTAGATTGGCCTTAGCATTTTCCTTAGATTTCTTAGGTTATCAAAGTATCCCTATGCTTAAATTCTTCATCACTTATAATTTTAAGGGTAGTTGGTTGTGGAGGATCCATAAGCATAGTTCCAAGAAGCTGCTTAATCCTTCCAAATAGCTCGTTATCATCATCCAGGAGTTTTTCCACATTATTATGCCAAGCACACAAAATTTGAAAATATTCAAGCATAATTACTAAAATTGTTCTCAAGTGTCTAAAATTTATGGTCTTGAAGCCTAGGATTTGTCTCTTTTCTTGAATATTGATGAGTTAGGAAATTCTATCTTTTGAGGCTTGCCATTGGGTGACTAGGCTCCTGGCTAATGAAATCTACCCCTCTAATGCACTTTGCCTCAAATTCATTGACTCAAGTACTTTAAACATTTCATATAATGACCCATCAATCATCTTGATCATGGCATCTGGCACTAATAAAATTGCTTTCATTTGTAATTTCTCCTTTTCCCTTTCCAAATTTAAGATCCTTTGTTTCATATCCTAGACTTCAGCCTTATCTTGTGGTAAATGGGCTACAATCAAACTTTCCACATCCCCCTCATGAATGGTAGCCTCACCAAGTTACTATCTACCTAGTAGGGTTAATCCTACAAAGGGTTCCACCTTTTGAAAGGTTAATTCATTTATTCCAATCATTGTTGTCTTGGTTATTGTTCTCTCCAACCTAGTTGTTTTAGGGTTGAAATAGATGGTAGTAACTAGTTCTTTGAACTTGGGAAGTTTTGAGACCTTCACATCTGAGCTACTAGATGATCTTAGAGCACCCATATTCTTGCCTTCTAGCCCTTAAATGGCTAAAATTCTCTTCTCTTATTTATTTTTCATCATGGCCCTTATATGTGGCTTCATGTCATCTTAAATCTCAATTTCAACAACTCTTGTCATAGCCCATGAATGGGAAAGAGAGGGAATATTTTGTAATTGCTCATAAATAAACCAATAAAAAATGACTAGTCCATGAATAGGGAATTCATCATTTAACAAATTTACCTCACTAGTAGGGTGAGGGATGGTCAACCTTTGTTCCTTCCTTGGTCCCATAAGAACCAATGTTAACTCTACTTTTCTCTTTTATATGGATGCCACATGGATAAATTATTTTATTTTATCTTCTTCAAGATCCACCTCCCTATTTGAGTCATAAGCCTCTACAAGCTCCTTGAGGTCACCCTTAAGTGTCTCTTCTAGTCTTAAGGTAATCATGTCTAAATATTGTATTGGAGAAGGTGGTCTTTGTGGGAGTGTTGAAGATGGAGGTCCCTCCCCAAGCCTTTCTTCTAATTTTGCCTCTCCCACTTTCTCTTTGCC
This sequence comes from Torreya grandis, assembly GCA_037957365.1. NCBI lineage: Eukaryota > Viridiplantae > Streptophyta > Pinopsida > Cupressales > Taxaceae > Torreya > Torreya grandis. The sequence goes on along the minus strand of JARHVA010001989.1, from coordinate 1,748,522 downwards.
CTTACCTTGTTCATCTTGGCCTTGCACACCTTGACCTCGCTCAAGAGGCTCTTGTGGTTATGGATATTCTACTTGGTCTTACCCTTGAACTATCCCATATGGACTAGGCAATAATTGATATTATAAAGGTTGAATTTGCTATCTTTCCCCAAATGGCTTGTCATATATGATTAACTTGTGTTCCATCTTGATATTGTGACCTTGAATCGTAGCTAACAAATCTTCATAATTATTATCCTTGATGTACATGGTGTCATGAACACTAATTTTATGTACATATTCAAGCTTTGGGAGTTTCTTATCTTTTAAGTGGTAGGCCACTATGCCTTTAGGATCCCACATCTTAAGCTCATCAAGTTGAAAACTGAATGAATCCTTATGTTTGGCCATAGTATCTACTTGTTTCTATTTCTATAGTATGATCTTCCTAATGATCATGGGGAAGGAGTGGAGAATACCTTTCTTATTTTCCTTATAAGTGGTATCAATGCCAGTTAGGAACTGGTAAGCAATTTCTTATTTAGCTAATTTGTTAGGAACATATATTGGTAACTTACAAGGTTGGGACATGATGCCCTCAATCTTAATGAATATTTAGTCATGTTAGAACCATATATCTCCTATAAATTTAACATACTTCTTGGTTATGGGGTGGACCCTACGCCAAAATTCTTAGGGATGCAATACCACAACTCATACAATCATAGTTTTACTTTTATTCTCATAGTTTTGCATCTAACTGTGTTTATGGTCTGACTATTTTTCTATGTGTAGGAATTACTTATGATATTAAAATATCATAAATCTATAGTCATGATATCAAAATACCATGATTCTTTGAATCGTGATATTGATTGACTATCTACATTTTTGCCTAATTACTATAGTTAGGCTGATTTTTTGGGTTCTATTGTAATATCACAACTTTATGTTTAGTGTTATTTCCTTGAAAGTCATGATTTTTTAAACATAGTTGTGACTTTGCATATTATACTCTATTTTCCCATGAGTTTCATTTTTGCATTGATAATTATGGTTTTACAAATCTATAGTTTTATACTATGTTTTGTGGTTTAGTACTATCTAAAACTAGAGATCTAATTTTTTATAAGTGTTTGGACCATTCATAAATTTGATTCAAGGTAGAAGGAAACCCTCTGACATCTACAAGTCACATGCTTGGAAAAATTACCAATTTGAGCATGATTAAGTCTGAAACCTTCCCTTTGGTGTTTAAAAAGAACCTAGATGTTTTTAAGTTAAGTTATTTTGTGAAAGTTTTTCAAAGTTTAAAATTAAGGCTAAGGGGACAAGAACTTCATAAAACACTTCACTTTTGGTTCTTAAAAATAACACTCACTTAAAATTGTAAAGTTTTCAAAAGTGTGTTGTTTTATTCCAAATCATCTATTATTTTTATTTTTATTTTTTTGAAAAATGAAGAATGTGTGTATGCTCTCCCCTCATCCCCTTTAAGGGACTTGGGTGACTAAAAGTGCCTTTTATTTACATTTGTTCCTTTGTCCAAGGCATAAAAATAATTTTGACTAGGCTCTCCCTAAAACCCATATGGTTTTGGTGATTTAAAAATAGCCTTTGAAGTCTTTTCACTTAGTTTTATTTTATGCAACTTGGCTTGTGAGGGGGAGTTCATAGGTCCTTCACAAGTTCTTTATGGAAGATTTTACCTAGGGTTTCATATCCTAGCATTGTTTCAACCCATCTCTATGGTGGGGTATATAAATCAAGGCACATTTACTACAAGAACCATGTGGTTGAGTGGCTAACCTCTCCTTTCATAACAAAAACCTGAGTTAGGTATGATTAACCAAAGGATTACACTAAGAAGTACATGGATGGAATCACTATGCAAAGGAATAGAACCTTGCATAATAATTTAATCAATATGAATTCAATTTTAGTGAGGCATCTCTATTGTTAACCACATTTGAGACCATCTAGATGGTCAAAAATTTAAGTAATCCCACTTGTCATGGACATATTGTTAATGCAAGGTGAGTAGCTCAAAGTTCTATGTCACCATAAAATATCTTTAGATAAGGTAGAGTGTAAAAACCCTACTATTTCATACACTTTTATTTTTGGATTAACACTTAAAATCATCCCAAGAGCATGTATATAGACATATTTCAAAAATATAATGCAACCTTATCAGTTTAGGGCTTAAAATGATTTACTTAGTTATATTTGTCTTTTTATTTACTTACTTGGTATTGATTTAAGTTTAAAACTTATTTATTAACAAAACACACCATAAACCAAACACATTTGCTATTTACCATTTCTTGAATAAGGAGGCGTTACATTGGTCAAATCAAAACCATATTCTTGCATTGTTCAAATCTTAACTATAAACAATATTTTTGTCTTTGTCTAAAATAACATTGTTATGCTATCCATTTGAGTCTAAACCATTTTGTAAAAATCTCCAAGTCCTTCAATTTTTAATTCAAATTTAAAATCTCACCTTTCTAAGTTCTTGGCCAAGGTGTTAATCAATTTCTTTTCCATTTGCTCTTGGTTTGAGTTAAGTTGGGTATGATTTCCCATTTGGGTTGAAGGCCATTTTATAGACTCATCATCATTTTATCATTATGAACTTAGGTTATATCACATGTCACTTACATTCTAAGTTATAAAACACATTTTATTCTATTTCTAATTACCATGTGGTGGTGTTGTGTTGTTCATTTAGTTCGAGTTTTATACTCGGTAATTCTTGCATGTTTTCACATCTTACATTCTTAGTTTGAATTTTTACTTTCCTCATCAGAAAGACTCTCTTCTAATTTTATAGTAAAAAATCATCAAATTTTAACTATATTTTATGATATTGACATATCTCTAAACCTATATTTGGTGTACTAGTTTACACTAAAGTTTTTAGAGTTATCATACCCTCTTCTAATTTAATGATTTTAACGCACCAAAGTTGAGTAATTTTGTGAACCATTTATTCTAATTAGTTGGTGTTATGCTACCTTATTTATTATAGTCTCTTTTCATCTTGTCACTAGTTTAGATAAAATCAAAACACACTTTGTTAACATTTGAAAAACATTTTCCAAATCCTATAAAATGTAGAGAACAATCTTCTAAACATGACATAAAGGTAAACATGACCAAACTCTACAATGATCAAAGGTTATCATCTTAGGCTATTTTCATTCCACTTGCATGAGTTATCAAGATTCGCAACATGCCAAGGTTACCATTTTAGGCTATTATCCTTCAACTTGTATGAATTATCAAGCTTTGTAATGCATGAAGGTTACCATTTTAGGCCCTCTACCTTTAGCTTGTGCTAGCACCTGAGCTCTGTAATGCCCAGTCATTACCATTCTTTTCCCATCATCAGTATTTATTGAGATTATTATTGAAGAACATCACTTTGACAAACTAGTCTTTATAGACCCCATCTTCAATACTCTAATTTTTGGGGAGCCAATTATTGAACCACAAACCATTGTTCACCCTAAGCCAACTATTCCCCACTTTATAAATTCTATGTTGGTCTTTGATCATCAACAAATCCAATCATTAACTCTTCAAGAATCATCTTGTGAGGACCAAAATGTGTTCAAAGTTAATATTTTATAACCAATTATAAACCAAGATCATGATGTTATTATTGAAACACCCATTTGTGATGAGTCACCCATTGATACTTTACCTATTGTCAAAGAGTCTCACTCAGACAAGCCAATCGTTATTGATTTACTTCTTAATGATTATAACTACCTTTGGGTAGATCATTACCTCGACTATTTGCTTGTTTTTAAATAGCTTCATCCCTTTGACAAGATAATCTCTACATAGTTATCTCTTTATATTTTTCCCCTCATTGAGGAGTCTCATTTTTACAGGCCATTTTATATCGAGTCATCCCTTGAGTAGTTCCCTCTCTTTGAGGGGATTCACCTAGATGAGCCAGTCTATGTTGAACCCTTCCTAGATGAAGCAATTTTTATAGAGACCATCATGCCATCATAGGCCATTACTTGTTTGATACCAAATATTCAATAGAATATTATTATAGAAACATCCACATTATATGAAGAATTAGAATTAGAGTTAGGTTCCCTTTCTAAGCCAACATTAGATTTAGCATCAAAAGTAGAATCACTATCACTCTCAATATCAGATTTAGAGTCCCTTGACTTAGACTCAGCTTTAGAATTAAAATACAGTCATGGTTGTTACAACATTGGTTAAACTTACCTTATAGATCAATTTGAATATCTTTGTGATCCTTCTATAGTTTTTGAGGATGATTACTTCAACATCAACATAAGTTCTCCTAGTATCTTCTAAGAGGATCATGTTGCTTTTCATCATTTCATTATCACCATTCAACATAGTGATTATATTAGAATGTCACCTCTCACAAGCATTGATTTGGACTGATAGTATCACACTTTATTGAACGACATACATGGTGACATATTGGGTGTATAATATCAGGGGGACTAAGACTACATTTAGGCAAAAGTAGAACAATCTCCTAGTGAAACCTTTTCAAAGGTGCTAGGGGATGATCAAAGATCAAACTCAACATCCTTTAGTGAAACATTTTCAAATCCACTAGAAGAAAATCAAATTCAAATGTCAACATATCTTTTTGAAACCTTCTCAGAGGTGTTATGGGATAATCCAAACAACTTCATTGGTAAAAACATCATTGAGGTGCTAATAGCTACATAAAAGTTCTTAATTACTTAATGGAAACATTATTCAAGATCAAATCAATACAACTTCTAGTCTACAACATAATCAAATGGTAGCTAATTCAAGATCAAACAACTAAAAAATCTAGTGGTCCTATCAAGAGCATATTTAGAAGTCTTTGACCCCATTAAAACCAAAATTATGTCAAATCTAAAATCAGCAACATTGTTCATGACTAAAAATATTGATTTTCATTTATTAACTTATCATTATAAATTCCATTATCATCCACATTTTCATTACCAAATTATACCATTTATCCTATGCCTCACATTATTTACCATCATTGGCTACACTTTCCTTTATAAAGGCCAAAAAGATATCTTGTCTCGATATTTAAAGGAAATAGAATCAATGACTAATGTGGATCACATCAACATCATTGAAGTTCAAATCTACAATACGTTCTTGATAGAGCAACTATTTTGATGGGGTATTGGGTAGCAATTTTTCTAATTTATTATTCTAGTTATCTCACATGTTAACTAGGACGTGCATCTCCACATCAGTAAGAGTAGCATAACCATTTTTCATTTGCCATTTTCCTTGCCTTGTCACTTGGGGGAAACCCTGTTGCCCTTATGGACCATTTTATTATAGGCATTTTATAAAATTGTGTCCCATTTATCACATTGTTTAAACTACATTGAAATGAGGTCCTTCAAGACTATGTAGGCAACACTCAATTGCTATTGAGGTCAGGTCAGTCATCTTCACCACACTCTTTCCATTTTATGATCAATTTTTAATTTTGAATGCTCTCATCATTTTACATGAAAACTAAGCCACACTCTTACCATTTTTTTATCAATCATCACTTGGGGGAAACCCAAGTGTAACCCCTTTTGCCATTATATCCAATTATCATCTTATCATTTTTTAATGCCATGCCTTATACCATATATTTACTATTGACAAAATCTTGGTTTTATCTACCATGCCCAACCCCTTTTTGATCTTGGTTCTTTTAGTTCTTTCCACACTTTTAACAAGGGGATTTTGATCCAATTTTAGTAGTTTTAGAATTCTATGTTTAAATGATGGTCTATGAAAGTAGTGTGTTAGTAGATTTGGTAAGTTATCCTTCATTTACATTTTATTTGGTACCACTAATTATAACCATCTATGGGCAAAGCAATATTTTATATAGTACTACTAATTATAACCACCTTTGGAAAAATTAGTATTATAATATTATTTCTTAATTATAACTACCTATGGGAAAATTAGGAATAATTATTTTTTATCATGCATTGATGCATTGCCTTGCCATTAATATTATCATTTGCCTTGTCATTTGGCCTTTATTTTTGAACTTGTTATGACCTGGTCAATTTTTCACCACCTTTTTTGTTAGCATAATTGCCATGACTTGAGGTCCTAATGGGATTATGTATACTGTGTTCAATTCATATTAAGCTCAACTCAATCCCTCTCTTACCTCATTCTCTCCAATTTATGAGCATAGACCATTGTATCCAATTTAGTTATTGATTGAACTCTTACCTATGGATGTGCATCTCCTCAGCTAGGTAGTTCCTCTAGACCTATTATTAATATTTTATTTTGTTTATTATCCCAAAAACACAAAAACATTATAAAATGATCAACAAAAGAACAAAAACATTGTCTTGCACTTTTGTTTATTTTGATCTCCATGTTCTTACCGTTTAGCAGGTTATCATCTCCATGATCTTGCCATTTTGAAATTTATCATCCTATATACTTGCCATTTTGTAAGACCATTTCCTCTTTCTTCTACAACATTCATCTTATTCTCTTACCATCACTTTTCTTCTATCCCATTTATTGAGAGAACTACGTTTAGCCTAAAGTTCATGTTGGACCATACATCCCTAGAACTATGTAGGCAATGTCCACTTGTTTTGTACATCTAGAGTTAGCTCATGCAGCCCCTTCTTTTTCTTTTTTCCCCCATTTTGCTTTATCTTATTTTCTCTCTATCACTTGGGGGAAACTTTGTGTCCTTTGTTATTATTATGTTATTGTGGAAAGTAAAACCTCTATTACATGTATATGACTAAGTTTTTTCCAATTGCACTAACATTGTGAATAAATCTAGTTTGTGTGTATTTATTTGATTTTTGTTTTGATTGTTTCCTTGTCTCTCCTTTGGTTTTGCAGGTTTGGTTCATTTATTTTCCTTTATTATTTATTCTTCTTTTTTTTTTATGATTTTGTTTTTTTTCAAGTTAATCTTGATGATACACATGGGTCTTGATTATTCATATCAGGCTTTCATGTTATTTCTTAAGTTGTTCTTGCTTTGTTTTTAAACATTGTTGTTCCTAATTAAATATTGATTGTTCATATCTAGATTTTAAGTTTGGTGCATTTATGTTTTATTTTTATTTGTTTTTTGTATGTTTTTGTTTAAATGTAAATTATTGTAACTTTGGTATTGGTAGTTCTTATCAATATCCTCAATTATAAATATTCACATTTGAACTAGCTCATCATTATTTAAATATAATGTCATTATAGGTCACTCATAATTATGATGCATAATTTCATTTTGCTATAGCAAGTATTATGTGCTTTGGATCCAAGTCTCAGAATCATTGCAACTCTGATGATCATCTCTCAAGCACATCAATGAAACTAGATACCAATGGCTTACACACCAGACTCTATACAAGATGTGCATCTCTTGGCATACATTATGAGTCTAATCAAATAATGGTATATTTTTATTCTATTCTTCATTCCTCATTTCACTTTTTCCTACTTCTGGGTAAACTAAATTGACTTGAGGTCCATTTGGACTATGTAGGTAGTTCTTGGATACATGATGTATCTTAGGTCAACTCAGCCATATTATTTGTTCTTTTCCTCTCTCTTATCACTTTGTACATCCTTGTATGTCTAGTTTCTTATGGCCTCTTTAGTCCTTAGACCATCACCTCTAATTTTGTGCCCACTCATCTTTAATATATGAATTAGGTTATATTATTGAGTGATGATTTCCAATTTTCCATAACAAGGCATAATATTTGAACCAATCACAAATCTAAATCAGCCTTGTTGGGGCACAATTAATTATTAGTGATCAAAATCAACTGTACTAGGGCAAAATTTCTTTATCAATTGATCAAATCTACTCTAATGGAGCACATTATTATTTCATTTATCTATAGAAATGTTCTCCTATATCTTCTTATTCTAAGATTTATGTACTTTTTCTCTCATTCTAGAAATATTTTAGTGTATAAATTGTCTTGGGATTGATTAATTCTTAAGCACTTAGCTTTGAGTGTGTTTAAAGTGTGTCTCTTATATTTTTAGATTGTATCCTTACCCTTCCCCCATCCTTAGGGCCCATTATATTATAAATTATATTTTTATCATTGATGGAATCAATGCATTCAAGCATTAGCTCATCTATATTTAATCTATCCCATAGGCTAATTCCACTTTCTCTCTTTTTGAGAGTCCATCCTTCTCTTTCATCCTAATATGTCCTCTTAAGGGGGAATCATGGATTGTTTTCTTCTAATTTCTTCTCGAAAACTCTTTTATTTAAAAATATGTTACTTCATCTAAATGTCTCACTACACCTCAAATAAGGTAAAAAAGTAGACATCCAATTCCTAACACCATTGTGTTGAAATTGTCAATCTTACTTAAAATTTGTGAAAATGCACAATTTAGGCTAAAATCACTTAAATGTGCCAAATGGTTTGATCTTGTCATATATAAGTATTATTTTAGGCTAATTTATCCCTAAATGGGGCAATGCATATTATGTGATTATTAACTTTTCTTAAATCATTTCGAGTCAAAATGACAAAAATGTATTTTGGTGCTTTGGATCACTTTTTTATTCTAATTTAAAATAACATGACATTTACATGTGTTATTTCATGTCAACAATGTCCTAAATGGGATATTAGTCCATACACAACTAACATCATCTTCTAATTCCACTCCAGTCAAATTATGACCCAATAATATGATATTCTAACCAGTTTGATTAAGTGTGCAACCAATTTCCAAAGAATTACATAAAATTTTATTAATCTCACTTAAGAAATATAATATAAATTAAGAGATTAAGTGTAAAATACATGGAATTTATTGAATATCTTTTAGCTGGAAATTGATTCCTATTATCTGCATCATCAAAATACATCATCTATAGGGTGGCATCCATAAGCCATAAATGCAACAAATATCAATATTAAGACCCCCCATGCCTCTTTAGTGACCCTTAATTCCAAATATTTATGGGTTTATTAATGATTTAAGCCTCCAAAATTAAATGGGTTATGGGCCGCACATCTTGATCTGAAGATGGATGGTCACAGTTCATTATGATCAATTGTAAAAATCTATAAATAGGAGGGATAAGACCACCATTTTTAAGCTTTATTTGTGTAAAATTATTATGCATAATTATCTCCATATGTCATGTATGTGTGGTTTTTATTATTCTTAATTTTAAGTAGGATAACTCCATTGATAGGCATAACATTGATTTCTTATCATGAGCTTAGTTTCATTGGTGAACAAGAGATGATGGAGAAGCTTTGCCTTTAATCATTGACAAAGACTTGACAATAAAATCAAGGGGAAATCATGTTTTGATCCACATTTTGGTGATGTAATGCTCTTGGGAAGGTATTGTGTATGCTTTCTTTTAATTTCTCTTAATTGTCATTTGCCAAACCCTGTTTGAGAGAGTTGGCTTAGTTAGTTATGTTTTTATGCTTTTATTGAGATTTCATGACTAATGCTTGATATAACTATATTTGTAATCCATCTCTACAATTATCATTATATTTATTCATTTCAAGATAGATGACATACATGTAAATAAATGCTCTCAATCTTTTGTTTGATTAACAGAACATGTCTATAATAGTTATAATCTATATTATAGAGATTCATATGTATTCAAGCATAATTAAGTTTATCAAATATATATTTGATGGTTTATTGATTTTTTTAGTTATTGATTCATGCTATTGGTATTATCAAAGCTATGGTAGTTATAATATTTGGATGAGAGGTTGGAAATGAAGGTGTAGACAATTTCTAAGTTGGTTTTCTTGTGATTTCAAGCTATGGATTTGTGTTTTTTTTAAATTTATAGACTTAGAGAAAATTTTTGTATGCACATTCATATATATTAAAATGAATAAATATAATGATAATTTCTTAACCATATGCATAATCACTAATGATAAGGTTTGCAAAAATATCTTAACCATATCCATAATCAATAATGGCCTTTCAAATATTTTTTATTTCAATTAACAAATCATGTCAACCAAAATATAATTACTAACTTAAGATTATTATGTCCTAAGTCACAAGTGGTCCTTAACACATTTATAAAACCAAATAAAAAAGCATGATCTTCATTCTATATGGTTTTAATGAATAAAAAATTTAATAACAAATAATTTTCAAACCTAATATTTATTTTCTTTCGATCATTGAATGCGGTACTAGTGGAATTAAATCTATATGGATTGAGGTTTAGATTTTACCCCATTTTTATTGAATTAGCACTGACATATTGAGAGGGGCCAAAGAAAAATTTAATGTTGGTAAAACACATCACCCATGGGATTAGTTGAAGTTTCTCTAATACATATGTGATGGTTTTCTCAATTTTTATATTCATTTATGCAAGCTATTGGCAAAAGTGAAGTTGTTGGTCCAATATAGATACTTAAAGTTCATTACACTATAGATACCTATAATAGGTTTGGTGTAAAATAACAATGGAACACAATAACATATTTATGCATCTCTATAATAGAGTATACAATTGTTATAGACATGTTCTCTTAATAAAAACAAAAACAAAAAAATATAAATTACATCTTAATAATTTATATACTCTATATTATATTTAGCAAGCTTTCTCAAAATCTTGATAAAATAAATCTCAAAATCAATAAAAAAAAATTGTCCTTCTTTGATCACCTCAAATTTTAGATGCCTAAATTTAAAATTTCAACATGCCAATTTTCTTCATTTTGTTATTGATAATTATTTTTTACATTCTCTTCAAAAGTTGTTAGACTCAGATCTAGTATTATAGAAATATAGTGTGTATGAAGAATTATTAGTCAATCCTCTTATTTTAGATATTTATTGCCAAAATTTTAGATCTCTATCGAAATAAAATAAAGGACATTGTATCTAATTATATAGATCCTTAAGTAAGTCTCTAATTTTTATCAAGCTTATTTCTTAACTTTGACTTAAAAAATGAAAATGCACTAAAAATTCTCTCATATTATACTAATCCCAAAATAATTCTTTGGCATAAATTAGTAAGATTAAAATATTATGAGATACCATCACATAGTATTTCACTCAAACTTAAGGTAGTCCATAGTTTAGTGATTGATCCTTCTTTGAAAGAATGGTCTAAAACTTATGACAAATTGAATAGACCACTCCCTTAGTATTGGAAAAACTTAAATGCCTTTAGTTTCTTTACCATTAAACTATACTCTCTTGTAAAAGTGTTGGGATGAGATTTTGTTTTTATTTTAAATATATGATGAGAAACATTTTTCCAATATTGAGGGTACATCACAACCATAGATTCTAGTATTTCATCATGAGGAAAATGATATCTAATCTTTGAAGAGAAAATTTATAAAATTTCCTTCATGGTATCACTAAGTACTATATATGATACTATCATATGTATTACACAAAAAGAGTCTTGGATTCCTATGATCATACTATTTTTTTTTTTTAATTTTAAGGTAATAGTTATATTATAGTTGGCATGGTTTGTTAATTGAAATAAAAAAATATTTGAAAGGCCAATACAAATATGGTCAAGATATTTTGGTAGACTCTATTATACAATTTAAAATTTTAAAACTATGAAAATGTTTTTAATAACTTTTTTAGTTTTATCATCCTCACTTTTCATAGTTTTCCTACCCCATGGCCCCATAGTTGGTTCATACTCTATATTCTGATTTTTTGTCACAATTTTTGCTACACTTAGTTTACTCTATTATCTAGTTGGTCTTTTAACATACTTAAAGAGGTATATACTCAATTTATACTTAGTCATATGCTCATCAAATTTAGCACTTCAAAAGGAAAAAAATAATCTTTAAAAAGAATGACAAATTTAATTGTTAAAAATAAGGAACCATAAATAAGATCTCAAATTTAGACTTCTCATACTCTAGCCTCTTTCTCCATTGGTTTTTTAATTAATACAAATTGCCTCCTATAAAATAAATCTATGTAAGTGGTTAAAATTGCTTAAAACCATATAACCACAAAACCCTAAGACCTAAATTCATATAACTCCATTTCTATTAAAAAAAAATTCCTTTATGGTTGTGGGAAGCACAAAGTGAGTGGAAATTACAAAAGGACAAGGAGGAGTCTAAGGATCTGACAATCAAGTACAATCCAAGTAAAAAATACAAGCCCTACATATCATAGGAATCATGAAGTGAGTGATAATTACAAGAGGAGGCTAAGGAGGAGTTTAAGTAACCAATAATGAAGGTATAATCCAAGTAAGAAATAAATACATACATGTCATGGGAATCGTGAAGTGAGTGATCATTTCAAGAGGAGGCCAATGAGGATTCTAAGCATCTAACAATGAAGTACAATCCAAGTAAGAAATATAAGTCATACATATCTACAAATGTTTTCACACTTTTAATGAATTATACTTATCTTTTGAGGGATTCAAACTATTTCCATGTTAGTTTTTTAATTATAACTTTGCTCTCACTTTGAAAACCCTTTTTTATTTTATATCAAAACCCTTAATATTAGACACAATTTGGTTATCACATGAGATTTTTTATTTAGTAATGAGATCAACAAGATATTTACATTTTTTTTAGATTGTTTTCTTAGTAAGGAGATTATCAAGACCTCAAAAATATTATGAATGTGTGCTTGGGAATTGATGTAGTGATGAATTTTTTTTAGAGTCGCACACACCTACTTAGGGTTTAGGTTTGGGATAGGTCTATATTAATTTTTATTCATGTTATCTCTCATGTGTTTATTTGTTGGATTTATTCATTTAGGAAAGTGCTTGAAATGGCTGGACTACCCCCAATTTCATAGCGCAAAGCAAAATAATCATTCTAAAAAAATTAGAGTATCCATTGGTCATAATCATTATTCCACCTCAAGCATATTTTCCCCATAAATGTGTTTGGGTAAAGGGTTTAACTTGGATTTTTCACCATTATTTATTGATTTGAATATGATTCTTGATTCTCTAACTATTTATAAGTTTTTTGAAAGATTTAATATAAATTTATAGTTAATTTATCCAAGGATGGAAATTTTGCCAAAGATTCACCAATGGAATGATACCTAAACTCTAAGATTCACTAGGATTTTATAGTAAGATTTTAGGGTTCTATTCTTAAAATTATACCTAGTTCTATAGGTATTATCAGGATCCATGTGTCCTTTGATCACTATTATATGATGACTTAGTTGGATGATGAGTCTATCATGTCCACTTGTTTGTCTCTTGATTTTTCTTTCTTTTGATTAGACCCCAAGAAGCTTGAATTATGCCACTTGGCATGAATCCTACCTTCATAAGCCTTTTCTCTATTTCTCAAGATCCTTTTCATTGTCCATGTGGTCTTCTTGGCTTTGGATTTACTTAGTTTTCCCCATGATCATAGTTATATGTTACATGGCTCCTCTCAGTGAGTTGGAACCTCATATCTCCCTAGCTATACAAACCCTTCCCTGGGATCTTGGGTGAATGATATCATGCTACATGGTAGGATGTTGACCACCCAAGGCCTAGAGGATTATTAGTTGTCATTTATCCTCTTAAATACCTAATTTCTCATGATGATTCCATTTTACATCATCATATGGCTTTGAGCATTAAGAGTATTTTCAACTAGTGACTGCCTTTCATAGAGTTGATTCAACAAGATCATGCCATGTGGCCCAATATTAATAAATAAGGAATTAACCATTTAAAATTTGGTCTCAAAGTTATAGACACATGTGATATGGACATGTGGAGGGATATAATAAGTTTCATAACATTATCGAGACCTATAAAATTGAAGAATCACTAAAGGTAAAAGAAACACAGTTGAAACATTAGCATTATTAATCCTATGAAATTGAGAATCGATGGGTCTCAAGACTAAATGAAATAAGGAATAATCAAAATATGGAGGAAACATGAATGATATTGAAATATTTTCTATAGTAGATGATTTTTAAGACCCAAGTATTCACATTATTTTCAAATCTTGAATACCTTTATGAATACCTATGTATAAAATTAAATATTGATCAAGTCTTTAAAATGAGAAATTATAAATACTTGATCACTTTCAAATCAAAATAAAGAATTTTAAAGGTACAATTAGACTAGGTAGATCAGACATGAAACCTCTATGGTCAAAAAAATTTAATTCTCATAGTAAAACCCACAATCCATGAATTAAAGTGATATAAAGGGCCCATTTGGTGTAACCCTCATCTTATTTACACCTCAGGTTACCTTACCAACATGTCACTTCTTCATTAGACTATGTTCTTTTCTTTTTATGAAATTTTCTCTTATCTCAATGCCAAGATACTAGTTGAGTCACCAATGCTCTTATTGGTGACATAGCTCTATATAGGAATCAGGATCATCAATGCAAACTTGCTTATTTGTAAAACAATGTCATTCATACCATGATAAATAGAAATCTTTATCAAGAACAATAAAATTATCTCATGGTTTACCTGTGACTCTTAAGATCAATCCTTCACTAAATTAAACCTTTAAAATCATCATAAAATGTTCTTATATCCATCCCAAGTTATATTAGAACTTAGAGTCTTTTATCCTACATCACAACCAAATTTCCTTTATTAAGCCCTTTTGGTCCTTGCAACCCTGTCAAGAGAATTTTAGCCTTTATTTCTTACATTAAAAATTCTTTCATCTAGCCAATATTATATCATAGTACCCATTATCAATTTATACCACAAATATTAAAGCTAGACAATGTTCCTTTGGAACATCTTCTCCAAATTGCAACTTTCCTTGTTCTTGACTGGGCCGAATAGATCTTCATACTACCCTGTTTCTCTATAGTTCTTACATTTACTTCTTGAAAGGTATTAAAATAATCATTATAGTTTGTATAAACATCTATAGTACCTATTAAAACCATTTTATAACATCTTCTATGTATGCAATCCTTTCTCCTTCACAAAATGAGTAAACAGGTTTTCACTTACAGTCTCTTTCACAAAATATAGTCCTCTATATATTTTCATGGACAGAATTTTAAGACCTAAAACCATTTGTGTCACGTAAATAACCTTATTATCCAACTTCATAAAAAATTACAAGTAATTCTGAGCATTATTTTTAAAGTTATGTGCTCTTTAGTACCTGAGAACACGTTTTTCTGAGTTGTCTCAGAACTGCAGGTCTGTATTTTGACCATATATTTTTACACATGAATCCATTAGATCTGAAACCACTTTAATTGGATTCATAACTCCAAGTATCATCTACACACAAAATTTCATAATTTTTCATTGGTTAAATCTCGAGATATACTCATTCTTCCAACCATGTTTTAGTTTTCTTTCCACACAGGCCTGCACCCTGTTCATTGAACTTTTGAAACATTTTAGTCCTCTTCCTCATCTAATACAATTTGAAACTGGTTTTAAATTTATATCCAAAGGTTATCATACATATTTCACTCCAATAAATGATCATTTGTTTCTTAAACCTCAAGGAAGCATACATATACATACACAACCCTGTACATTTGTACACCATTAATTAGACCAGAATTCTGCACTTGGGATTATTGTTTACATAACATACACATGTGAATAAAAATACCTTTCTTCATAATAAAAATAGATACTTACAAGAAATTATCCATAGCTCTATGATCCATATCCATGGTCAATGACTTATAAGTCTTATTTGTACCTTCAACTTTCTCTCTTCCTTCACTTTTACAGTCCTCTATTTTCATGAGCTCTCCTCACATTCTTCTCTTTTCTTAATGAGATCTCTCTTTTCTTGAATGAATTATATTTTTCTCTTTTTAAGAGCCTCCTCCCTAACCTATATGCCCAACTTGGGCTCAAGACCAAAACAAACATGGTTTGTACTCATCAACAATACACCAAGGTTAAAAGATTTTCAACCACTCCTCCTTTATTTGCTCAACAACTCCAACGTAGGAGATTCTCCTTTAACCACTTTCACTCTTTTACTTTTTACATTGAATTTTTACCTTTAATTTTACAATTACTCCTCATTAACAACATTTTTGAGGTAAATACAATAATTTGAATTTGAATTCAAACATGACTAGAGCTTGCATGCCTAGTTAAGACTGATCCCAACTTAACCATGTCTTGCAAGAAGATGTATGTAGATGCTCCTGCATCACCATTCATACCTAAAACTTGAAAAATTATAATAAAATCTAAAATATCTAAAGTTGGCCCATGTTTTAAGATAAAATATTAAAAACTTTGAGCTACTTCATCAAGGAGTCAAATAATCATGGACCAAATTACCATAAAGAAGCTAAAATAACTTTATAAAAAACTAGATGAATTTGCATAAAAACTTAAGTCAATATTCCAAAATATGAATTTTAAAAGTACTTCAGGATGTCATTGTAAAATTATCAAGACTCTTTAACTCTTAGGCAATTTCAAATATGCATATCAAGGAATAGTTCTTGATGTTTTATTTAGACCAAGCATTTATAATGAAGACTTGATTATCTAGACTTGGTTAATATCAATGAAGCATTTAGGAAAATAAACTTCAAATCTAGGAACCTATAAACCAAGGATCAAACTAGAATAATGGGGTCCCCATATGAAATTATTTGAAGATGTGGCATGTTGGGACACAACAAATGGTGACCTCTATAGGGAAAACACTAAAAAATCATTCAAAATCTAGAATCTTAAGTTGATTAAACTAGAATTTAGACTACAATTCTTCACACCTACATAAAGCACAACTAGAAATAGTTCCTTAGACAAAATCACAAATATGAAGGCACTAAAGTCTACCTCAACCTATGGCATACTAGTTACTAATTTTGTTAAATACCATCAATGTGTGAAAGTGATAAATTCTTTTATTACTCTTCACATGAAATAATTAAGACTTATCTAAGAAACTGAAACTTCTAAGAGGAAAATCTGGCTATTTGGCTTAGGGGTAAAGGCATGGGCATTGCTCTACTAACATCCAAGAATATATAACCCTGATAGAGATACTTATAGTTATGATCAAGGCCTTGTTTCACTGTCAGCTAGGAATGAAAGCTTATGGTGGAGTTTTTAAAATCACCCTTTCAAGGAAGGCTTGGATTTTGTATTTAAACTTAGTTTCCTTTGATATTTTCTCATGAAAATATTTTATAGTTCTATCCATTTAGGGTTGGAAACCAAGCCATGGTATAGTGATGACTTCAAATAATTTAGATTATTAAGACAAATTCAAACTAAATCATTGTTTCCATTTGCTTAAGATGTTTAATTAAGTGCAATTGATGGCTTAGATAAGAAAAATAAATTGTTCTAAATATACAAGTTATATTTTGAATCCTTGGCCTTTGGAATTATGAAAATGTATAAAATAATTGCTTTCATTTTATGTAATTATTTAATAATTATTAATCACTATCTAACTTCTAAAATATTAATGACTCTCATGTACTTACTCACCATTTTAAATGACCAACCCAAAATAACCTAAAAACACCTCAACTTCAACACTTGTTTTGTTTTCTACTTCTTATTAAGCCTAATTTTGATGTAATGTTGACTAAGATCAAACTTTATTTTTAGATAGAATTATTTTTAATGGGATGAAAGGGAAGATCTAAAATAACAATACAAAGAGACCACCTCCAACAAAACTGATTTCTCATGATATGGTAAGTAGTTAGCCTTAATCAGTTTTATTTTCTGAGAACACACTAAAAATAACCAATGACATGAATAGAACAAGGTAACTTAAATTATTTGGGGAAAAGAGATAAAAGTGAATCAAATAAAATGAATTAACAACAAAAATCAAACCTAAACTAGGAAAGCACAAAAAAAGGTGTAGTATATACATGAAATAAACCTCATAGAACAATTGAGAAGTAATGCTTTAGAAATTATCTATTTATTGGTAGTTATAGTTCATTTCCTTACATATCCTTTGATTTTAAATCATTCTATCCTAATAATTGTGCATCTTAATAGGGGCCGATCCAAAGATGACTTAGCTTAGAATGTTGACCTTTCTTCTCATGGTCTTTGTCCCATAATAAAACCAAGTCTAAAATATGAAAGCATTTGACTTATGATTTTCTATCAAACCATATTTTCATGGTTGCCTAGTGCTTACTAAAATTATACAAGGATTCATCTCTCATATCATCCAAATGAATCAGGTCCAATAGCCTAGACTGGCCCATTTCATTTTCTTCTATGTAGTTTTGTATAAATTGATATATGGATATTTTGAGTGTCATTGGAAAAATGGGTTCCATGCCATAAACTATCATGAAAGTGGATATCTTAAGACTATTCTTATGACTTGTATAATTAGCCCATAAAACATACTTGAGTAATAGATGTCAACTATGTGGATTCTCTTCTACTAATTTCTTGGTGATACTCATCAAGTTCTTATTTTTGGACTCAACCAAACCCTTTCCCTTCAAGTAATAGTTATAAGATAACTTTAAAGCAATTCTATTTTGATATGCCCACTTAGTCAACTCAACTAATTGAAAGGAAGGCCCATTGTCACACACAAGTGTTAAAAGGGTGTTGAATCTAGTTTTAATGTGCTCTTTAAGGAAACTAATCACTTCCTCAATAATATTTTTTCTTCTCACCTTTCATTTAACCCATATTTTATAATAGTCATTTTTTGTAATAATGAATTTATGGCTATTTGAAGAGTTTGAATTTATGACACTAATGAAGTCTAGGCCCAATTGAGTAAAGGGATCTTCCTCAATTATTGGTTGAAGGGGAATAGTATCATGAAATCCCCTTTTCATAAATTTTTGAGAGAGATAACAAGATTTCACATGAATATAGGCATCCTTGAATAACATTGGCCAATAATATCTATCCCTTAAGTTGTTGTGGGATATCACATTGCCAGAATGATGGACACACATAATCTAGCATGGAAAGAACCTCTGACATCTAGTGCTTCCTCTTTTATTAATCATCTTAGGAAAACACCTTCATGATTTCTCCTATATAGAACACCCTTCTTTAGTATGGAGTGGGCAACCTTTAATAATAATGCTCTCTTTTGCTTCCTATCCAATCCATTCGATGGAATACCATATAAAAATTAATGAATAATATTCATACCATGGGTCATGTTTCTTTTAGACTGATTCACTTGGACAACAAAAAAACTAAGATCAATTACAAAGATCAATTATAATATACCTTGACCTCAAACTAGATTTATATGCCTAACTTCAATGTCATATTATTGAAGTTTTGAGACCCAATGTCCCCTTATTTCTCCAAGTTCATTTTTCCACAACATCATTTTGATACTAAGATCTAGGACCATATCATAAACATTGTTCCTTAGAATATAATGTCTAACTTTATTTTTTACCTTTACCAATGCATAATCTTATTTTTCTATAACAAGGTTTTTTAATTTAGTTTCCTTAAAATTAGTGATCATGAAATATATGGGATGCTCTCCATCTTCCATTTTTTGAGTAAGAATGGTAGTAATGGTATGATTAGATGCAAATGAATACAAGTATAAATATTTTATGTTATTTGGGATAACCAAAATAGGGGCCTACATTATGGTGTCCTTAATTTCTTAAAAGGTTATCTTTGAAGTAGGAGTCCACTCAACTTTAGCTCCTTATTTTAATAAGGCATTCAATGGCTTAGTTATCTCAGAAAAACCTAAAAATAATTTTTGTATGAAATTAATTTTACCAAAAAAATATTCTAGCTCCTTCTGATTGTTTGAAAATTGAATTCTAAAAATGGCCTCAACTCTATCAAGGTCAATTAACATACCTTCTTTCATAATTATGTGACCAAGGAGATTACCTTCAGTCACATAAAAAATACTTTTCCTTGGATTGAGTGAAATACCAAACTTACAACAATGTTCAAATATCTTATAAAAGTGTTTTAAATTGTCTGATCTACAATTAGAAAAATGGTTAAGTCATCTATATACACAACAATGCACTTACCAATCAGCCCTTCAAAATTTATGTCCATGGCTCATTTTAAAATGGCACTGACATTGATTAGACCAAAGGGGATTTTGTTATAAGTGAATGTGCCCCACTTTGCATTGAATTTTGTCTTAGATCGGCCTTCCTTGTTAACCAAAACTTGATTTTAACCTGAGAATCCATCTAAGAAAGACATCATATCATATCCATTGACCCTTTAAATGACATCATATAGGGATGATAGTGGACAATTGTCTTTATCTAAAGATTGTTTTAAATTCCTAAAATCAACATAAAGATTTATTTCTCCATTATTATTTTATGACATATACTAAATTAGCTACCCAAATTGAATGTCATATAAGAAATATTATTCTAGCTGACAACAAATTTCAAACTTCCTTTAGGATGAGTGGCTGAAGAATAGGATTGACTAGTCTCTAGCATTGTCTGAATGGATTCTTATTAGGTTTCAAGGGAATATTATGTGTTGTGATAATGGGATTAAACACTTCATGTTGTCATAAGTCTAATAAATGATTACTTGGTAATGGATTCATATCCTTTGTAAACTTTGAATATATTCATCATTACATTATATCCATACAGTGATGTTATAAGGCTAATCAAGTGTCCCCATGATAATAAAGTATGACCCTTTATTGGGGTGAATATCTCTTTCATACCTAGTTGCAGTCCTTTCTAAGTCAAATAACCTTTCTAATTATATCATTCCCTTTGGAATCTAATTGTTCTTAAGGTTCATAACTCCATGGTATCACAATGTTCTTTATTTAGGTCACTCCTCTCATCCTTATGAACCACCTATGCATCAAAAGCATTGGAATTATAAAGTAAATATAGAATCTATCTATCACCATCAAACACTTCAAATTTCTTCACATTATCAAGTATAGATGGACATGAAACCAATTCAAAAGAAAACTTTTTAAAATCCATGTTCTCTAAAGGTGTAAGTTTATTATCAGAAACAATTAGTAAATCTACCATGGTGTTTTTAATCCTAGGAATGGAAACAATGTTAAATGCATCAAAGGATTCCATTAAATCCGAATCATTACACTTATACTTCTTTGAATGAGAAATATTGCATTAGAATGTATTCCTTACCTAATTCAAGACTAATTGATAATCATTATATACCTTTAATTGATGTACATTTTACCTAGTTGTAAACTATAATCCTAAGATTCATGCCTTTTTTTAATCTTATTAGTACATTGGAATTATAATCTATATATAGTTACATTTTTTTACCATAGGGATGAATAAGTGAAATACATACTCCTAATACTACTTAGATTGAGATCCATCAAAATACAAAGACCACATACTTGAATCTTGATCTTGGTCAAGTTTTTCCTTCCTTGCTAGTTTGGTGGTCAGAGTATAAACACCTAAATCTGTAGAGGTGAAATTGACTCATTTATTGACTACATTGGATTATGTAATCATAAGATATATGTGTGTCTCTCAATAAATCCTTATATTATTCATCACTCCTCTCCATGTCAACCACATATGGGATAAATATGTTATCATATAACCATTAAGGTAATTAAACCAATATCTACTTAGCAACATGCCATATGCCTATGGTATTTTGACCACTTATATGTCTATTAAATTTTTCATTATTAGCTTAGCCTATAATTACATAGTGAACATTCAAAAATAATTCAACCTTAACTCTAGATTTATCTAACTAGATCACTTCCTTATCTGAAATTACACAGGGAATAGTCCTAGTTTCTTATAAATCCCTAAAAGCATGATATTGGCTGAGTAACCTGAATCAACCAGGCAATTATGTAATTTCTACCAAAGATTTAGACTATAAGTAAGAAGGGTGGAACCTTTAATTTTGTCTTGTGTGTCATAACATTGGTATTAATCACAACATTATAATTGGGATGAGTGATCTTGTCTATATGAGACTTAAGGATAAAATCCATTTATTTAGTAATTTATGCCAATTTATGGAGGGTTATTCTAGCCTTTATATTTTTCATATCTTCCACTATGTTGTATTTCATTTGATAGTGGTGGGCTAACTATCCCTTGACTTTGGTGGGGGTGGATCATTCCTAGCCTTTATATCATGAGATGTAACAATGTTGTTGGGTGGTGTTTGGGTTGTCAAGGGTTAGTATGTCATATCTCTAAGGATGTTTTCCCTTCTAATATTATTACATAGCTTGAATGCTATTGGTATTTTCCTTAGGTTTATTTTTGTTAATCACAAAATATACTGAGGGGGGGTGTGAGTCAGTATATTATATATCTTTTACTTAATCTAATTTATTCTCTTTAACCACTTAATCACACATTCAAGATATGCAATAAAATTGAAACAATAACATGCACCACACGAGAGAGAGAGAGAGAGAGAGAGAGAGAGAGAGAGAGAGAGAGAGAGAGAGAGAGAGAGAGAGAGAGAGAGAGAGACTAGATTTTTATGTGGAAACCCAAAGTGGGAAAAACCACAAAGAACAATCTCAAGTATATGAATGCATACCAACTCAAATTACAAAGTTTGTAAGCACCAACTTGCAGGAGCACAACCCCTTTGTCTAGCACCAACACAAAAATTATTTTTGAGCACCAACCCCTTACAAAGATTTATGAGCACCAACCCACAGGAGTACCAACCCCTCTTTAACCACTTAATCACACATTCAAGATATGTAATAAAATTGAAACAATAACATGCACCACACAAGAGAGAGAGAGAGAGAGACTAGATTTTTATGTGGAAACCCAAAGTGGGAAAAACCACAAAGAACAATCTCAAGTATATGAATGCATACCAACTCAAATTACAAAGTTTGTAAGCACCAACTTGTAGGAGCACAACCCCTTTGTCTAGCACCAACGCAAAAATTATTTTTGAGCACCAACCCCTTACAAAGATTTATGAGCACCAACCCACAGGAGTACCAACCCCTCTTATGTATAAAACACAACTATATCTCAATGTTTATTACTCAATAAATGATATAACTCTACAATATCTCCTACTTTTCTCTCCTCTAAAATAAATACAAACCATGCACTCTCTTGCATATTACAAATGGATTCTCAATCCTTTATTTATATCTTTCCAAATGACCTTTGGCATTCACCCTTTATGACCCTTCAATCCTCATGAAAAATGGTGCCAAACTTGCATGTCCCTTTGTATCCTTTCATTTGAAAATTCACATGGTGACCCTTCATGAGCAAATTCATCCTTTCCTCTTTTGTCTTTATCTTGGTGACTATTCATATTCTTCAAAGTGTCCCTTCATGGAAAAATGTGCCATACCCTCTTTTGTCTTCACATGGTGACTCTTAAAATTCCTCAAAATGACTCTTCATGATAAAATTCATCCCATTCCTCTTTTGTCTTTACCCCATGACTCATTGACATCTCCATGGGACCTCTTTTGACTTATATGAAACCAAAAATATATTCATTAATATTAAATAAATATTAACACACATTAGCCAAGATATGAATATTAAAAACACCATTAAATGTAATGGGGCCTTTATCACAAATACTAGACCTTTGACATCAATGAAAATATTTCTAACAATCTCCCCCTTTGTCATTGATGGCAACCTCAAACTAAAATTACGACATCCTAAAACCTACACTGTACATGCCAACCTAAACATACTACCATTTGAAAAACATATAGTAACCCCCCTTATTGTAGTAATCTGTACCTATTTCTACACCTATTTTTGTTCTTCTCCCGCTTTGACATCAATGGCAAAGGGCCTATCCTGGAGCTAACACTTAGTGCCCCCCTCAACTGATGCTAATATTCAATGGAAGGAAGTAAAAGAAATTACTCCAAACTTATCCTATAGATACTCAAATGTGTCTTTTGGTAGTGCCTTTGTGAAATTATCTATAATCTATTATGTAGTACTGATATATTCCATCTTAACTTGTTGATTTGCAACCTTCTCTCTCAAGAAGTGATATCTAATGGGAATATGTTTTGTTCTTTAATGCATCACTAGATTCTTCAAAATATTAATATCACTTGTGTTGTCACAAAAAATAGAAATAGGTTCATCATATTTTACCTTGATATCTTCAAAAGTTTGCTTCATTTAAAGCACTTGAGTACAACATAATACCATTGCAATATATTCTGCTTCAGCTGTAGAAAGTGATACTAAATTATTCTTTTTACTTAGCCATGATACTAACCTATCACTGAGAAAGAAATCTCCTCTACTTATACTCTTTCTGTCATCCAAGAAACCTACCCAATCTAAATCTGTATAAGCAACCAAAGTGAAATCTCTACATGTGGGATACCATAATCCATAATCCAATGTCCCCTTGATATATCTAAATATTATCTTCACCAACTGAATATGAATATCTTTTGGAGCTGATTGATATCTTATAACCATACCTACTACATGCATGATGTCTGGCCTTGATGCTATCAAATATAAAAGACTACCAATCATAGATCTTTACAAAAATTGATCTACAATAGGTGAATCTTCATCCTTGCTCACCTTATTTCCTATACTTATTGGTGTGCCAATTAGTGCAAAATCCTCAAAACCAAATTTCTTCAACATTTCCTTGGCATATTTACTTTGAGATATGAAAATTCCTTTATCTGACTAAAATATTTACAACCCTAAGAAAAATGACAATTCTCCAAGCATAGACATCTCAAATTCTTTTTGCATATTATCAAAAAATTATTTTATCAACTTTTCAATGTTTCCTCCAAAAATGATGTTATCAACATATACCACAACAATAAATTGATGCTCACCTTCTATTTTGATGTCGATATTATTGTTAGCAAATCCTCTCTTGAAACCTTGATCCTGTAGGTACTTATCAAGTTTTTGCATACCAAGCTATGGGAGCTTGTTTCAATCCATATAGTGCTTTCTTCAATCTGCATACATGTCTCCTAATATTTTAGAGAATAAATCCCTTAGGTTGCTCAATGTATACCTCTTCTTCTAGATTCTTATTTAAGAAGGTAGATTTGACATCCATCTAAAACACTTTCAAATTTTTAAACATTGCATATGCAAGAAACATTATAATAGCCTCTAGCCTTGCCACTGGTGCAAAATTTTCTTCAAAATCTATTCCCTCAATCTGAGCATATCCTTTACATACTAATCTTGATTTATTCCTAGTCACTTCTCCATTTTCATTCAACTTATTTTTATAAACCCATTTTGTTCCTATCGCATTATGATATTTTGATCTAGGCACTAATTCCCAAGTATCATTCTTTTATATCTAATTTAATTCTTCATCCATTGCCTTAACCCAATGCTTATCATGTCTAGCTTTTGAAAAAATTATAGGCTTAATTTTGGATAACAAAAAGAAATTAACTTGCTCAGATTCACATATCATCATTCTTTTGGTGCGAATTCCTTCATTTATGTCCCCAATGATGTCACTTTCATTATGATTTTTATAGACATATTTGGATGGAGTTTTGGTGTCTTTCTTCTCATCTTCATCTAATTCTTCAAAATATTCCCCTTCAATGATTTCAAGAATGTCTATTGGATCACTGATTCTTTGTGTTCCATAGTCTTTTATCCTGACACATTTACTTTCAAATATTTTCTTGGTTCTTTTTTTATAACATTTATAAAATTTAATTTTTCAAGAATAACCAAGAAATATACCTTCATCTACTTTGGATTCAAACATACCAATTTTTTCATCAGTTCTCTTTATGAAGCATCTGTTGCCAAAAACTCTAAAATAATCAACTACTGATGGTTTGTCTTTCCATAGCTCATAAGGAGTCTTGTCACTATTTAATCTCAATAATGATCTATTCTGAAGATGCACTACTATATCAATTGACTCTCTCCAATATTTATGTAGTATCTTGGATTCATTTAGCATTATCCTCAACATTTCTTAAACTATTCTATTTCTTTGTTCAACTATTCCATTTTGCTGTGGAGTTATAGCTATTGAATAATGTCTCTTTATTCCATGGTCTTCACAATACTCAATAAATTGATCTAACATTAATTCTCCTCCTCAATCTAATCTTAGGCACTTAATCTTCAAACTGGTTTCATTCTCAACTAATGCTTTGAATGCTTTGAAATGTTTGAAAGCTTCTAATGTTTTATTTAAAAACATTATCCAAGTCATACGTGAAAAATAATCAATAAGGAACATGAAATATTTCTCACCTTGAGTACTTTGTGTTCTCATTGGTCCACACAAATCAATGTGAACAAGATCTAACATCTGAGTAGTTGATTACTCTTTTGTTTTGAACCACCTTCTGGCCTGCTTCCCATACTGACAAGGTTCATAAATCATGTTGGATGGCTTTGTAATCTTTGGAAGATTTTTGACTACTTGATTCTTGTTGATGTTGACAATATTATCAAAATTTGTGTTCCATTTTCCTGTGCCATAGCCAAATTTCTTCAATCTAACTCAAACAACATATTTGACTTTTGATGTTTGATAACATATACAAATTATTGCTTGTTCTCTGAGCATCTGCAACCAACACATCTATATATTTTCTCCTAAGTTCAAAAAATTTGGAATAAAAATTTAGTGTGTATCCCTAATCACACATTTGACTTACACTCAAAATATTATGCTTAAGACCTTCTAAATACAAAATATTTTCATTTTTAGTTCTATGATTATTCAAACTTAGTGTACCTTTTTTGGTAATTCTGGTAGTAGTATTATCTCTAAATTTCATTCTGCCACCATTGATCTTCTTCAAGGTTATGAACATGCTCTTATCTTCTATCATGTGCCTTGAACATCCACTTTCAATGAATCATGGATTTTATTAATATCTTGCATGCAAAGCTATTATACCAATATAGATTTTTTAGGTTATTTCTTCTACCATGACTTGTCAAAACTTTCTTCTTGATAAATGAAGCCTTGAAACTCTAGTCCTTCTTGACTCACTCAAACACACTTCTACAATACAGAGCTATGTGTCTAAATTTATTACACTTGTAACATATTATGGCCTCTTCATTAAATCCTAATAGAGGAGTAAAAGAATTGTGGCTTCTACTTGACTCTGCATGAGTTTCCTTCTCCTTATTTCTAAAATTGTTATCCTTTTTTTGACATTATATTTTATTATGACCATATCTAGTACAATAAAAATAGTAAACATAAAAATAGGACCTATTTGTGTATCTCTGACATGATTTCCTTTTGTAGCTTTATTCCTTTCAACATTATTTATTTGAGATGTCTTCTATATTATTAACTTCTTCCCTTTTTATTTCCTCTTTTGTAAGAGCTTCAACATAGCTCCTTCCTTTTTCTGTGTTAACCTTGTCTGTAAAAGTAGTGGCCTCCCCTTTCTCTTTTTCAAATCTGATACCTATCTTATCTAACTTTGATCCTTCAATTTCTAATATCTTATTCAACATATTAGTGTTATTCTCAAATTTTGAATCATTAGCTGCTCTATCTTTATTTGTTTTCTCAAGATCTTCTTTTAAAGAAGCAATTTCAATAACATACCTTTCACATTCTTCACTTAATTTTTTTAAGTGTGTCATTAGATATTTTTCATTATTCTTGGCTTTTTCAAAGTGTGCTTGTAGATCTTCAATTATTTCTTTTGACTCCTTTTCATTTTTCTCAGTCTAGAGCTTTAATCTTCAATTCTTCTTCTCAAGATATTTTAACTCTTCTAAGGCACAAATGAGTTCTTCTAGATTCACTTCAGCTAAATCATGTTCTTCTTATTGATCATTTATACTTTTATTTATAGAAGCATCTTCATGTATGGCCATAAATAGAATCTATTCTTCTTCTAAATCACTGATTCCACTATCTTCAGCTAAGCTAGGATCTTTATAATACAAACTCTTCTTCTCGAATTCCTTCTTGAATATTCCTTTGAAATTATTTTTGTATGTAAACTTTCATTCTTCATTATCACCATTACCCTTATCTGGGCACTTAGCTATAAAATGTCTAATCTTTCCATAATTAAAACATTTAAAAGGTAATTTTCCTTGATATTTACCTATGCCCTTTTTTAGATTGTAAATGAATAGAGCTCCATTGTCATCTTCATCATCGCTAGAACTGTCACTTGATTCTTGAATCTTAGCCTTCTCTTTCTTTAATGTCTTGAAAGTAGCTTCTCTCTTTGAGGATTTCTCTTGTTCAATCTACATCTCATATGCTTTAAGAATACCATGTAGCTCATCCATCTTTAGCTTAGCTAAATTTTCCATCTCTTCAATTGTCAAAACTTTTGCATCATATCTCAATAGTAGAGATCTCAAAAAAAATTGTACCACAATTGATTCTTCTAACTTTTCTCCAAGACATTGAATCTGATTAACTATTTGATCAACCCATAAAATATAACTTGATATATTTTCTTCCTCTTCCATATTTAAACTCTCAAACTATCTTTTAAAAGTTTGAAGCTTACCTTGTTGAACCTTTCCATCACCTTTGTAAATATTCTCAAGTTTTACCCAAGTTTCATAAGTAGATTTACATTGCATAACTTTAACAA
The DNA here is from genome assembly GCA_037957365.1 of Torreya grandis. Lineage (NCBI taxonomy): Eukaryota > Viridiplantae > Streptophyta > Pinopsida > Cupressales > Taxaceae > Torreya > Torreya grandis. The sequence continues at coordinate 1,719,949 of JARHVA010001989.1, read as the reverse complement.
ATTATGACTCACATAAACCACATAAAATAGCATTTAAAGCTTTAGCATTATTTTTTAGTTGCCTTCTTTTCCACTAGAGTAGTTACAAGTGTCTGTGGCTCTTCATATTCTTCCACCACTGCTTTCCAAATGTCAAATCCAAGGGCCATCAAATAAGTCTTCATCCTTATGATCCAAAAACCATAATTTTTCCCATCAAAAAATGTGACTTATTTGTATAAAAACCTTCATGTGATCCAGCCATCATGTTTTCCCTAATCTACCTTCAAGTTGTAAAACTTTTTCAGAAGGAACCTGCTCTAATACCAATTATTAAGCATGAAATATACTAATAGGGGGGGTGAATCAGTATATTATATATCTTTTACTTAATTTGATTTCTTTTCTTTAACCAATTAATCACACATTCAAGTTATGTAATAAAACTAAAACAATAACATGCACCACACAAGAGAGAGAGAGAGAGAGAGAGAGAGAGAGAGAGAGAGAGAGAGAGAGAGAGAGAGAGACCATATTTTTATGTGGAAACCCAAAGTGAGAAAAACCATAGAGAATAATCTCAAGTATATGAATGAACACCAACTCAAATTACAAATTTTGTAAGCACCAACTTGCAAGATCACCAACCCCTTTACCAAACACCAACACAAAAACTATTTGTGAGCACCAACCCACAGGAGCACCAACCCCTCTTGTGTATAAAACACAACTATCTTTCAATGTTACTTAACAAATGATAAAACTCTATAATATCTCCTACTTTTCTCTTCTATAAAAAAAATACAAACCATGCACTCTCTTACATATTACAAATGGCTTCTCAAGCCTTTATTTATATCTTTCCAAATGACCTTTGGCATTCACCCTTTATGACTCTTCAATCCTCATGGAAAATGGTTCCAAACTTTCATCACCCTTCATATCCTTTCATTTGAAAAGTCACATGGTGAACCTTCATAAGCAAATGCATCATTTCCTCTTTTGTCTTTATCTCAGTGAATTTTCATATTCCTCAAAGTTTCCCTTCATGGAAAAATACCATGCCCTCTTTTGTTTTCACATGGTGACTCTTGGAATTCCTCAAGATGACTCTTCATGAGAAAATGCATTCCATTCCTCTTTTATCTTTATCCCATGACTCTTTGACTTATCCATGGGCCCTCTTTTGACTTATATGCAACCAAAAATATATTCATTAATATTAAATAAATATTAACACAAATTATCCAAGATATGAATATTAAAAATACCATTAAATGCAATGGGGCATTTATCACCAATACTAAACCTTTGACATCAATGACAATATTTCCAACAATTGTCCCCTTCACTAGGAAAATTTAAGGTCTCTAAAATTATGGTTTTATCAAGTGATTTTAGATGAACTAAGAAAATCAAGGTGACCTATGGTATTATGTTTATTTTAAATAACCTCATATTCATTAATCTCCTTCTATAGGATTTTGAAGGCATTACAAAACTCAACATAATCAACTTCCCCATGTTAGGTTGTGATATAAACATGATACTAGTTGGGTAGGGTGATCTATATGATGTTGATTTCATGAATTATATTAGATTAAGATTAAAATTGCTTCATTTTCTTATTATTTGGCCTATAATTATGTTGATAAATGAAATTCAAGGTAAAATTTCCACCGCTTAAACTACCCACTTGTTTTTATAAGTTAAGATAACCATTGTTCAACCTATGGAACATCCGTTGAATTATGTATAACTCAAGATTGATTTATTATTGAATATAATTTTGAATTTTATTAGTTTCAAATGATACTAAATCTTGGTTAAAATATCAGGCATAGCCTCTTTACCAACAAAATTTAGAAATCCCAAATTCTAATTTAGAGTAACATGGAGCAGAGGAAGTTGATTCATGATTGGGAGAGGATATAGGAATGGGACATTATAATTTGTATTTTGGATAACATTTATTGTTGGAATGTTTTGGAGGATGTTAGGTATAGGGGCCAACATTTATCCTTGTGGATTGAGCTACCTATACACTTTTATTAACTCTACATAGACAAGGGGCAGATCTATGATAGTTGGATCCCTCATCAATAATATCAATTTCCATGGGTAAAAATCATTATTAAACATTCATAAATTTTAATTTATCATTTTTTTTATATAGGTTTGTCACCTTACTATACATCTTTTGGAAGTAGGCATTAAAATTATTTATAAGTTCATTGGGATCCCTTTTCATGCAAGTAAATTGATGATGTAAAATACTTGGGTCTAGTACCTAATCGAATTGGGAAAATAATGTTCTACTCAATTTATTATGACTTATAATTTAATCCTTATGTAGGTTGAAAAATTATTCATAATTCACATCAAATATGATGAAATGGAAAATATTGCAAGCCACATCTTTGTTCTTGATGTTGAGAAACTTAAGGGAAATTTTGTAGGATGTGACATGTTCTTTAATAGTCCTCATTATACTTGGGGTGAACCTTGGAAGGTACCTCTTAGGGATCCTATGAAAATAATACATGTCCCCTTGAACATTTATTTTAGACCCTGGTACCCAAACCATGGGGGTAATAGTTGGTGGAGGTATGTTCTAGTTAGACTGAGATAATGAACAGGTAAGGGTGGCTAAATGTCTTGGTCTCCCTTTACTATTCCATTCTCTCCTAAATATATTCAATGGGGACACAATTAATCTAACTCTAATTTCTTGGTATCTATTTAATCAATTTGAAAATCTCCTAAGATATCAAATTAGAGATATTCAAACCAATAATTCTAAACCAATGAAACATGAAATATAGAGAATCTAAAATCTCACAATAGATAATAAATCATAGCAATAAAAAATATCTATAAATTGTAATTCAATTATAAATTATTCATTCCTTATTCCAAATACCACTTTCTATTATATTATAATAATGCCATCTTAGCTAACCAATTTTTAAAAAAATGAATATCCAAAGGCTTGGTCCCTCCTTCAAGAGCCAGTTTCTATTGGCCTCAATTTATGACCCACAATAAAAATAGTTATTAGAGTTAACTAGTCTAATGGGACAAAGGGATATAATATTACATAAGATAAATTTCCCCTCATTTTTAGGATTTAGCTAGTTTAATCCAAGGGCTGAGAAATTTCCAATCATTTAGCTAGGTGAGTAATGGCAATTAACCACTGCAAGTTCAATCAACTCTATATTTTTTGAGAATTCTTATTTATGTTTGCTTAAGTCTTTTTACTTCCTTGTTCACATAGATGCAACCACTATAATACAATAAAAATAATATTCATCACAAAAAAATGAGAATAATAGAGAAAGAGTAAGGTAGGAAATTAAATGTTTCCTTCATTGAAACAATATTATTAATGATAAAAATTAAAAGCATGCTTGATCATAATTATACCTTTGTGTACTAGATCTAGCTATATCACAACCCAAATCAACTCAATGGGAAATATTCTAAGGAATTACTTGAACATAATATCCTAAATTTATATCAAATGGAATCATGTAAAAGGCATGTAGCTACTACACATAGTGGATTAAAACAACTTCAAATGAAAAAAAATATAATTTTAGAAGCAATTAGACTAGTTATTGCACAATCCAATTGCATATTCATTAGCAAAACAAGCATGACAATCTCTTCCCAATATTAATTGAATTTATTTTATCAAGAAATGGAGGACATTAATAAATAATGACATTAATTTCAAACCAAATTGGTATCTACTTCAGTTTTATTACAAAATCATTTAGCTACACCCTCTAGGCAAACAATCACTAGCCAAAATTACATAATAAAAACAGAGGTTTGAGCCTATCATAATTTCTATAGAGTTTTGGTGAATAAAATGTCCACCCATAAAAAAATAATATAGTATATCTTATATATAATTATAACAAGCCTCAACCCACTCATCATAAGGATCTCATTCTTTATCATGATTATCTCCTAATGTCATTACAATTGCAATCCATTTGGATATTCCCCTCCACTCTCACAAAAGGTCAAATTTTGTTTGTCTTTTCTGCATGATTTTGACACCTATGTAACTAAAATTATACCCTACTTATCCCTTTTTAATAAATATTATAAATTGATCCCTTGATTTATCTCACGTGTGCCTAAACTAGGATAATTTAAAAAGTTCTTTGATTTATGTTTTAGTCCTGAGTTCATGCCTTTCAACACAGTCCTCTATAAATTTGGCCTCATATGATTATTGAATTATGTATTCAATTGGTTGGCCCACAATATTTATTTTGAAATCCACAATAATTTAAATCATTTGTTTCAAAAATGGGCTTATTCTATATGCATGAAAAAAGTTAGTATTAGAATAATAAATTATTCCAATCCATATAGGTGAAAATTGGGTCTCCTCCCCCTTAATGAATTTATTGAAATATTCACAGTGGTCCTTTATACTTCATCCTTAGTCTTTCAATACAATATTTTGAAAAGTTATGCTATGATCATTTCCTAGGTCCATGTCTTTGGCAATTTGACCCTCAAGTTATTTGCCTTTACATTTAATTCTACTAGACAAACTTCCATATAATCAAACCATCACATACCTATCCTTTATCTTCTTCTCTTGGTTGTCAAATTTAACCTCATATTATGTAGGCATCATCAAGCTCCACATGTCCTTTGCTCAATCTTCTATGATGACTTGGTTGGATGATGTGTCTATCATGTCCACTTATCTATCCCTCAGCTCTTCTAGCTTTTGGTTAGACCCTAAGAATCTTGAATTGTGCCTGGCATAAATCCTACCCTCTTAAGCCATTTATCTATTTCCTAGGCTCCTCTTCATTGGACACATGGCCTTATCAGCTTTTCATTTGTTTATTTGGACATGAGATCATGGTTAGATTCCACATGGCATCCTCTTAATGATCTAGGCCCTCAAATCTCCCTAGTTATATAGTCACATCCCTAGGATCTTAGTTAAATAGGATCATGCCACATGGCATGATCCCAACCACCCAAGGCCTTAGGGATTCCTAGCTATCATTTATCCTCTATATCCATAGGTTCCCATGATGATGCCACATGGCCTCATCATATGGAGATGGTCATCTTAGACCTTTTCAATTATTTATTTCCTTCCATAGACTCAATTCAATGATATCATTCCATGTGGCACAATATCAGGGAATCAGGATTGGGAAGACTTAACCATTGAAAATTTGGTCTCTAAACTCCAAGAAAATATGGTAAGGACATGTGAAGGTATCTTAGAATCCACATAAGACTATCAAGACCTACAAAATCAAATAATCACCTAAGGTAAAATAAACATAGTTAAAATGTTATAATTATTAGTCCTATAAAATTAAGAATTGGATAGTCTCAAGATCGAAGAAAATGAAGACTAAGTAAAATATGGAGGAAACATGATTGATATTTAAATAGTTTATATATTTGATGATTTTCAAGACCTGAGTATTCACATTATTTTTAAATCTCTAATACCTTTATGAATATGCCTGATTATGATGATGATATTCTTTAGATGACACCTTTTTAGTTAGTTTTTCTCAATCTAAAAATGGATAGATATTTATATCATTATTCTTTATATCATTATTTTACTTATATTGATACAATTCATTATCATCCTAATGTAATTGACATTAGTGCTTCTTCACTTGATGTTCATAGGTCTAATATGGATTACACACACACTACTTCTCAGTCAATCACTATTAAGCTTCTTTAAAGTATGCTTTTTGGCCATGCCATGATGGGACCATACCGATTCACTAGATTCTCTTATCATTCTAGCATACTCCCTTTAGATATGTTGGCTATATTATATCGACCTAATTTGATATCATCTCTTATTTTGGTTGAGCCTATTCTTGATCTTAAATCGATTTCTCCTCCTATTGGTGATGGCATACTACCTTTGCCTAAGCTTGATCCTCTAACAACACAATAGGAAGATGAGACATATTATGAATTCTAAAGGGTTACCAGTCATTGAGCCAATGATTATTATGCACATCAATGATTCATGGCATAATATAAAGCTTCGAGCTCTATTCCTATTATAGATAATTGACCTCCACAATTTCCTACTTCTAGATGAACTTTTTTTTTCATGGCATGACCATATATTCCTCTATTCATTATCAATATATTTGGTAGCACATTGATATGATTCATCTAGAGAAGGCATCATATATTGATAAGAGGATACCTCCTCCTAAGATACTTTTAGAATACATCCTTAGATATGGGGAAGTTTATTTATTTTGGAATTAGTATACCACACATCATATAAGTAGATGTTGAGTACTACAGTATCTTGTTTGTAATTTTCCATGGTCTACACTATCATCAACTTAGCCTCATACATTAGGCCATTCATAGACAAAGGCTCAGCCTTCTCATAACCTACATTCTCTCATAGATCTAAGGATATTGGTCATAGTGTGACTTAAATTCCTTGTATCAAGTAACCCTTACAATATTTTCCCCATGTGTATCATTCTTATTCTATCATACCCACTTTCTCCATAAATACAATGTGTCAAGAGGTCTTTTCATGACTCTCTACAAAGATTTATGAGACTTTGATTAAATTCAAATTATAATTACACTAGGATGTATTAAATGTTATGGATGATGTCTTTTGTTAAACTTATTAGTACTTATGAATGCATCATGGTGTTTTATCACATTATTTATTACATGTTCATATGATTTGGAGTTAATTTATAAATACATTATAATCTCATGTTATATTCATCACTTAAACTTGTTCAAAAAATTAGTTTCCCATATAAATTTTCACCTATTTTTCCCTATCATAGGATGATTTATCTTTACATGCATGTGTTCACTAGATTGAATTCTTAATTCAAATAGTTAAATATTTTTGTGACATGGTTCATAATCCACACCCTAAACTATCTTATGTTTACCTTAAGATAAACTACCAATAATATTTATCATTATATTATTTCATTGATTGATCTATATGATCCCCACTTTCCACTTGTTTCTCCCTTAATACTAATTAGACATATGGCTAGTATTTAGATCATATACTTACTAATGGGCAAGCCTAATTATTTAGAAGTTGATAAATTATCTAGGTACTTTGTATCCTATAACCAAAGCCTAAATCTTATCTATATTTTTCATTTATATCACTCATGTTTGGTTCTTATGAATACATATGGAAGAGGAATAGAAAAATCCATAAAAAGTTAAAATCCAAATCATTTAAAAAAAAGGAAATTATCAAAAGGCAACTATAAAATCAAAAGTCAAAATCACACTGAAAGATGTGATTATTCTAGCACATCTCCTATCCTAATTGAATATAAAACTCCATAGCTGGCCTCATGATAGATCTAAGGTCCATTTGTGTGTATTAGGCTAGTAGAGTGGGGTAGGAGGTCTAATTATCTCAAAAATAAATATATTTAGTGCCACCTACTTTCTCACCTAAGTACCCAATCTTTACAATGGACCAATGGATTTGTAAGGGGTCCTAAATAATGTGGAACATGTTGTGAAGAGGTAGATAATTTTAATTTTCATGCATACTAATCCTTCATGGGGTGATAATTTTACTTTATTATTTCTCCCAAACCTATATTTTTAGTTGACCATTTCTTGTATTATTGGTATTCCAAGTCTCAACTATTGCCAATATGATTTGAGTGTCTTGACTCTAGTAAAGATCATATTTTCACCTTGGTGTCACCTTATATATCCCCACCATACATTTAATTTCCCATTTGAGATGAAAGTTTGTTTCAAATTCTTTTTCCCACTTCTATATATCTTATTCTTCATTATTATCAAACATGTTTTGAATTTGACTATTTCAATTCATCCATCACTAGAATAAAAGTTGCATCTTAAAGTTATTGTGAATGACTCTCTTACTTATTTATTGAACTTTTTAATATTTCCATTAGTCATGTTTTCCTATTTTAAATTTTATATTTACCTTTTATCAAGCCATTTGGTCATGTTTCCCATTTTTCTATTATTTTTCCATCTTTGATTGAGTTTGTATTGTCACTTCTCTTTCATCGATGTTATTTATGTTTCTATTTTTCAATATTTTTTTTGAGTATGGATTTTTAATTATCTTACATTGATGTTAATTCCATTATTTCCATTTCATGTGTCTTTGGTTTGATCTAGATTGTTACTTTTCTTACTTAAAATTCATTTGTAGGGTTTGTCAGTCATTTAGTAACCTTAGTTTTTTGGTTGCTTGATTTAATCTCATTTTATCCATTTTCTTTGGTATTTTTATCCTAACTTAACTTATGTCATCCCAAATTACCAATTTTCCAAGTGATTTATTTAGTCATGAAAGTTTTGCCAACTGTCTCTCCTATGATTATTTTTTTTCTCTCTATCTTTGTATCCTTAGGTTTTGTACAAAGTAACTAAATGTGCCATATATAATCAAGACTATAAACATAGTAGGCAACCATTAAAAAACAAGGTAAGTGAAGGTATGTATTTACAAATTATTTACTTTCATATATTTTCTTCTTTTTAATGTAATTTATTAGCTCAACTCCTATGCATTGATATGTTCTTTCTCAAATCACCATTCCATGTTACACATTTATGACATGTAATGAGTTTCGATTGGGGCATATCTATACACAATATTTTAAAACTTTATCATTTGCTGACAATTCCTCTATTGAAGGAAATTTTCAAGTTTCAATCTCTATGATTATACACCTTTTATTGTATACCAGGAAAGGGGTGGGTAGACCTTTGGTGCTTCACAAGATTGTTGATCCTTATATCATTACCTAAACCCACTACAAGTCACTTCTATCCAAATTCCTAAGCAATAAACTCTCATTTATCCACTTCCCTACGAAATTATCCTTTAAAATATCCCATAACTAATCAAACACCCTATTTTTCTACTAAATCAACTGGGTCAATCTTGTTAAAAAGAATTTAATGCACATTATATAACTAAGTCGACCTGATTGACCTATTTTGAGACCTAACGACTATTTTTCTCACCTAAAAAAATCAAGCTAGTTGATCTTATTGGTTAAACTTATAAAAGGGTTTAATATCAATATTTGGATATAAATACCACCTTCACTTCAATCCAATATAGAGGAACATTCATTTTCACATTATTAAAGCTCACGATTCTATAAATTCTACACTCGAAAAGTCATTGCTTAGGATTTTGCCTTGGAAGGAAAGAAGATTATCTTAATGAAAGTATTGGATGCAAATTAGGAGTCACTTTAGCCTAAAGCTAATTTATATAGTTTGATCCTTACAAATCCACAATAACCACTTATAAAACACCATTGGCCAAGGGAGAGATTGAGGCACAACAAGTTCATTCAAAGTAAGTATTATTAACACTTACTCTTTCATTTTGTTAGATAGATATTGCACAAATTAATAGGTTTAATGTTTTACTCCTTTCTTATTATTACCTCTACATTGACTTGAGTAGAGTTTTCCTTTGCATGTTATATAGTGTTTTTTTAACTATTCCCCTCTATGCCACAAGCTTTAGTGAGAACTAGATTAGATTTATTTTATGTATTGTATACTTACCTAGGGTTATTGTATGGTGATACTTGACTAGAGGTTTTAGAAACCTATTTAGTGGTGTTATGTCATAAAATATCACTTAGGTAGGTTTATTAGATCCAAATAGATCATGTCCTTATATAAATAACTATGTAATGAGTTGTTGGTAATATTGACTTCTCTAAACTTGGAATTCACTAAGTAATACAAATTGTAGATACATCCTAATTTTTTACATTTATTAACCACATGTGTAGGACCCACTTATAAAGGTACGTTAATCTCACCAAGAACATATTGTGAGGTCCCATCAAATGATCTAACTAATTTGGTTGAAGGTGTAAATTATGATTTTATATAACCCAAATACATAATTAATGTCATGGTACAAATGTTCTCACTTACACCATTATCAATCATAACAATGTGTATAGATTGGTGATCAAGGTATGCTTGAATGACGAAATAATGAAATTCAAAATCATCATCCAAAATCTCACTATCATCAAAAGTAATAGAGGGTATTTAAACCATAAGTGTATGTCATGTATAATTACTAATAATCCCATCCAACAAGTGCCCATAATTTGATGGAGTAGGATGTACATTATATGCCATTTGTACCTTTAGATCCTTCTTAGAATGATTTTGTAAAGGATTGTTAAATATTTTATTTTTCTGGTGATCACTAGGTTATGGACTTGATTCCTTTAGAGGATTATAAAATGTAATCTTTTGGTTATTAATAAGGTCTTAGGTCTTATGCTTCAAGGTAAAACATCTATTCATAGAATGCCTAGGGCCTTAGTGATAGTCATAATAAGCATTTTCATCATATCCTTTGGGTAGAGGTATTCTCACATCAACGTCTATATGATGAGGGAGAGATATGAGGTGACACTTTACAAGTTGTGGGATCAATGAAGTGGGAGACTTAAGTAAGACTGTAAATTTTTTCCTTGGTACATTAGATAAGATGAGCCAATTAGGTTAGTGTGACACCATATTAACCATGGTAATTATTTCATTTATAGGTTCAAGAAGATTTACCTTGTAACTTGGTTTAATATAAAATTTGGTATTAAGTGTAGATGTAGTTGGTGTGTTTGCTACATAGTTAAGTTTTTTATATGATATAAGTTTCATTTCATTATCATGCATAATATGGCATAAGTCATCAATATATATATATATATATATATATATATATATATTTTAAAGGGCTCATGTAATGGGGAAATCAAACTTTGCTTGAATATGTATTATAATCCTTTATCCACCATTGCATTGGTCATTTTAGCTAACATTGTCCACTACCTTAAGACATATTCATTGATAGGCTCATTGGTTCCTTGTTTGATTTTTACAATTTGGGCATAGGAAAAAAAATTAGTGATATTTGTAAATGATTTAACCTTTTAGGGGTTTACATGAGTAATTACCTATGTCTAGTTAAGGGGTTGAGATGCTTAAATTAGTTAAATAAATTGTAGTAATTAACTTATTTATTTTTAATGAATTTGACCTTGTTTGACTTTTTATAAATATAAAAAAATAGATAAATAAATACTTAGCTAAAAATGGACTATCATAGATGTTCTAGGTTCTAAAACTTGAGTTCTAAATAGTTCTAAGTGTCGCAAGTAGGATTCTGATATTTGTCTATTCATTAGACAATAGCATTTAGTTTGGATAGTAGTGCCATCTATGTGTAGTATCCTCTATGTGGTGTTAATGTTCACTTTGTAGGACTATTCTTATTTCTAAGGAGAACCTTGCATGTGTTTGTATATTATGTTCCTATATGACTATAAATAGTAGTTGTATATTATACCTAAAAAGTTTGATTTTATGTGCAAACCCTAGTTCTATTTTCAAGTGTGATATGAGAAAGAATTGAGTGTGTTAGTAGGATGGACTAGACATCCTCAACATCCCACTATGTAGAGAGTTGCCTACATACTAATACTGTAAAGAGGGATCAGGTCTAATGTACTTCTCCCATCTAGTGTTTGATGTAGGTGCAAGTGTATGCTAGAATGAGAGTGTCCTTAGATTCCTTAAATGTGCTTGAGATTTTTAATGATTGAAAAATAGGCTTAGGGTTGTTTTAGATGGTAGTATGTAGAAAGTAGGGCAGAATAGGGATAATATACCTTGATTTTTCAAAACTTTGTCTTTGGTTTGAATAACTTTTGTATCTATTTTCCATCTAGTCAATAGAGGTGGATTAGACTTGTATTTATAAGGTTTTGTTGCTTTTGCAAATAATAAAATGAGCCTAAGCTGACCTTAAAAGGGGCACACACTTAAAAAAATATTTATTAGGAAGATTTGGGGCTAAGGATAGTATCAACCAGTTGGGGACACTAGTTTCATGTGGCTATAGTGTCCCAAATGTGGTGTTGATGTCCTTTTGGTATAATTCTAAGAAATTTGGATTGGGGTTAGAGGTGACAGTTTAGGGACTATGTCTTGACTAGTTATAAGTGAACAAGGTCTATTGAATGTCTAGTCTAAGTTTCTAGTATAGGTCTATGATAAGCCTAGGGATAGGGTAACTCAAGTAACACTCTTATCATCTAATTACCACTTTTAAAATGATTACATTTGCCCCCCATTTATGCTAGTAATATAGCAACATGAAATGACTAGTATAAATGAAAAAGAAGTGTACTTGGACTTACTTTGGAAGTGAATCCCATGAATATGAGTTTGAATATGTGAATATGGGTTTACATATGTGAAACATGATCCAAAATAATGGCTTATAATGAAAAATGCAAAAATAAATCCTTATTAATGAGATAATCAAAAGCAAAAGACTATGCTGATATGAAATAACTGAGTAAAGAGAGAGGAAATGAATGATTATACCTCATTGGCTATGTGAACCAATGCATGAACCTAGTAATAACTAGTGTGTATGAATGTACATAGTGATTATATCATTGAATAACTTGAATTAATTTGATGGACTACTCAATCCTCATATGGGTGGCCCAATAACTCAATCTAGTTTTGACTCCATCATTGCCCACCCCTACTTGGTGGATCATGATCTCTGTGAATAGTTTAGATCAGATTGTAAGTGTGTTAAACCCTCTCATGTAGGTGGATCAAGAACTTAAGTAGGCCATGAATTCATCATTTACATTATGTTAATTAGATGTGTCTATAATTATATTGAACAAAGTGTTGAAAGTATATAACTAAGTAATCTAATTGTGTATTCAGCTCTATGGCCACTCAAGTATATTAGGTGGGTCTAGGCCACTCGTGAATGCCAACCACTTAAAATAGAGTATGGTATGAATCTAGTGACAACCTAGAATATAATAGCATGTGTATATAATATATAATGATATGGAGTTTTCCATTCCTTCTAATCAACCTATCTAAAGTTGAGTATATGGAAACTATGTGCCATGCACATGCCCCCAATTTAGTATCTAAGTACACTAAATCTGAATCAAGTATGTAATAGTTGAATATGTGTAATTGATTTGAATGTATGAGTGATCATGCTGCACATTATGCCCTCAAATATAGGTAACTAGTATGAATCTAAATTGAAATTATTGAATCTAAGCTAAATTTGAACATAACTGCCAAACATGTGATTGTATCTATGCAAATCTATATTATACCTAGTGTAGTAGTCTAAATGATCTAGACTATCTTGAAACTAGGTCTACTAGACAATAACACCCTATAGTGGATAGTAGTTCCCTTTGGCATTAGTGTTCCAATCAAGGCACTAATGACTTCCTAGTTTGATCTTTATGTGGTCTAAACCTCTATTATGTTTTGTGTCTACCCTGATTTTGATCTTTGTAACTAATCTTATATGCTAAAATATATTTATGAAAAACAAAAATAGGAGCCTAATATCTATGACAACCCCTATAAATTCCCCCTCTTTTAAGATTAGTTGTTAAATATGTGGAAAAACTACCCTCTAAAGAAGTGGCTTTGAAAATGTGTTAGCTAAAGCATGATTTTCCAATATAATGTATAAACATAACATCAAAATGTAAATGTATCTAAGAAATAGTATGAAATTTAAGATGTATATTATAATCTATAATTATACAAGGGTGTTAACATAGATTTAAGCAATTTATAACAACATTAAAATCTAAGTAACTACCTAGGGGGATGGATAATGATGTCCATCAAGGCTTCCAAGTAGGAAGGGTAGATGCATGAGAGCTCTTATGGCATCAAAAACTTGTGTGTGTGTGTGTGTGTGTGTGTGTGTGTGTGTGTGTGTGTGTGTGTGTGTGTGTGTGTGTGTGTGTGTGTGTGTGTGTGTGTGTGTGTGTGTGTGTGTGTGTGTGTGTGTAACAAGCAAATACAAGTGAAATAGTGTAGAAGCATACAAAAAATTAAACATATAAGAACATGAGACATGAAAGAGGTAGGCCAAGGGTCTAAAATTTAAGGGATATGGGCACATGTCACTATATATGAGAATGAAGACATACAAAGACATGTTCAAATGTACACAAATGCAAACAACAAATAATTTGACATAGAGCCATAGAGAAGGACATGTTCAAATGTTTGTACATAAAAATATAAAAAATCACACACAAGGGACATGGGCACACGTCCAAAAAATACAATTAGAGAAGTGGCATAGAAGCTAAGGAATAATGACATAGTCAAATACCCTCAAAGATGTAAGAATCATAGTAACACAATCAAGTCTAATCTAGGAACTATAAATGAAAGCATGTATAACTGTGTAATATAAATCTATGTAGATGCCAGGGTGCATATATACTAAATCTAACTAGTGATATTTGGTAAAAAAATTGAGAAATGATTATCAATGATCAACATCAAGACAAATCAATGCATAAATGGAATGTATAGTATGTAAATATAAAACTTGGTTATAGAAACTATGTAAGAGATGCCCCCTAGTGGGTTGATGTAGAAATGTATAAACTTGGATCGATATAAATTCCCCTAATGGGTAGATGATAGATAGTTTAAATCAACATAGTGGACTAAATTCCAATCTAGAATCTACAAGCACACAAAAAGAATAAGTTAAGCATATGCATATGATAAAACCAACTATATTAGGATAGCTAGTAACATGCAATATCTAGTAATTAGTAGAAATATAAGCAAAATAATACTTATAATCTCTAAAAAAATGGATTTTTTAAATATTTGACTATTTTTTTAATTTTGGCATACTATATTATTTTTGTTTTTTTAGTGTAAACTATGTACAAACATAAGAAAATAAACTATATACAAGGAGTGAGAGAGAGAAGGAAGTACTTACAAGGGTAGGAACCATACTAACCTATGAGTCTCATGAGAGACTCACCATAACCATGACATGTGTCAAAGAGTGAAACAATGATCATTCATGTAGTGTGAAATGGAAACTATGAGCCGATTATCTAGTGTGTTGTATAATCAAAACCTAAAGTTGCCTGAGTAGTGATGTTATGATGATGTGGCACTAACTATGATGCCCTATGTATACAAATAATATTTTCACACTTCTATCAAATACTGATGCTTTTTATCTTTAAGGAACCCATCAAGACTCAATCTTTTTGAGTGCACTCCTTAAAGGGTGCACCAAGAAAGGGGTGGATAGACCATTGGTACTTCATAAGATGATTTTTCCTTAATGCCACTTATTACCAATCTAACTAGCTCCTAAAATATTCCCCTAAGCTATTAGTCCTCTTTTGCATACTCCTCCAATATTTTACCACCTTATGTGCCTCTTTTCCTCACCTTAAACCCTTTTCATCTATTTATAGTACTAGGTCAACTAGGTCAAATAGGTAAACTCTATACACTTATGGGTGAAATTCATTTAGGGTCTAGGTTGACTCTTAGCCAACCTAGCTCGTGACCTAGTGAAGTTTTGTCCATAATAGTTCTAGGTTGATTGGATAAACCCTATCATCCAAAAGTTTTAGAAGGGATTAGATTTAAATACACCTATATATACAAGATCATTTGTTCATTATTTACCAATAATCAAGAGTTATTATTTGTTTGCACTTATTCACAATCTACTCTTCCACCATTTTACTTGAGAATTCTTAGCTTAGGGTTTATACTTGGAGAAGCTAGTCTTGTGGAGAAGTCTTGGATGCTTTGGCCTTTCTTAGTGATCCTTACAAATCAAAATAACCTCTTGTGAAGCCCTTTTGGTCAAGGGAGAGATTGATTTTTGATGAGTTCATAGTTCATGTAAGTGTGGATCAATCCACATTTTTTATTTTTTTGAGTAGTTGGATTTTCATCGTGGATGAGATTGAAGAGTTGAGTGGGTTAAGTATCAGCCTCCTCTTTTCCCCTAAGTTTTACTTTAAATTTTTGGCTAAGTCTTAGCCTCCTTCCACTAGTGCCATGTGGCATCCCCATGCTCATCCTTTACAAAAGAGTTCTCAACTTCCCCAAGAGTAGTACCAGTTCACCGTGTGGCATCATAGTGCTCCTTAGGAAAGAAGGGAATTACTTTATAATAATAGGTTATTCCATTGTTTATTCAAGTTAATGGGACCCATGGGGTAGCTCTATCTCCAAATGTCATTACCTTGTGTCATGCATCATTATGTCACTTATCTAGGGTAGATTTCTTTCTATTAGGTCTAAGTTATACCATTGGTTAGGGGAAGGGGGCCCTACTTCTAGTTAAAAATTTTGAAGTTGTTCAGAGAGGCACACGCATCACTATAGTGCTTATTCTTAGCATTAAGGGAATCATGAGGCATTGACGTTATGTCATATCGAGTATTTGAAGATCACATGCACTCATGAGTAAAAGATCCCATTTTTAGTTATAATGGCCTCATCATGAACATGAGTTCCAAGTGTAGGTGTCATTTCCTTATGAGGTCATCATGCCTATTTATTGGGGAATTATTTATTTTTTTAGGGGATGGTAGCTAATTAATAGTTAGTGGTTTTCATAACTATCACCAGAGAATAACAATTGTAATAGTTTTAGTTTTTGAATAAAAATAATAGTAGTTGTCATTATTCATTTCAAGACCTTAACAGGTGCATCTCATGGGAAAGATTATATAGCCTATACTATGTCTTTTAGCCTTTTGTTTTTTTTCTTTACCCAATAATGAAAAGGATGTGGTGTTCTATTTCAAATTGTATGGAATCAATTATTGTCTATTGTTTCTATTCTTTGATTTTATAGTGTTTCCTTTTGTTTATATTGTAAGCTTTAAATCATGCATATACTCTTTTAAATTATTTATAATGTTTTGAAGGGTTCAATCTATATTATTCAATATTAGGAATGAGTACATTAAGAATTCTGGTGCATCACCTTAGATAGTTTTATTTGCATTTCTTCCTTTCCCTTTTCCTCCCTAATTATTTGAAGAGCTAGCTTTTAAAATCCTGGAGGTCACTTCACAAATAGCATTTTTAGTCCCACATCTATAAAACTTCCCATATGGGGGTTATTTATTAATAAAAAAAGTTTTAGGCATCAACACTAAGTATTATCTAACTTTACTCCTCTCTTTAGTAGATAGAATTAGCATAAGTATTGGCTTAAAATAATATTACTCTTCTTCTCCATCTATTATGGTCATACTCATACATAGATTAATTGAGATTCTCTTGTGCATGTTTATTTCTATTTATTTACTAACCCCCATATTGTGCCATAAGCTTTAGTGAGCACTAGATTAAATTTATTTGCTTTACTTGTTATTAGTTTAGTGAATATGAAACATAAGGATTATTTAGGATTATTACATTATTGTTATTTATTAGAGGATTTGTAACCTTCCATAGTATTGTTTATTGTGATAAGAGATCCCCTAATTGGGTCTAACGGATAGCCATATTGGTCATGTTCTCAATTATATAATGTATCCCCAACCAGAAGTGTAAGTAGGATCTATCTTCTCCAAGTTAGGATTGATTTATAGACATGATACATTTATGATTGCATACATTCTAGTAAACCCAACATGAACCTAACCCTTGTAGTTTCTTTTCATGTTTTTCATTTTTCTATCATTTTTCTATATTTTTGATACTAGGTTGATAGGGTTGGTATAGTTTATAAATTTTATTTTTAGGTTTAACACACATTCACATTAAAATGACTTTGTTTTTTTTATTTAGGTCTTTATCAAATACAAGTTACTAGATCAAATAGATCAACATAGTACTCTTACAAGCTTCCAAAAAACATACTAGGTTGACCAAGTGAGTATAGTCATCTTTGTAGGCTTCTAAAAACATACTAGGTCAACTAGACTAATATAGTCATCTTCATAGGCTTTAGCAAAATAGGGAATTATAGAACTAGGTTGATCTAGTTGACATAGTTAGTAAAATTTGCAAGTAATATTCAAGGCACTTCAACAAAAATCTCACTTTCCTCTACATATTCCAACCCACCAAGGTTCATTTCTCTCTTCCTCTATCATTTTAGTCATTTTTTAAAATTCTATTTTTCATAGTTTGTAGTCTTTAAAACTACCTTTATACAGCAAACTAGGTCCACCTGGTTAACCTAGTTTTTTATTATGTCTTTTGTCTGAAAGACTAGGTTGACATCACTGACATAGTTCTTAATAGACCCTTGCTTTAGTAGTACAATAGAGACATTATTGACTCTGTACTATAATATTTTCATACATTATCATCTGAGCTAACACTATATTATGTTTCATAGTTAGAATTAACATATATATGCTATTAAACTTCACACTTTCACTTTTAGTTGCTTTCATGCGTAGCATAGATCACATAGTCTAACTAGGTGGTTTTTTAATATACCATTTAGTTGCATTATGTTTCTCTTTTTTTCACACACTAACAAATCACATAATCTTTAAAATGAATTTAAATAATTATCTTCCCAAGGCTTACCTACTTAGATTTCATCACCAAAGGGGAATCTGACTTGGTTTTCTATCCAAGTATAAATATGTGGTTAATGGTATATATTAGCAAAGCACATGATACCCTTATCGCTACAAGATTATGAAGAGAGGGGATAGGCCCCAATACCAAGCCAATACCATTACCAACATAGATATTTTTCATCCTAAATATCCTAAAACCATCCATAGATTTATTTCTAGTTCCCTACTTTCATCCAACTTTCATATCACACTTAAAATAATACTTAATAATCTAACAACATTTAAAATGACCTATTATTTAGCATTTACTTTTCAATTTTATTGCTTGTTCTTTACTCATTATATGGTGTATTACAAAAACTTGCATTGGCCAATGTTGGTGTAAGGTTTTTTAATGTGTGCCTTAATTGGATCATTCTTATTGACCCAATTGATTATGTGTTTTCTTCCATTTCTTACTTTCAAATTATATTTCAAAATATTTCCCTATTTTTAATACACAATCATTTTATTCAAAAAAAATATTTTACATACTATTTCTACCCCTACCTATAGTACTAGGTCAACCCAATCAACTATGTACTCTTATCAGACCCTATTTTCCATAATTTTTAGTACTAGGTTGACCCAATTGAGTCTATACTCTTACTACCTATCATGTCTATTTGACATAGTTCTTTTTTTTTCTTAGCATTCTCTTCATTTTTTCAAATTATCATGAAGTCTCCTATCAAAATATTATTGGACAACTTAAATCCATTTAGAAACTATATGGGTTTCTCTTTGCTTCTTATCTTTTCCTACTTTTTCTTCCTCTTTTCAGCTTATGGGGCATCTTGTGATGCCCACTCTTATTCTACATGGCATGATACCAAACTAATTCAACTTCAAGAAATTTTTTGAGACACAAGTTTATCTCTCACATGGTCATATTGATATAGCCATTAATGTAGATTATTTCCCTTCTTTTCATGTTTTCTATATGCTATCTATCAAACACTTTTTGCAAGATTCTTGCATAGGTCTCACTCTTTGCAGCAGTTCTCTCTTTTCACAAAACTTATTCCTTTTTGGTCTTTTGGTTTCCCCATTTTTCTCATGAATTACATTGTAAAATTGTGTATAGGACTCATTATTCCTCATGATGTACTATATTCTCTTTGTTTTCATACCTTTTACACACTTTTTTTTACACTCTTTGGGTTTATCTTTTGTGATTTGTCATGTAAGACCATGGATATGACCTGGCCTTCCTCACAAATACCATCTTTTCTTCTCCCCTTTATTTTTTCAATACATTTTGGCACCCTTGTGGGTTTTTTATTTTATGAGTTATAATGTAAGACCATGGATAGGACCTTGCTTTCCTCATAAAATCACTATTTTTCCATTCTTTTTCTAGAATGTGCTTAGCAATGGTTAAAAGTTCTTGATATTTTTTCTCAACCTTTAGATTTTTATTTATTTTGATAGATGAAATTTGCACAACAATCTATGTTAGCATATTTTTATACATTTCCCTCATTCTTATGATAAGGAATCACACTTTTCTGTCATTGTATCCCTTTTCACCCTTCATCACATTTTTTTCAATTTGAATTAATTCAAATTGTTTCATGTTTCATTCCTCTTGATTTCCTACCTTTTCACTCCACATTGGATAAAACAATGTCAAAGTCAAGATCACACTTTTATTTCACCTAGATTTATGATACTCTTAGACACCATGCTCTATAAAGTTCTCTCTCTTAGAAACCATGTCCCAAGTATTCAAATTAAAGTCATTTTTAACACCAATGTTTGGTCTTCCAAATTTTTATAGAGAAGGAATAGAAAAAACCATCAAGAAAGTTAAAATCCAAATCATTTGAATCAAAAGGCAATGATATAAAAAAGGCAACGTAAAAATATAAAAATTCAAAATCACACCAAAAGATGTGATTCCAAAAATGTCTCCTATCTCCAATTGAAGCTCAAACTCCAGAGTTAGCCTCATAATAGATTTGAGGTCCATTTGGGTGTGGTAGGCTAGTAGATTGGAATAGGAGAATTCAATAAACTCTATGGTGCTACCTTCTTTCTCATACAAGTAACCAATATTTTTAGTAGATCGATGGCTCTATAAAGTGTCATGAGGAATAAGAAACACATTATAGGAAGGTAGATCCATTTTAATTTTCATGCATACAATGTTCATGGGATTATATATATACTTAATTTGTTGACTTAAGACTTTTGTGGCTAGGGTAAGTTCTTCAAATTCCTTAATGTCAAAATTCCTCTTGTCTTGACAAACGTAATTTGAGTATCTTAACTTCGATAAAGAGTTCCTCTACCTTGGTTTTTCCTTCATTCCCCACTCCACCCATTTCATTTTCCCCCTTGATAGGCAAATTGTGATTCTAAATCTATTTTCCTTCTTCTATACTTCCTTTTTCTTCACATCTTAAAACCATGCTAGCAATACTTTATTTCAATTGTATCTATCCTTAAAACAAAATAACATGTTTGAGTAACTATGGATTACTTTCTTTACACCATGGCTCTACATTTCTAGACATATTTTATTTACTTTATACCATTTGTAATTATTGTACCACCTTTTTGTGGACACATGACTCTGTTTCTATTTTGATGTACTTTTTCCATTATTGAGTGAAGTTGGCTTGTTACTTCTCACTCACCAATGTTGTTTTCCATTTTATAAACATATTTCCATTGATGATTGAGTAAGGATTGTTCTTTCTCACTCATCAATATTGTTTTACCATTTTTGTTTGCCCATCTTTGTTTAAGTAAGGATTGTTACTGATTTCATATTGATGTTTGATTACCATACTTTTTGACATGTATTCTTGGTTTGACTTGGTGAGTTTTAATTTATTACTTAAGGTTTAATTATTTTATTTTTTTATTCTTTAGTAGCCTTGTATTTTTAGTTACTTGATTTACTCTAAATTTTGACTTAGTCATTTGGTCTAACATAGCACTTGTTACCCTAGCTTACCAAATTTCCAAGTACATCCCATCCACATAACACCAATTATCTTGGATTTCTTATGTTTTTTCCTCTTTAGTTTTGTATTCTTGGGTTTGTCAAAATTAATCTCTACACCTTACATAATCAAAACTACAAACATAACAGACAACCATCCAATGATAAAGGTAATTCAAGGTATGCATTACATTCAATTTTTATATTATTTCCCTTTATATCATTTAATTTCATTTATTTTATGCTTTAAAATAATATAACTTTTTTTTAGTCTTAGCATTATGTGTTACTAAGTTCTTTCTCAAATTACCATCCCTTATTACACCTTAGTGACATGTGATGAGCTTTAAGTGGGGCATATGTGTGCACATAATATTTTCACACTTTTATAAAATATTGATGTTTTATATCTTGAAAGAACCCATGGAGACTCAATCTATCTAAGTGCACTCCTTAAAGGGTGCATCAAGAAAGGGGTGGGAAAACCATTTGTGCTTCACAAGATTGTTTTCTCTTATTGCCACTTATTACCAATCCAACCAGCTCCTAAAACATTCCCCTAAGATATTACTCATATTTTACATAATCCTTTAGTATTTTATCACCTTTCACCCCTTTTTTTACTCACCTTAAACCCATTTTGAGTATTTACAATACTAGATCAACCCTATACTCTTATGGGTGAAATTCATTTAGGGTCTAGGTCATCTATTGGCTAACCTAGCCCATGACCTAGTGATTTTTTGTCTATAATAGTACTAGGTAAAATAGGTCAACCCAATTGGTTGAAGATTTTAGAATGGATTAGAGTTAAATCTTCCTATATATATAATATTATTTTATCATTATTTACCAATAATCAAAATCTATTATTCACTTGTGCTTCTTTATAATTTATTTTTTTTCCACAACTATACTTGAGAAGTCTTAGATTAGGGTTTCTACTTGGAGAATCTAGTATTGTGGAGAAATCTTGGATGCTTTTTCATTTTTTAGTGATCCTTACAAACCAAAACAACCTCTTCAAAATATCCTTTGGCCAAGGGAGAGATTGATTCTTGATGGGTTCATCTTTCAGGTAAGTATTCTCTAACTTTGTTCCTATTTTTAGTAGATAAAAGTAACATAAGTATTGGCTTTGAATAATATTAATCTTCTTCTACATGAATTAGGGTCTCACTCATACATATCTTAATTTATATTTTATTATGCATGTTTATTTCTATTTGTTTTTAACCCCCATATTGTGCCACAAGCTTTGGTGAGCACTAGATTAGATTTTTTTGCTTTACTTATTATTATTTTAGTGAATATGAAAACATAGGGTTTAATTAAGGTTATTACATGATTTTGCTTCACTAAAGGATTTAAAATCCTCCCTATTATTGTTTATTGTGATTAGATATCCCATAATTAATTCTAGTAGATCCCCATATTGGTCATGTTCCTAATTATCTAATGTATCCCCAATCAAAAGTGTAAGTATGATCTGTCTTCTCTAAGTTAGGATTGATGTATAGACATGATGAATTTTTTATTGCATATAGCCTATGAATTATAGCGGTCTTAGGGACCCATCTGGTAGATGTATAAGTTATAGGTGATGTAGGTGCCCTATGTTTAGAACATCTAAACTCATTATAAATGATCTTAGTGTGAACTGTGTAGATGAAGGTCCTCTATTTCCATGACATGTCTTTGATGCAATGGTATATCTAGTAATGGTCTCTAAGGGAGAGTATGCATGCATGTAGTCATTATAGAAGTAGACTTGGGATGCTCTAGGGACTCTTTTGAACACTATGATGTGTTTATAGGAGCTATACTCTCTATTTTAATGGATAGTCATACAATATTTGGCAGTGGAACAAGAACTATAACTAGTGTCAGTGTTGGAAGTGTGACTGGAATCTATGCTAGAACTACCTCTAGGATAGGAAGAGGATACTCATATGGGACACCCTTAATCTTAACCACCTAGTTAATATGTATATACTTGAGGCATCAATTTACTATAGATGGGATAGATCTGAGTTTTTTTAACCATGGTCTACCCAATAATATGTCAAAAACACTTAGATTAGGTACTACTAGAAATTGAATGGCAATGTGTGCTAGTACCATATATAATAGAAGTACTATCTCCTTGATATAACTCTAAAAATGGCCACTAAAACCACTAATAACTATATCTATAGGGGAAATATCATGCTCTATATAACCCGAGTGTTGTAATAGTTTCATGGTACACGTGATTATGCTTGACCCATTATCAACCATGACACTGTGAATAAGATGGTGATCTATATATGCTCATATGAAGAGTGCATGTAAATCTGTGTCATCATCTATAATCTCCTACTCTGAAAATGTGATAAGTGGTCTAGGTGGAACTATAGTGTGATACATGCTAATAATATTATGTAGGGGATGTGTCTCCTCTATAATGATGTGATAATAAATTGGTGGTGGATGATCCGGGTATATATAATAAACACCTGATGTGCCCCCTACCTCATTAAATATGTGCTTAGTAAAATGATAAGAAACTAACTTAAGTGCCTTTACCTCTATTTAATATTTTATTGCCTCAATGGGTGTGCCCACATTAACAATGTTGGCCTCAATGAGATCTTGTATCTTATGCTTCAGGATAATGCATCTATTTGTGGTGTGTCCTAGTTCCTTATGATATTCATAGAATGCATTTAAATCATAACTCATTATAAGATGTCATGTCATATCAACCTTTGTAATGGGAGGGAGAGATATTACATTGCATTCAAATAGTTGTTCTAGAACTCATGCTAGTGATACTGGTAGATTAGTGAAGACTTGATGTTGAGGAGCTGATAAAACCAATTTGGGAGAAGGCTTTGAAGATAAGTTTACTATTTTATTTTTATCTATTTTTCTCTCTATTACCTTAAGTTTGTATGGAATTTTTATTCAACTCTTAATAGTTTAATTTGATCCATTTGTATACTTGATTTTTCCCATTGCTAAGAGCTTAACCTCTCTTTCCTTAACTGTGTGACACATGTCTATAAATTTTGGAAAATTCTTGAATAAGATTGCTTCATGAAGACCTGGTAATATATTTTGATTGAATATATCTTGACGCTCTCTATTTGCCATGGGGATAGTCAATTTTGATAAGATTGTCTTGTACTATAAGACATAATCAACTATGGGCTCATTTGACTTTTGATTGAGATATGCCACTTTTTCATATGATATCTTGTCACTAATGTTGATATAAAAGTGTTATAGGAACATTTATTTCTAAATGATTGAATGTTGTGATAGATTGGGTAGGCAAATCACAGAACCATTGTAAGGTATAATTCTTGAGACTGAGTGGAAAGAGCTTCGTAAGAAGCTAATAATTAGACACATAGTCCAAGAATTTTGTATGAAATGCTCTAAGGTGATGATCTAGGTCACCCTTTATATCATATAACGTGATATTGGGTGATATGAAATTGGATGGAAAATGAGTTATCGTAATATGGTGTGTTAACAGTGTATGTAAGATAATGTTAGAATCCAAGGCATGTGAAGGCTTAGATGCTCCTTACTCAAGATGTAACACCTTATATTGTAGAGAAAGAACCTAATAAATAATGGATTATACATCAATAAGAGGAGAACTAACCATAAGTGGAGTATTTGTCACTGCTAATTGAATAATAATTTTTTGTTGTGTTATCTAAGTTGGTTGAGTGGGCCTTAGTGAAGGTGTAACAACATCATTAATTGGAGGGTTATAAGATTGACCATTATTTTTTTTATTCTTTATTTTAAACATGACCTATAAAAAATATGAATTATCATGGGGGTGTTCATGAATTATATCCTTGAAGCTCTATAATACCTCATCTTTGTTGACAACTATATCATTATCATTAAGTGGAGATGGTCTGTCTTGATTCTGAATATGGACTTGATCTTGCTCTTGGTTAGATTTTTCATCCTCAAATTCATCATCATTAAATTACACATAATTATGATGTGAAGGATTCATATATGGAGTTATAATAGGCTCTTTTTCCTTATTATAGGGTTGGATAGCTGGAATATAAATATGATCTATAGGATTACCACCTAGTCTAGCACTTCTTCTTAAGAGAAAAGAAATAGCTTTTTTAGATAGCATATAAAAAATAAATTGAAATAGATATACTACAAGAGAATATATGAATTATATAATTAATAATAGATAATCAAAATAGGAGGAAAAATGACACAAACCTTAAGATCATATAGGGTTAGGGTTTTGAAAGCTAGGGTTTCATTGCAATAATTTAAATTAAATGTAAAATCAATTTTATTTAGCTAATTTTTATAAATAAAATTTAAAAATTAGAAGTATACCTAAATTTATTTCACAAAAAATAGGAATTAATGCAAGCTAGGGTTTTATGCAATGCTCAAAGTAAGATGGGTTCACCAAATGATTTAACCTTTTACGGTTTTACATGAGTAATTACATATGTTTGGTTAAGGCACTAAAATGCCTAAATCAATTAAATAAAATATAGTTTTTTACCTACTAATTTGTTATGACTTTGAACTTGTTTGAATTTATATAAATAACAACAAATAAGGATAAATAGAGACTTAGCTAAAAATAGACCATCACAGATAAAAATTGAGATCTAAGTAGTTATGAGTGTCGCAAACAAGATTATGATATTCATCTATTCACTGGATAGTAGTGCCTAGTTTGGATAGTAGCATCATCTATGTGTAGTTTCCTATATGTGGCATTAATGTCCCCTTTAAAGGGATATTACTATTTTAGGGGAGCACCTGCACTTGTGTCTATATATTATGTTCCTATATGTCAAAGCCTAGAAATGTATATTGTACTTAAAAAGCTTGATTTGATGTGTAAACCTTATTTCTCTTTGAAAGTGTGGTATGGTAAAGAATTTAATGTTTTATTAGGATGGACTAGACATCCTCAACACCCCATTATGTAGATATTTTCTCATATACCAATACTCCAAAGAGGGATAAAGTTCAATGTAGTTCTCCCACCTAGTGCTTGATGTATGTACAAGTGAATTCTAGAATGAGCATGGCCTTGGATGACTTGAATGTGTTTGAGATTTGGAATGCTTAAAAAATGGACTCAGTGTTATTGTAGATGGTAGTATGCATAAATTAGGGCAAATAGGGATAATGTACCTTAATTTTGCATAACTTTATCTTTGGTTCGAATAGATTTTTCATATATTTTCCATCTAGTCAATAGAGGTGGATTAGACTTGTATTTATAGGATTTTTTTAATTTTGAGGATAATAAAATGAGATTAGGCTGACCTTATGAGGGGCACACATTTGAAAAAGTATATGTTGGGAAGAGTAGGGGATAAGGATAGTAGTGCCATGTTGGGAACACGAGCATCATGTGGTTATAGTGTCTTAAATATGGCACTAATGTCCTTTTGGTAAACTTCTAATAAAGTTATATTAGGTTCAAAGGTGACAATTTAGGGACTATGTCTTAATAGGATGTAAATGAACAAAGTTTATTGAATGGCTAGTCTAAGGCTCTAGAATAGGTCTATAGCAAGCCTAAGGATAGGGTAACTCAAGTGACATTTTTAGAACCCAATTACCACTTTTAGGTGATTACAATAGTAAAGTGTGCTAAAAATTATTATAAAAGAGGTTTGAATGTGTTTATTGATTGGGTTTATAAATCATAGAACCACCTCAAAGCATAGTCTTTTAAGCTTCTTAGAAATATTTTTGTTAAAATTTTATCATTAGAGACATAATCAAGGAATGACATATAGAAATATCAAATATGATATTTAGAATCACCCTTTACGTCATAAAATATGAAATTAGGTGCAACAAAACTAGTTGTAGAGGGGTGAAAGGATATATCTAGTGAAATAGGATTATACAATGCCTCTTTTGAATCAATAGCATAATATGATTTCATATAATTTTGTTCAATATTTTTAAACTTAGTTTTCAAAAAAAATATAGTTTGAACAAGATCTTGCACCTCTTGGTCTTCAAGGTTGGATATTTGAGAAATCACCAATGGAGGTGTACACATAAGTTTGTTAGATATAGGCATTGAAACCAATAATTAGGTTGAAGAACTAAAGTTTCCCATGTAAGATGTGGCCATAGTAGTTTTAGGGAATAAATGTTAGAAAATATAATCCATTACTCCACCATATGTTGGTAGATTGATTGGAAAGGAATAATTTGTGGCACCTTCTAAAGATTCACCATCACCAAGTGAGGAAACCTTAGCCTTAACATGTTTATTTATTTCATCTCTTGTAACATACCAAAATGCATTTATTAATCTATTGTTGTTATTAATATGAGTAACTATTCCTTTTTTATCTTCCATTTGTAAATGATTTTTTTGATTAAGATGTTCCATTGCTTAAAAATAGATAACTTTAGAAGTTAAAACAAAGTACAATAAACTAAAATCTTAGGTGATTGAAAACCCTAAGAATCATTGAAATAATAATTCATATAGATTAGGTTTACCAAATGTTTACCCTAAAATATAGATGAATGAATCTAGGGTTAAATGAGATAGAGATAGCCTAGGGCACAAGGGTGATAAACTATCTCTATAGCAAGCCAATTAATTTATAGACTTAGATAAATAATAATTTGAATTTATATACTAAAATATGCTAAAGATATAAAGTACAATTATGCTATATATTGAGATGATAATGAAAACAAGATACTTATATGGTTATGATGATAATACATATCTAGATCTAGAATTGGCAAGAATTAGACTAGAAGTAGATTTTGGGACTACTAGTAAATTCTAGATTAATCACTTTTGTGACCTCAAATAATTATGTCAAAATTGAATGGTTATGTTTATGTTTCTATATAACTTAGATGTAGGTGTCTTGTATGAATTACCTTTTAGATCTAGATGTGACCACCTAGAATGTGTTGGGTTTTGTGTTGCCTTGGCTTTAGTGCATTCAGATCTAGCTCATGGACTATCACTCTTTATCAAATAGAAAAAACCTAGTTCTTCATATTTATAGTGACTATGGTAAAAATTATTTAGTGGGTCCATGATGTTGAACTAACCCTAAATAAACCTTTTTCAATATATCCATTACTCTGAAGATGGCCTCATACTCTTGTAGTTTTCCCCTACATGTGGAATTTTGTGTGTTCATAAGGATGCAATATGTGATAAGTAAGTACAAAAGTTACCTAGATTACAACTTGGAAAATATGGATCTTGGGATGTTCCTTCAATAATTTAGACCTGTATATGTGTTGTCCCTATGACTACTATGGAAATACTAAGTCACCATTTGTTGTATCCAATACCCCCCTTTTTCCATAAGGAAATGGGGACCCACCTTTTTTGAAAATATGATCTTAATGAGGAATCCTATTCATATGTATATGTAAAGTTTGGGAAGTCTATGGAATATTTCAATTTTTTGGTGAATTATATTGGCATTATGTTTATTGTGTTTATAAGACTAACTTGTGTATTGCAGGTAAACTCTTCAGGTTCATAGTCTTAGAGATAATTCTTTTGATCTTCTTGTAAAGTTATCTTTTTGGATGTTATGTTTCAAGAAATCTTTGGTCTTATTTTATTTTGGGCTTATTATTTAAACAACCTTATTTTTATCAGAGAAATTATTGTGGACTTTTTTTTTGAAACAATTCTCCCAAAAGAATTGGGCATATAGACTCTTTGCCTTAAGGAATTTTAGACTGCATGTACTTTCCCAAAAATAAATTTATTGATGGATTATCCCTTTGACCCTATCAAACTTATCCTTTAGAACTTTTGGAATGAATCTTAGTCATACAAGAGTACCCTTCAAGAATTTTAGACCTACCCTTCGACACTCATGAAGTATACCCTTCATTTTCCTTCCACTTAACCTTTAGAACCCTTCCAACTACCCCTTTGACCTTTTTGAACTAAACCATTTACCCCTTATTGACCATTTATTTTAAGGAACATACCCTTAAATTTTGTGTGGCCTACCCTTTGACATTTTATAATTGTCCTTTGGAGTTTTTTCAAGTACCCTTTCTATCCCAACCTGCCCTCTAGGCTTTGTGGAAGTGTCCTTTAGAAGAATTGGTGTGGCCTTTTTTCCCATAAAAATTCTTTCAGCATTTTTTGTGATTACCCTTCCCCCTTTGTAAATTTTGTTTCGTGCCTTTTCTAATTCCTTTAGACATTTTTTTCGATGAAAATGACCCTTCAGGAGAATTGTTATAGACATTTTGTTTGAAATAAATTCCCTGAAGTAGATCCTTTAAGACCTTTTGAAAGGATCCTTTACCCCAAACCATTTCCTTTGGATTTATTGTTTTGAACATTTTGTTCTGATGTAAAATCCCTAAAATAATTCCTTTGAAGGGCACATACCCTTCAAACTTCTTGAACCAAACCTTTATATATTTAGAAAATCATCTTTTGGCCTTTTCAAAGGGACCACCTACCCTTCATGACCTTTGAAGTGACCCTTAACCTATGAAAGGGCCCTTCATCCCTCCAAAATTACCCTTTGAGGATTTTGAAAATACACTTTAGCCATGAAATAACCCTTAAAAATAATGTTTTCAGGACTCTTACCTGATGAAAATATTCTTTTAGAACAAATTGTTGTAGACATTTTATCCAAAATAACTCCCCCAAGGGAATTATCCATGAACATAAACCCAAAAGTACTTTTTTACACTATGATCCTAAGTGTTTTATTACAAAAAAAACTATTTAAATTATGCCACACCTAGCCAAACAAAGATAAAATATTTCTTATTTGATAAATTCTAAAGGCCCTCACCAACCCAAGCTAACAAATCTGAAAAGTGAATGTTACATATTTAATATTGCACAAATTGGTATTCAATGTATGATCCTATATAGATGATATGAAATGACTGAAGATGTCATTTTCATCCAAGTTGTCTTGTAATCGAAGTATCCTCATTTTTAAATAGTGATCGAGATCCCTAGTTTCTACTTTGAAGAGCATATATCAAACAATAATCAAGCTATATCTGAGTTGATTGTATCAATACATAGGTATACATAGTACTCAACACATTGACCAAGATACAAACATGAACACATAGCTGTGGATACCGTCTTTAACATAGAGGTATTCCAATATAAGTATCATAATTACTCATAACTCTAGGATGCTATCAATTTAGTTGTTATGTTTTCACTAGATGATGAGATAGTGCTAGTAGAAAGGCTATTTATTCAAGAACTTATAGCCTACAAGCACAAAATATTTCACTTCACTACAAAAAAACTAGAGGTTATGCCATGTATAGACTTGTTTATGGATTTATTATTTTCTAGTAAAATATCAGAAGATACCTACCTCTTGTAGTCTTATGATAACACAGTGGTTGCGTGTATCTCTGGAAGTGATTTTTAGAGGTATCCCTCTCTCAACATACTAGACACCTATTACAATATGCACACTTGGGTAAAATTCAAAGCAAAAACCTCAATACCAAAGGTTCTCTCCTCATGGTTTCTCCTGGGCTAGTCCATCATCTAGAAAGGAACAAATCTAAATTGAGCAATTCTAATTGACAAATTTAGAATGAGAATCTAAATAGGTATAGCTTTAGTCAATAGATTATATGGGATGTCCAGCATCCATTTTGTAGACTTAGATTGGGTACCATTATTACATATTATGCTATCACATGATACTACTTATGCCTTGGGGGAGTTAATTAGTTGGAGATTGAGAGAGTAGATTCTACACAAAGATAAATGTCCCTCCCCCATAGGAAACTTTTTTATGATGTCGTATTTGGTCAACTAGTTATGGGGACATGTTACAAAGACTTAATCAATCTATGGGCTCTAGCCATAGATTGCATAAAAAATACAATATGTGACCACTTCTAATTTATGCATATGTATGATTACCACAAGCATATGATTAGAATATGTGAAGATGTTTACCCACAAGTGTGGCAAGACACTCATGACTCACATATGCCTCATTTTGGAGAGAACATTATAAATAATTTGAGTGAAAAGGGAGATTATTTCTTGTACCTAGACATTACCATAATCATGATCTAGGGAAATAAGGTGGAGCCCTTATGTCTCCCAAGGTATGTCCTGATAAGTTAGTTGACCAATAAATTGCTTTCTAATTATAGAATAACATTGAGGAATATTTAGTTAGGTAGAAGAAAGGTTTATTCTTTGGGATCCTAATTTCAATTGGTAGATTGACATACACTATGAGAAAACATCTTGGATATGTTGGAGGAAAGCAGAATTGATATGGCTTTCCTATAATGTCACGTAGAGATTGGGACCCCCATGGGCATATTCAATAGCACATTCATGGTTTCAACATTCCTTACTACCATTAACCTTTTTGTTATGACTTCATTTTATTAAATGCTATGATAGATGAAGTAATATAATAAGCATAAATCATTAGGCTATAGGAAGATCATTTAAGAATGATCCAAACTGAACCTACTATCTCTATTAGGGAACTTAACAATTATAGAGATCTCTTCAAGGGATGCCAACATTCAGATTTTTAGAGAGGGAAATTTAGAGATTAGGAAGCTTCCTTGTCCCAAGGACTTTCATTGAAGTTAAAATTGAAACTAGTCAAGAAATATTTTGGGCTTCTTGATCCTAGTGTACAAAGAGGAGGAAAAGGGGAGATCCTGTCAGTTTCAACTTTGATGAGGAAGAGGACAAGATGAAAGAGAGGTTTACTATCAACATTGGCTAAGTTCATACATCTAACCCCTATGTATCTATTGTTTCATATACTGGGGTAGCTACTATACAAGCAGTAGCATCCACCTACCAGGGCTCTCCCTTTCAAGGAAATACCCCATTGGTATATACTAGTAAGCCCAAAACTCCCATAGGTAGTCCCATAATGCATACATCTCAAGGCTTTCCTATTCTACCTTTGAGTTCACAACCTTCAAGAAAAGATGAAGTTATCATTAAAGATATAATAAATGATTCAGATGAAGAGGCTAAGTTGGAAGAGGTGAAGGCTATGAGTCTTTAGGCTTTCCTATTCTACCTTTGAGGTACTCAGGACTTTTTTACCTTTACTTTGGCTTCAATTTCCATTTTTGATTTAATACCCATCTCTTATATGGAAGTCCCCATTCCCTATACTATGTCTATTCCTTCCATTTCCATAACCACCATTGCTCCCTTCACTATCACTACCACACCATTTCCCATGGTTATTCCTTCTATACCTACTGGTAATTCTATTATGAGACTTCTTAAAAATAAGAAAGCAACTAAGAGAGTGCATATTTCTCTATCCACCCCCCAACTTCATGTCTAATCTACAAAACTCACCCTTCCACTCCCCACTTCCACTGCTATATAAGAAACCATAATAGCTAGCACATGCTGGGGGAGGAAGGTAAAACCTCACAATATTGTATTCCACCCACTTCCTCAAGTTGAAGGAGTGGACTGGTCAAAAATAATATGGCCTTCCTTATGTGATGTCTTGACCAAAGCTATAAGAAACATAGGAGATAAGAAGAGGAGGTTGAGTAAGAAATTATTGTTACAACTACTAAGACACCCTTCAACATTTTGCCTTGGTCCATGGACTTGAGGAGTCAAATGCCTAGTTATAAGGTCACTAAGCTCCCATCTATGTCCACTTTGTTTGACCCCTTAAATAGTTCAATCTAAAGAGTTAAGAAGAAAAAATTTGAGGATGACTAGGGTGTGAGCATCATCCTTGAAGACTGATAGCCAGTGTTCTCCCTCACTAAAAGGTAGAATGGGTAGCCAGAGGACTCTATATATGAAGATAATCTTTCAGACCTAACTCAATCACACAAGGATGTGGTGGTGGCCATTCATTAAGGCACAAAGTTATATCGACAAAAATTGTGGGCATAAAATTGAGTAACTCAAAGAACAATCTAGCACTATGCATATTCCTTCAAGTATAAAAGTTAAGGTTCAAGAGGCTACTTCAAAATGCTACAATTCTCTATAGGCCATAGAATTCATGAAGGATGAGATGTCCCCTTGAGTGAACCAATCAAACCAACTCTATGGCTCTTTGGCTCAAGATAGTAATAGGCTTAAAATTCTAGTTGCTTACATGAGTAATGTTAGCCAATTCGCACCCCCTGTGAAAATTGGCTAAATACAGTGTCCTTCTTCACTCTTGTTCCATGCTAACAATGTACACAGGGGTTTTCTCTTTGGAATATTTTCTCAATCTTTTGGTCAAATCCTTTTTTCTATTAACAAAGTTCTTCAACTTCTTCTTCAAGCTTTTGTTTAGTTTCCTTCATCTTCTTCTCCTTCCTTCATCTTATTTTTTTTCTTCCCTTTATTCTTCCTTTCTTTTCATTTTCCTTGTCTTTTCTTCCTTTCCTCTTTCCTTCACTTATTTCTTCTTTTCTTTCCTTTTCCTTTTTTCTTTCCTCTTCCTTCTTCTTTTCTTCAAAGGTGCCCTTTAGAAAAATTTGAAGGGTCACTTTTCTTCCAAGTTCCCTTTGGATTTTTTCTGAAGAACACTTTGCCTTGGAAAGTGCCCTTCAAAAAAAATTTAAAGGGACACTTTGTCCCAAAGTGCCCTTCAAATTTTTTTTAAGGGTCACTTTGTTCCTTTTCTTCCCAAAGTGCCCTTCGAAAAAATACTGAAGGGACACTTTGTCTCAAAGTTCCCTTCAAAAAATTTCCAAAGGGTCACTTTATCTCATTTCATCTTCAAACGTGTCCTTTGAAAAAATCTAAAGGGTCACTTTTACACCAAGTGCCCTTCATATTTTTTCTAAAGGACACTTTGCCTTCACTTTTTTTTTAAAAGTGCCCTTTGGGATTTCCTAAAGGGTCACTTTCTTTCCCAAAGTGCCCTTTGATATTTCTTGAGGGGTCACTTTCCTTCCCAAAGTGTCCTTCAAGATTTCCTAAAGGGGCACTTTCCAAGAGCCCATATAAAAGCTCGAAGGAATTCCTTCAGACAAATTGTCCAAAGAAATTACTTCAAGAAGAAAGATAAAGGAATGAGCAAGCAAGTAGAAAAGCTTGAATAAATTCCCCTTTGCAAAAAAGCTAAAAAAATGTGTTCAAAGGAAATATCTTGTAATGAGCCAAGAGATATCAATGTTAACATCATGAACTAGCCATTGAGAAGCAGTCAAGGGAGATAAGTTTGAAGTCTTATTACTGGATAGGTTCAAAGTTGAGAATCTTTAAAACCCCAAATGACTCTCATAGTGTAAATTGGGATTATCTAGGTGCTTTACTTATGAAATTCATAAGTAGAGAATCTCAAAGACTCCAAAGTAGGTGAGTATAGAAAACTTGAATGGGTCTATAAGATTAAGTTGGGTTTAAGCAAGTACTTTACTTATGAACTTATAAGTAAAGTATCTCAGAGAACCTGAATAGGTCTATAAGAGAAAATCATGTTTATTGAGCTACTTAGCTTATAAACTTGAACTAACAGCTGATCGACAATACATAAGAGCCATGAATAGATAAATGAAAAGTTACCACATGGAAAGAGATGAATA
This sequence comes from Torreya grandis, assembly GCA_037957365.1. Taxonomy (NCBI): domain Eukaryota; kingdom Viridiplantae; phylum Streptophyta; class Pinopsida; order Cupressales; family Taxaceae; genus Torreya; species Torreya grandis. Next base: position 1,684,903 of record JARHVA010001989.1, on the reverse strand, counting down.
GATGGATAATGATATATAGGGATTAATGCCAAGTAGATTGATGGCATAAAATCATGATCTATGACATTCTTTGAGAGCCATCAAAAAGGGTGAGAAGCCAAGGAGAAGAGGTTAAACATCAGGATAAATTTTTAGCAAGTGGATTCTTGTTACAACAATTCTAATACCATTGCTAAAATATCTTATTCTGTTAACCAATAATTGGAGAAGCATCTTTAAGGGGGCAAGCCAAGGGCATTTGAGAAGGTGACATGGATCAATCAGAGTGCCCTAATAAGCATATTGGGCAAAGTCAGTTATAGATGAGGATGGAGATCTTGAACGGAATGGATTCCTTCCCTTTGGTACCAAATGCCTCCTCATTTTCTTCTATTTTATATAAATATAGCCCTTGGACTAGTGTAAAAGGGATCCACAAAATTATGGCAAAGTCTTGTTGAATTATTTTGTCATTTCCTGCCTATGAGCAATCAAGCATAGGTTTATTCATTTCAAGTTTTGAATAATTGCCTAAGTGTGTAAGAGACATAGAGTGACAACAAGTGATGGTTTCATCCTTGTGTCCTTTGTCCTTCACATTTTGAGCAAGATTTTTAGTCTAAAAGGTCATGCAGAGTGCATCTAAATGTATGAGATTTTACATGTGTATAATCTTTTTTGAACTATATAGGTTGTATTTTAGTTTCTTTACCTTGTGTGATTTCATACATCTCACCTCTGCATTGAAACATTTATGTTAGAGCTTTTCATATCTTGGAAATAGGCTTGCATTCTGTTGTATCATGCAATAATGTATGACATTAATGTGGAGTAAAATTTTGGTGCTTCACCATTTTTAGATCAGATTTACCTTATGCAATTCTAACTCTTTTCCCTTCATCAAGCTAGTTTAAATAGTGTTCATTTTGCAAACACACATACAGGGAGTTATCCCTTCAAACCTAAAGGTTCATTTCCACCTATAGGTATACCTACATGCCTGGAAATGCCTAATGTTTCCCAAATCTAGAGGAGGCCTGAACAACCTCTTCTAGGGTGTAAGATTTAGAGACAACATGTAACTCATTATATAGCCACCTTGATTTAATGACTACATTCAAGGAATATAATGCCTTAAACCTTGTTAGCATCTAACATGAGGAGGTCGAGTAATTAAAGGCCATTTTAGCCTTAATTCTAGAATATCAAGTCCATGAGGCCTAACTTCTCTAAATTTTGAGTGAGCTAAAGTTATCTAAAGTAAGGGATTCTATAGGTAAATTGGTTAGTATAATTAATTTTGATAAAATTATCCAAGGGGCCATTGAGAACTTCAAACAAAGCATACAAGGCTTGGTAGTGGAAATAATAGAAGAAAAGTTGAGCAAAGTGAGGAGGAAGGCGACTAAAGTGGATATTTTTAGAATTAAGTTCCAGCTCACTAAGGATGAACATGCAAGACTCCTTGGGCAAACCAAGAGACTTAAATGACCTACATCTTCCATTTATACGCCAGCTTCTGCTCTTACCAAAGCCCATGCAGCACTCCAAATGACACAGCCTTAGATGTATGCATGTATATCTCCTAAAAGCATGTATATTTAGATTCCTTATAAAATAGATAAATCATTATAAAATTGACTTCGTATTTTCCTCTACATGCACACATTGCATGATTTTGTAAAGGCAATTTGTTTATTTATAGATTTTTAGCTTAAATGATTTTGACCATAGTTAGAACTACACATTCTAACTGCCACATATAAGAATCATGCATAGAATTATAGGATAAGGTGGCCCCTTCCCCAAGATCTATAAATATAATTATATCACCCAACTTTATTTTTTACATTCAAAGAATTTTGAATACAAGAGTAATGAGTAATTTTTATTGATAACAAATGTGTTTGTGTATATTCTTTCCCATTTCTTGTTATTAGTTGTTATTTCTATAGTTGTTTACTTTAATAATATTTAGTGTGCTAAAGATACAAATAGATTTTTGACTATTTTGATTGACATGCCAATCTTAGATGTTTAATAGCTATTGAAGATTGATAAATGTATTGATTGAAATAGTCAAGTTAATTTGAATCATATTTTTGAATGTGTATTGGTGTTTTCCTAGTTAGTCTTCCAAGTGTCTGCTATAGCTACCTTAAATAATCCTTTAGCCTAAGCCATAATCTCTTGATTCAAGGGTATGAAATAGTAGCCCCGATAGGAGAGACCTTTGTTTGAGGCTAGTGGACTTCCTACATCTATGTTCCCTTAGACTTTTGAGTCATTCTTATTTGCATGTATGTAATTGTTGCTAACAATTGACACTGGTTTTAAGGAAACATAGGTTTATCCAAAAACCAACCAAGGAAGTAATTCCTAAGACCCATAAAGATTTATTTTCTTCCCTACCTTACCCTCCTTTTTTGTTTTGTTATTGAGATCTACCCACTCTAGATTAGAGGCTACTCACCCATCCAACTCACATAAGAACTCACTCTGTTAGAGATCCACACCTTCATCCAAAAACCTTGTTAACAACTTGCATACCCTATGAGCTATTCCATCAATGGGTTATCAAAACCACATACCTAAAACTCATGCCTTAGAGTGGAGTTTACATTAATTGATATCTTAAAATGTTAGAGGCTACCTTGTTATGGTTGTGTATTGCATAAAACTTGCATCAATAGTTTCACTAGTGCTAGAAGGAGGACTTTAATTTCCTCCCAATAATAGAGGTTAGTCCTTGCATAGATTTTCACTAGAGTCACCCAGGTGAGTGATTAGATCCAATTCTTAGGCTAGTTTATTAGTATCACCTTTAGCAAGCCATAAGAGACCTAGAGATGTGCCAATAACTCTAGTTTAGAACAATCCACCTTCATTAGGGCACCCTTCACCCATAAAAAACCTATTTCTTGTTAATCAACCAATGACTCAACAACATCCCTAGTTAGTTAGATCTTCCATTGTCATCCTAAGGGATGTACATTATTTACCCTAGGAACCCCAAAAAATATCTATCATCTTTTTCTCCTTCAGGGCCAAGGACCATAAAAGAATATATTAAATCTATTAAAACTACTTTAAGATTAATGAATGTAGTGGATGAATATGATGCATGTTGGTTATTCCCTTTTACTTTAATGGATGCTACTTATGATTAGTATTTAAATCTAACGTAAAAATCCATCACCAATTGGGAAGATTGTCAAATAGATTTTTTTTCATAGTTTGGATAGGTCACTAATCGTAGATTGGTATATCAACATTTTACCATCATGAAGAGGGAACCTAATGATCCCATCCATTTTTTCAATGCAATATCTCAAAATATTATACAAATGGTTGGTCTCAAGGTATAAACCACAATCAGTGTTAGCACTAGAGATGTACAAAAACACCTTAGATCCCATTACCATTGTGATCCTAAGAAGAACAACTACTGCTAATACTTTGATACTAGAATTTGAATAATCCATTAACATCAATAGAAAACTAAATCCATAGACACCTGAGATACCCAATATAAGAAATGGAATCCTAGTGCTCAACCCGATATCACATAAGAAGTAAGATGTTTTAGCATATAGCCAAAATTAGATATACATGCTACCTCCATTGATGAAAACAACACAGTCAAACCTTGGATATCTTAATAATCATGTGATGAGAAATAGCTACCAATAGAAATAACATGAAATTATGCTTCTTATGGCTCTTTTACAAGGTGTATATTCCACAAAAGTTGAATTGGATTCTATTTAGAAGGTCGTCTATAACTTAAGTAATGATTTTTTGAATATGCAATAAAAGTTGGGAAATAACAATACTTAGATGGGCAACTAAAATTTTAGGATCTAAATATATAATAAGCCCTTTAACAATCCTACAAATAATATGGAGCAATCTGGTAGACTTATAGAAATCAACATTACTAAAATAGCTCTCCCCAATTGGTGTAAGATACACAATACACCCTAGCATGGTGAGCTTCATTGTGTTGAGGTGTGTACAACAATCAAAATCTTTTAGAGAGAAGTGACTAGGTAGGATTAGATGAATAATCTACCAAAATCTCATAAAGACCCTAGATCTTTTAGCATAGCCATGTTCTTTGAGACTCAAGAATTTCCCTTCTTAGGAGAAGATGATAACAAATCATAAGATAATTTAGAATAAGTTCATGCTTTCTAGTAATTCCAGAGAGGTGCATAAAACTTGAGGAATAAGTAGCCATTTACCACCTCAACTCCTCCAATACCATAGCAATTTTGCCTTATCCAAAAGCAAACAATAATCCACCCCCTCCAAAGGGAATGATCCACTACCAAACAAGGAGTAATTGAGAGAATCTAGAGGATATAATGTCATGGAAGATATGAAGAAAATCAAAGCAAATATCATACTTTAGGAATTATCCCAAATCACTAAATAAAAGGAGCTGTTATGGAAGTTTATCACTAGAAAGACCCCTATGGAGAAAACTAGAAAAACTTTAGACAAAGCAAAATAAATGAAAGTAGTTGATACCAATGTCATCTACAAAATCAAACCCAAAGTGCCACCATTATTGCTGACCATCAAAGTATTCAATAAGAATATTCATAATTATTTGGTTGATTCTAGAGCATCTGTAACTATTATGCCTACTTCTATATGCTAAAAACTTGGTCTCACTCCCAACCCTTCAAAGAGGTTAGTTTCTCAATTAGACAAAATGGTAGTATCAATAATGGGAGAACTTAATAATGTACACATTCAAGTAGCATTATAACTAAGAGTCTAAATGACTATCGATGTCTTGGTAGTAGACATGTTAGAGGGCTATAGATTATTGTTGAGTAGAGATTGGTCCAGAATACTTAATGGGTACATTTCCATAGACTTCTCACACATCTGGCTATCATGGAGAGGAGTTGAAAATTAGATCAAAATTGATAAAGAGACTATAATGAAATATCCCATCATGGAACACAACATCAGGAATGAAGAGGTAAAGTATTATTCTCCCTCATTGAACATTTATACTTTTACCACTCACAGTTCAGTGTAGAACTAGGAACCTAAAGGTTAAAAATAGAAATAGACAATGCATTTTGATGGAGCCAAGTCTAATCAAATATCAGGTGCAAGAATTGATATAATTGATCCTCAAGTTAAGAATTTTTTGGATGACTACAAATTGTAGTTCCCCTATATGAATAATAGGGTTGAGTATAAGGCTCAAATCTTAGGACTACAGTTTTCACTTTAAAATAGTGTAAAATAGATAAAAGTATTTGGGGACTTAGAGTTGGTAGTCCACTAGATAAGAAACAAATACTAGTGCAAATTGTCTTACTTGAAGAGGTATAAGCACTGAGCATGGGATTTAATTGAAAGCTTCAAAGATTTTAACATAGTGTCACTCTTGAGAGAGTTAAACTAAGTCATTGATTTATTGTTCGTTATTACTACTAACCTAAAACCACTATAGGAATCCAAGGTAAAAATATTTTCTATTGAATTGGTTCCTTGTCCCTCTATTCTAGATAATGTAGAAAACTTCTAAGTTTTTGATGATGACCAGTAAATCATCAAGTTCTTACCTAATTTAGGGGATTTTAAGTCCCAAATCATTGATGACAAGGATATTAATCACCTTTGTCAAGAAGAAATGGATAGAGAAGGAATTATTTAACTTAAATAGAATTGAATACCAACTAGCTTAGTCTCCTTGGAAAGGCCTTTTGACTTAGATCCTTGGGTGTAGTAACTCAAGTAGCCCAAGGTCAATGATTCATACTTCAAGAAAGAAAATATAGGAGATGAACATAATCTATGTTATGTCAATATTAGTCTTAGTTTTACTCCTAAATAAAGGTAGAGAATGAGGGATTTAATCTCTCATTATAGGTATGTCATCACCTGGACATATGAGGACCTAAAAGTGTATGACTCGTAGGTCATCACTCACATAATTCCTTTGAATCAAGACCATAAGCCATTTAAGTAAAGGAAAAGGCTAATGGATCTTTTTTAGAACCTCTTATTTAGAAGGAAGTAGATAAGTTATTAAGTGCCAAAATCATCTTCCCCATATGGAATTCCACCTAGGTAGCCAATTTGGTCCTGGTAAGGAAGAAGAATTGAAAAATTAGGCTATGCATGGACTTTGGAAATCTAAATAGGGCTTCCAAAAAAGACAATTATATTCTAACTTATCTAGATGAAGTAATACATATAGTAAGTGGCTCTGAGATGATGTCCTTTTTGGATGTATTTTTAGGCTACAACCAAGTATTGGTGCACCCTGAGCATAAAATGAAGACTATGTTTACCATGAAATAGGGAAATTATGCATATAAAAATATGTCATTTGGCCTAACCAATGTAGGAGCAACCTTTCAATGTGTCATGGATCACACCTTCAAGGAACTGACTAGGAAATGTATAATTATTAATATGTATGATCTCATAATATTTTAAAAAAATAGAAAGGATCATATAGCTCACTTGCAATCTATATTTGAGTTGTGTCAAAGATTTGGTGTTTCATTAAATCCAAAGAAAATCATATTTGGGGTAACTAAAGGTAAACTATTGAGACACATCATCACTAAGGATGGGATCACCATCAATCTAGAATGAATCAAGGCAATCTCAAGGATTTAGTAGCCAAATAGTAAGAAGGATCTAAAATCATTATTTGGAAAAAATAACTTCATCATGAAGTTTATCTCAGGGTTCACATAAATCATCAAACTCCTAAACACCATGCTTAAGTAGGATCTTAAAATAAAATAGATATTTGAGGCTAAAAAGTCCTTTTAAGACATAAAATATGCCATATATCAAGCTCTAGTATTGATTAGTCTAGACTTCATAAAGGATTTATATCTATACTCATTTACTTTTAAACACATAATTGTTGTCTTTATCACACAGAAGAAAGATAAAACCAAACACCAAATTGACTTCATGAGTACACATTTGAAGGATGCAGAGATCAAATAATCTATGATCAATAAGTAGATCTTCACCCTTATTAAATAAATGAATAAATTTTGACATTATATATTGAGAAATAAAACCATTATCATAGTAACTGACCCTATTATCAAGCTCACCCTATCACAGAATGAGCTAGGAGAATGTCAAGTTAAATGAGTGGCTAAGCTCTAAGAGTTTAACATAAAGATTAGGCTTATAAATATTGTTAGAGGATAAGGCATTATTTAGCTCATGATTGAGCTAGATCCTCAAATCACTGTTGAAGAGGTATGTACAACATAAGTTTCTAAATGGGAGTGGTATATAGACATAATCTAGTATTTACTTATATGAACCTATCCCTAGAGCTTAGTAGAGAAAGGAAAAGAGCCTTGAGGCTCAAAACTACTCATTTCATGATCAATAAATGCATCATATATAGAAGGAACTATGAAGGTTTATATCTTATGTGTATATCTATATAAGAAGCCAATGAGATCCTATAAAATTTACATCAAAAGATAGGCAATGGTCACCTAACTAGAAACACCACAGCCCATAAAATCTTAAGGTTAGGATACTACTGGCCAACTATCTTCAAAGATGCTCATATGCACATCAGGAATTGCCATAAATGTCAAGCATTGGCCAAAAGGGAGGTTCACATAGCCATGTTATTAGAGCTAGTCGTTGAAGGAAGGTCATTTGCATAGTGGGGCTTGGATTTCATTGGTGTAATCAACCCAAATTATTTAGCTAGCCATAAATTTATGCTAATGGATATATATTATTGCAATAGGTGGATGGAAGAAGTTGCCACAAAGAATAGCAGAGCATAAGATGCAATCACTTTTTAGAGGAACACATTAATACTAGATTTGGCACACCCATCTCTCTAGTATGTGACAATAGACCAACATTTATATCATCAAAGTTCACTACGTGGGCACATGATAATCATATCAGCTTCTAACCACTACCCTCAAGGAAATGGATTAGATGAGTTAATGAATAAAAATCTAATTGAGACAATTAAAAAGTCATCAAGGGACAAGCCTAGAGACTGACACAATATATTGAAGTATGCTCTTTAAGAAGAACGGATGAGATACAATCAAGCCTTAAAGCTTCTCCCTACCTACTAGTATATGGATTTAGACCTATTTTTCCTATCACATTGAAGTGTCCCACTTATAAATTCATATAATATTACATGGAACCTAACGATAAAGCAAAATCAAGACTGCTTGACATAATAGAGATGGGGGATTCAATAATATAATCTCTACAGAGATTTAACAAACACCAAGATTTAGTTAAAAGGTGGTTTGATAAAAGAGCAAAAGTTAAGGAATTTAGAATTTTAGATCTTATGTTATTATGGGATAAATACCATGAAAAGAAAGGACAACATGATAAATTCACTCCATTATGGATTATAACATATCAAATTTTAGAGATCTTGGGCAATAACATGTTTCATCTAAAAGACCTATAAGGCAACGAGCTTACATATCCAGTTAATGGATGATTCCTGAAGCATTATTTTAGAGTTATTCCATTTATGGATATTATTGATTGAGAAGATTTATATGATTTTAAACATAGGATTAGATTATATTTCCATGCTTTCTAGAATAAATTTTTAGTGTTTTCTAGACTAGTCTCATTTTTTAGATTAATCTTTCCTTCTTTCAATATCTTGCTTTCATATAATAGATTTCAGAGTTTTCTTAGATTAGATTTCCTAATTTTTAGTTTAGTTGTCTTTGTTTTCTTCTTTGGAATTCAAAATTGTGTTTGCTCTCATTATTGCTAAAGCTAAAATCTAAAACATTTGCCTTGTAAAAAAGGGGTAAATTAATATTCCGACACTTTGGGGACTAGTTTATAGGGTAGGTGTATTTCTATGTTTTTGAGCCTTTAGGATGAAGGTAGGTAATCATGGATTATTCTGAGTGGTGTCATAATTAGATATTTTTACTAGGCATATAGAAGTTGCTTTCAAAATAATTCATACAAATTTACAAAGTTTTCTTGTTTTATTAGATCATATGCACTTATCATGATGAATACCTATTGGAAATGGTAATTATGGGTTTAGATTTGGCTGACAGGGATGTTCTAGTAGTGATTTGTTCTCTAATTATACCAACTCACTAGGGTTTCTTCTTATTTCTTTCTTATTAATTTGGACTCAATAAATTAAAAAAAGAAAGAAAAGAATTTATGATTTCAAAAGACAAAAATAAAATCTAAAGAAAATAAAAGGGGCTCACATAATGAAATAATTTCAATGTACCATGCATCATGATCAAAAGAAAATACTAGAATTAGAAGAGAAGGAGCCCAATGTATCTCTAGCAGAGCTATAGATGCTTGGCTAGTAGTAGAGTAATACCTAAGCTTCCCTTGTTTTTTACCTTAATGGATACTAGAATGAAACCTATATCCCATCAAAGCTTTTGAAAAACCCATCATAGTAGGGGTTAAAAGAACTACATCTTTTGACACACACAAATCTAAGAAAATTAGAAGGAAAGTATGTTGTGTGAATCTACTTAGGAGTCTCTTTCACGTTTATGATTTTAGTATTCTACTATGGTACACTTCATGATTGATTTATGATTGTAAACCAAAGTTTTGGGTTTTGAAATATTTAGAAGTATTCCCCTTATAAGTCACTATTTTTTTTACCCAACACCCCCCTTTTTTCCATAAGGAAATGGGGACCCATCTTTTTTGAAAATATGATCTTAATAAGGAATCATATTCATATGCATATGCAAAATTTGGGAAATCTATGGGAAATTTCATTTTTTTGGCAGATGATATTGGCATTATGTTTACTGTGTTTATAAGACTAACTTATGTATTGTAGGTAAACTCTTCAGGTTCATAGTCTTCAAGTTAATTATTTCAATCTTCTTGCAAAGTTATCTTTTCAAATTTTATGTTTCATGAAATATTTAGCCCTATTTTATTTTAGGTTTATTTCTCAAATAGGTTTATTTTTGTCATAGAAATTGTTGCAGACTTTTCATCTAAAATAATTCTCCCAAAATAATTTGGCCTATGGACTCTTTGCCTTAAGCAATTCTAGACTGTATGCACTTTCCTTGAAACAAATTTCTTGATGGATTATCCCTTTGATGCTATCTAACTTCTCCTTTAGAAATTTTGGAATGATTCTTGGTCATAAAAGAGTACCCTTTAGCAAGTTAAAACCTACCCTTTAGCCTTCATGAAGTAAACCCTTTAGGCAAACTTTTACCCTAAATTAGACCCTTCATTTTCCTTCTAATTACCCTTTATAACCCTTCCAACTAGTCATTCAACCTTTTTAAACTCAACTAATTTTAACCATATCTTTTAGGGTACACACCCTTTGGTTTTGTATAGCCTACCCTTTGACATTTTAGAATTGCCCTTCAGAGCTTTTCCAAGTACCCTTTCTATCCCAACCTACCCTCTAGGCTTTGTGGAAGTGTCCTTTTGAATAATTGTTGTGGCCTTTTTGCCCATCAAAAATCTTTTGGCATTTTTTGTGATTTCCCTCTCCCTTTCCTTTAAAACTTTTATTTCATGCCTTTACCAATTCCTTCAAACATTTTTTTCAAAAAAAATGACCATTCAAAAGAATTTTTGTGGACATTTTGTCCAAATTAAATTCCCCAAAGTAGATCCTTTGGGAACTTTTGAAAGGATCCTTTGCCCTAAACCATTTCCTTTAGACTTATTATTTTGAACATTTTATTTTGATGCAAAATCCCTAAAATAATTCCTCCAAAGGGCACATACCCTTCAGACTTCTTAAACTAGCCCTTTAAATATTTTAAAAATCACCTTTTGGCCTTTTCAAAGTGAACACCTACCCTTCAGGAATTTTGAAGTGAACCTTAGCCATATGAAAGTGCCCTTTAGAGATCAAATGTGCCCTTTAGCCCTCTAAAAGTACCCTTTTAGGAGTTTTAAAATACCCTTTAGCCATGAATTAACCCTTCATAATAATTCTTCCAGGACTCCTACCCAATGAAAAGACTCTTTTGAAACAAATTGCTATAGACATTTTATCTGAAATAATTTCTCTGGGGGAATTATCCACAAACATAGACCTGAAAGTGATTTTTGAAACTATGCTCCTAAATGATTTATTATAAAAAACATTATTGAAATTATGGCATACCTATCCAAAAAAAGACAAAATATTTCCTATTTTATAAATGATAAAGGCCCCCACCAACCCAAGCTAATGATTTTAAAAAGTGAACATTGCATATTTAATATAGCATAAACTGGTATTCAATGTAGGATCCTATATAGACAATACGTAGCCATTGAAGATGTCATTTTCATCCAAGTTATCTTGTAATAGAAGCATCCTCATTTTAAATAGTGATTGAGAGCCCTATATTCTACTTCAAAGAGTATATAATAAACAACAATCAAGATAGAACTGATTCGATTACATCAATACATAGGTATACATAGCATGCAACATGTTGAGTAATATACAAGCATGAACACGTAGCTATAGCTTCCTCATCTAGGACATTTCAAAGGATAAATACTCCATCTATGTTCTCAATCAAGGATTCCAAAAAATTTGAGTATATAGTCTTTGATTTAGAGGTATACCAAGATAAGTATCACAATTACTCATAACTCTCAGATTTTATTGATTCTATAGATATGTTTTCACTAGATGACAAAATAGTACTAGCAAAAAGGTTATTCATTCAAGAAATTCTAGCCTAAAAGTGCCAAATATTTAACTTCAACATAGTAAAACTAGAGGTTATGCCATGTATATACTTGCTCAAGGATTTGTTCTTTTTTGGCAAAATATCACAAGATGCCTACCTCTTGTACTCTCATGATAACACAGTGGTCATGTGTATATCTAGAAGTGACTTTTAGAGGTATCTCTCTCTCAATAGACCAAACACCTATTATGATAACCACACTTGGGTACTACTCAAAGCCAAAACCTCAATGCCAAAGGTTCTCTCCTCATGGTTGTTCTCAAGCCAGTCGATCACCTAGCAAGGAATGAAGCTAAAGGGAGTGATTCTAATTGATAAATTTAGAATGGGAATCTAGATAGGTATGGCTTTACTTAATATATTATATGGGATGCCCATCATCCATTTTGTACACTTAAATTGGGTGCCATTACTGCATATTATTTTATCACATGATGCTACTTATGCCTTGGGGGAGGTAATTAGTTTGAGATTGAGAGAGAATATTCTACATAAAGATAAATGTCCCACCCCCATGGGAGAAATTTTTATGATGTCATATTTGGTTGATGTAGTTATGGGGACATGTTACAATGACTTTGAAAATCTATGACCACTTCCAATTTATGCATATCTATGCTTACCATAAGTATATGGTTAGAATATGTAAAGATGTTTACCCATAGGTGTGGCAAGCCATTCATGGCTCACCCATGCCTCATCTTGGAGAGAAAATTATAAATAATTTCAGTGGACAGGGAGATTATTTCTTATAATTAGACATTACCATCATCATGGTCTAGGGAAATAAGGTGGAGCCCCTATATCTCCTAAGGTATGTGCTCGATAAGTTGACCAAGAAAAAAATTGATTTTTACTTATGAAACAACATTGAGGAATATTTAGTCAGGTAAAAAAAGGCTTATTCTTTGAGAGGCTAATTTCAATTGGTATATTGACTTACACTATGAATAAATATCTTGGACATGTTGGAGGAAATCCAAATTGATATAGATTCCCTACAATAGCATACAGAGATTGGGACCCCCATGGGTGTATCCAATAGCACATTCATGGTTTCAACATTCCTTATTGCCATCAACCTTATTACTATGACTTTCTTTTCTTAAATTCCATTATAGATGAATAAGTGCTAAAATTATCATAAGTCACTAGGATATATGAGGATCATTTAAGGATAATCCAAACTGAGCCTAGTATCTCTACTAGGGAACTAGATAACCGTAGAGCTCTCTTCAAGGGATGGCATCTTTCAAATTTTTGGAGAGGGAAATTTAGAGAGTAGGAAGCTTCCTCATCCCAAGGACTTGCATTGAAGTTGAAATTAAAATATTCAGGAAAGAGCTCGAGCTTCCTAAGCCTAGTGCATAAAGAGGAGGAGAAAGGGGAGATCATTTAAGTTTAGACTCTAATGAAGAAGAGGATAAGATGCAAGAGAGGTCTATTTTTAGCACTAGCCAAGTTCCTATGGCTACCCCCTTTATATCTATTATTTCAATTATTGGGGTAGATACTACACAAGCAGTAGCATCCACCTCATAGGGCTCTCCCTTTTAAGGAAAGACCCCATTGGTCTATACATAGAAGCCTAGGACTCCCATAGGGAACCCCACAATGCATACATATCGAGGCTTGCCTATTCCACCTCCAAGATCATAGCCTTCAAGATAAGATGAAGTTATCATTGAATATATAATAGATGATTCAAATGAAGAGGCTAAGTTGGAGGAGGCTAAGGTTATGAGTCTTTAGGTAGACCCCATTGAGCTTCAACTTCAAGGTACATAGGTTTTTCTACCTTTTCTTTGGTTTTAATTTCCATTATTGATTCAATACATGTATCTTCTATGTAAGTGCCCATTCCCTCCACTACATATATTCCTTCTATTTCCAAAATAACCATTGATCCTTCCACTATCACTACCACACCATTTCCCATAGCTATTCCTTATGTACTAATTAGTACTTCTACTGTGAGACTTCACAAAAATAAGAAAGTAACTAGAAGAGTGAAAACTACTCTAGACACCCCCCAAATTAATTTCTAGTCTACATAACTCTCCCTTCCACTCCCCACTTCCACTTTTATAGAAGAAACTACAATAACTAGCACAAGCAGTGGGAGGAAGGCAAAACCTCACATTGTTGTAGTCCACCCACTTCCTCAATTTGGAGGAGTGGACTGATCAAAAATAATATGTCCTTCCTTGCTTGGAATCTTGACCAAAGATAATAATAAATAGAGAGAAGAAAAGGAGGTTGAGCAATAAATTATTGTTACAACTACTGAGACATCCCTCAACATTCCACCTTGGGTTATGGACTTAAGGATTCAAATGCCTAGTTATAAGGTTGCTGAGCTCCCATATATGTCCACTTTGTTTAACCCCTCAACTAGTTCAATCTAAAGAGTTAAGAAGAGAAAATTTAAGGATGACCAAGGTGTAAGCATCATCCTTGAAGAATGACAGCTAATGTTCTCCCTCACTAAGAGGAAGAACAGGCATCCAGGGGAGTTTGTATATGAAGAGAATCTTTCAGACCTAGCTTAAGCACATAAGGAATTAGTGGTGGCCATCTATGAATGTATGGAGTTAGTTTGATAGGAGCTAGTGGAGGAGGTACAAGAATTGTGGGCACAAATTAAGTAACTCAAGGAACAATCTAGCATTGTGTATATTCTTGCAACTATAAAAGTCAAGGTTCATGAGGCTACTTCAAAGTGATACAATTATCTAGAGGCCATGGAATTCATGAAAGTTGATATGGTGCCTCATGAAAACCAAAAAAAATAGATCTATAGCTCTTTGGCTTAAGGTAGTACCAGACTTAAAATGCTAGTTGCCTAAATAGGCAACTCATTATACAACCACCTTAATTTAATGACTACATTCAAGGCATCCAATTCCTTAAACCTGGTTATCATCTAACATGAGGAGGTCAAAGAGTGGTTAAAGGCAATTATAGCCTTAAATATATAATATCAAGTACATAAGGCCAAACTTATCCAAATTTTGAGTAAGATAAAGTTATCTAAAGCAAGGGATTCTATAGGTAAATTAGGTAGTAGAATTAATTTTGATAAAATTATCCAAGAGGCCACTAAGAACTTCAAGCAAAGCATACAAGTCTTGGCAATGGAAACAATAGAATTAGAGTTAAGAAAAGTGAGGAGGAAGGTGACTAAAGTGGATATTTTTAGAAGTTATAGCTTACTAAAGATGAACATGCAAGACTCCTCAGGTAAACCAAGAGACTTCACCAACCTTCATTTCTTAATTTAGATATTATTCATCAAAAGAATGCAACAACACACAAAGTCTATGAGGAAAAAAAGGTAAAGAAGATGCAAGCTTCTGGTAGTGGAGCTACATCTTCAATTTCTTATCTTACTTCTACTCTTACTAAAGCCCATGTAGCACTCCAAATGACACAACCTTATATGTATGCATGTACAGTTCCTAGTGGCATGTATATTTAGATTCCTTGTAAAATAGACAAATCATTGTAAAATTGACTTTGTATTTTCCTATACATGAAAATGTTGCATGCTTTTATAAAGTTAATTTATCTATTTATAGATTTTTAGCTTGAATGTTTTTTACCATAGTTATAAATACACATTCTAGTTTCCACATGTAATAATCATGCATAGACTTGAAGGATGAGGCAACCCCTTCCCCAAGATCTATAAATATAATTATATCACCCAAATTTATTTTTTAGATTCAGAAAATTTTGAATTCAAGAGTAGTGAACAATTTTGATCTATATGAAATGTGTTTGTTTATTTTCTTTCCCATTTCATGTTATTAATTATTATTTCTATGGTTGTTTACTTCAATAATCTTTAGTTTGCTAAAGCTACAAATAGATTCTTGACTATTTTGATTAATATACTAATCTTAGATTTGTAATAGCTATTGAATATTTTTAAATTTAGTGATTGAAATAGTCAAGCCAATTTGTATCATATTTGTAAATGTGTATTGGTGTTTTCTTGGTGTAGTCTTCCAAGTGTGTGCTACAACTGCCTTAGATAATCCATTAGCCCAAGCCATAATGTCCTCATTAAAGGGTGTGTAATCATATCCCCAATAGGAGAAACCTTTTTTTGAGTCCAATAAACTTCCTACATCTTTATTCCCTTAGACTTCTGATCCATGCATGTTTGGATGTGTGTAATTTCTACTAACAACTACCATTGGTTTTAAGGAAACATAGGTCTGTCCAAAAACTAACCAAGGAAGTAATTCTTGAGACCCACATAAATTTATTTTCTACCCTACCTTACCCTCCTTTTATGTTTTGTTATTGAAATCTACCCACTCTAGGTTAGAGGTCAGTCACCCATCCAATTCATGTAGGAACTCACTCTATTATAGATCCACACCTCTATTCAAAAACCTTGTTAATAACCTGCATACCCTACCAATGATTCCATTTATAGGTTATCAAAATTGCATACCTATAACTCATGCCTTGGATTAGAGTTTACCTTCATCAAGATACTAAAATTTTAGAGGCTACCTCATTACAACTATGGTATGCATAAATCCCACATCAATAGAATGATTCTATTAAGTTTTCTTATGGGTTTTTTGGTTTGTGCTAGGTGAGGAATGAATGAGGACTGATCATGCATATATAACAATATTTTTGGATAATATATCACATTAAAACACTTAGGATAACAATGGGGATACATTTCATTTGAAAATTAAATGATTTTAGGGTACTAGACAATTGCATTTGGATAGGACACTTGCATCGATGTAAGTTCCCAACTGGGATACAAGTGTCCAGCCAGCTAAATAATAGGCACATGTCTAGAACTTGTAGATACATAAGATAATTAGGTTCATAGCATTATAATTATAATAGATATGACTCATTATAATAACATTATTTAGACTAAGAGATGCGTAATAAACATAGAGAGATAGTGCATGCAAGCCTTTTGGTAGTGGGAAAGGTCTAGAACTAAGAGGAATAACCAATGCATGTGTTTTCCAATTGTATAAGATTGAGATGTTATATAATTTATAAATAGTCTCTACAAGTAGATAGAAAATGAAAAAACAAAATATGTGAAAAATGATGAATTAAATGATAAAATATAAGGTAAAACACATCACAAAAGATGAGATATTTAAAACATTATAAGTGAAATATCAATGCAAGAAAAATAAAACAAAGATATGTGAGTAAATAATGTGATCTCATGTAAGATGAGCATGTCAAATCAAACACTGTGTGTGTGTGTGTGTGTGCGTGCGTGCGTGTGCGTGCGTGTGTGTGTGTGTGTGTGTGTGTGTGTGTGTGTGTGTGTGTGTGTGTGTGTGTACGTATGTATGTATGTATGTATGTATGTATGTATGTATGTATGTATGTATGTATGTATGTATATGTATGTATATATGATTATAAATAAAATGTAATTAAAATTTTAAGACACGTATGTCAAGTTAAACATACAGAAAACATATATGATAATATGCAAAATGTCCTATCTAAGATAAGTGAAGTCCATAAAAAATCAAACAAGAACATGATGGATAAATGAACACAAAAATCTCTAAAGAATGGCAATTCAAACTTAGTTATTTATCTAAAATTTGATGTATTAAATCATAACCACCTAAATACATGATAAGGATTACTATGATTGGTGTGGATATCAAAGATGATGGGTATTTTTGAAGAATACCTAGTTAGATTCATTAGGTATTACAAATGAAACTCACAAATTAAATACAAGTGGTATCAAACTAATAATAATGTGATATAGATGTAATCAAGTATGTGAAAATCTAAAAGTGATACCCATCAATGGGATATTAGATAAAATATGATGTAAATAAATAATTCAAGGTATCACATAGGTTATTTATAAATCCTTAGTAGGAATGAAACACTAGACAAGTGAGTAAGGCTAAGAACAATCATCATTGAGGACATATAACACTCCAACTAGTGTACACAAAGCTTGGGATAATAAGTGAAGTACATATATCATTCCATGAAGGTTATATACATGAAATTTAAATGATCCTACCTTCCCACAACATGTTCCCCACTCCTTGGGACCTTTTAAAGAGTTGTCAACCTACTACAAAGATTGGGTACTTATGTGAGAATTGGGTGAAACTAAAATGTAGGAAGATATAGTGATGTAATGATATAATACCTCCTACCTTGGCCTACTAACCTACCACACCCTAATGGACCTTGGCTCTATCATGAGGCCAATTATGAGGTTTAAGATTTAACTAAGGTATAATATGTGCCAAATAAAGATCACATCTTTTAGTGTAATCTAACTTTTGTGATATATTTTATCTTTTGATTTTATTTAGATAATAATTTTTATGGATTTTTTCCATTCCTCCTCCATATGGATTTTAAAAACCATACATGGGTGAAATAGGTATCTAACACAACATATCTTATGCTTGGTGGCTAGAAAGAAAAACCTAAAGACCATGGTGCCTAAATAATCTTAGACTTGCCACACATATAAATGTGCAATCTCAAAACTAACTTATGTGTGCCTCAAGTGAAATGAAATAATAGATAAATGGGGATCATGTAATATCCATCCATGTAATATAAAATATATAATGAGGAATATGCTTACAATTGATGACAAAGAGGGAAAATAATGATTTGAAAGGGACAAGGTTATGCTATAATAGTCATGTCACTAGGGAAACTTTACTCATTTATAAGGGATATAGTACAAGCACTAGTGAAACTAGTAGTCATCCCAAAAAATAGACAAAGCAAATCAAGGCCAAAGAATCACAAAGAGACTAAAGCCAAAATGATAAAAATGTGATAAATGTGATAACAAGAAAACTAAAAGGTGATACCCTCTACAAGATAAATAAATGTCAACTATAAAGTGAAATAGAACTTGAAGATTATACCTAATAACCATAATGGAAACAAACACTAAAATTAAAAATACCAATGACCTAAAAAAGAAGTGAAACACATGAGTATAATAGGTTAGTAAAACATTAGTATAAATCCAAAATTAATTGAAATCTACTAATAGCCTAAGCATGTGCCCTCAGATTAATAAATACTAAATATAAAGAGAAACAAAAAAATGGAGACAAATAAAACACAATTGTATTATCTCCCTTTGGATTCTTCTCTTTTTCATATTCAAATGTGATGTGCTCATATTTATAGTTACAAGCTTATTGGTGGATGGGTTTGATCAAACAAACATATCCCCTTGCTAAATGAATTATTTTGATTGGATGATGAATAATTGATTTGAGGTAAGTTCTCTAAATTGTAAGAACTTCATTGTGTTATCAAGACTTGCTTAGAATGGATGAGGAACCCTCTATTTATAGTAGTTCTAAATGAATGAGGACCATCGATATTGATGCAAGATATAAAGTTGAGGATGATTCCTTAATAAAATGATATTTTATTTAGAATTGGGAATATAGGATGGTAGAGGGCATGTGGGGTATTTTAGGATTATTAAATTAGATAATGTGTATTTTTGGATTATTAAATTAGATAATGGAAATTTTAAGATTATAAAATTTAGATAGTGGGAAGCTGGGGATTATAAAATAAGATAGTGTGAATCATGTGGGGACCATAAATTACTATAAAATTCATTTGTGGGATAATCTAAGGAAAATAAGATTATGAAATTGGATAATGGAATGAAGTGTAGGATGATGTCATGATGTGAGGATTATTTGAATTTTTGGATTTTAGAAATTATGGATATTGAAAATCCATGGAATTTATTATTAAGGAAGGATTAGCTAATTATCAAAGGTTAATTAATTAATTTAATGTGTGATAAATATTTCATTAAATGGTGATGATGAAAAGTGGCATTGAATAGCGATAATGAATACATGCAATGAACAGTGATGATGGATTAGGATTAGGGTTTATTAGTGTAGATAGAAGATTGATTAGGGATTTAGGGATGGTGTTAGATTATGATTAGAGAATAGTTAAAAATGACATAAAGTGTCCATTTTTAGGTGTATATATTTTTCCCCTCTTTGATAAGGCATTATGAGACATGATGGGTAGATTAAACATTTTTTGAAGAATGAAAAAGTTGAAAAAGTGGATGAAACATTAGATAATGATGAAAGAATAATGTGATAGATGATGCCCCCTCAAGAGTAAATGTGGGGAAGAAGGACATGGATGGGCCCTCAAAAAAGAAGGTGATGAAGAAAATGATGAAAATGGACAAAATCAACTCGTGGAGAAAATTAAACCACTTGAGCTAGTGTTTGCATGCTTTGATTTATGATAATGAGATAATGATGTGCCCCAAGAAGGGTAGACTTGGGAATGATGCATCCCAATATAATGAGCTACATGATTTGTTTGGACCCAAATAAGGTGAAAGATGTGAGCTAGAATTGGATAATGTGCCCCAAAGATGGAAAATTGATTAATAGACTAATTGATTTTCCCTAGTAGGGAAGATTTTATTAATGATGAAATTAATTGATTTTCCCATGTAGGTACGATAAGAACATCACCCCAAAGAGGATGAATTCAATGGTTGATTGATTTGATGGATTAATTGATTAGTAATTATAGCTCAGGGATGTAACCTATAGCATAGGTTAAGGATGAAATGATTATTTGGGAGAAGGTAATGGGAAGGAATAATGGCCAAGATAACTTTTAAAACCTCATATAACTTAACACTACCTATATAGTCTAAAGGGACCTTAGGTTAATGTAGTTCTCCTCTTAGGGAGGTATGATGATGAATGGATGATATTAACCCAATGATTAAATTAACTCACTTGAGATAATGCTTTATTACTTTGATTTTATAATAATGATGCATTTATTTGCCCCAAATAGGTTAGATTTAGGAAGGATACATCTTGAGATAAGCTACAAGATTGGAATTTCCCCAATCAGGGTGGAAGTTGTAAGCTATAATGTAATGGATTTATAATAATTAGATAAGGATTTAATTGATTACAATAAATATAAAATAATTGAGAAAAAATGTGATATATTGATGTGAGTTTATGTGTAAAGGGTAAAATGACTTTCCATAGAATGAAGAAGCCATAAAAACTAGACCACAAAGATGCTCCAAAGTGATGAAATAATGATTGAAGAATGATGTGATTATGTATTGAGGGATATCAATGAAGATGGAGACAATTCAATGGAATCTATCTAGTCTTTTTGTCTTGACCAATGAGTTATTGAAGAAATAAAGTTCACACAATGAGTATGGACTGACTTCATCATAAGGGGTAGAGATATTAGTACATAAAATGACCAAAGTACATAGAATACTATAGCCCATGGTATGGCATGAATGGAAAATCAACCTTGATTTCAAAAGAGAGGAACTAAGAAAATATGATGAGAAAAATATATTCCCATGCATAACATGTAAGAACATTGAGATGCAAGAGGTGGATGCATCAAGCAATGAACCTGATAAGATTTTGTCAATTAAAGCAAAAAAGGGGAAGATGTGAGTGGGCATGGATGTAAAATAAGAATAATTTGGTGATCGTACCCTTATTATTGATATGAAAATGGATGAAATAGGATTAAAAGGAAAATGAGTTCACATACAAATATGATGGTGGGGATGAGGATAAATAGGTAATGTTGAGCACAAGTGCTTACTCAAATAAGAAGAAAATGGAAATTATGGAAGGTTTCCCAAAGGATAAAGACATTTAAATGAGTTATGGTTGGGAATAAGGATCAATATGCAAATTGGAAAAGAAACCAAGCATAAATAAGGAAGATGATAAAAATGAAATGAAATAGAGAAGTAGAATTAGGAATAAAATAGAGAAGATGAGGGTGAAAGGATGGTAGTGAAAAATGGGTAGATTAGGGAATTGAAAGCATCTATAATGGAATTTTCATTATTGTAAATGGGAATGACAAGATGAATGATGTGGAATAAAATGGAATTGGTGAAAATAGGTTGAAATTAGATCAAAGAGAAAATAGAATGGTGAGGAAAATTAAGAATAAGTAAAAACATGGAAGAAAGGGATATGGGTAAGAAAAGGATTGGAAAAAGGAAATAAAAAAGGATGATAAGAGATTGAAGAAACAAGTGGAAGCATGATCAAGTAAGTATTCATATAAAAAGTGATATCGAGGAAGGTGATGATCTAAATGGAAAATCAAATGGTGGCTTTGGAGATGAAAATGGAATGGAAAATGTCAAAGGGGTTCAAAAAAATGGGGTATGGAGATGGAATCATGACACAAGGATTATTGTTAATTAGCTTGTTAAAAGAGATTGATAGGCTAGACAAGTGATGAAAATAGATTGGCAGGATGAAAGGGATGAGGTGATGGTTATATGGGTAGTGATGGATTGAAATATTTATTATGGAGGAGCAATTTAATGAAATTATTAAGGATGATAATGGACAGAATGATAATAAAAATAGTCAAGCTTATCTCAAAAAACCATGTAATTGATTGTTGCCTACATAGTCTAAATGGACCTCAGACCAATGTAAATCTCCTAAAGAGGGAGGAAAGTGTTGAGTACTATTTAGTTATATCATTAAAATTTATTATATAAGGATGATTAAAAGACTTTAGATCTTCCTTGATGAAGGATGCCCCCTCAAGAGGGCATGTGGAGATGATTGTTAGACATGAACA